>CAWUFW010000035.1:6010000-6610000 GCA_963921515.1 Calotriton arnoldi
GTGAACAAAGCGCCTTTTGAAACCTTGAAAGAGATTTATTTAAAGAATGTTAAAAATAAATGTGGGACTCTTTCGAGTCACTGTTCCATAGTCGGTAAACAGATTATCCAGTTCTAGGCTACCCATGTTAGCCATTTTATAGTAGACTTTGGAAAGCAGGTTTTGATTTGTTTGCCCTGCCTTTCTGGAGGGAGCAAATTTATCCAAGATATACCTGAGCTCTTAACCTTACTTACGTCAAAGCATTAAGAGGACTCTGAAAAAGACCCTGGATTGCACTGGTAACCAGCGTCAAGCTCCTCTGGCATTGGTGACATGGTCAAATTTCCTCAGTACATACGTAAGGCGGATCCCTGGTTTCTACAGTTTTTGGATTAGCCGATCCTGCTTTTAGCAATTTGCAGATGGATCATATAACTTCACCAGGGCCCTATGTAACCCTTAGCAGCATACTACCATGGCCTTCTATTTTCTCCATAAAAGGTTTGACATTTAAAGCATTGAGCTAGGTCCACACTACTAAGAAGCACAGCTTCTTTACTATCCTTTTGATTGGATGATATGTATCCTCCCACTGCTTTCAGTGTGGGCCCTACTTTTTTCTTTTACTATCTGCATTCCATGGGAGTGCATGTTACTTGCACTCTCCCCCCTTCCCTTCGGTGCTGCTTCTCCCCTCACACCCTCTTACTCCTGTGCTGTAAGTATTGCTGTCTTACCCTTCAGCTCGTCTGTTGCTTCCTCCATGCATCCCTATCGCATCTCATTCTGACTTGCAGTTTCTCTTCTTTTTCGACCCCCCCCTCCCAAGCTCCTCCCCCACATTGCTTCCCAGCTCCTCCCTGCCCACAACTGTCATCCATCAACAGTGTTTGGATGCTCTTCTGCCCTTCCTCATTTCGCTTTGCTTTTTATTTAGTATCCGCTCATCCCAGCTTCTGTTTCTCTGCCCCTCCTGGCTTGATACCCCCTTTCCATTGTCTTATTTCCCTCCCAAGCTGCCTCTCTCTCGCTCCATACTGGCTGCTGCAGTAGGCTTTGCCTATTTTGGATGCTTTTTTCTTTTTAAAAAAAAATCTATTTTGTTACTTTCAAAGATGGTAAACCACTATAGAGGTACAGCAATAACGACCCCATTGGGTCTGTACAGTACAAATCAAAGTGATAATTTAATGTCTACTCATATGCCATCCATACCAGAGCCCAGTCCATTGTGGTGTACCCATTTACCCCAAATTCCATCATGTTTAGCGGGGCAGCCTCTTGCTTGGTAGATCGGCTCTTCCTGCTGTGCACACCAGTCCATACCCTCTCACCATGATTTCAACGAAGGGGGTACCAAGCTTTTCCCGCCCTGGGCAATGTCTCTCTTGGCTACTAATCTGGCCATTCCCACCAGAGTCCAATCACTTCGCGTCTTCCCCACCACTCCCAGGATACCCAGAAGGGCCACATTAACCGTCACTTTGATGTTGTATCCCATATTATATTTAGTGAATACCCAATGCTGCCCTAATACCTAGCTATGCTGGGGCACTCCAGACAACGTGGAAGAAATCTGCATCTGGTCAATCACATTGAAAGCAAGTCAGGGTTAAATGTTTTCCAGTATGCCATAGGCAGCAAGGGGATAGGTATGTGGTGTGAAAGTAGTGTAGTTGGATCAATCTGAATCGGAGGATATGGCTAGCTCCCGGGGGGCCATGCCTGCCTCGCTCTAGTCCCCATCGTCCAGTGATCTCACCTATTTCTCCCATCTCTGTTTGAGTGCCAGGAATTTGTCTGGAGCATTAACAATGAGAGTGCGATATATCTGGCAGATACCTCTGCCTGGCGCCCCATTGTGAGCTTCGGTTTCAGGGGATTACATTTGGGTAGGTCCTCCATATTGTCCTTATGTTTAGAGAGGGAATGTCTGAGCTGGAGGTATTTGTAGAATTTGGTCCACAATAAGCTATGTTGGGTCTGCAGATCCTCAAAGGTGTGCAAGAGGTTTCCAAAACCTACATCTCCCAGTGTAGTGATCCCATTTAGAAAAACCCTCAAGTTTCGTTGTGTGGTGCAGGTAGCACCCCTACCAGAGGGGAGTCTGTGTGGTCAGTCTGTGGCCCATTGTACGCAAAGCGTGTCTCCAGGTCAGAAGGGCTGCTTTAGTGATAACTGGGAGGGATTTGGGAATGGGGTTACCATATAGTAAGCCCATGAGGTGGCCAAAGTCAGGAAGGGCAAGTTCGCTTGTTAGATTTGGTCACCACCCCCTCCACTCGGCCAATCATTAATCACCAGGGTTTGAGTCACTCGGAAGCACAATAGGAGGTTGGCTATCCCCATACATCTATCATAAACTGACTTCACGCATTTGTCCTAGACTATGCAGGAAGGGGGGGTTCTTCCATATATAGGAACAAATCAAGGACATTGGGTACTTGAACTAACTATTGGGGACCAGTAACAGAAAATTCTGGAAGGCGTAGAGGAAGCACCATCATTTTGAAGAGGGTCACTCTGCCCAGCACATTAAGTTGGAGTTATATCTACCTGTGGAGGGCCTGTTTCATCTTGTTCACGAGGGAAGAAAGGTTTAGGTTCCACGAAAGGGCCAACTCTAGCAGAATGTGGAATCCGAGGTATCGGAAACTGAGCCGTTGTCAGGAATAAATGTCTGCCAGGAAGTAGTGCTGTTCTCTCCTCGACATGGGATCGATAGATACTTGTCCGGGTTGACTTTGAGGCCGAAGGCCTCCTTGTATAGTGCTAAAATTCTCATGCATCTGTGCCCCGAAAGGTTAGAGTTAACAAGGAATAGATGCATCATGTGCATAGAGAATGATGTCTCTTAGTATGTGTCGAGTGTCGTCGGCCTTGAGGCGCGGTGGTGAGGTGTAAAGTAAACTGTAATGCGTGGTGAAGGTTTCTGCTATCTTCACGGCAGCATGTTTCGTCTGAAACCTCTTATCTGATTCCAGGGTTGGCATTCCTCTAGTGCCCAACCAATGAAGTAATTTCCATGTTTTGTCTCCTTATAGATGAACATTCCGGATCGATGCTCTCCAATGTTCTCAGGCTTCTTCCAGAAGTAATAAGCCTAGTGTGGCTCTGGCCATTGTGAGATTCCAATGATGGGCCTCTGAGTTGGGTTTCGGGGGACTGTGTTTTAGGTCTCGAATTTGGGATTCAAGCTCTTGGATTTGGTTGAGTTTATCTTGCTCGATCCAACATGCATATTGTTAGCTACCCCTCTAATAGTGGCTTGTCTTGCAGCTCACAATATT
The DNA here is from genome assembly GCA_963921515.1 of Calotriton arnoldi. Taxonomy (NCBI): domain Eukaryota; kingdom Metazoa; phylum Chordata; class Amphibia; order Caudata; family Salamandridae; genus Calotriton; species Calotriton arnoldi. The sequence continues at coordinate 6,013,273 of CAWUFW010000035.1, forward strand.
TCCGGAGAGTCTACTGTACCCTGGTTAGTCTTGGAGTAGGAGGAAAGTTCTGTATGTAAGTACGTTGTTCATCCATAAGATACCATGCGTTGAGGCACCAAATCGGCAGTTGGGCCATCTCCGGCACCCCAATCATGAGGGTTAGTGAGGAGTGATCTGAGATACCTCTTTAGAGGATGTACACAGATCGGATCTGAGGGGCATCATCCAGTTGGATGAAAAGCAAATCTATATGGGTAAGGGTTTGTGTGTGCTGCAGAGGTATGGATATATTCCTGTGCTGGGGATGTCTGATTCTCCAGGCATCGGAGATCTAGGGAGACTATCCAGAAGTTAAACAGGTTGGCTCTATATATCAGAGTTGGTGTGGGGGGAGGGGGAGAGGAGGTCAGGGGGATGTTGAGTCTGTAGTTGGGTCTGAAGGGGCATAGAAATATCCCCCTATGATGGTAGTACACATCGGAGAATTCTATAAGACCATTGTGACCGCTTCTAGGAAGGTGGTGAATTGTTGTGGAGATATGTACGCACATAGGAAATTATGTTGTAGTCCAGCCAGGGCACCCTTGACAAAACTACCTTGAGGTTCAGATGTTGCAGATCTCACTAGGAGTGGGAATGTCTTGTGGAGGAATATGGTAGTGCCTCTGGTGTAGCTAGAGTAGAATACTCTACCATAGCCAAATCATTGCAGAAATGGGCATTTTGACCGCAAAAGGTGTGTTTCTTGTAGAATGAGGATAGATGGGTGGATGCGATTGACATAGCGGATGACTTCAGTCCTTTTGTTTAAGTCCAGGAGGCTGTTAACTTTCCAAGATGAGACCGTGTATGCCATTCAGGGGGGAAAGCGGAAATAGTGGAGCTGACCTGTAGTGGAGGCTGTCTCCACAGGGCCTCAGGATTCTGGCTGTAGGGATCGGCATCTGCATAGGGCCTCCCAGCCTTCCTGAGGTCAGTACATATGGTTAAAATTATAACCGACAAGAAAAAACACCCCCCCAACTCCCCCACCTCCGATACTTCCTCCCTTTGAAGCATCTGTCACCCTAGAACTCCCATGTAGCTGTTCTTGCACCGTTAAGTGCTGTGGGTATTAGAGGTGGGCCTCCTCCGTAAAAGGATTTTTGCTGGTTTGCAAATGAAAATGCGTTACAGTAAGTAGTTCCATAAGTAAAAGTATATCCACTCCCCCATCTAGGTTGGGTAATCCTCGTCGTAGGCTCCTAGTCTACCGGGAGGTCAGTGCCAGCACACTCTGCGCCCTCATAGCCAGCTCTGTTCTCCAAGTGTTCATGTTCTAAATGGGCCTCATGATTTTGTGTTTCATGTTCCCTGGCGCCTTTGGGATCTCGTACATTGAGTCTCAGGTGCTGGTCCTGGATGTCAATCTGAAGGTCTCCTGGTGCGGGTAGCCGGTACCTGCAGGAGTTTCTGTTCTGTCGCCCATTCCTAGGCTGCCTCTGGGGAGTCAAAGAAATAGGAGTGTTCTACGAAGAGCACTTTGAGTTTAACAGGGAAGAGCAACATGCATCGGAGTTTCACGTCCCGGATTTTTTGTTTAACTTCCTCAAATGATTTCCGCTGGTGTTGAACAGCTCAAGTGTAATCTCGAAAGACCATAACACGGGAGGATTGGAACTTCAGATCGGAGGATCATGTCTATCTTGGTGGTTGAGCATCCAGGCGATCTGTTGTTGTGGTGGGGCACCTTGTGGCGGGTGCCACACTAAGGATTGATAAGCTGTCTCAACTACGAACCAGGGAAAGAGCAGGCCCTTAGATCCAGGAGGACAGCAATGTCTCCAGGAATTTCTCCAGAGCAGTGGATTCCATCCCTTCCGGGAATTCCTCTAGGCATAGATTATTGCGACAAGACCTGTTTTCAGCATCTTCAGCACGGGATTCAAGGGAGGTCGTCTCTGAGAGGAGTTTAGGAATGTTAGCCTTCAGAAGGGCCACGTCGTCTTCCAATGTCTGCTTTAGTCACTCTGCTAGCTAAGTTTCATAGATCTTGTCCGAGGAGCGAAACACCTATCCTCACCTCTGCAATCTTGGATTCCACTGCTTCTCGACAGGTATTTATGGTCTCAAGTATAGTGTGCACATCATTAGATCCTATTGAGAGGGGGGAGAATTGGGCCCTCCAGTGTCTTCCCTATTTCCAAAGGCAGAAACTGCAAATTTGTCAATTTTAGGTTGAGTATGTGCCGCTGAGTGTTTGTCCTTTCCCATTGTGTCCCTGTGGAGATGGATGAGAGAAGGCTGGTCCCAGTGGTTTCCACAGGATCAAGTGTCCTGTTGGCAGTTATTGGCCGGTTAGGAGAGGGACAACACTGTCCAGAGATTATAGGTCAGGCTCCGATCTGCTTGCCCACCCACGGATCCACTGAGGTAAGGTGGCAGCACAAGCAGTCTGGATGGTACCAAGTGGATATGGTTCCTCTCTTTATAAGCAGTCGAGGATGGAGGAGAGGCAGTGTAAGCCACTGTGTAAGTTCTTTGCAGGTTAGGTGTGGCCTCCTAGTAGTTTAACCTTAAAGGCCTCATTCTATGCCGCCTTGAGTCAAAGAGGTGAGCAAGGAAGGATAAGTGTATGGTCATATTACGGGGCTGTAGAGTTTACTCCCGCACTGCTTTATCGGTTGTATCAGCATGTATTGTGTGAGTAGAGCACTCCACCGCCACCGCTTCCAAGGTAGGGAGGAGGTGGGCAGCCAAGTTCCTAGAGGGCTCCTTCAGCCTCCGTCGCAGGACACCACTAGGGGGAGAAGCAGACGTCTGCTCCGGTATTCGTTCACCTGCAACTGGGAGGGCCAACGTCAATTCCCTTCTCCGATCCAGTGTATACCGTCAAGGAGATCTTCCCGCACAGTGTCTCTCCATGGTACCCAGGCCAAGTCCAGTACATCGCGGTGCTCGAACGTGCTGCAGCGGTGGTAGATTCAGGGCGATAGTTGGTTAGGGGCATTTGCCATTTTGGCTACGTTGGCCACGCCCCTGTTCCGGATGCTTTTGTAATGTGCAGGCATTGGCAAAGCCAATAGTGGTGACCAGTCATGCTGAAGGTATAGAACCAAGGTTGTTTTCTATACTTTAAAGATGGCGACCATGTTATGTCATGCAGTGTGACAATATGCATCATCACACTTTGACACAGTGTGGTGGCCAGCAGAGTACAGAAAATGTTTTCTATAGTTTCGAGACTGCTGCCGGTTGATTAATAATGTGTGACACAAATTGGTAGAGAAAACAATATTTTATGTGCGTTTAGCATGGACAGTTGTCACTATTGGCTTTGTCAGTGCTGATCAATTTTAAAAGCAGCTGGCTCTGACAAAGCCAAAAGCGGCACCCAAAAAATCTTTTGCAAGGCCTTACATATTGACTTTGACAATGCTTGTTCAGACAGGAAATATATGCCAAACTGACAGCAATGTCTCTTGCATGGTAAACTAACATGCTCTCGAGTGCCTGAATGCAAGTGAACCTGCTATCCTAGCTATAATTTTATCCCAAGTGCGTGTAGAGGCCTCTGCCTTTCATTGATAATGCAAGGTGCAGGACCTGACCTGCAACGGAGCTCCAAATGTGTCTTCATAGTAGGAAGTAGAGTATCACAGTAAGCAATGGTGGCAGCATACCGTATCTTGAGTGTGACCATTTTTTTTATTTTTTGTCAGTGAGTGTGGACTACTGACCCGACTTCTGTAAAGTTCTGTGATATGAGACCGAGAACCTTGCTCTGATATCCTGTGTGCATGTAAAGTGTGTGTTTGTACACAGTGCATGTGTAGTAAATGTGTGGTAAAAAGACTCTGTGTTAGCAAAGGACTGCTGATAAGGTCTTCCAGAGCACTGCAGTTTGATAGATGGTAGGGCTAAGGGGTGTCATTGCAGTTTCTGTAGATTAGACATTTCTAGGCAGGGTCAGTCTATTTGTATCAAACACAAGGAGATGATGGACGGAGTGCTGAAACTTTTCAGACACTCACCCACAGTCTCAGATCTGGGTCGCCCTAAATTGGCAGGGTATGCCCAGACGTGGGTCCCTTGCTCACTTTGCCATTGGATTCAAGCTAGCCTGGCTGATGAGGGGTGTTTCCCTGAAACCGGTCCCAGTGTTGTATTCCTCTTAGGGTGTCCATAAACGGGCTTTCCAGTATCATGTCCTTCTATAGGCACAATTCGCCCTGCCCTTATATAGGCATAAAATCCCAGCCCTTATTTAGGCATTAAACCGTGCACTCCAAATACAGGCATGGTCTCTGACATCCGTCCACCCTAACGTCACAACGAGTTCATGAAGAACAGACCCTTAGGCTGCGGGAGTTTCCCTAGCCCAGGACTATTGATTTCTTCAAGGACTCATATATTATGCATGAACCATTATTCCTTAGGGGTTCATTCATGACGTCTTTCGCTGTCCGACTCACGTCAATACTAACATTCTTAGGTGCTCTCAGGTATAAATATACCTTCCCTAGCTCCTGTAAACCAGAGGAGACCTCGACTTCAGAGGAGCCCGTTCCCGGCCTGACGCACTGAGAAGACGCTGTCATCCCTGCACGCAGAGAGTCCAGCTTCCAGTGATCTAACTTCCCTTGCGGGGTGTTGGAGTTTGAGTCTGGCAAAGAGATTCCTACCTCTCTCATTCTTCAGGTATGGAGCTGACAAGAACCTAGAGGGACTCTTGGCATACTAGGCATACTAGGCTTAACATACTCTTAGTATACCATAGTAAGGAATACTTCACCTACTTCATACCTCTCCCTACACCTAGGCTAGGTAAGGTACATTGGGGTAGAACTAGATTAGAAACTCATCGTATGAGTACTCGCATTTTTAGTCTGTTATTTATGTAAATGCGTATATACTAAAAGATAATGCTATCGCAGTATTATTTATTTCTACTGCTCACACTGTACATTATTTATCTCGCATACTGTCTTGTGATCGTAACAGCACATTTAACTTACACCAGAAACAAGACTGTTCAATAAATCTTTTATTGAAATGCCCGTCTGTCCTTTCTGTGTAACTTTGAGGAAAACTAAGCATGCACGATTGAGCTGAGTGAAATAGTTATCTATTGTTTCCACGACTCTGGGACACATTCTGATTCTAAAGGGAAACACAGTGGTCATGTTTTGCGGCTGCCAGAAACTACTCCCTTCTTGTTGTCAAGGAGTTTCTAGTGGCCTCTGAGCTAGCTGGCACAAGTAATTAAGTTTAATATACTCGATAGGGACATACTGACCTTAGTCCTATGTCAAACCTAAAGGGTATATTATTCCAATGCGCAGAGCCTATTAGGGAAATAGGAGCTACACTACATGGCGCCCAACGGTTTGGTAAGGCGGTAATTTAACGTTAGATACTGAGTAACTCAGCTGTGCTTTTTCTCTCAGAGACCCCTACCCATATACTCCAAAAGACGTCTGGAGTGGGCAGGGTTAAGTATTCACCAAGGCTACATAGGGAAGACCCTATATATTAGCTGTTTGGTTTGCTCAACGTTGAAGGATACAGTGTTCCAAAATATTGTGCACCTTATCTTTGTTCCCTTGACACTTGTTCTACATTTTTCAAAAAACAAAATGACTGAAACCGAAAACGGTGAAGCTGCGGCTGATCCAGCCCAAGCAGTAGTTTTTAACATTACAGGTTTAAATGAAACCGAGGCGGGTGTTATAGACATCGCTCCAAACTTAAGAAGAGCCATTACTCTAAAACTTATAAAACATGGCCTACCACCAAGAGGCGGTAGAGCAGTTTTCGTGATAGAGGCACATGAATACTTTCAGACAGAGGTATTCTATTCATGGGTAATATTTCCTGAATCCAATCCAGTAACACACATGTTTCACTTCTACAAAGAAGATGATCCACCAGAGGAATACATTCCTTTCGAGGATATAGAAATTCCATTAACATACCAGGAGCATCAGCTCTAGTTTAAAGGCGCCCTAAAACATCACAAAAACATTACTAGGCTCGGTCCACTAGGTAGACCAGGAGCAACATGGCCGATTCTAGCTGGCTACACACCTCATCCTGACATTGAAGAGATGTCAGACGAGGAATTACTTACTCAACTCACAGAGTTAATAAAAATTTACAGACAATTGGTCCAATTTGTCATGCGGACTTTTACAGTCCAGCAACCATTGACACTTCCAAATCCAACTCCCCAACAGGGGAATACACTAAAAATTACACCACAGACTCTATACGCAGTCATGGGTAAAATGCCCACAAAACGTGAGCAAATTCCATTCTGGATAGCTCAAAAATTACTCAAATCGAAGCAGTATTTCCAAATACTAGCCCGTATGAGAAACACAGAATACTGACAATCAGTTTACCAATGGGGATCACACCACAACTGGAAGACTGCACCACTTGGGGCTCAGTCTTTGCTGCCATCTATACTAAAACACATGGTATTCCATCAATTGCGGTAATACCTGATGTCCTAAAACAAATTCAAAACGAATACGGGGCAGAGCCTGCTCTAAATTTAGGTATGAAATTACTGAAAAATTTCGACCAGGTCTCAACAATAATATTATCTAATATTAAAGGGGAGGCAGCAGCAGTGGCGATCTGCCAAAAATTGAGGGAATTCGATGTTACAGAACATCAAACTGAGCTACCCAGAATAATTGAACAATCTTATGCAGAATTAGGCAGAGAGAGTTTGGGTGGAAGACCAGTGAAGCCGAAGCTATCTGAAAGTCCTGAGAAGGACTCAATTAAACAAACTCCTACATCTTCTAAAAAGAAGTGGGAGTCTACTAAACAAAAATCAAACGAGAAACGTTCTCAATCCCGAGGTAGGTCTCCTCAAAAGGAGCCCTCTGAAAGGAGGTATAACCTCAGGAATAGGGATAATTTGAGAAAACCTGACTGGTATCAAGATACTGATACACGTTCCTCTCGTCCCTTTCAGATCTCATCACAGACTTCGGAAAGAAGAGGACGATCAGAACATAGAGAAGAACACGTGAAATCGAAAGACGACAAACGCTCCAAAAAATAAAGCAAAACCTCAATTCTCCAAAAAGAAAGTAGCAGGTCTAAAGATCAGACATGCCGAGAATACTGAGAACACAACTCAAGAACGGAGAATGGGCTCAGACAATGCTGGACAGTGCAGCAGAAGTCACAATAGTTCGCCAGAACGTGAAGGAACTTCTGGAGATAGTGGACTTGAATGAGTACATTACAGTTGAGACTGTAGACACCAGGGTTAGTACTCCACAAAGGTTATATGAAATAACACTCCGGATGGAGGGAGACAAACCTAGACAGGTGAAAGCACTTTTTGGGAAAGACTATCAAGGGGCTATGACATACTTCTAGCAGAAAAAGACTGGCCACCACAATTTGTCAGGGAGTGCCCACATGGCGAGGACATTATTATGCCTGCCTTCTCTAACCATATTCCAATTCACCTAAAATATACATATGCCAGGAAATGGGCAGTGGCCCAGGCCCCAGCATTATATAAAAATCATGTAGGATGGGATGAGGACTCACCTCACCATAAAATACATCTGAAACATGAACCAACTGCACAAAGGCAGTATCCAATAAAGTAAGAAGCTAAAAAACAGGTCAGGGAGATCTTAGATCAACTTGAATATCAAGGGGTGATTGAAACATGCACCTCCTCAATGAAAAATCCTTTGTTTCCTGTCTCCAAACCAGACAATACATATCGTCTAGTTTTGGATTACAGACACCTAAACACTTGTTCTAAAACCTTTGCAGTGCAAAATGCACATAGCACTGCATTAATGAATAACATTGTGCGTAAAAAATATAAAACAACATTAGACATCTCAAATGGTTTCTTTTGTCAAAACATAGCACCTGAAAGCAGGTACTTAACAGCATTCTCCATAATGGGGACCCAGCGTCACTTTTGTCGACTCCCACAAGGGTTCAAGAACAGCCCAGGTTTATTCTCAGCGAGGGTAACGGAGTTACTACAAATTTATGACAATGAGGCATTGTCCTATGTCGATGACATATATCTGACAGACGATGACCTGGACAAACACTTGAACAGGGTGAGCACCATTATACTGGGCTTCGCCTCTGAGGGCTACAAGTTCAACTTTAAAAAGTCCCGAATTGCCCATCTCAATGTCCTATTTCTAGGATATGAGCTTTCAAGTGAAGGCAAGAGCTTGGCAGCTAACTTTTTAGAAAAGTGTGCGCTGCTCCAACCTCCAAAAACGCTAAAAAACTTACAATCCATCCTGAGTTTCCTAAATTTTGGAAGAACATACATTCTAAATTACGCAGAAAGGGTTAAACCTCTCTACGCATTAATCAAACCTGATTTTTCGATCAAACTGGACACAGGAACACACAGAAATCTTGCGTTCGCTACAGGCTAACATGTTAGCAACAAATCACTTACAAACACGTGTAAGTCAACGTAATTTGGTGATCCGAATAATTTCGGGTCAATGCGGATTCACCTACTTAACATTTAATGAGGGTGAAAAAATACCAATAGCATACAAATCTCATTTGTACACACAAGCGGAAATGCGCTTCAGTTCAACTCAAAAAATTCTAACAGCAGTTCAAACCGCTGTAGAAAGAGCCTTAGCCCAAGGAAAACGCATTATTGTCGTAACCCCAGTACCGGCTTTAGAAGCAGTCACAAAAGCAAGCATTCCAAATGCTAAAGCATTACATAACAAGATGGATACAATGGGTTAATTCTCTTGCTGCAACAGATGTTGAATATGTTTTTGATCCAGATTTAAAAACACAAGCATTCCTGCAATATGAACAAGAATGTCCTCTGCCTACTGAAATTCTGCCTCTCGATCAGTACGAATTCATAAGTTACACTGACGGATCCGCACAACCCGCAATAGGGGGTAAGCAAGCTTACAGTGCAGCGTGTGCAATCGTTAAAGGTCGCATGCGAAATGGCATCTTCAGACCTATGGTCACAAAAACACAATCTCTAGGGGATTGTACAGCTCAGCGAGCTGAACTACAAGCATTCAAACTGGCACTTGACAGTACAGATCGAGAATTCCCCACATGGATAGTGTGCGATTCCTTTTACTGTGTTCAGTCGTATAATTAATATATACAAAACTGGCTTGAAAATGGTTTCAAAGATGCAAAAGGTGGCACAATAAAGCACAAATTGCTTTGGGAACAAGTAGTTCAGTTGAAAAACGAACTACAAAAGGCTCACGTGATTCACACACTGAGTCATCAACGTGATGGCGTTCACGTTGCAGGGAATTCATTGGCTGACGAAGCCGCAAAGGGGGCTGTTCAGACGGCTTCCGTAGCTGCGATCACTCGTACAAAAATAGACAGTGAGATAATGTTGGCTGTCAATGCTTCAAGCAAAGGCAGCAGTGCAGCGTTACCAAAAAAGTTTCCATTCAAGTACTCTTATGTAATTGATGCGAACAACGTTCCTTTTGCTCGAATCCCTGGAGTGGGGGATAGGGTAATTCCAAACAAGAAACGTAGATTAGGACTAATCCTAGAAGCACACGAAGGGATAGCTTCTGCCCATGCAGGTGTTTCAGCGACAGTATCTTTACTCAAGCAAAGATATTGGTGGCCTGGCATTCGGAAACAAACTAAAAACTATGTTTTAGAATGTGATATTTGCCAACAGACAGGTGAAAGTCTCAACAGTGAAACGTCCTGCGCAGACACCCCTGTTAATTTCAGACAAACCATTAGCTTGTGTTTACCTGGACCACTGCGGTCCCTTGCAAAGGGACGGTAACTATAAATATATCATGGTTGCAGTGGATTCATGCTCTAGGTTCCTATGGTTATGGCCACAGCGCTCAGCTGACGCTCGAACTGTTATAAAAGATTTGCGAGTCTTTATCGGCACATAAGCAATAGGCATGCTACATTCTGACCAGGGTCCTGCGTTTAGCTCTCGGGCTTACAAAGAGGCCATGGCCAGTCTGGGCGTTGCATTGCGGTACTCCTCTCCATTCCATCCTGAGGGAAATTCGGTTGTGGAAAGGAAAAACCGGGACATAAAGCAGTCTATAACAGCTAGGGTATTAGGTTCGGGTGATGGGTGGGTCAAACACCTTAGTGGGGTCCAACGCTCATTGAACAATCTGCCAAGAAGTTCTCTAGGGGGGTCACTCCATATGAGGTCCTATTTGGGACAAGAATGTGGGTACCAGACCTTGAACACGTAGGCACAGTGGTGGAATATAAACCCTTTGATATCAAAGATAGTTTGGCTGTTTTACAGGATTTAAACAAATTAAGAACGAAACAAAGCAACGTATTCCTACAGCCAACCACCACTGGGGATCAACCGGCTGTCCCAGCAAGGCCTGTCTGGATTCCAAAAGTTGGGGATCTAGTCAGAGAAAAGATTGCGGACAAGAAGGAATTTGGACCTTCTTACAGACAACCAGTACCTGTCCTAGCAGTTCAAGGAACAAGAACAGTACTTCTGCCGCCCCTTGCTGGAAGAAAGGAGAAAAGATTTGTGTCCATCGACCTGATCAAACCACAGTATGTGGCCAATACTAAATAGTAGGCCTCGTGGACTCCGACCTAGTAGCAGACGCACTCCTCTCGCTACTATCCAAGAGGTTCAGACTGAAAGACTGATAACAATCGAGAATTCAGCTGTAACAGATGGAGGACTAAGAAACAATGCAATGGAACTCATCCCTCTTGAACAACAAGTAACAGTTCGTCCAAATACACCTGTCTACACCAACGTAGCAAGTGATGAACTGGTTCCAGTGATTTCTACAAATCCTGATGCAATTCCAACAATTGACAGAACTGCTTCTGGGTATTTCATTAACTTTGATACGTTCTCAGAAGATCCGAGTGAACCTGAAACGACGCCAGCATCATTGAAATTCAAGCAGCAAGTACAAGACTTTCTTCACTTTCTGAAAAAGACTTATTTGGTTTCTCCATGGATTGAACTCTGGATTACATCTAGACTTTTTGTTTTCCTGCTCTGGCTAGCTTTGGTAACAACTGTGAGCGTGCTTATAAGTGGCAGATACATCCATGTGGACACTGAAGGAAAAGGCGTAAACGTACTTTTGAAACCTCATAAATCTTCCCATCGTGAAGCAAGAGACTTGTCATCAGTGAACATCACAGCTGTTCCTATACAGGATGGTATAGTGTGGGACAAAACAGATTTTGAAATCTTCGGCCCGACGGAACAATTAAACATTCCACATTTGTTTAAAATTTCACTAAGTGATCTAATTACGTCCAGTACCTATTCAGATGATTGGGACTTTGAGACTGTGAATGACCTAATGTTTGACCTAGAAAAATCTGCTGCATTTTCTAAACATGAATATTTAGAGGGTTTATCAGACTATGAACAACTGTATTGTTATAATCACTATGGTCATCGTTATTTGCATAAATCTGCATATCCAAGAAATGTGTTTGTTTAACCAATGGGAGCATTGTCCTACACCACCATAAGGTAGTTCAAAAACATTTGCCAACAAGTTTCCATATTTTTCAGGTTACAATACATCTAATCCAGAAATGTTTTACTATAAAAATGTAAACAAGACAGGACTGAAAATTATGTTAACAAATACAAAACAGATTTATTCTGCATTATTTAATGCCCAACTGTCTAGACAGGGTTTCGACTTTTGGAAAGACACAATAGACACACAAACTGTCTGGGGTACTAAAGATTGGCAAGTGCAGGGGATAGAAGCTTTATTTAGAGCCTGCATCATCCCTGAACAAATAATGTTTTTGAATGAAACTGTCCAACAAACATCTTGTCTTGGATTAGCCAAGATCAAAGAGATGAACACACCTTCTGTACCAACACCTGCCAGTGATAATAATACAAAGGCAGTGGTGACGGTTGACAATATACTACAACTCAACAGATCTAATCCGGATTGGAAAAAATGGTTGATCTGGCCCATAGACACGAATAACTGTCAGGAAAGATTCCTGAATAAAACTCAGGGCTTTACTATTAATAGGCCAGACCCAAGATACGTCCAAAGACTGCATCCGGGGGTAGTAACAACATACAGTGTAGGAAAATTATGCCTCGATTGGCTGCATAAATCTACACTACAGGATGTGAAACAACACTTAACCTTACTTAAAAAGGACGCAGACCTTAGGAAATTCTTGCTTGGACCAAGAAAACCGCGTCAAACGTTTCATATATGCCGGCATTTATGCTGCCTATAATAAAGCATGGAAAGTATCACAGATGGAGGCTGCAGAACGAATACGTGAACTTGATTGTATTAATTTAGAGTAAACACTCTCTGTGGTCGACAATGGGTTAACAACTTTGTCCTCCAGAATATATTCATTGGATGGCATTGTATCCTCTGCTATCGACATACTAGAAAAAGATTTGGCGATGTTACAACAAGGCCAGTCTCAATTACGTTCTATTGTGTTATTAAGCTGGACGCTGCAATCTTTGCGAGCGGGCTATGTGCCTTGGCGTTTTATCAACACAACGGCTCTGTTTGCAGAATACAATCTAACTGATAAACGGATCGAACTGGCACAAAGAGGAGCAAAGTATACAGTGCTGAGCATTGAAAAACTGGAAAAGTTACCATGCACAGTGGCAGAAAAACCAGCTACAGAATGGCAAAATAACATTACCTGTGAGTACTTTTCAGTTTCAATATTGCCTCAGACAAATGCAAGCAGGCAAATATGAAAGGTTGGGTAAGGAATACATTAAGACATCTTGGGATTTACCGTATACATATAGATGTTGGAGTGGGGATCGTGAAGTGTTTTTGAGCGGTACACACTGTAAACGTGCACTGAGCGGTTCACTTATATGTCAGGACATTACTTTACACAGGGCTTGTAATAGTTCTGTGGCAAATTTGTCTTGCCATCAGCAGGGTACACCAGCTGCTGTGATTAATCCAACGTTTGGACAACTTTCTAATGGGAGTTACCTCATGTTGAATGATCAGAGCTGCTGCGGCATGCTGCCAGGCATCCCATATCTAGTAACGGTCAACTCCAGGGTCACTTGCTGTATGCAAGTATTCTTTCCCCCAATAGACACAGTCAGGGAGTCGCCTCTATGGCCTTCGCTGAACGTCTTTTATAAGATTTGATACTCTAAGCAGAATGAAAGCCATGCTTTTACAGCAAACAGTGCCTTTGACCTCGGCCAAAGAAACCTATGATCTACAAGTAGCAAGGACTTCGGCTGAGATACAGACTTTAATACGTACAAACTGCCCTATACATTTCGTAGAAATGATAGGACGTATCTTTAACATGTCTGATACAACAGGAATTGTACATGTATTTAGGAGCATCTGCTCCGGTCTGTTAGCACCTTTCCAGGCGATACTCTGAATCATCCCGAACTTTGCACATTCGGTGTTTGGTGGCATACCATTAATTCTAGCACTTGTTGCCGGAATTCTATTTCTCTTCCTGCTATTGCGCTATGGCCAGCCTATTCGCAGACATCACTCCGAGCGAAATGGAGAAAGCTCTCCTTGAACGAAAGTGCCGTGAGCAAATAGTAAAGCTTTTGGGCATGACTCGTCTACGGGACCTTAATACAACTTGGTTCCTGTCATTCAGATCAATCTGGCAAGATTGCATCTTACCTGTTCTACGATGCCTGCTATGCGGTGAAGAATGCGTGTTGGACACCTGTCTAACATTTCCATCAGCAACGCCAACGGATGTCGATACTCTGCTGGTCCCGATAACGGCCCATGCTCTGTGTTGTCCCCAGAGGCTTCCTATCCTGATGTCAGCATTCATTGAGATCTCACAGACGCTTCCGGCTGCTGCTGAGGTACGAGAAAGATCTACAAGCACACCGGTAACAACGGACGCGAACATTGCTGCGGCAACCTATGCTGGAAGCAATGCTTCCCATCTCTGTGCAATTAATCTACTACACGAGGTGTTCCAACTGACACCAACTACAGTGGATGATGTTTTGTCTATAGAAATAGATGATCTCATGTTTACACCAGACCCGTAAACGGACTCTGATTCAGCATACAGTGTTCCAGAGATGCAGTAACAATTTGGCCTTCATTTTTCAAAACAACTTGGAACTCTACCAAAATTGAACTTTTTCCCATTTTTTTCGAACGAAAATGGCACTTCCGTCTGCTGAAAGTAGAACTAGCCTTATAATACAGACTTCAAGGTACTTCCACGGACACTTAGTCATCTTGTGTGTCTAAAACAATTCATTAATTTTCATGACCTGAAATGATTTTGATTTTTGAGAGACTTATCGATCATTTTCTGTCACATGTAAATATTACTGCTTATTTCATTCCAAATGCATTTATTTTCTAACTTTATGCCTGAAATGAAAAGCAATGCTTCAAATGTACAGTACCTTTTTGCATTCTAATAGGTTTTTTAAATGCCTTTTTTAAATAGTTTTATGAAATATTTTAGAAATATGCGGTACGCCATTTTAAATGTTTAGCATTTTAGTATTATCGTACACACGAAAGTGGAGTGGGTGTTGTATTCCTCTTAGGGTGTCCATAAACGGGCTTTCCAGTATCATGTCCTTATATAGGCACAATTCGCCCTGCCCTTATATAGGCATAAAATCCCAGCCCTTATTTAGGCATTAAACCGTGCACTCCAAATACAGGCATGGTCTCCGACATCCGTCCACCCTAACGTCACGAGTTCATGAAGAACAGACCCTTAGGCTGCGGGAGTTTCCCTAGCCCAGGACTATTGATTTCTTCAAGGACTCATATATTATGCATGAACCATTATTCCTTAGGGGGTTCATTCTTGACGTCTTTCGCTGTCCGACTCACGTCAATACTAACATTATTAGGTGCTCTCAGGTATAAATATACCTTCCCTAGCCCCTGTAAACCAGAGGAGACCTCGACTTCAGAGGAGCCCGTTTCCCGGCCTGACGCACTGAGAAGACGCTGTCATCCCTGCACGCAGAGAGTCCAGCTTCCAGTGATCTAACTTCCCTTGCGGGGTGTTGGAGTTCGAGTCTGGCAAAGAGATTCCTACCTCTCTCATTCTTCAGGTATGGAGCTGACAAGAACCTAGAGGGACACTAGGCATACTAGGCTTAACATACTCTTAGTATACCATAGTAAGGAATACTTCACCTACTTCATACCTCTCCCTACACCTAGGTTGGGTACATTGGGGTAGAACTAGATTAGAAACGCATCGTATGAGTACTCGCATTTTTAGTCTGTGTTTATGTAAATGCGTATATACTAAAAGATAATGCTATCGCAGTATTTATTTCTACTGCTCACACTGTACATTATTTATCTTGCATACTGTCTTGTGATCGTAACAGCACATTTAACTTACACCAGAAACAAGACTGTTCAATAAATCTTTTATTGAAACGCCCGTCTGTCCTTGCTGTGTAACTTTGAGGAAAACTAAGCATGCACGATTGAGCTGAGTGAAATAGTTATCTATTGTTTCCAAGACTCTGGGACACGTTCTGATTCTAAAGGGAAACACAGTGGTCATGTTTTGCGGCTGCCAGAAACTACTCCCTTCTTGTTGTCAAGGAGTTTCTAGTGGCCTCTGAGCTAGCTGGCACAAGTAATTAAGTTCAATATACTCGATAGGGACATACTGACCTTAGTCCTATGTCAAACCTATAGGATATATTATTCCAATGCGCAGAGCCTATTAGGGAAATAGGAGCTACACTACACCAGGATGCTTGTTTCCGGCCCAGGGAGGACCTGGCGTGGCAGTTCGGGCTGGACTGTTCACATGAGGCACAGGGTCAAGACTGATTTGCATATTGCTGGGTCTGAACTGGGGTGGCGAAGTGAGCTAAAGAACGATGATGGATTCAACCCAGATCTGTGACTGGGGTCGAGTGTTTGAAAAGTTTCTGTGCTCCGTCCATCGTCTCCTTGTGTTTGCTTCAGTCTATTTGTATGTCTGATTAGTGCTTCAGGAAGGCTTATAACATCCAGGTGCAGAGCAGTCACACTTCATTGTGCCTGTGTTTTGGATACTTCTGCTTGAAGAGGGCCCTAATGGTACCTTCTGTGAGAGACCTGACTTTGTACAAAGGATCAGTTTGCAAATGACATTGGACATAGAACCAAGTTCTGAAGCCCCAGACGGTGAATCCACATCCCTTGTCTGGAAAATGTGCTTTGTAAAGGGATCCAAACCTCTCCACTTTGTTCCAGTCCCAAGTTTTACTTGACCGAGATAGGGTTGCTTCAGAGTATATAAGAGATGTTGTGCAACCAGGGCTGGTGTCTGCCTGACAGCTAGACATTACCTGAAGTCAGCGGTTTCTGTTGGAGAAACTTAGGGCCTGACCAAAGAGCCAAGAATCCTGCCTGCTGAAATAGGAATGGAGTCTACAGGTGGAGACTGTCTAGGAAGATAAACCCAGCATGACCTTCGTGTGCGGTACCCAAAAGAAAGCTGGTGACCCAAGAGAGCAAATCAGGAATGATCGTGCTGTACATGTTGACCTCTGCGTCTTTGCACAGTTCACAAGTAAGATAAGATTGTACAAGATGTGTATTCCTGTGAAGTCCACCAGTCTGCCACAGGCTCGAAAGACTGGTCCTGCTGATGAAGAGGAAAAAGGCCAAAGCGGAGAACCCTGGTAAGCTTGTAGGCCACAAATGTTCCTATGGAAGTAATTCTGAGGAACTCTACCTAGAGACTGCAACTGCTTTTGCTGAATGCCTGACTGCAGTAGACTTACAGGGCCACTGCTGCTTGAGTCAGGTGGTGCCTCATAGCTGCCCTCCTTATAGACTGCGATGAATCTTGACCTGAGTTCCCCGTGATTCCCTACCAAAGAGTCAAGCTGTGAGGGCAGGCATGCAACCTGCATCACTGCATAGCCCAGACTGCTGCTAGAAAACAACAGGTAAACCATGTACCTTAGCTTTCTTTGTCTTGTCTGCTTTTGGGCTGCTTCTGTTGTATATTACTTGAACACAATGCAGGCAAAGTGCAGGCGGCACTGACTATGTCCTAGTGTCTGTAAACTGCAGCAGGACAAAGTTGACACATTCCACTGAGGCAGGCTTTATGATGAATGTGGAATCGGGGATCTGGATTGATCCCATTGAGGCCCCCTCAATTGCAGTGCTGGGTTGGGGCCCTGGAAGCAAAAGTCCGACTAGGCCATGCATGCAGGATTGTCACCTTTCCCAGAGAAAAATACTGAACAATTGTTCATGGTTTAAGATCAGACCCTGATACTTAAATAGGACTTTACATAAAATCGTCTGTATTCATTTGTGACCTGACTTTTCTGTCCTTTGTTCACTTTAATCATCAGTTGGGGGGGAGGGGGGGGGTGGGTGTCATTAACGCAGCTTTAGTACACATTTTAAAGTGCTCATTCCCAAGTTGGGCAGTGGTGCTACTAATCTATCACATGGCAAGTACCCAAAGTGGTCAAGACCGCAGTTTAAACACCAACCACTGCAATGCATAATGAAGCATATGTGCATGATTCTTAGGGCACCAATACTAATAATCCTACTTAAAAAATAAAATATTCTCAGCATCTGAATTTTTGAGACCAGAACATAAAGATACCTGATCCTGACAGAGCTGGGCATGCTAATGGAAATACAATGCTGTACAAATCTGTGTAAAGATAACCTTCTTTTCAGGCATACCCAACAACTAGCAGTGCTAAATTGCATTTGGAGTTGAAATGCCTCTTTTCAGTAGCTTGCTTCTGCTAATGGCACTCGTATAGATAAAGTTAAACATACTCCTGGATATCAGGTACTCGAATCTCTAGACATACTGGACTCATCACTCACCATGAACCGCTAGATCAGCGCTGTATCCTCAACCTGCTTCAACACCCTCCGCATACTCCGGAAAACGTTCAGATGGATCCCCTCCCAATGCAGAAAAACAGTCACACACGCCCTCATCACTAGCAGACTGGACTATGGCAATGCCTGAATCAACAAAAAACTCCTTCCCAAGCTCCAGAACGCCGCAGCCAGACTGATCCTAGACCTTCCCCGCCACAACCACATGACCCAGCACCTCCGTGACCTCCACAGGCTCCCCATCGGAAAAAGAATAACCTTCAAGCTCCACACGCCTGCATACAAGGCCCTCCACAGCATCGGACCAGCATACTTAAACGATCATCTCTCCTTCCACGCACTCAAGAGAAACCTCCAATCAGCCGACCTCTCTCTGGCCTTCATGCCATGCATCTACAAGACCAGAACGGGTGGAAAGTTCTTCTCCTACATCGCAGCCAAAACCTGGAACGACCTCCTCCACCTCCGGCAAAGCCCTACACTGCTCCAATTCAGGACGGACCTCAAGACTTGGCTCTTCAGATGACCCCAGCACCCTACGGAGCTGCCCCCCCTCCTCTTTCTCCCCCCCCCCAGCACCTTGAGACCATCACGGGTGAGGTAGCAGCGCTTTACAAGCCTCTGATTGATTGATAGACATAGAATTTTCTTTTCAGATATAACAGTTGCCTAGCGATGCCAAATTGCATCTGGAGTTGTAATGCCCCCATAGCTCACATTTGCCTATAACACTCCCACAAATGAAGCCAAATGTATTTATGGATATCTGCAAGAAAAGTAGTGCCACGTTTCAGGAGGGCCCCTTGTGCAAAACTCACCCAAAAGGCACACTATGTTTTAGAAAAAGGTCAGTGTCAATTTGTGGACACCATTCCTGCAAGTCAAGACACCACAGAGAAAACACAAACATGAATACAAGCAGTTAGTGTACTAGAAGATTTTATGGCACCAAATGTGATGTCAGTTTCTTTCAAACTGTTTTCCAGGAAAATGTACATACAAGCTAACTTAATTTATGAGTTTGTGTCAGACCCCATTTGGGGCAGACAGAAGGTACTGAACCCAAACGGTGGTGCTTGAGGTAGTTTGCCACTAGTGTCCTTGATTCTGTCATACTATGGCTCTGCAAAATGGGCCAAGTACACCCCTTTCTGCGCACTCTCACAGAGTAGCGAGAGCGAGCAGACACAGGCTTCTCAGGTAGCTACTGTGAGGGGCGAGAGCTCAAAACTCAAGAATCGACCAACAGACACAAGCAGTACTTAATAACCTACATTGTTTCACTAAGTTTACTTCGAACAGGCTCCTCCCTATCTAATGGTGTAAAGGTTCCTGGGGCTAACCCTACCCACTTTTTGAGTAGTTCATGTTTGCCTTCCAGCAAACTGGCCCAAAAACTTGTCATGGCGTTTTAACAATGGTGTAATTCTTTAGCCACACTAAACTTGGGTCTCTGAGAGCTAAGTGGGGGTGTACTGTGGTAATCCTATTGTCCTCAAGCAGGATTTGACACTGTCAACAAGCATTGGCATAGCCAATAGGTCTCGCCGTTGGGACCTTATAAGTGTTTAGCCATGCAACACTTGATGTTGTTGCACCAAGGATATTGTGCTGGGTAACTAAACACTTCTAAGGTCCCAAAGGCGAGACCTATTGGCTATGCCAATGCTTGTTCTTTATTGCTGGTGGATGGGAGGGTGGGGCAGAGTCAACATGGATAATGGATGGTGTGGCAAAAAAGCGCCATAATGCGACCAGCACTGCTGTGTCACACTGTACTTCATGCTGCTTAATATGTTCAAATACAGTGGAAGAGAAAATGCTGACTGCTGTAGATGATCAGCCTCAGCGGCGTTTTTTTTTCCACTTCGCATAGGGACGTCCGATGATTATAAAGTATTGTAATCAGCTGTTTCAGATAGTGAACAAGATTACAAAGCTATCATTGAAGACCGAGCTACTAATAGCACTCCGTGGATACGTGAAATTAGTTACGAAAAGTAGTAGAACATTTGTAGGTATTGCACGTTAATGGGGAAGTGTAGGGTGGACATGTCATGGGGCAGAGGAGCAGCCCCCCAAAACGAATACGTGGCAGAAAGACAGCCTCATGCAAAACGCGCTCTGCATCTATAGTACATTGTTGAAGGAGACATCCCGCCCATAAGGCATTTGGAAATCCCTGGAGGCGATATCTGGAAGAGAAGAAACCTGACTGATGGCTCACCGAAAAGAGTTGAAGATAGACTGCTTATTATTAAGAAAATTAGCTAAAAGTTGTTTTAACATGTCACAATAGAGATGGATCTATTTGGGCTTTGAAAGGTCGAATGATTGTTTATCTATGGCTATTGTACTGGTTCAGAAGAATAATACCTACATATAGATGCTATGGCTACGATGTTCTGGCAAAACGTTTAATACAATGTGATACAAAAAGGATCTCTGAAAAAACAAGAAATAACCACTAAGCTAGCAAAATAAATTAAAAATCTGGTAACCTGTATGTTACACACTATGCTGGGCAGCAGGTACATTAACACGGGGTGCTATGTTACAAGGAGTCAGAATTCGATAACTGTACTGCACAGAGATCGCTCCAGCAATGCATAGCCACCAGAGTTACCTTACAGTTATTATAGCATGGAACTTGCTGGGTACACAAAGATCTCTGCTGGAGGTGCCTTAACCCCGAAAAGTATTTTAAAATGCAACCTGTTATCAAGTAAGCTAGAAAAGACTAAGCGTCACATTTGTCCTCGTTGACAATTTCTTATGCCCAAGGTATTTAGAAAATACAGTAACAGATGGAGAGAAACTAAATGACAGATCAAGGGGGTAAAGGGTGAAATTAAGCAGTGAGTGACAGCTCCAGAAGGTTATGATGGCAGTTCTGCGGAACCAACTTAACACCCAAAACTAATAAGAATGACTGATGGCTCCAAAGCAGGACACACTTGTCAGTTCGTGGGGTTGCACACTGACCGATCCGATAGTGGACCTTATTTGAGGGTTTGAACACGTGACCTGTAGGCGAGTATTTTACTCGCTGAGCCATCCAGCTGGTACTCTTATTCAGAAACCAAGTAAGCAAACGAGTTACAATATATCTTGGAAATTCTTATGTTAAAAGCATTGTTATAATTTCTTAGAAAAGTAGGACCTCTCCTATTTCCTGAATTAAATGTTTATAGTGTGCACGTTGGCAAACATCTGGTTTAGACACCCTTGGTGACAGGAACCATGGCAAAAGGGAGAGCCGAGGCAAACTATTCCAAGGACCCTTTTACACTCTCCCCTATCCTGTCAAGCGCTTAGATGCAGACGGAACAAAGCATTACAAATACCCAGAACAAAAAATAAAAAAATCCCACACAACTTTTACAATGTCCATTATGGAAAGGAAAGACCACCATCAGGTAAATACATGGATAATTGCACACTCATCGCACGGCAGCATTGTGAAAGCTGAACACAGCTGTCCCTTTTTCGCCCACAAGCACTGAATACACACAATTTTTAAAAGTAACCATTACATTAAGAGACGTCTCAAGCTCTCCCCCTCCCACACCCGGACGCATGGAGGGCCCGGGGGAGGGGGCGTGGGCCTGGCATCAAAGAAGATATTTTACCTTTGTGAGTGTATATATATTGTTGGGGGGATTGGGGGCTGCTCCGCATTAAGAACCTGAAGCTCATTACACCCTGGAGACAATAAGGGGAGGAAGGGAGTACAGGCTGACTCACGTGTGAGTACTCAGACTTGAATGCATGAGCACAAGTCACCGACATACGCGCTGCGAGGCTGTGAGTAACCGGCCCTGAAAACCAAGATGCTTCCTAATTAAAAGAGGCGCGTCGGGGTGCGCGTGCGATGAGGAGTGAGAACTCTGTGTGAAGCAGCGATACAAAAGGCTTTTACTGAAAACGGAGTGCCCAGGTTTCAGGAGGGCAAATGCGAATGGAATTTTATTCATGGTCCAATTTATAATTTAAGTTACATCTTTGTGGTCGCAATATTTATGCACTCAACCACTTTGCATATCACTACAAGAAAGGTAGAGAAAACAAATACAGTGTAGACACAGAGCCCCCCCGCCCCGGTTCCGGGCTGAACTGAAAGTTGAACGGCCGTTTTAGGTCGAGTTTTGACAGTACTGTCAACAGACCTACTGTTAACAATAGTCATAGAATGCCATTAAGCAGGGCTTTAAGTGGGTGGGGGGTCTGTGGGGGTCTGAGCACCCCCAGTTTTTTTGGGGGGGCATCGAAAGGGGTCTCTAGGGGGCTCTATTTTCGGGCCTCAAAGGTAGGGTGACCAGACGTCCCGGTTTTTGTTTGGTGTTTCGGGTGAGCATGCGCGCGCACTGCTTAAGGCGTGACGTCATTGTAGCAGGAAGGGAAATCCTTTGAAGAGAGACACTTTCTCTCGGGATTTCCCTTCTCTTTGAACACGCAGCGCCACCTACGTCATCGTGCCAGCCATCGGCACAACAGCTGGTTAGAACCGGCACGACCCTGCTTTTACAGCCTGCAGCAAGATTCTCCAGCAACCAGTGTGACCCTGCTCTGCCGTAAAACAAGCGAGGGACGAGGGTCTACAAAAGAATCCAGCAGCAGTGACACTATCATTACCAGTGCAGCCCTGCCCCTGCCCCCCTGGAGGAGTAGTAGCATTGCTGAAATCAGAATTTCCAAATCTTGTACTGACATGGCACTCTTTGGCTCACAGACTAGAACTTGCTGTGGCAGATACAGTTGATGAGGTTGCCGGGGTCAATCACTTCAAGATTTTCATGGACTCATTGTATGCCACATACAGCATGTCACCAAAAAACCAGAGGGAGCTAAATCTGGCCGCCAGCGAGCTATGTGTACAGCTTCAGAAGATAGGGAAAATGCTTGATACTAGATGGGTAGCATCCAGTTACAGATCTGTGAAAGCTGTTTGGAACTGCTTCCCTGCCTTGTGCAAACATTTTGAGAATGCTTCTAAAGACCCATCCAGACCCATAAGAGACCGGAGTAAGTATGAAGGTCTCTTGAAGAAGCTTACATCCTATTCTTTTATCAGAGATTTGGGGGTAATGTGTGATGCACTTCAAGAGCTCAAAGACTTATCACTCTCCTTACAGAGGAGGGACATTACAATTGTTAATGCCCACAGACTTTTGGTTAGTCAAGTACGTATATTTAGAGCAATGAAGAACTCACCAGGGAGTTTGCTTCTGCGGCTCAGAGAGCAGTTGACGAGGGCAAATTCAAGAATGTTCCTCTTTTCCATGGTAGAAGTAACTCTGTTGCCCTTAATCAAAATCAGTTTTACCAAAGTCTATCTGTAAATATCAATAAACGATGTGCCCCGGATTCTGAGAAAGAACTTATAGCCAGCTTCAGTGTGCTAGATGCAGGCAACTTGCCTTCTGGTGATGAATGCATTCTTTATGGTGAAACAGATATCCAGAAACTGTGTTCAGAGTTTCAGCTGCCAGCAAGAGATACTATCCAAGCTTTTAGACTTTTCAAAGATTTTGGTGGAAAGAAAACCCCTGAAGCATTAAAAAGTTAGTAGTTTGCATGGAAACCCTGCCAGCAAGTAATGCTGATTGCGAGAGAGGTTTCAGCGCAATGAACTTAATTGCTAGTCCAACAAGGGCCTCTCTTCTTGTAGAGACCATTTCTTCATGCTTATGGGTAAAACTCAATGGTCCTCCATTTGAAACATTTGACGCAAAGCTGTATGTAAAGAGTTGGCTGGCAAAAGGTAGAAGGTCTGCTGAAGAAAATTGTTGTGAGAAACCCCAGCAAAATAGACACAGTGAATATCTTCAAGGGTTTTGGGAAATCCTGCAATAGATTTCTAAGTAATGGAAATAAATTTTACAATGTTTTTAAAGCGTTTGGTATTTTATGGCTTATACTTAATAAATATACCTTTTGCATATTTTATTATCCTTTGCTGGATGCGACTTCATGATTTTCTTAAGCACACAATGCTAGTTATCTTGATTTAGACCACGCCCCTACTCGGATAGGCCACACCCCTTTAAGAAATGTGCCACGCCCCTTTTAGAGCACCCCCAGTTTTTTTCCCCCCCTTAAAGCCCTGCCATTAAGTGTACAATAGGTGCAATATTGTTTGCCCTGGAAACAGACAAAACAAACACAAGTGTGTCTACAAACCTTAAAGTAATATTACTTAATTAATATTACTTAAAACAATTATACACGGTGGACTATATGGTGAGGGCACACTTACGAAGTTAACAAACGCAAGGTAGGGGGCACATCGGTTAGAACTGGGGGAGGGCGTAGGGGTTGTACAGGAGACGGCATTTATTCGAGTGTACCACTGTGGGAAATATATTCCATGGAAAGAGCCGTGAATACAGCGGCCAGAATCATGAAAGGAGGCGGACCGAGCAAGTATTAATAAATGTAGGTCGGAACCGCGGGAGCTGGGCGGCCGCGCCAGAGCCGGGGT
This sequence comes from Calotriton arnoldi, assembly GCA_963921515.1. Classification (NCBI taxonomy): domain Eukaryota; kingdom Metazoa; phylum Chordata; class Amphibia; order Caudata; family Salamandridae; genus Calotriton; species Calotriton arnoldi. Next base: position 6,037,621 of record CAWUFW010000035.1, read on the forward strand.
AAAACTTCAGACCATGTAAAGTAATCACAAATCTATAACCAAAAGGGAGTCAGGAGCGGAAATGAAATTGCGTGCGCGCCACGAGAATGCAGCCTGCCCTCGCCGCTGTTGTTTAAACAAGACGTGCGGCTGAGTGGTGCGCGCGCGAGGGTCAAAAGCAGACATGGCAGGAGCCAGTAGAAAGCCAGATGGCAGCTGTGCACGTTGCGCGCGCTTGTGCGCGTAACAGCAAGCTGGTGGCCGGCTGGGTAGCACTTTGAAAACCCCCTTACTAAAAGTCGAGCAAGCAGCGCATGCGCTGCTCTAGGCTCGACCTAAAAAGGATGCCTACAGCCCTCACCCATTATAATATATGGAGTTCAGAGTAATCATTTCTGCCAATTCAGGGAAAGCCTATTTGTTTGTGGGGGGCTTTTCACACCTTCTCACACCTAATCATGGCTGGGAGAAGCTGGAAAGCCAATGCAAATTGACTGACTTCAGGAGCTCCAGGCAGGGAAATGGTTCTAAAAGTTACTTTAGTTAATATTTAATAAAAATCCTACTTCACCATTGAATTTGATTTTTAACTATTAACCTGTTTTGTTTAACTACTTGTTTAATTATTTTTCTTGCTAGTCCCATTTTCAAGATACAGTACTAGTATTTAATATCACTTCTCAGTGTTTCTCTATGGGCCAGCCAGGTTTCCTACAGTGAAAATGGCTTTTGGGAGCAAGTCACTGTAAGGACATAAAATGTATACATATCCTACATGTTTAAATACCCTGCCTTGTATGCTACAAGGTCTACATAGGGTTTACCTATTAATATTTAAAAGGGAGGTTTTGGTCTGTTGAAAGTGTTTATTTCGACAGGTCAAGTTGCAGTTTTTGCATTGCTGCAGTCGGGCTTTAATGGTAGGCGTGAAGCCATGTTTGCACTGCCACAGTTGTGGGTGGTACAATGGATGCTGCCGACATATAATAGCATTTACCATCCAGGCTCTGTTGTGTAGTTCCTAAAAATATATAGGATCTGCGTGTTTGTTGAACAACATAAACTAAGGGATTTGTGTCTAAACATTCCGAACACCCCCACAGGATATGTCAGCCTATAGACCTGCTAGCTCACAGTGCCACTATAAGCCCCCTAACCTTACCAAGGAGCGAATGGTTTCTGGCATCCATCTAACATGACAACTCTTGACCCTTCAGGGATCGTGGCTAGAGTACTTTTCGCTCAGTCAATCATGCTCACTTAGTCTCAGAGAGATAGGGATGTCTTACCGCTGCTTGTTGAGGCTTCAGTGTGCAGGGACCTCTGTGTCTTGTGTCAGCGTAAAAGCGTCTCCTCTAGTTATCTAGTGAAGGTGCGGTGCTCTTATACCAAAAAGGTAGCCTCGGGGGTTCTACCACAATCGATATGTTGTGAGTACGATTATGTGGATGAGCCTAAATAAATAATTGTAATTATGCAAAGTAGCCCTGTCGCCCGAGGATGAAGATAGCGATGACTTTTGTACCGAGTATGTTAATCTTGTTGTGTGCGTCATGTGCAGGGGATTTTACTAAGAATCATCATGCATAATAAATGAGGCTAGTTTCAAGGAAACCAATCGACATTCAGTACATAACTGGGTAAAAGGTCGGTGCTAGAACCGTAAATCAGAGCAAGGTAGGACAAATGTAGGTAAAAGATCACTTTGCTACTTATGCCTAGGTATGGGGACATAACAGCTCTAGGTGCAGTTTGTACAAAATATCAGGGACTTTAGACAAGTTAGATATGCCAGTTAGGAGTATACCAATTCAACTATGTTTTAAAAGGGGAGCACAGGTTCTTTACTACTGGTTAGCAGGGGTAAAGTACATGGAGTTCTATAGCCAGCAACAAAAACAAGGTCCAGCAAGGTGAAAAGTCCCAGGTAACCATGCAGAAAAGGCTGATTTACTACAGTCCCTATCCAAGGGAATCCTTTTTTTTTATCAAACTTAGAACAATGAAAGATTGAGAGGTAAAAAACAAGCTCTACATTCATGCCTTGCACGCAGCTCCTTGATACAGGATCATAACTCGCTGCGCTATCTTACAAGCCTTATTAGTAACAAAGGAATCTCTGCACCACAAGCTGTTACTCACTGAACTGGCTACTTAAAATTGAAATCGGTGACACTCGTTACACATGTGCAGTAGGCCCATTAATTCTGTGTACTATTTTATGATGATTCAGACTTCTAGCTAGACTTTGCACAAGTCAAACCTGCAAATACACTGCACATAGATCGATTTCGCCAGCAAGTCTGTTAACTGCTAGAGGTATCTTACGGTTATACCATGAAAATTGCTGAGCACAAAAGGACCTCTGCAGCAGGTGCCTTAGCCTGTATGAAATTTTCAAATGCATTCAGTTTGTGACCACTTCAGTAAATTTGAACAGATGTACTATCCTATTTTGTCCCTTTTGACATTTTCTTCAGGGTAGAATTTCTAAAAATGTGTAATAAGAGCAGAAGAGCAGTGGGCGAAATCTGAGGGGCACTACGTGCCTATTCTTTGTTTAATTTAAAAAAAAAAAAAAAAAACAGTTCCTCTATTTTTTAGGGTAGAGCCTGCGAGTGTATGCGCTAGCGCATGCATCTAGATTGCGAGGAATCTTTTGTTTTACAAAAAGGGCTTGGAGCCCACCCATTACTTACCATTTGTGCGCTTCAGTGTCCCTCTTCTTTGCAGCATCCCTAATTGACTACTTCAGCTGAAATGTCATTTCTGATGCTTGCTGTTGAGCACAAACGAAGCACAGATTAATTCAACTTAATCAGTGGCTGTCCGCTGCTCCAGACGGGATTCAGGTACTATTTTGTCCCCCTCCCACTGCATGCTGCTCCCTCCATAACCCTTTTTTAATTCTTTTTTTTTTTTTGTAAATGGCTTCTGTGTGAATTGAACACATTCCCAGCAGATTTACTAATCTAAGTGAAGCCCACTTTGGTTCTCCTTTTTAGTCTTATATTTTACACATTTTAGCAGACTTCGTTTTAGCCCTGTTACCTTTTTACGTATTTTATTTTTGTAATAGGATTCTAAATAACGCTGCACAGGCTGCTTGTTTTTAGAAACCCTTTCCTGCTACATAAACTACTCTTCGTTAAAGGCTAGGAACATAGAATGAAATATTTTAGAGTGTTGTCCGCTCGGAGACAGCTTCTAACATGTAGAAACATCATTGCATCAGAGCTGTATCGGAGCTGTATCACCCCCTCTGACCCTTTGTGGGTCAGAGGGGGTTCTCCAGCCACAACAGTCCTGGGAAGAATGTTGTGTTCAACATGCACCTCTGCCAATGCTGATCTTCCATGCTGATCCTGCAGAGAGATTGCCAATCCAACTCCAGACCAAGTCATTCAGGTATGGGGTTTCAGGCAACCCTAGAGATCGGGCAGAGGGTGCACCCACTCTGCTGTCAGAGTAGGGGTAGCGTTAGGTAGGAAAATAGTCATATAGAAATCAGACTGCCATGATTGGTCTGTTTGTTCTTTTCACCATGTTCACAATGTTATGTTATGTTAAAATATTTATAAAGTGCATGGCTGCCCTAGCAACGGGGTGTCCCAGCGCTGACTGTCTAGTAAAGGGGAAGCAAAGGTAGTTTAGCGATTTGGAGAAAAGCCAAGTTTTCACAGTCCTTCTAAAAATCCAGTGATCAGGGATGCTACGGATGGAAGGAAGCGGGGAGTTCCAAAGGCCAGGTGCCAATGCCTTGAACAAGCGGCCACCCGCTCTGGCCCTACGTACCTGAGGCACTCGGGCCAGATGCAGATCCGCTGAGCGCAAGGCGCGGGTGGGTACATAAGGGGAGCACATAGTGCTCAAAATCCCAGGGCAAAGGCCCGAATAGATCTTTTGGATGATGCAGAGAGCTTTGAAGTGAATTCTCTTTTCAATAGGCAGCCAGTGTAGCCGACGGAGGAGGTCGGAGACTTGACCATGTTTAGGGAGTGCGATCATAGCGCGGGCTGCAGCGTTCTGGGCATGTTGGAGCCTTTTGATCACTGTTTTGTTGGATCCTAAGAGTAACGCGTTGCAGTAGTCCAATCTAGCCATGATAGTGGATTGGATGATCAACTGCCGGGTGTGAGAATCAAAGTCCTAGAATAGGCTTTAGGCCACATAGCAGTCCGAAACAGGTGCCTGCCACTGATTTAGCATGTTCCTCAAAAGGGAGAGCACTGTCCACTCCTACTCCCAGGTTCTTGACCACAGATTTAGGCAGGGGGTTGCACCAAGTGCAGGGGGCCATCACTGGCTGTCCCTGAGATGGGAGTCCCTGCCCACCAAGAGGATTTCAGATTTGGTGGAGTTCAATTGCAGGTAATTGTTAGCCATCCAATCAGAGATAGCAGTTAAATCTTCCTGAAATTTCGCTGAGTCCTGGCTGGGGTAAGCACCAGCTGAGTGTCATCCGCTGTTGTGTAGTTCCTATAAACCTATTTAGGACCTGCGCATTTAGACAACTTACACTGTAGGATTGGTGTCCGAACTGATTCCAGACACCCCCACCGGGTATGTTAGCCTGTATACCAGCTAGCTCACAGTGCCACTAGAAACCCCTTTTGCCAAGGAGAGAATAGTTCTTGGCAACTATCGAACATGACAACCCTGATCCCTCAGGATCGTGGAAACCGTGCGATACTTTTCGCTCAGTCACTCGTGCTCATTTTGTCTGAGAGAGATACACAGAATAAACGGTGGGGACGTTTTTCAATGAGCATTTATTGAACCAGGGTCATTCTAGTGTAAAATAGGTGTGCTGAAACAACCATTAGACAGAAACAGATATAATTAGAAGCACTAACGGAGTAAAAGGATGGTAGATTTCTACCATTGTGCTAAAACGATGAATACAGGCAAGTATATAAAATACATGACAGTAATAAATGCGTACTCCTATGATGCGACCCTAACTAGATGTACCGAAGTGTACCTAGCATGTATGTAGGTGTAAAGCCAAGAATCCCTCTAGGATAAAGTAAACCCCGTTACCTGAAGTGAGAGACTGTGTGACCCCGTCTTGATCTCGAGATGGACACCCCGCAACGGATGTCTGACCACTGCGAGCTGGAGTGTCTGCGTGCAGGAGCCTCCGCGTCTCGCGTTAGTGTGTCAGCATGGAAGTCCTTTTCTCCTCTGACTACCTCAGCAAGATATGGTGTTTATATACCCAAAGTGGTACCCTCAGGGGTTCTAACTTGCTGTGTCATGTCGGACTTAGGATGACTGAAGGAATGACCCTTATACATAGTTATTATGCAGGAGATGGTAGTCCTGCTGAGTTTCCAAGAATCCTCATGCAGGCCAGTTTTCAGGGAAAAGCCTACGTCCTGTAAGCAGTATCGTAACTAGGTAAAAGGTCCGTCCCAAGAACCGTTATGTAGTGTAATGGTAGGGGAGAATATAGGTGAAAGGTTAGGTGACTACCTGAGCTTATATTGGGGTACCTATATGAAACATAACACCGCGTATGACACCAGAGAGATGTCCCGGGCTTTAGCCATCAAAGCCAGCGGTCTGATGTAGACATTAAATAAAGTAGGGCTCAAGGCTGAACCCTGGGGAACGCCACAGCATAGCGGGTGGGTAAGGGAGGAAAAAGGGGGGGCGATGACTTGAAAGGTCCGATCGGCCAGAAAAGACGAGAACCAGGAGATCAATGCTCGTTACTTTGTTTTATCGGTCTAATAATTGCAGCACATTCTTTCTATGCAAGAATACGATTGTTTCAACAAATGTATTTAAAACTACCTTCGTACCTTTCCTGTTTTTTTACCGAGGGCATGCCTGAGTAAGCAACGAAAGGGGTAAGATCGGTTTCCGCGATTCTCTTGGGGATCAGTGTAATGTTTGAGGTTGCCAAAATCACCTGCCACACCCAGAAGGCTCAGGAATTCGGGTGAGGCACGTTGAGCTAGCTTGGAATTGGGCCAACAGTTTCTGATGATGTAGATGGACTTAGTCCCTGCATCCTGAAGTCCTGTTGTCTTAATACGCAGTCCTACATTTTCTAGTGGGAACCGTATAACATTGCGCCACCAACGTTCTTAGGTCAGGTGCTTATTTAACGAGTCTCCTGAGTAGTTCTCTTGTGTGCCCAAGGTACCCCTAGTTACCTTTCAACGGAGGTGACCGTGCTGTTAGGGATAAATCTCCTCAGCATAATAGGAAGCAGCTATTTTTATCTGCAGGTTGTTCGAGCTTGAACATTCAAAATATCCCACCATAGTTATTCCCTCCCTGAATTCCATCCATTTCAATGGCGAGCAAAATTAATATTCCTGCTAACTGCAGACCTACTGCTACAGCACATTAATCATTACATGGGCTACAAAAAGGGGGTTGGAGATGTTACCTTGGTGGTTGAGGCCCCCAGTGCCTATAGAACTGAAGTATTCCACTCATGGGCATCTTTTTAGCAATAAATGCTAATAGACAATCATTTCCTATTGTGATGAAGCTTCTTTACCAGGCCAATAAAGACCTTATATTGATTTAGAAATACCATTAACATTTCAGGAACATCAAAATTGGTTCCAAGGCGCCCTACCAGATACATTAAACAACATACAACTAGTATTCCTCATCAATGACTGGGCTACATTGCCAGCACTAGCTCGCTACACACCATACCCAAATTTAGGACCGCTGAATGCAGGTAATTTACGTGATGTCTATACTGGTCTAGTTAGACCATATAGAGGACTAACAGTTTATTATGCGTACAATAGCAACTGCCACAGCAAGGGCTGTTCAAGCTGTCCAGCCACAGTTACTTGTGCCTGCAATTAGTCCTGTAACTATTAATGCTATTATAGGAAAGGTTCCCACCAGATGGGAGTATATTCCGTTCTGGATTGCGCAAAAACCAAATAAGCTTGAAGCAGTGTTTCCCGAACGTGACCTCACGATAAACATAGAATTCTCACAATGTGCTTGCCACTTGGGATGGTTCCCACTATTGATGACTGCGCCATTTGGGGTACAGTCCTTGCTGCAATATATACCATAACACATGGTACACAGTCACTTGTTATACCAGAAGTGCTAAAGCAAATTCAAAATGAATACGGGGCGGCCCCTGCCCTGTATTTGGGGATGAAATTAATTTGCAACTTTGCCAAAGTATCCTCAATTATATTAAGCAATATTAAAAGGGAAGCAGCAGCATTGGCAATATGCCAACGTCTTGCACAGGTTGCAGTAGCGGACCAGGAGCGCAAATTACCCAAAAATATTGCAGACACCTATAGATCTATAGGTTGAGATAATTTGGGGGCCAGACCAAATAATCCACAGCTTAAAGGCCTTTCTAAGAAAGGCAATACCAAACAAGCACCAGAGTCTTCTAAAAAACACTGGGACAAACAGAAAAATAAAGAAAAATCTAAATCATGGGGCAGATCTCTGCAACCGGAGTCCTCTGAAAACATTCCAATTTACATAACCGTGATAACATTAAACAACTTGATAGGTATCAATATACTGATATGTCCTTCTCGTTCCTTTCAGGACTCAGACACACGTTCAGAGAGAGGGAGTGATCGGAGAGCACATAAGAAGAGTATGTGACACTGAAAAAAGACTCACAACGCTCTTCTGATGTCAGCATAAAAAAAGACGAGACACTTCACAACAAAAACGACAATTCAAGAAAAAGAATGTTACAGGAATTTCGACAAAATATGCCATATATATATATATCTGAAAGAGACACGTTAGTGATAGATTCCTTACCTTAGAATATCCCCAGGCGTCAGGCTGGATCCGGAAAGTTTTGCGTAGCAGTACCCTTGCGCGTCGGTAGGCGGCGTCGTGCGGCTCCGCGTCCGTCGTCGGCGTCGTGATCGCCGGGATGACGTCGCGGGCAGTACTTAGGCGCCGCCCCTGCGCGCTGACGTCAGTTCTTCTTTTCCGCGCCAGCAAGCGCAGATCCGGGAAGAGCAGTGCCCTGGTCAATTTTTGACCATACTTTTTGGTGATTTTTTCACTGTTTTTTCCATCTTTAAGGTGTCGTAGGGATGCCCGGCTTCAAGCGATGCGGCGCCTGTGCGCGGATGATGTCCGTCACCGACCCGCATTGGGAGTCTCTCTTCTGCCTCGGCCGAGGCCACGACACCGAGTCTTGTCCCGAATGCCAGGCCCTCAACCCGAAAGCTTTGCGAGAGCGGTCTCGAAAGCTCCTCGAGGCCCGGCATTCGGCTCCACGGAGGCCCCGGTCGCGTGAGAGGTCCAGGGGTCGCTCGCGGAGTGCACACCGGTCGTCGGCGTCGAAGTCTTCTTCGTCCGGTAAGTCTAAGCACAAGAAGTCCAAGAAGCATCGTCGCTCTCGGACTTCGCCTCGCCGGTCTCGCGACTCGGCTGAGGCCCCTCCCGGCACCGTCCCCGCGGCCCCGGACTTGCCTGTGGAGTCGCCCCCGCCATACCCGCCCTTCCCGGGTTCGGGGGCGGATCCGGCCAAGGTACAGGAGTTCCTGTCGGCCATGGCCCGCCTCTTCGGGCCTTCAGGCCCCTCCGGTGCGCCTTCGGGCCCCGCGGGCCCTGATGGGGTTGCTCCGGCGTCGCCGGCGGCTCCGGCCCCGGCGTCGCCCGTGCCTCCAGCCTCGATCCCGGCTCCGGCTTCGGCCCCGGCCTCGATCCCGGCTCCACAACCCCCATCGACGCCGGTCGACCTCACAACACCTCCGCCGGCGCCGATGTCTCCGGTGCCGTTCTCGACGCCGCCCTGGGCTCCGGGCGGCGTCGTCCCCAGTTCCTTCCGGCTCCGGACATGGACCCGGAGCGACGTCGCTCGACGCCGGCTCCGGCGCCGATGGGACCTTGGGTCCCAAATGTCCCTCCTCCTCCTTATTTTGAACCAGAGGAGGACCAGGAGGACTGGGAGGGGTCTGATGACCCTCTGACGCGCAACTGTCAGTATGATGAGGACTGGACAGAGAGTCTAGGGGAGGCCAGTGGTCTGGATACTTCCCCTGACACTGGCATGCTGTCTCCTCCCGTGGCTACGGAGGAGGGGGCCAATTTTGGTACGGTGTTGCGTAGGGCTGCTGGGGCCTTACGTCTCCAGCTCCCTACTTTGACGGTCAAGCCTAACATCTTGACAGAGGTGCTTCAGCCGGCAGCCTCCTCTGCGGAGACTGTGCTGCCGTTTAACGACGCCCTCACTGACGTTCTTTTGGGCGCCTGGTCCAAGCCCAACACAGGGGCTCCTGTGGATCGGAACGTGTCACGACGCCATCGCCCCGCTCCGGGCGACCCCCTGTTTCTTTCTGTCCACCCCACTCCTGAGAGCTTGGTTGTCCAAGCCTCCGCTTCCCAAACCGCCTTCCCTACCGCTCCTCCGGATAGGGAATCCAAACGCCTGGATCAGTTTGGGAAGAAAGGTTTTTCTTCCTCCAGTGCTGGCTTGCGGTCCGTTAACACCGCTTGTCTTTTGGGCCGATATACCCACTCCCTGTGGGATTCGGTGGTGGATGTTTTGCCCCAGTGCCCTGAGGAGGTCCAGGCACTGCTTTCCCGCGCCATTGCGGAAGGAAGGGATGCGGCCAAATACACTATCCGTTGTGGCCTTGACACCGCCGACTCGCTGGGCAGGTCGATTGCAACGACGGTGGCGCTCCGACGCCACGCCTGGCTGAGAACCACTGGTTTTTCAGGGGATGTCCAGAATACTCTCATGGACATGCCCTTTGATGGAGTCGGTCTTTTTGGGTCCAAAGCAGACCATGCGTTGGAGCGCTTTAAGGACTCACGGGCTACTGCCAAGTCCCTGGGCCTTTCTGCTACACGCCCTCCGCTGCCTTCTGCTTTTCGCCCCTATCGTGGCCACGGTAGGGGCGCCCTTCACGTCAGCAGCCCAGCCACCGGCCCGCGCAGCAGGCGTCTTCGCGTGGCCGAGGACGTGGATTCCGCCGTGGCGGATCGGGCAACCAGCGTGCGGGTCAGGCCACCACCTCCAACCCGTCCGCGGCCTCCAAGCCCTCCTAGTCCCTCCTTTCAGGTGCACGGCACGCCAGTAGGGGGCAGGGTCCGCCATCACCTTCCCCACTGGCGCACCATCACCTCGGACAGGTGGGTCTTGGACATTGTCCGAAGGGGCTACTCCCTCCCCTTCGAGACCACCCCCCAGCCATGCCACCTCAATTCCACCGCATGTCAGGGGATCACTTGGTGCTTCTACAGAAGGAAGTCACGGCCCTCTTGACCAAGAGGGCCATCGAGCATGTTCCGACCCCAGAAGTAGGGCGTGGTTGCTACTCCCACTACTTTCTGGTGCCCAAAAGGACAAGGAGGACATGCGTCCTATCTTGGACCTCCGAACGTCAATCGCTTCCTCCGGAAGGAGAAGTTCAAGATGCTCACCCTAGCTCAGGTCTTGACTGCCCTCGACCCTGGAGACTGGTTGGTAGCGTTGGACTTGCAGGACGCGTATTTCCACATCCCCGTCCTGCCGGCCCACCGGCGTTACCTTCGGTTCACGGTAGGCCCCGAGCATTTTCAGTTCACCGTGCTCCCCTTTGGCCTTACCAGTGCCCCTCGGGTGTTCACGAAAGTGATGGCGGTGGTCGCAGCTCATCTGCGCCGGGCAGGGGTTTCAGTCTTCCCCTACCTCGACGACTGGCTGCTGAAGGCGGGCTCGTCCCAGGCAGTCGTCTCCCACCTCCAGACTACGGCCGAACTCCTGCACTCGCTGGGGTTCTCCATCAATGTGCCGAAGTCGCATCTAATTCCTTCTCCACAGCTCCTTTTCATCGGAGCAGTTCTGGACACGACGCAGTTTCGGGCCTATCCTCCCGAACGGCGAGTCCGGGATATTCAGGCTATGATTCCGATCTTTCGGCCTTTATCCTGGGTTTCAGTACGGATGACCCTGAGGCTGCTGGGCCTCATGGCCTCCTGCATCCTGCTGGTCAATCATGCCAGATGGCATATGCGGGCTCTGCAGTGGGACCTGAAGTTCCAGTGGGCGCAGCACCAGGGCAACCTGTCCGATCACGTCCAGATCTCGGAGGGGACTGCAAAACAGTTGCAGTGGTGGCTCTCGAACCGGCAATGGGTCATGGGCAGATCCCTCTCCCTTCCCCAGCCAGAGCATACAGTTGTGACGGACGCGTCCCTTCTGGGATGGGGCGGTCACATGGGAGAGGCGGAGATCAGAGGCCTCTGGTCTCCGGCGGAGTCCCGGCTCCATATCAACCTTCTGGAGCTCCGGGCGATCCGGCTTGCACTCAAGGCATTCCTTCCCTCTGTCAAAGGGAAGGTAGTGCAGGTGTTCACAGACAACACCACCGCCATGTGGTACTGCAACAAACAGGGCGGGGTGGGGTCTTGGACCCTTTGTCAGGAGGCTCTGCGCCTCTGGACATGGCTGGAACATCAGGGCATGTTCCTGATGGTTCAACACCTGGCAGGTTCTCTGAACGCCAGGGCGGACGAACTCAGCCGCAGGTGCATGATGGATCACGAATGGCGTCTTCACTCAGAAGTGGCGCAAGGACTCTTTCTACAGTGGGGAGAGCCTTGGTTAGATCTATTCGCCACCGAAGAGAACGCGCAATGTCATCAGTTCTGCGCGTTGGAATTTCCAAGGCGGCACTCGCTCGGCGACGCTTTTCGTCGCGAGTGGAGTTGCGGTCTGTTGTACGCCTTTCCGCCTATACCACTTCTACCCAGAGTGTTGAAGAAGATTCGGTACGACCGGGCCCAAGTCATTCTTGTGGCTCCGGACTGGGCTCGAAGAGTTTGGTATCCCGAGCTACTCAGTATGAGCATAGATCCCCCGATCCGTCTGCCTCTTCGGGAGGATCTTCTGTCGCAGCAGCAGGGGCGGTCCTCCACCCGAACCTGTCCAGTCTACACCTGCTTGCGTGGAGATTGAGCGGCGGCAGTTGATTCCTTTCGACTTGCCTCCCGAAGTTTGTGATGTGATTCTGGCAGCCAGGCGTCCCTCCACTAAGGTGGTATACGCCTGCAGGTGGAACAAATTTGTGGCATGGTGCACAGCAAAGGCTGTGGATCCCCTTTCTGCCCCTCTTTCTGAGGTCCTTCTGTTCCTTCTCTCTCTGGCCCAACAGGGTTCTGCCCTGGGTACCATCAAGGGTTATCTTTGTGCTATCTCGGCCTTCCTCAGGCTCCCTGATCAGCCCTCCCTTTTCAAGTCCCCTGTTGTTAACAGGTTCTTAAAAGGCATTACTCACCTCTTCCCTCCTGTTCCGTTTGTAATGCCTCAGTGGGACTTGAACTTGGTTCTTACCTTTTTAATGTGCGCTCCCTTTGAGCCTCTGCATAACTGTCCTCTTCGTCTTCTGACTCTGAAGACTGCCTTTCTGGTGGCCATCACCTCCGCTCGGCGGGTGAGTGAGCTCCAGGCTCTATCTTGCAAGCCTCCCTTTCTGTCTGTTCATCCAGACAAGGTTGTTCTTCGGACGCGTCTGTCCTTCTTGCCAAAGGTGGTTACTGCTTTCCACATTGGGCAGACCATCACTTTGCCCACCTTCTTTCCGCCTCCGCATCCTTCCAGAGAGGAAGAGAGGCTCCACCGTCTGGACCCAAAACGTGCGCTCTCCTTCTATATCGACCGCACAAAACACTTCCGGGTGGATGACCAGCTCTTTGTTGGCTACGTGGGCGCCAAAAAGGTCGGGCGGTGCACAAGAGGACCGTCTCCCGCTGGGTTACCTTGTGCATCAAGACCTGCTATTCTTTGGCCAAGAAGGAGCCTCCTGTTGGGCTGCGTGCCCATTCCACCAGGGCAACGGCTGCTACCACTGCCTTGGGCCGCGGTGTTCCGCTGCCGGTTATCTGTCAGGCAGCTACGTGGGCCTCGCTGCACACGTTTACTAAGCATTACTGCCTTGACAGTCAGGTCCGGAGGGACGGCTTCTTTGGCCGTTCTGTCCTCCAGGACTTCCTTGTCTGATCTTTGTTCGCAGACCCACCACCGGGGTTGGTATTGCTGGGGTATCTATTCTAAGGTAAGGAATCTATCACTAACGTGTCTCTTTCAGATGCACAAGTTACTAACTTGTGTAACGATATATCTGTAAGAGACAGTAGTTAGTGATAGATTCCTACCGCCCACCCATCCTCCCGTTCTGCGAACTGATTTCTAGGGTTAAGGACATCCCTTTCAGGGCCCTAGTATTTTTCAGACACCTGTGTCAGCTTCTTGCATGGCTCTGCGTTCCTGGCGCGGAAAGTCGTGTACAGAACTGACGTCAGCGCGCAGGGGCGGCGCCTAAGTACTGCCCGCGACGTCATCCCGGCGATCACGACGCCGACGACGGACGCGGAGCCGCACGACGCCGCCTACCGACGCGCAAGGGTACTGCTACGCAAAACTTTCCGGATCCAGCCTGACGCCTGGGGATATTCTAAGGTAAGGAATCTATCACTAACTACTGTCTCTTACAGATATATCGTTACACAAGTTAGTAACTTGTGCATATATCTCCTTCAGAACAAGACTTGGGCAGTGACTCTACTAGACAGCGTGACGGAGGTCATGATAGTTTGCCAGAATCTTCAAGAGTTTCTGGATGCAAAAGCAAGTGATGACTTTATAGAAGTCAAAACCCCAGATATACGCATCCGCCCTCCGGACAGCCTTTATAAATTAAACATACAAATTGAAGATGACATACAGCGGACTATTCAAGTAATATTCTGAGAAACTTTAGCACTTAGTTATGACATTCTCTTCGCGGAGGTCGATTGGCCCCCAGAGTTTGTAACAAGCATTTGCAATGCAATAGGTCTCGCAGTTGTTAGAGTTTGAGCTATTGGCATTGTAAATGGCAATGCCTTTTATTTATGTGTTGGTTTTTAAAACATAAATAAAAGGCATTGTCATTTACAATGCCAATAGGTTAAACTCTCGCAAATGCGAGACCTATTGCATTGCAAATGCTTGTTACACATGGTAATACTGTCTGGGCAAAAATGTCACCTTATTAGTACCAGTCTAACAACCAAATATATAAATAAGCGACTGAAAGATGACCAGCTAACGTCTGTGAAGGGTCTTCCAAAGCGTGGGACCCACGGAACATTTCATTAAAGAACACACACACGCCCTGGATCTGCCTCCTACTCCCTTTTGTAGTGCGCAGCTGTAGCACACGGATGGGTAGTGCCACTGTCCTGACCTGAAATCAAGGACAGGAGGTGCCACCAGAACAGTAGCCCCCAGAAGGGGACTGGCAGCTGTGCAGTTGCTTACCCCACAGCGGGTCCAAATGAGCTTGAGGACTCCGCCCAGAAGTGCAGCATAAGGACTATGACACGCGGAGGTGGAGGACACATTTCCTTTGAGACATTCTAGTCGCCTGTCCCCTTCTACTTACCTGAAACAATCACCTATGTCCCAGCACATACATGTTAAACGAGGAGCAGAACTGGCGACTGTGCAGTTCCTATTCAATAGTGTATATTTCCACATGCTAAATGAGGACATATTTTATTTCAGCGTTGCTAACACTGGCAATATGTGCACAATAAATACATAAAAACTGCAAATAGAATATGTGTATACGTGCAACCGGAAACTTTGAAAGTCAAAGAAATGTTCAATATTGAGTGTATTTGTACACATACCTTTCTTTGGTGAGATGACCGGCGGGTGGTTCTGTGACTGTCTCGCTCTTTCTCCCGCTCCGTCACCCAAGCTTTTTTTTTGCATATTTATATAGCGCGAACTCGACCCGAAGGTATTGGAGCGCTTTACATGAGCACCGGTTACGTTACAAAAGGACACCTTAATTTTTTATTTTTTTGGTAGGCACGGTGAGATTAGGTGATTTGCCCAGAATCACAGGATGTGGAGTTTCACCCGCCAGTTCAAAGGCTGGAACCCCTTAATTAAGGAGCAGTCCTGGCGTTAGGGCAGGTCGACAGTGTAGGAAAAGCATTGTAGGTGAAATATTTGTGCTTGTTTACACCACAAAGATTGGAAAGCCTACACCAATGGCCACGCCCGCTGGGTATGGGATTTCATGCCTCGGGATAAAGACCAAGGAGCAATCACATTAATAAATGTGATGTCGGCACAGGTCAGCGCGAGCCCAGGTTATCTAAGCAGCGCATGCCAGCTGCGTCAGTTAGAGTTACCTGGGGCTTCTCGGACACGCGCACGTGACTTGTCTGGGAATTTTCTGCACGTTTTCTTCCCGATTCAGCTTTTCTCACTGAGTCACTCTGGCCTTCGAGCCCTCATCGCGCGCCCTCCTCTGCGGTCAGATTCCTGAGGACACCAGGGTCTAATGACAGAGATTCCTTCTCGCATCAATCTCCCTTCAGGTGGAGTTGGGCCGTCATCAGAAGTGGAGTCTAGCGTGACTTTCTGCCATCCGGTTTCAGAAACATGCTGTCAACAAGCTGAAGACACGCTGTGAGCGACTTTTGCTCCGATGCGGGACAGGAGATGTGCACGCGTATGGTGCGAGCAGGCGTTGTGATAACGCCGCGAGCCGTACGCGTGCACATCTCCTGTCTGTTAAGCTTCGGCACAGACAGTTGATGTGCACGCGTACGGCTTGCGGCGCTATTACAACTCCTGCTCGCACCATGCGCGTGCACATCTCCTGTCCCGCATCGGAGCAAAAGTCGGCAACAATAGATCTCGCATAGCGAGCAGCGCTTTGCGCTGCATCGCTAGGCGAGACCTAAAAACAGCCTAAAAAGGAGAGGAAGTCATTTTACCATTATTTTCATTGCGTTTCCCTGAAGAGGTTAAACAAGCGCGTACAGAAGAATGGGCTTTTGCACAAGCCCTGGTATTATACCACAGCCATGTCGGCTGGGATAAGGACTCCCCTAATGTTATAACCATAAGGTCCAGCCCACGAGTGAAACCACAATATCCCATGAAACATGAAGCGAAAGCTCCTGTGAGATTCTCTCACAGCTTGAGTACCCAGGAATTGTTGAACCCTGCATATCTCCTCTTGAATAATCCCTTATTTCCAGTAGGCAAACCAGATTACTCCTACCAGAAAGTCTTAGATTACGGACATTTAAATAGTCACACACGCACATTTGCAATATAAAACTCACATAGTACGGCTCTAATAAACAATATTGTCCATAAAAAATACAAAACCGCCTTGCACATTTCCAATGGCTTTTTCTGCCAAAACATAGCGCCTAAAAGCATAGATTTGACGGCATTCTCAGCGCTGGGCTCTCAGTGCCAATTCTGTAGATTGCCTTAATGGTATAAGAACAGTCCAGGACTGTTAGCTGCCCGAGTAATGTCAGTTTTACTTGCTGTTGCCACAGAAGCATTGTCCTATATTGGTGACATATATTTGATGGACGATGACTTTATATACACATTTAGCCAGAGTAGATCGCATAGTATTGGGATTTGCTGAACAGTGCTACAAATTAAATTTTAAGAAAACCATAATTGCTTTTCTCTGTGTCCTATTTCTAGGATACGAATTATCGAATGAGGGCAAGAGCCTGGTGACTAATTTCCTAGACGTGCTCTTTTACAACCACCAAATAGTCTTTTTAAAAAAAATGCAATCCTTGTTAGGATTCTTTAACTTTGGCAGAACATATATATACCAGATTATGCATAACTTTTTAAAACCTTTGTGCGATCTAATTTGCCCTGATTTTTGCAGTACACGTTGAACATCAGAACATACACAGATACTCAGATCATTGCAGACTGACATGCTTGCATCAAGACACTTCAACACGTGTCAACAAAACAAATTTGGTCATCCGCATCATTGCGAATGCCATTGGCTTCACATGTCACATTCAGTGAGGGTGACACAGTGCCAATTGCATATAAATCGCATCTATATTCAAATGCTGAGATGCGTTTTGCGTCCCCTGAAAAAAATGCTGACTGCTGTTCAGATGGCTGTCCTTAATGAAAGACCACTGGCTCAAAGGAAACAAATAATTATATTGACCCTGTCCCAGCTTTAGACGTTGTATCAAAGGCCAGTGTTCCTAACGCAATAGCCTTACATCCTGAATGGATACAATGGGCCACTTCCCTTATGGCTACCGATGTAGATTGTTTTTGACCCTACCTTACAAACTTAAGAATTTCTCCAATATGAACATGAATACCTGATGCCCAGTAACATTTATTTTCTTGATCAATACAAACACATTATACACAGACAGTTCAGCCCAACCTGCTATAGGTACAAAACACCAATACCCAGTCACTTGCGATGCGGTTCACAGTGTCATGGAGGATAGAAAGTTCAATCCTCAAACCTTTGCGCTGTCCCTAGGGGATTGTACTGCACAACTGGCTGACTTCAAAGCATTGATTATAGCACTAGAGAATACAGATCCTGAATGCCCCACACTCCTAGTATGTGATTCATATTACTGTGTCCAGTCTTCAATGAAAAATTACATTAATGGCGCCTGAATGGATTCAGAGAGTCAAAGGGTAATACTATAAAGCACAGATTGCTTTGGGGAGAGGTGGCGCAACTTAAAGACAGTTTGCCACATTCTCATGTGATGCATGCATTGAGTCAGCATGTTGGATTACAACTTGTAGGCAATTAATTGGCAGATGAAGCTGCCAAATCAGCAGTTAAAACTGCAACAGTAATTGCGATTACTCGTTCTCATACGTGGGTAGATGACGACATCATGGCTGCCGTCAATGCTTTATGCAACGGCACTCCATTACCTAAATAACATTCAGCAAAGTATTCCTACCACTTAAGAGACCAAAACATTCCTTTTGCTACCATCCATGGGGAGGATAATTGAGGGGTACCCAGCCAAGACAGAAGGCTAGAGTTAGTCATGGCAGCACATGAGGGTGTAGCATCTGCACCTGCTGGTGTGGCGGCCACAATTTCCCTATTGCAAAAGCGCTATTAGTGGCATGGTCTGTACAAGCAGACAAAACAGTATGTCCTTAGTTGTGACATAAAGAGCTCCACCATTGCACGCCCACCCCAGACACCCCTTTTAGTTTATAGCAAACCTCTCTAATGCGTGTATCTAGACCATTGCGGTCCTCTAAATTTGGATGTGCTTTTAAATTGATTCTACTCGCAGTAGATTCATACTCCAGATTTCTTTGGGTTTGGCCACAACGATCGGCTGACGCTCGCACTATTACAGATTTGCAAGTCTTCATTAGGACATATGCAGTAGCGGCAGTCCACTCGGACCAGGGCCTTGCATTTGCCTCTAAGGCTTAGAGGGATACTATGGGAACTCGGGGCGTGGCTGTGCATTACTCCTCCCCGTATGAGGGAAATTTGATAGTGAAGAGGAAAACCGTGGCTAAAAGTAATGCTTAGCAGCTTGAGTATTGGGTTCAGGTCGTTTTTGGGTTCATCACTTATACGGTGTGTAGAGTGCATTAAATCTGCCTAGACGATCTTTGGACGGCCGGACTCCTTACGAGGTCTTATTTGACATCCAGATGTACGTTCCAGATCTGGACTGTTCTGGCAGAGTGGCGGCAGATACCTTTTTACATCAATGAACATTTTGCTGTCTTACGGGAACTACAAGACTGGGACGAGCGATCTAATAAACTTTTCACACATTTTGCTACTGAAGGAGTGAAGGAGCAACCAGCACCTACCGGCTGGTTGACAAAAGTTGGGGATTTAGTTTAAGAGAAGATTGCAATAAAGGAATTTGGCCTGTCATAATGTGCACCGGTTGCCAGTCCTCCGCATTCAAGGTACAAGAGTGATTTTGCCACAGCTTGCTGGTTAAGACAAACAACTTGTCTACATTGATCAAGTTAAATTACATCATGTGGCCAGTACTATACAGTAGGCCTCGAGGATTCTTAGGTACTTCCCTTACCCCTCTCACTACCCTGCAGGAACTTCCTCTACAAATTTTGAGAGCAACGCCAGTGTTTCTCCCCAGCTGGGGAGGGCGGAGAATGAACTAATGTTGATTCCAGTTAACGCTGCAAACACAAGCCATACATCGGATGTGAGTATACAGCTTGCTTCTGCTACTTCTACCAACACCATTGTTTCTGATGAACCACCTTTGGAGTTGTCTACCAGTTCTCTTCTGCCTTCTACAACTCCTGTTTTTCAACAGACTGCTTCTTGTTACTTTGTCGATGTTGATGACTTCTCTTCTGACTCTTCTCATGTTTCACTACATGATGCACATTACTTTCTTCTTTGGTTGAAACACGCTTATCTGATCCCTCCATGGTGTTACATTTGGATTGCCATCTTGTTAGTTTTCTTGCTTCTTTGGATTTGATTTGTGACTCTGCTTTTTGCTAATAAATGGACATTATCTCCCTAAACGCTTTGCTGCGGAACTGGTAGTAGAGGTGTTGAAACCTCATTCGTCTTCACACCGAGTGCGAAGAGATTTGTCCCTTTCCAATACATGATGGAATTGTTTGGGATAAGGTCCCATACAATATTTTTGGTCCTACTGAGACATTGCAGATACTTTAGGTCTTTAAGGTTGCAATAGGGGATGTGATCACCCTTGTTTTTGTTTCTGATGATTGGGATGTAGGAACAGTCAGTTTGATGCTCTCAGAGCTCGAATATTATACTGTATTTATAAGTGAGGATTTGTACCTAAACTGTGTTAATTATCGAGAAATGTATTGTTACCATCACTATGGACGTCATTATTTACACAGATCAAGTGTTCCACTCGCAAATTTTAATTTTACACAATGAAAACATTGCCGTACTTCTCCAGTGGGTAGTTCCAAAACCTACATGGACAGATTTGCATATTTTGTGGGGCATAATCCTTTAGATCCAGTTTGCTTTTATTTTATAGTTACCCCTTTACAGGCAAAAAAAAAAATGCTTACCGACAGTAAATTGATTTATTCAGATTCATTTAATTCCCATTTGGCCCTAAGAAGCTAGGATTATTGGAAAAACATTTATTTAAAATCAGTTTGGGAACAAAAGACTGGCAAGTGTAGGGAATAGACACCTTATTCAGAGCCTGCCTGATTCCAAAACAAATTATTTTCTTAAATAAAATGGTGCAGCAGACCACTTGCCTGGGTCTATCCAAAATGAAAGAAATGAACTTGCCCAGTATTCCTTCAATTGCCTGCTTTGATAATTGGCAACACTTGTTAAATTATTCTGAGGAACAGCCCAGTGGAATGATACAAAATGGTACATACAACTCAACACTTTCAGGTCCTATTGGGTGGTTATTGTGGCCAGTGTACTCAAATGGTTGTTATGCGCATTTTTGAAGTCTACACAGGGTTAAAGCTAGCAGACATTACCCTCGTTACACCCAGTCCTAACATTCAGGGGTTGTTGCCACGTATTCCGTCGGAAAACTGTGTCCACACTGATTGCAACATTCCACTTTGTTTGCAGTGAAAGAACATCTTTCTCTCCTATCGGAAGCCATGGATTTGCAAGATTTCTTGTTGGGTCCTAGGTCTTCTAAAAATGTATTTATGCTATCTATAATGAAATATGGTAAGTGTCGCAAATTTAGCAAGAAAATTTAGAAAAAGCACTTGCTGTTAATAGCAGAATACGTTGTCAACTCCTATTTACAATTTGAATAACGTTTTGTCTGCTATTGACATTATACAAAATATGTCTTTATAACCGGGGCAGAGCCAGCTTAGGTCAGTTATGCAATTGAGCTGGACACTACAGGTTTTAAAGTCTAGCCACGTGCCCTGGAAATATTTGAATTCAACAGAGCTGTTTATGCCTTTTAATTTAACACGTAGGCATCATTTAATGGCTAAGAAAGACGCTACCAACACAACATCTAGAAATTAGAACAGTTGCCTTTCACAGTAGCCAAGACACCATTAGTAATATGGTCGATACATGGGGTAATCTCTTTACCAGTGTCCACGTTTCACTTTACATCTTTTATGAAACATTTTTCAATAGCTAGATATGAGTCTTTAGGAGGGAGTTTTATCCACGAAGTATGGTCATTACCGTTTGATTACAAGTGTGTGAGTGGAGAGCGAGAGGTGTTCATTAGTGGAAACGAGTGTGAATCTTCACTCTGCCACTCACTAATTTGTAAAAAGGTGACCCTTTACGGAGTGTTTAATGTTTCGGTGGCCAATTTGGCATGTCACTTGAAAGGGGTACCAGCCTGCTCGATTCTACCAGTCATTAGATTACTTTCGAATGGGAGTTATTTGATGTTGAACGATCAAAGTTGCTGTGGGATGAGCGGGTGTCCCATATGTGGTTTAGATCTCTCAGATAGTCATGTGTTGCAATTCTGAGCTATTGCCCCCCCCTCTGATCCCATGGTTTTATGAGTAAGCTTATGGCCTTCCATTTTAACCTTGAAGGTTAACTTTGACAAACTGAGCAGACTAAAGGCTTTGGTTCAGTAGGACTTGGCACTAACATCTTCCAGAGAAGCCTTTGACTTACAAGTAGGAATACAATTTCTACTGTACACAACATTTTCTCGCAATTGTGTTGAACCTGCACAACGTATATTTAGTGCTTCCAACCCATGGGTGTGGTGCATTTCTTTAAAGCAGTTGGGTCTGGCTTGGTCAGGACATTTCAGACCATTTTTGGAGACATTCCGTCCTTCATTCATTCCATATTTAGTGTTTTTGGAGGCATACCACTTGTGTTATTCCTGATCTGTGGTATTTTGGTTCTATTTTTGCTGGTCCGCAATAGATGTTCAACCTCGAGGCCAAATGGTGAAAGATCTGCCACGCATTCCTACACACATGATACTGTTTTTTTAGCATTTCTGTGCTTCAGTGCTGAACTGTGGCTGGTTCCTTACATTTCCAGCTGTGTGGTTTACCTGCGTGCAACCCATGTTCCTCGGTCTGTGGTGCCCTTTTGAGTGTGCAATCGACATCTGCCTTGCAAAGCAATTTGTACATTCTGTGGACATGGATCTGCTGTGTCCAATGAGGACCCATTTTCTGAGTTGTCCCATGAATTTGCCATTGCTTTGGAATGCTTTTTATGAGCCAGCTTCTTTTTGATATGGATCCCGGCTCTTCTATTGCAGATTCACTGCAGGATATTACGTCTTCAGTTAACGCGGCCATTGTGTAAATGCTGTCTATGGATGACAAACCCTCCTTGGATTCCCTTGATACTGGAAGTATGGATGACATTTTGGGAGCCTCCTGAGATTTTAAATGAGATTTTAATTTGGCCATTGGTTTTATAAACTAATTTTACAACTTTTCTTCTTTTTATATAAGTTTTTCAAATAGGCATCTTTTTTAACGTTTTTAGTTTGCATGAGGTGTGAAAGCGTGTGCTTTATTTTTAGACTTGTGTATGTAGAAGCGGAGTCTTTTCATGGCCAAGGAAAGGGTGTGGTGAAGCCGTCTTGAGCCCACTTTGGTTCTCCTTTTTAGTCTTACATTTTACACATTTTAGCAGACTTCGTTTTAGCCCTGTTACCTTTTACATATTTTATTTTCATGATATGATTCCAGGTAAAGCTGCACATGCTGTTTGTTTTTAGAAAGCCTTTCCTCCTACGTAATCTATAGCCTTCGTTAAAGGCTAGGAACATAGAATGAGATATCCTAGAGCGTTGTCTGCTCGGAGACAGCTTCTAACATCTAGACATATCATTGCATCAGAGGTGTAGCTCTTACACAGCGGTCTTATTATATAAAGAGGGCACTGTTCATTTGTGGGTCAGAGGGGGCACTCCAGCCACAATGGTCCTGGGACTAATGTTGTGTTAGACATGCAGCTTTGCCAGTGCTGATCTTCATGCTTATCCTGCAGAGAAGGATTGAGAATCCAACTCCAGACCAAGTCATCCAGGTATGGGGTCTCAGGCTAGCCAAAAAGATTGGGTAGAGGGTACACCCCCTATACTTTCAGAGTAGGGCTAGCGTTGGGTAGAAATATATAGTCATATAGAAATCAGACTTCCATGGTTGGACTGTTTATTCTTTTCACCATATTCAAAATTCTAGTTACTTTGTTTTATTTTATCTTCCTAATAACCACAGCACATTCTTTCTATGCAAGACTATGTTCTTTCAATAAATGTATTGAAACTTCCTTCGCACCTTTCCTCTGTTTTAACGAGGGCATGCCAGAGTAAGCAACGAAAGGGATAAGATCTGTTACCACTATTCCCTTGGGGATCAGAGTGTTATGTTTGAGGTTGCCAAAATTGCCTGCCACCCCAGGTGGGTTAAGGGCTCAAGTGAGGCACTGTGAGCTAGCTAGGAATTGGGCCAACTGTTTCTGATGTAGATGGACTCAGTCCTTGCATCCGGACGTCCTTTTGTCCTAATACGCTGTCCTACATTGTCTAGTGGGAACCATATAACTGTACGTAGAAATATGCCTCCTAAATGTATAAAAAAAATTGTTAAAAACATCAGTACAAATTATACTTGAAACGAGGCCTGCACACCCTGTTCATCCTTAATGCCTGGATGTAGGTGTGATAGCGCCATCGGTTCATGTAGCTGCTGCAGAAATTTGAGTGCTACCTGCCGCAGGCTATAAATTTAATTTCCGGGTAAATTAGTTAAGCGCTGGGGCTTTGAAGAAAATTAGTACAGCTGAAATTAGTTAACAACTGCTGTTTGAAGTGCTACAGAATCGCAAATCTGTCATAGCTAGCACTATATGGCTACACTTCTTGAATCCCATTGTAGCGCTACACCTCCTAATGCAGTGCGACCAGGAGCTCTGGAAAGGCGCAAAGAGCCCACGCAACTTCACCCTCGCCGGAGTGAAGTTGCATGGGCTCTTTGCTCCTTTCCAGAGCTCGTACACATTAATTTATTTTCGGACTTGGCCGATAATACTGGTCTCTCACGGAGGCTTCGCTCAATACTCACACTTTGAAAGAACAATCTGAGTTTAGAACAGCTGTTGTATTACCATTGAATACAATGGGGTTTTATTTCGGGAATGCAGCAGTGATGTATGGTCCTGTTTTTGATCTCGACTTATTGCCATAAATCAAATGAGGACTACGGTTTCGGCTCTTTGGGGAAATCATTGTGAGAATGCAATATTGTCGCACAGCAAGCGATATTATTTTTGTCTAGTAGTATTACCTTTCCTCAGGGTTCGTAGTTTTCCCCCTATAAACATCTTTTGCAATAACTCATAAGCTTACACATATAGGTGTGTGGTGTGTGTTTATACATGTAGTTAATAATGCACAGGAAACACTCCAATATCCTGTCACTTTTCCACTTCAGGGGTTCTGTAATCATAACCACGATAAACCGACCAGGCCCTTTCTGTTGCCTGGAAGCCCCTAAAAGATACAAATTCACATGCCGTTTATTGCTTTTCTCATCACGTATTACACCCTTTAGGTATTTGTGTTACTTTTGATTTGTGTAGCAACGAATCTGCCATCAGTAAGTACCTGAATGTGTGGCTTTCCAGTTGCCGTCTGGTAACTTTTTCAGACCTCTACATTACAGACTAGATTCTGATTTGGCTTGGGGAGTAATTTTCAGGTCTTGCCTAGATAGCGCATGCACTGCTTCTTCGAGGCTTTTTGTTTTCTAACTCTGGGCTTAAAGGCCGCCATTGCTTCACTTTAGTTGACTTCTTTGTCACTCTCATTTACTTGCTTCTTAACGGTCAGCTGCTGTAGGCTTCCTTCCTTTTTGTCTGGTTGTCCCACCCACGGAGCATGGTTTTTAGGCACTGCGCATTTGCTCTCGCTTGCAAGACTATTGTGAATAACAAGGGGCTTGCTTACTATTCCTGGGCTTTTTTGCCACTCTTCTTTGGTGCCTCTTTATTGGCCAGTACAGGCTAAGCCTTCACTTCATTCCCTTCTTGGAGCACGGACCAAGCACAGATTGATTCCACTTAGTTTAGTGGATGTCTGCTGTTCGCACTAGATTGAGGTACTATTTTTTTTCCCCCCACCCTTCTATTCAGCCTTTGTGCCTGGTGCTTCTTTCCCCTCCCTCCCCGCCCTCCTACCCCTTCTCGATGTTGCTGCCTCCCCGGTGTTATTTATTCCCTTTTTTGCAGTGTTATATAGAGCAAACTCGAATCGAAGGTATTAGAGCGCTTTCATGAGCTCCAGGTACATTACATTCATGTTCTTTAAACGTTTTTATTTAGTCACGGTGACACATTAAACAATGTTACATTCATGTTGAGCAAAGAGTGATTTGCTCAGAATCATAGGATGTTGAGCCAATGCCGGGACTCAAACATGGTTATCCAGTTCCAAAGTCGGCTGCTCTGGCTAGAACGCCACATCCTCTACCTTTTTGGCATCTCAGTTGGTTGATATGAAGGACAGTATAAGAGTGGAATGACCCGTTAATCCATTTGACCGCCTTGCTTCTGTTTTTGCCTCTTAGGGAGCCAGTGTGTCTTCACCTGGCCTGCCTCGCACGGAGTACTCCACTGCAGTGTGTGCACTAATTCTCCCCTTTCCCCAATTTTTCCAAGTAAAGCTGCTATTCCATCTGTCAGCCAGACCCTCCTAAAACAAGTAACTGGATCATGACATTGTGCCTTTACTACACAAGTGTACAAAAGAGTAAACAAATCCTTGTTTTACTTTAAAATCTTCTGGGTAAAAATGCCCTTTTTCACGAAATGTTCTATCTAGTTGCAATCCTATATTTATACTGCTCCTTTTGAAAACTTTCTCTCACGGAGTACCCTGTTTTTATACCTCTAATCCAAACAACCATTGACAAATCCAATAGGTCTCGCATATGAGAGCTATTGGCTTTGGCAATGTTTTGTAGCCATGTTGTACAGCAGCGCGGATGCTTTGCAGTGTGGCTAAAATTAATTTCAGAAAGCTTTTTAGCCACAATGCAAAGAATCCATGCTGCTGTACAACATGGCTACAAAACCTTGCCAAAGCCAATAACTCAGACAAGACTTTTTGGCTTTACCAGTGTTTGTTGCGAAAAGACAATCATCCCTGGATGGTTAATTCTGAGAGTTGAAATGCTTCAGCTGAAATACAAGGCAGGGAGTCTCTTGTGCTGTGAAACGAAGGGAGGGGCAGACCGATAAACAAGCCTTCTTGCCAGGGTGTCTGATGCCTGAAGGAAACGTAAATGTGTGCATTTGGTTAATCTGAAAATGTAAAGGGTGCTTTTAAGCTAGTTTTGGCTTTAATTGATGGAATCACTTCAAGCTTCCTGATGACGCACATTATTCTTTTGAGTAGTATTGCAAGGGAGTTACCAACTGAGCTGTCAAGTACATGCTTTTAAGGGAGAGTTATATTTTTAAAAATTGCACTCCGTACTAAAATATCTATTTTGGAAACACCATTTTATCTTGAACCTTTTTGCGCATTTTCTAGCAGCATATCTTGTATATAATGGCCTACATATTCCCAGTGCTTTGTCACAGACCGGGACCTCTTAGCACTAAATGTACACATTTCCCTATTCTCCACTACACCAACCAGGATTAGATTCTGTGTCTCTCTGGTTAGAAATACAGGCCTCTGCACTGCATTAACTAAGAGGTTTCATCATGTGCGATAGTACATTTACCACTAATTAACTTAACGTGCATCTATTTTTCATTTAAACTGTGCGTTATTTTATATATACTTACCCGAAGGTTAAAGACTGAAAAGGTTACAGAATATTTAGTTTTTTGGCCATGCCTTAGACCCCGCCCCCGCCCCCACACTCACTACCCCGTCCCCATTTGCGTACAGCATCGCAGTTCTCATACTTTATTTTTTATTTTTAAGTGCACTTCCATCACTGAATGAGTGTCAGACTCCCCTCTTCGTTGCTTCGCACTTTGTGACTCCCCGTCTGCTGCCCCAGCTTGTGCGATCCCAGAGTATTTTTTCCACGTCCAGTATTGCCTGAAACGATGTATGTGCATTACAGTGTTGATTTAAGACTGCCCTGCGTGCCTTATTACATAATTCCGATGGACTGGGTGCTGACTTTCTGCCGGCTAATTTTACTTGAGTGCTGTTTCCTAAAGGCTTTGCTACCTAGAAGGGTCGGTGAGAAGGTAGGGAACCAGAAGTGGTTGTGTGCCTTCAATTAATTGTGATGTTTTTGACAGCAGACACGTTTAGTCTGTCCTTTTGTCTGTACTTTGGGGAGCTCTTTATTCCAGTCAGACTTAACAACTCTCGCGCTTTTCTAGGGTGCTGTGGAACTGCCTGTCACCACCACTCACCGAGACCTCCATGGTCTGCACTCTGCAGCTCCATGTGCTGTCGAATTTAAAGAGAAATGAAGCAGCAGCCTTTCCTCTTTCCCTCGACTGGGCAGGTTTCCAGAGCAACCCCCTCAGGGCTGCACAGTGAAATCATCTGTCCAAACAGGGCTGCTGCCTGGAAGGGGGCAGGGACTACGTGAGCGCGCGCCTCCAGCTCCATGTGCTGTCGAATTTAAAGAGAAATGAAGCAGCAGCCTTTCCTCTTTCCCTCGAATGGGCAGGTTTCCAGAGCAACCCCCTCAGGGCTGCACAGTGAAATCATCTGTCCAAACAGGGCTGCTGCCTGGAAGGGGGCAGGGACTACGTGAGCGCGCGCCTCCTTTATTAAGAAGGCCCCGGTCGTCTGTGCAATGTCTTTGTGACTTTGATAATAACAAAAAGAAATCCGATTCCTGCTGCACCTGCCTCTACCAGTCGTTTTGTGCAGTATACCAGGCGCTCTTGCAACCCACGATTCTCATGATATTTCTACTGTCAAGTTTGTGCAGCGTAGTCCTCTCGGCACGATCCACTGTTAACCACATGCTTTGTAAAAGCGTCTAATATGCTGTGCTTGCTCAGACTTTGTCTGAAATAGAATGACATTTGAAAAAGAACATCCCAGTCGAACTGTTCAAAATTATTTTTATTGGCAGGTTTTAGATACACTTCAGAGTATAGTTTCAACATAAGTGTATACTCTTGTATTTTCGTAAAACAACGTAACATTTTTTTTCTTTTTTCAGTTTTAT
The DNA here is from genome assembly GCA_963921515.1 of Calotriton arnoldi. Classification (NCBI taxonomy): domain Eukaryota; kingdom Metazoa; phylum Chordata; class Amphibia; order Caudata; family Salamandridae; genus Calotriton; species Calotriton arnoldi. The sequence goes on from CAWUFW010000035.1 coordinate 6,065,558, forward strand.
ATATCGTGAACTCGACTCGAAGGTACTGGAGTGCTTTATATGAGCACCAGTTAGATTACTCAAGAACACGTTTTGTTTTTAGGCACCGGGGTAAATGGTTTCCCCAGAATCACAGGATGTTGAGTTGGCGCCGAGACTCGACCTGGCGCCCCAGTTCCAAAGTCGGCATGCAGTTACTCCACTTCCTCTCCACTTTTGACGAAGTGAGCGAAAATTTGACCTTGTGTTTCAGCTGTCAGTTGATGGTGTCACCCTAAATCGATGCATTTTTGTTTAGGTAACTAAACTGTGATGGGAAAAAGCTAAAACATTGCTTTTTTAGAGACCTTTTTGCAAACACCGAGTTATTTATGGCTTGTTCAATTGCGAAACTGCTAGGAAATAAGCAGTTGCGGTGGTAACTCTTTAACAATTTGAATCCACAAACTGCTCAACGGCAAGTCCGAGCAGGCGCGCAACGCCCATTGGGCTCAAAGGGCTACAGCCTCCCCCACCACCCCCTCCCCCCCTCGTGTGTGTCAGCCCGGGCTGAGACCGCTTCCCAGCCCGGGCACACACACACAGGCAGTTTTTAGGTCTCGCAGACCTGCGTTGCAGCGCGCATGCGCTGCTCGCTCTGCGAGGCTTCTTGTAATCGAGCAGATTTCAGAAGGGTGCTTTAAGCCCCGCCCCTTCTTCCCATTGGCTTGCGTCATAGTTCATGCTAAACGCTGGCTTTCTATTGTGAACGAGGCTTCTTAGTGCCTCCTTGTTACCGCGCTGTCTCCTTTTGGCCCCGCCCATCCGGACTGGATCGTTTACTTGCGGCGCTATACTGTCGGTGTTATACTGTCTCCTAAGCACTTTTTTTTGCATTCGCGCAGACTTGCTACTTTGCCACCAGACGAGGGGCTCGCGACGCCAGTCTCGCTACTGTACGTAACAACTCTCGTGACGTCAAGGTTACTCGAGCCGAAATAAGGAAACTGTGCAGGCTTAGAAAATTAATTGTTTGTCTCGCGCACGGACACCAGAGGTGACAGGTCACTACGTCAGGAGCAGCAACGTCACACCCCAGGAGCTGCCGAGTGATGTCGTCCCCGCAGTGTCACCGGGCAGCTAGCCGTCGGCGTGTGTCTCCCGCCGCTTCAGCGTGCTGAGCTTGGGAGCAAGTGCAGCGCCTGGACACCATCCTAGGGGAGAGCGTGCCCATTCACGGACGAGGCAACTTCCCCACCTTCGCCTTGCGACCCCGCACCGTCGTGCAGGTAAGCGAGGAAGGGCACAAAAAGATCAGGTATACATGGAAAGAGGTAAGATGGTACTTTGCAACTGTCACGGGTTCAATCTAAACTGTGGCGCCCATAAATAGTGCTGACTGTATGATCCAGCCTCCTGCCTTGGCTCCCTGCCACTGAATTCTTGAAACGCTGATTTCCGTACGATGCTTTCTTGTTAAACTGTGGATGCAGTGTTTTACGATGGGAAGGGCTGTTTGGTTCTCTAGAAATAACAGACGCCTGCTATTTTGGCATGTGCCAGGCACCTTTGTTTATATTTGTTAATTAAACGAAACCTTTCGGCATGTTTGGTTATTTCACAAGAAGCTTGGTTCATGGGTTAGTGCCAAGTGTTACCTGTCTTTTCTTCATTTCCTTGTTAAAGAGAGATGCGAGCCCGGTCACGTGGGGTGCTTGCGCGATACATTGTTGTGGAGTAGCCAAATGGCTCTCTACAATGCGAACAGACAGGTCTCGCCTCACTTCTTGCAGGTCCTCTGGAGTCACTTTCAGCTTTTAGTTCCAGGTATAACTTCCTCTGTATATATATATATTTTTTTTGTTTTTCAATCTTTTCAGCCACACGTTTGGAGGTTGTGCACTGTTTGGATACTGGAGCCTGGTGGTGTGGTGGTCTTTTTTATTTTTATTTATTAAACTCTTCTCTTTTTATTGAATTTTTAAAAATTTTTGCACAACCTATTAGAAAGACCGTGTCGTCCGAGTGACAACTATTACAATATGGCACACGATAATCTGTAGGTTCCAGCCCACTGTAGGGTGTGTTGGTGCGCTTTGGTGGAACATCATTGAGGTATACTCTCGCCAGGATCGGAGGGTATGTCTGGTGATCGTGCGGCCGATGCCTGGAAAGGCCCCTTTACAATGTAGGACTTTGTGCGAGATACCAGTAGCAGCTGCTGCCAAAAGAAAGTGGTGGGTCTGCGCCGTGATTGATTGATTGGGGTGGTTTGGGGGGGTTGTGTTAATAATAACACAGGTCAAGCATTTGCAATGCAATAGGTCTCGCATTTACGCCAGTTTAAGCTATTGGTATTGTAAATGACAATGCCTTTTATGTTTTAAAAACTAAAACAAAAATAAAAGGCATTATTTGCAATGTCAATAGCTCAAACTCGCGTAAATGCGAGACCTATTGCATTGCAAATACTTGTTGAGCTTATCGCAGCCGCACCAGAGTACTTCACAGGTCTTTTAAAGACCATTCACGTGTTAACTAGGTTGTGTTTTTTTTTTTTTCACCCTTTCATCTCCACTCTGCCTATTGCTGGAAGAATTAGCCCCCCCCCGAAACTTTTAGTAGCCCTCCCCCCACCCCCCTGGAAATTTGGCTCTAGTTGCGCCTCTGAGTCCGAGTGTTTAGGTTAGTAGTATTGAGCAATATTTGTTTTGAGTAATTATCTTTGCCCACATTTTTGGGCACTGCAAATGAATGGATTTTTTTCAGTACTGCCTTTTCTGCCCGCGAGTTAACGATGGCAAGGGGTGCTTTTTAACCGCTTGCCGTATTTTAGATTGTAACATGTTACAGAAAAAGTGGTGGGGTTGAGAGCCTGTTGCTTGTTTTTCTCCTGCCTCATCTTGAAACATGCGCTTCCCTTCTTGTACCTCTGGCTCACAAGGTGTAATATGCCATCCGAGCTGAATTGTATTGACGCAGCATAAAATTGAAGGTGCAGTCGTTTTACCCTATACGTTTTTCCCTTTATTTTCCGTATTTTGTTAATTTGGGTAATGTTGTGAAGATGTTTTTGAAAATTTCCTGAATTCCGGTTTCTGCCCGCAATTTGCGATGTGCAGTCATATAGGTTTACCTGTAATTTCAATTCTTTTTACCAACCAAAGGACCAGTGCAAGTAAGCATTGAGAAGAACAAGTTAGTTACCTTGGGTAACCCCCCTTCTTTTGGATACTCTATCTAACCGCAGATTCTTCACCTGTGAAGAGATACCAAAGCAGTACCTCTCAAGGTGGTGGGACCCTGGGATAGATCAGACCAAAAAGTCCTTCAGGACGGAACGGAATGGACAAAGTCTTCCTCCCACTAGACCTTGCTATCCAGGCAGTAGTTCTTTGTGAATGTGTGAACTGATGCCAACTTTGCAGTCTGATGTATGTCCAGGACAGTAGCAGTAGTAGCAGCCTTGACCCTGGGGTAATGAGCCCTCAAGCCTCTTGGGGCCGAGTTCTACACCAGCGTGTAGTACATTTTGATGCAGATAACTAGCCACCTTGAAATGGGCCTCTTCTGCACAGCTTTGCCTTTCTTTGCCCCTGTGAAACCCACAAAGAACTGATTGTCCACCTAATGTTTCTTGGTTTGATTGTTGTTCAAGTTCAAAGCTCTTTTGAGATCCCAAAAAAAGAGTGTCTTCCTCTTTCGAGGCATGTGGAGGACCAAAGAATGCTGGAAGGGTGATGGATTTTCTGTCGTGAAAAGTTGTCGCAACCTTGGGCAGAAACTGTGCCCTTGTCTGAAGCACCCGCTTGTCTGGGAAAAAGAGGTGGTGGAGGTTGTTGTACTGACAGTGTTTGTAACTCGCGCAAAGAGCTGATGTTATCGCTATGAGGAGCTCCGTTTTTGGAGTCAAAAGCCACAAACTGCTATGCATTTGTTAAAATGGATTGCACATCAAATATGTTGCAACTAAGTTGAGATATCTTGGCAGATGACCCCCTTTAAAGAACGCATCACAAGAGGTGATTTAAACCATGAGGGTTGATTTGATAGTCGTAGAAAGGCCAATAGTGCTGAAAAATAACCTTTAAACAGTGTCCACAGTTGGCCGAAATCCACATGTTATGATACTGCCTACAATGCTGTATTGTTTGCCTTCATTTTTCTCATTTCTTGTAAAATCAATAAAATTGATTATTAAAAAAAAAAAAAAAAAGTGTCCACAGCAAGTCCTTGCTGGGCTAGAGAAAGCACAAACAGTACATCAAGCAACTTCGCTTGTATGTGTTGTATCTGTTGAGAGGCACACCAAGCGGCAACATTCTCCCAGAACCTAGCATAGATGGTTTTGGTGAATGAATGCCTGGCTACAAAAATGACATTCGCTACCTGGGGGTGGGCGAGAGATCAAAGGAAGCAAACTATTGTTGCTAAGTCTCCACACTTGGAGGTGTAAATTGTGCTGGCTTGGATGCAGGACTCTGCTTTGATGCTCTGACAGAAGAGCCTTCTGAAGTGGCAGCCAATTGGGAGGACAGATGGTCATGGCAGGAAGTTCCAGGTAACATACTCTCTTGACCCAATCTGGAGCCACTATTATTACTTTGTCCCAGTTGTTCCTGATCACCTTCAAAACTTCGGGAAGTAGAGGTTGGAAAGCATACAAGAGTCCTGTGCCTCAGTCTAGGTGGAAAGCTTCACAGAGAGATAATCGCTTTAGAAAGTCCAATATGCAAAAGTTTGGACACAGTATATCCTCGACAGGGGCATAGCTCGAGCTTTTTCTAAAATCCAGCTTGGTAGTTAACTATCAGGGAGATGCCCTGATGACTCAGCCAGTTTCATAGTAGCAGATCCTTTTGGCACCGAAATCCACAACCCCACTTCTCCCTGTTTGCAATATCACATGGCAGTGGTTTTGTCTGCGAGGACCCTCACCTGTGCTCCCTCAAGGGACGTAAGGAGGAAGGCTCTCGGTGCTAGACAATTCGCCGCCAGTTCAACAAATTGAAGTGGAGGTGGGTCTCCGATGCAGACCATAGTCCTCTGTTCTTCACCTCTCCCAGATGACTACCATAACACAGCAACAATGAATCTGTCGCAACCGTCTGATCAGAGTATGATTGAAAGAGGGGTCTGCCACCTGTCCAATTACGCTCCGATTGTCATCACTGCAAATCTTTTACAGTCATCTGTCACCTGGATAGAGTCCGATAAGTTCCCTTGTTGCTGAGTCCACTGATACTTAAGATCCCACTGCAGAGCCCGCATGTGCCACCTGGCATAGTCCGCTACTTGGTCAAGATGCCCAGAAGTCTGACACACTCACTGAGACGCAGGACAGAGGCTGAAAACATCGGAATTATAACCTGAATGCCCTGGACTCATTGAACTGGAGGGAAGGCTCATAACTGCATTGTATTCAGAATGGCTCAGTTGAATCAGAGCTTCTGCGAAAGAGTCGAGTCTGACTTTAGCACATTGATCGAAAACTCCAAAGATGTGAGGAGGTTTGCTGCCATCTGGAGGTAGTCCACTACTGACTGAGGTGATGTCTTCAGCAACCAGTCGTCTATGCCGGGAGGATCTCGCTGGCCCCCTTGTCCAAAAGAGCCTGAACTTCCCTCTTTACGATGGGCAAGTGGTCCTCCGAAGGCACTGTGGTGTTGGTGGGTTATGTGGTGGGGTGAATAGAAAAGATAATGCATATCTATCCTGAACAATTTGCAGCAACCATCTGTCTTATGTGATGCTCTGCCACTAGTGGAAGTAAAGCCTTGTACTGCCCCACTGGGACATCAGTGTGCTGCTGATGGTAAGCTAAAGGGGTTTTGAAGCAGCGGCAGGGTTGTGGGGGACTAGTTAGAACGTTGCCCCTGAGGGCCTTGATGTTGTCAGTCAGATCCTGATCATCTTGAAAGAACTGGGAGTTCTGCTGCGGAGATATTACTGTACGGGTGCTGAAAGTCTGGCGGGGAAATGGTGCGGATTTGCTCTATTTAAAACTCCCCAGGGTCGAGTCGGCTTTGTCCCCAAAGAGATGAGTGCCATCGAAGGGCATGTCCATAAGCGATGCCTTTGTGTTACTGGAAAAGCTTGTGGATCTAATCCATGTATGGCGCTGAAACACCACGTTGGTCCCAAACGCCCTACATAAACAGTCATTGGTGTCTAGCCTGGAATTGGTGACTTATTTTACAGTGTCTTGTCTGTCTTGAATGATTTATGCCAAATTAGGATGAAAATCTTCAGGGACCGTGGGTAAGCTCTCACCCATTATGTCTCATAACGCACACGAATAGCGACCCAGGAGGCAACTGGCATTTATGGAGAGGAAGGTGAGACTGGTGGAGGAAAACATTTGCTCTTCAGTTGCTTCCATGCTCTTGGATTCCCTATGGGTGTAGAAGGGAATGTATTTGGAATCAATCTGCTTGTGGATGGTTGAGCTACTAGCCTCTTGGGCATAGGATGTTGAAGGAGGAAAGGCAGGTCTATGTCACCTGGTGACTAGTCTATTGACTGATGTGCAAGATCCAGGTGTGGCCTGCGTGCCCATTAGGAGATCTGTAAGGGCATCATTGAACAGGAGGAGCAGTTCCGTAGCAGTCTGTCCCGGTTGTAGGACCTATGTAAGGACACAAGTTTTAACCTCATCCGACGGGAGTTGGAGGTCAAGAACTTCCGCTGCTCTTCTGATAATGGCAAATGAGGCCAATTCCTCTGTGGCTGGCCAGGTGGCATGCTGACGGTCCAAAAATAAGTTTTCCTCCTCGTAGTATTGGGATTTGTCACCTCCGTTTTCCTCCTCGCAATAGCACTTTGAATCTGAAGTCGAAGGCATTTGTATAGGCTAAGGTAGCGCGGCCTCTGAACCCGAATGGGATTAAATCAGTTGTGCGTGAGGCTGAATTGGATGAGACTTTGGCCGGGGTTTTGGCGGATTCACGTCCCAGTCTAAAAGGACAATCTCTCTACTTCCTCCGGTGTGGTGGCGTTCGTGCCGGTGTCTGTGTGGGGAACTGACGAGGGTCTCTGTGTCAGGTTCGGAGTCTGGGTGGGGGATCAAGAGGCAAAGGACATGTCTGGGGTATATTCTTAGGGCCCAAAGGTATAACTGAGGGAACTAGAAGGGTTGCCAATTGCACAACATGGCATGTGTGAACACTTTAACCTGTTGCGGTGCCCCCGATGGACCTGGATCAGGATGAGCTGAGGGATCGGTTCCATGGTGAAGGGACCGGGACCAGGGCACCCTGATGTCTAGGCAACGTTTCCTGACGATACTGGCGGGATGAAGAGGAGTCAGATATCGACTTCTTGTTGTGTTACTTGGATTTCAACGTACCTAAAGATTTGGAATTGGAAGAGGACTTCTCTCAAGAATGGCCTTGAAAGTGAAAACATGTCACTGTCTTCAGCTTCAAGTAAGAACAGCCCTTAAACACCTTCCGACGATGTTCACCAACATATAGCTTGGCCTTGCAGTCCCATATAGCCTTTGGGTTCATCCTGGTGCAGTTCACACATGACTTGGAGTTGTGCAACAAACCCAGACACCAGAGACAAACTTGGTGAGTGTCTGTAACAGATATCTGTTTGTGACAATGCCTGCTGGGTTTAACTCTTGTAGTTTTGGGGGTAGAGAGATCTCTTGCACACTGTACAATTTTAAATGTTCCTGTCGGTGACAGAAAAAATGAGGAACCTACCTCTGGATCCGTGACTGAAGGCACAGAAAGAAAGGAACTGGCTTCAACGCACAGCGGTAGCTACGATACGTGGCTCTGGAATAATTTCTGGGGCAGAGACTGAGTCAAAGCAGACCCACACAACACCAGACCATGAGGAAATTGCGGAATTTTTTTTCGGGATCCAGTCTGGCGCCTTGAGGGTATTCACAAGACGGAGGAATCTGCTGTTAGAAATATTAATCAGAAATGGGTTATGTGCAGACGTGATTTACATTTGGAAAGTAATGCAGTTCAATTATGACTGTTTCGCCAAGCTCAGAAGTTAATGATTTTAAGAACCGTAAGCTTTTTATTGTGGCATTTACCAAAAATATTATGACTACCTATATTTTTCTTTGGAACTAAAAACCTTTTTAACTAGAGACGTTCAACAGAACTTCTTAAGATACATCTCTTTGCCTTATTATTGTTTTTGGGTATGGCATACAGTGTTTAGCTTTATTTGAGCTTTGGATCGGCCCATTTCTTACCATTGAATGTCTTGTCAGTCTGGTTTGCTTGCTTCCTATTAGATGGGATTTCCTTCCTTGTAAGAAATTGGATTATTTGGGGTGTACGACTGCCTTCTTCAGGAGATCATCACAGCCATTGTCAGGGTGGACCCTGCAAGTCACTAAATTAACCAGAGCTCAACCCCCTGGTAGCTGTAATACAAAGCAGAGACTTAACTTAGGGCAGTGTGTAAAATATTTATTTAGTACTAAAACAACAATAAAATGAAAATGCCAAGCAATAAAAATCCCAAATGGAACTAGAAATAGAGTAAAATTTAGTAAACAAAAAGATAAAAATCTAATAAATTGAACCAGAGACAGGAATTTTTTAAACATGACAGGTTCAACATCGTAATCCTTGATTATTACCACCAATACAACCGAAAGTACAGTCTCATAGTAACTCCTATATCTCTCCCACCCGTCCCCACCTCGCACTGGGAGTGGTCCAATCACCTCATACATGCTTGGGGTCTGTGGTATGTTGCCTAGCTATTGTAAGTCTTGCGTGTTGGATTGTGTCATGTGTGTCCCGGCCTCTATCATTTCTAGGTCGTAGTATCTCAGCCACGGCTGCCAAATTTTCCGGAACTTCTTGGGACATCCTCTGGCCGTGTATGTTGTTTTTTCAGCCCCCATGTACAGGTCCATGCTGGCCCGCCATTCTGCCATGGTAGGTAGGTCTGCCCTTCCCCAGTACTTAGGGATGTCTCACTTTGCCACTATGAGGCCTAAATTATTCAATAGGTGTTTATATCTGGGGATGTCAATGTCGGTGGGGATGCCCTGGAGGATATATTTAGGATCCATCGGGATCTGGGTTTCTAGTATGTTGTTTAATTCCTGTATTATTCGTGACCAATATCTGTTTATTAATGGGCACCCCCATAGGGTATGCACGTAGGAACTGCGGTCTGTTTTGCAACGCAGACAATAGGGTGTTTCTGCCCTGCCCATTGTGTGGAGTCGCACTGTATCGTAGTAGACCCTATGTAGGACTTTGAACTGTATCAGTCGTAGCCTAAGCTTAATCGCTACCTCCCTTGGGTGCATCAGTGCAGCCTCCCAATTGATGTCTTCCAGTGGGCCTGTGGTTTCCTCCCATCTACTTCTGAGGGCTAACAGTCTATCGGAGTATTATTTATTAACGTTTTATATTTCCAGGAGACCGCTTTCGAGAGTATCTCTTCTTGCAGTAGTTACCTTTCTAGTGGTGCGTACTCGGGGATGTCTTGAATTTCAGGTTTTTGTGTTCTCCAGGCGTGTTGGAGTTGTATGAATTTGTATCGCTGTTTGTTCGACAGACTGTACTCTGCTTGGAGATCTGCAATAGTGATTAAGTCCCCTTTCCTTATTATATCTCCTAGTGTTGTGATGACATTAATTTATAAGTGTAGTTCTATTTTTTTTTTTTTTTTTTTTTTTAAGTTGGACTAATTCCAAAAAGGGCTAGACGCCACCTATGGCTGCGGTAGGCCTGGACTTGGGCGCAATTTCAGGCTGACCACAATGGAGTGTCTGGATACACCAATCCGGTCCATCCCGGTCTAAGATTTTACCTTTTGACTTTAGTCCTCTTAAGTCCCAATGCACCACAGGAGTACACTTCTAAAGCCCCCAAGGACCTCATGGGGAGACGCTTAGAGAATCACAGGGTGTCAGGCAGAGGTGAACAGCAAGGGACGAGCAAAGGTCCAGTTGCCACTGGTCAGCTGGATAGTTTCAGGAAAAGGCCTCTTGCAGTTTGTCTTACTATGAACTTCAAGGGTCAGTTGGCTGACCTCTTATGTGGCTACTTCTTTGTCCTGAGTACAAGTGGGAGCAGGTCCAGTCCTTCAGAGCTCCTCTTGGGTCAGAGACAGGAGGCCCAGATCTTCTGTAGGTCCAGAAATTGTTGTGAGAACGGTGCCTGGGCATGCTAAATTTGGGGCTGGCACTAGCAAATGGGTGAGCAGTTACTCCTGGCCACTCCCTAACCAATGGGGTAAATGTTCTCAGGCCTTAGTACCCACTTTTTCAGTAGTTCCTGTTCGCTTGATTGCAAACAGGCCCGAAATGCCATGCGTCGGGGCATTTTCAAGATGACAAAAGTGTTTGGACACTCTAAACTTGAGCTCTGAGGGCTGGGTGTGTATGTGTGTGAAGAGTGTACTATTGTAATCTTAATGTCCTCCCCGTCTAACACTAAGTTCTGATTGATACTTCAAACTGCAGATTTCTCACCTTGTAAATACCCACAGGCGCCAGACTTGATCCAGAGATTTTGCTCATGAATTCCCTCGCTCGTCAATAAGTGGCATTGTGTGGCTCGGTATCACGTCCGCCCTGCTCCGTAAGTGGCGTCAGGGCCTCTACATAGCCACCACCCCCTTGGACTGACAGGAGTTTCTTTCTTTCTGCGACTTCCAACGCAGATCCAGAGCTCACTTCTTTCTTTTTTGTCAGGGCTGACAGAGTAAACATTTTGAAAGTTTCCAATGTGCAAAGGACTTGTCTCCCTCCAAACCGGATGGGTTTCAAGCCTTGTGAGGATTGCCACAAACAGAGGTCAGTGACAGACCCTAACAAGGTCTGTCTCTGATGTCTAGGCTTCTCACACAATTCGAAGCTGTAAAGCAACTGTGCTCATAGGCCGTCTGAGACCACAAGGCCAAGCTCTACATCTCAGAGCACCACAGAGAGGCTACAATGGCCAGTCAAGGTTACAAATCCATTCTTCTTCCCGAGGCCGGCACTGAAAGGAGGTCATCGTCCTGTTCAAAGCAATCGGGTAAGTCCGACAAGAACCTATGACGTCCAAGCACGCCTCTCCTTCGTCCTGTCATGTTTACTTCAAGGTACCTTGAACGCGCTTCTGACCACCCTGCCATACAAGAGTGGAAACATTTGGAAACTCTTCTAGCAATTCTAGTTGTCTCCTGGGATGTTATTTGCATGTTTTATAGGACATGGTGACTGACATCTTGCCAGTGGTCCCTGACGACCTTTGGCTCAGCCTACAACAAATTATCCAGGATGCAGCGAAATATGTGATAAGATCGGGTCTGGACATCACCGACTGCTTGGATAGGGCACAAAAACAAAACTAACGTAACTCTAGAGGGTAAAATGTACAATTATACGTCTACAATAATACCTGAATTATTGACTCATGTCATTTATCACCTACATCGATTTATAAATCCATCCCAACACTTCCTGAAATTTGCTTTACATCAATCTTTTATTTGTAAAGGCTCCTATTAAAAATCCTATTAAATCAAATTACACAACCTTAAATCCAAGACTCGCAGTCCTCCTATGTATAACAATGCATAGATGGCCTAAAACATAATTCCTAGTTGAGCCCGTCATGAGGTAGTCCACTTTCTGTTCCTTTTACCCGTTGCCTAATATTCACATGCTGTACAACTGCTGTGATTAGGCCAGAAATCCTTGCAACAATCTTCTTTTTATGTCCTTGATGTGGACTCCTCTTCAGTAATAGTCGACACGTTTCTGCCAGTAAATTTCCAGACTCTTCTGGACTGTGCAAGGGAGTGTGGCCCCACTTAATTAAAAGAATAATAAAATAGATAACCCCAGGACAGTATAGGTCATTATCATAAGCATTTTACAAAAATATATTCTTATACACAAGCTTCTTCTTAACATAGAAGATTCTAAATGAAGTGAATGTTGATTAAGGCCCTCAGTTGCTGTATGAAATCTCTCAATATGTCTTGCTTCTGTTCTCAATAGCAGTGATGTCATAGGCCCTCCTCTCACATCCTTAGACATCACAAACCGAGCTGTCCATTTAATGTCATTTCTGTATGGCCCAATGTTTCGTAATTCAGCACCAGGGGGGCTCCCTGTGTGTTGCAACTAACCCGTGACCTGTGCTGTAAAATCCTGTTCTTCACTGTTTGGATTGTCTGGGCAATAAAATGTATGCCTTATTGCGGAGACAAAATGCAAAAAAACAATTTTTGTGTTAAAGTTTGAAAAAACTTTTTGGTTGTATGTATGACCATTAATAACAGTTATTTAGTATTTCTTGCCAAGTTACAAACCAATCAATTTCCACACTTTTAATGCCCAATTACCGGTGGTGATCTCAAGATTTGGGATAAGTTTGTGACCTCTGTTTTTCTGGCTGCTCTGACTAGATGCTTTCGTAGATTGCTATCTGTTTTAAAAGAGAACAATGGCTTTGAGATATTAAGTGATCAGTATTATCAAATTTAAATTGATGATTTTTTTAATTTTGATTGCAGTTGGGGAAAAGGTAAGATCACACGTCAAAGGCTTCTTTTTTAACTATCTTTAGGGGACAGTAAACTCTCCTTGGGTTGGTGGTAAACCATGCTCGTTTCAAAGTGTTCCTGACCAGTTTTCTTGGATACCCGCTGTTCATAAGTTTCTTACCTAGCACTTCTCCGTTGGTGAAATGGTCCTCTTTTCGCGAACAGTTCCTATGAATTCTTAGGAATTGTCCTTCTGGTAGGTTTTCTTTAAGGGAGCAGAGATGGCTGCTCTCAAAATGGAGTAGGGTATTACTATTAGTAGGTTTAGTGTATAAATTCACAATCCGTTTTCCTTCCTCTACTGTAATCCAAAGGTCTAAGGAATTAAAGTTTTTCTTGACTGCAAGTCATCGTAAAAACAGAGTTCTGGTGACCTTGCATTGAACCATTCAAAGAATTCTGTTAATTTTGTCTGAGAACCACACCATATAAAAAATATATCATCATGCCATGATATGACTTTTCGTTTTACATAATTATGAGAACCCTGGGTGTTGAAAGACTGGCAGCTTCAGTGATGTAATCATGGGTCACCACCTACTATTGTAGTGGAAAGTTTACTCTAAATACCCAGGATGATGGAACCTCTATACTTTCGTGAACTTTAGACCGATTACAATGCAGACACACTTCAATCTTTGAGGTACAAACAATTCTATTAAAAAGAAGAGAATCAATAACTTTACCGTGTAGTCAGAATTGAAAAATTACATTGAAAGCCCCGAAGAAGTCTGAGAGGACGAAACGCGTTGGCTACGTGTTTTTACTGACTGTGAAGATGAAGAATAAAAGGATCATGAAATAAACATGTCCAATTGGTGTTTTGTAAAAAGAAAAATCGGAGAATCTGTGTTACATCCATTTAAAGTGTTTTTTTTGCTGAACTCTACTGAAAAGAAAAATTACTTGCATGTTACATTGACGGGTCCTGAACCAATAGTTTTTTTTTAATAAATCTTTTTATTAACACACACAAAATTTGTACATACAAAGAGCAATTATAGTGTATTGTCGGGGGGCGCTAGAGGGTGCGCAAGCAAGATGGCCGCACCTGTGTGAGGCTCTGGCGGCCCGGACGTTATAAGTCGACATTATCCTGCTCCCAACACATGATTACTTAAAACAAAACAACGGAGTCGACATCGGAGGTTACCCAGCTGCGGCGAGTGGGGTCATCTGCCTAATTGAGCGGCTAGGAATTTAAGATTGTTCCAGCTTTCTGCTGGGCCCCGCTGAGACGCGAGATCTGGGCTGGAGTCGGACAAGCTGCGTTAATTGCGGCTGCAAAAGAGAACGACAGCCTATACTGTGAGGCGGCTGCAGAGTGCGGAGAGGCGGGATCCCCGCCACAGAGAACCGAACGGAGAGAGGTGGGCCGTGGCAGGCCTCTGGCCCTTGTAACGGGGAACGGAGCAGGGGCGCTGTTCGCCCCCGATACTCAACAGGGCCCTGCATCGCAAACGCAGGTACGCCTGCAAGGAACGCGAGAGAGACGGAGAGCGCTGCAGTCCCCGGCTGCGACCGTGAACGGCAGGGAAGTCGCGGGGCGCGGAGCGACTGTGGCTCCTAGACAGAGAAATAAAGGAAGACTGCCTCGGCCTACCGAGCTTCTTTTGAGGCATACGCGCTGGACTTGTACCAGCTCGCCACCAAGCCTCAATACGGCGTGGGAGCAGAGCCGGCGATAGACAGGCAGTGCCGTGATTAGCTGCAGCAAAAAGCAAATTAAGATCTCACCCTGCGCTGTGGCTGCGGAGCGCAGCGAGGCGGGGGCCCCGTCCTTGAAGACCAAACAGAGAGGCGGGCTGCGATAGGCCCCAGGCCCTCAGATCGGAAACCAGAGCTGGGTTGCTGCCTACCCCACATAGATCCAGCAGGTATCTCCACGGTGCAGGCACGCCCGCAGGGGGATGCGAGAGTGACGAGTGCTGCAGCGCCCTGATATAATTGGGATAGGTAGAGAAGCCACGGAGTGCAGGGTGCCCGCGCCTCTGAGAAGGCGCAACAGGAAGAAGCAGCAGGAGTCATCTATTTAAGAAAAGCTTGCGGCCTACGAGCTGGGCTGAGGGGTGGGGGGGGGAAGGCCCACACTTCGGCGAATATGTGGCCCACACTTCGGCGCATATGTGGCCCAGTCGACACACAGGTACCTGAGGCCCTACAATAACGTTCAACGAGAGCTCTAGAGGAGTGAGCGCACCTCTGAGGCCCGGAGAGGAACTCCATGCTGGTAAGAGGGAGACGCTAAAAAAGACACTGCCCAAATTAATCTGTAAACTGTGGGGAGAGGAGGGCCTGAAGACTGAGTTTCCCCCTCTCCAGATTGACTACTGGGAGGACTGAGGCCCCTATGATATATTGCCTAAATTAAAAAAGCTGGACGGCAGCGGACCCCTACCATAGAGAGACGGAGAGACTCCCCGGCCAATATATTTGTGAAGCCCCCCCCCCCCGATGAAGCAGCAGTCCTGACACACCAGCGCCAGATCGCACACTTGCCTATACCAAACGACCACTAATGAATCCAAGCCAAACACTATGGGTAGGACGGAAGCCAAACAGGCTAAACTACCCTTTGAGCCCCCAAAGACACCACGAACCCAGGGGGACCCCGAGCAAGCACTCACGGATAAGCAAGATGAGGCCCTGCAACCCGCAGAAGAGGACTTAAAAGCCCTACTAGTCACTATGAAACACAGTCTAACCTCCATTGAGTCCAAGATGGACCCTATGTGCAATCGAATCGATCTTATGGCCCAAAAATTGGAGAAGCACGATGCACGCATACAAGAAGCGGAACAACGAATTTCAGACCTAGAGGACACAGCGACTGCCAAGGAAAAGCAGCTGTCGCAAATGGACTGGCTGTTAAGTCATAGCGGCCAAGAATGAGGACCTTGAAGTGCACTCAAGGCGCAATAATATCCACGTCCTGGGAGTGCCCGAAAGCGCCAATACTGGCAGAATGGAGGACTATATTGAAAAGCTGCTCTGCAGTCTCTTCTGCGCAGATGCTTTCTCGGCCCAACTGGCAGTGGAAAGGGCACACCGCTCACTGGGCCCCAGACCACCCCCGGGGGCGCCACCCAGGCCTATAATCGCTTGATTGCTTAATTATAGAGACTGCGACACGACACTGCGGATGCAAAACAGTTGACGTTTGATGGGCACGCCATTGCACTGTACCCAGACTTCACAATCGCTGTCCAAGAGGCCCGGAAGAAATTTGCGCCGGTCAAGCGGAAACTGATGCAAGAGCACATTGACTATCCGATGATGTACCCTGCTCGTCTCCAGGTCACTCATCAGGGGAAACAGCATTTCTACACCAACCCGCAGCAAGTGGAGGACTTTCTAAAGAAGCAGAAGTCAAACCGAGAGGCAGACTACGCCGAGACCAGATCCTCTTCGCAACTGTCCGATAATGATTAAGTACATATATATGGACTGGCAGTGAGTACTACACAACCAATGTTGTTCAACGAGAACTTCACATACACTGATTGGGTTTCAATTTGTAAGCATTTATGCAGAAACTCCTAATAACTGATTGATTCAAGTAACTGCCAAAGTATTTAAGCTGGGGAATTGGTGAGCACGCATACTCAAATCCCCGGGCACCCCGCCCCTGCCCTTTCCCGGACCTTAGGAGAGGAGGAGGCGGGTAGACGTGCCCTCTGACGCTATCCCACGGGGCAAACCCCCGGATATTGTAGTTCCCACCCCCCTTTTTTATTTAGGAAAACAAATCTCACTTGAGAACCTGGGACGAATCCATTACTGTTCCTTATTGTAAGTTTGTCTCTATCAGAGTACATGGGTGGGTATAGGATTCACAACAAGTTTGGGATGTCGTTGTGGGTGGGGGGAGGTTCAAGGGAATGTTTGAGTATAAGTTCAATGCATGTTAATACAATATATGCACCAGACTTTCCAATCTGCACACAGTATGTACAAGTGAGCACATTACAAGACACTAACAAAATAGCCCGGCCTAAGAGGAGAGACGAACCTGGCGCACACGAAGCACCAGGGGCGAATAATACGACAAACTGGCCAAATGACGAACACCGGTAGAACCCTTGATATACGCTTCCTTACCTGGAACATTAGGGCAAATGCAGGCAAATATTAGCATACTTAGACAGGCATTCTATAAAGTGGTGATGCTGCAGGAGACCCACCTTGACCCTCAGCGCCCACAGAAATTCGCTGCTAAATGGGCAGGGTACAGCTGCTCTGCATCCTACTCCACCTACTCACGAGGCACAGCAATTCTAGTTAAAAAAAAACCGCTCTGTACGTGTCCGCAGGCACGATCTTAGACCCGCAGGGCCGCTTTAGTTTGACGTGGGGAATGCTAGCCTCCCATTCAGTTACGCTGGTCAGCTGCTATGGGCCCAACACCGACAATCCGACTTTTTTCGCCACTTTATGGGGGGAAAATAACAGGCATAGGATCCACACGTGTAGTATGGGGGGGGAGACTTTAATACTGCGCATAACCCGACGCTACATAGATCACGACTGCAACCATACCACTACACTCATACCCAGCATCAAGTGTGCGATATAATGACAGAATATGGCCTACTAGTCGCGTGGCGGCACATATACCCAGAGAGGAGGGAGGGCACCTGTTACACAGCAGCACATGGGTCGGGGTCGAGACTGAACTATTGGGTAATCACTAGAGGACTTAGCACCTGGCTAACTAAGGTGGAACATTTAGCACGCACCTACTCGGACCACTCCCCGGTGGTCATGTGCCTTTCACCACTGGTTAAACACTCTCCCTACATGAACTGGCGCCTAAACCCCATTATGCTTTTAGACACGGCGTTCCAAGCTGAAATGGAACAGGAAATTCAAGATTTTTTCCAGCGCAATATGGGCTTGGTCCAACACATGGCGACGATATGGGAGGCGTTTAAAGTCACCGCTAGGGGAATATGTATTGCCAAGGGAGGAGGAGTGCTTAGGGACCTGCGTACAACGCTTACTAGGTTAGAGAAAGAGATCAAACAATTAGAGACAGACTACTGGCTCGCCATCCTCACCGAAGTACATTGAACTCGGAGACAAAATAACTGAATACCAAGACACAGCAGATCGAGAGTGTCAGTTCCGAGGCAAATACTTTAAGGCCCGCCGATAAGGCGAAAGACCTGAGAAGGTGCTAGCTGAACAGATTCGTAGGCCCCGCTTCTCGAGTTATGTCCTGAAAATACAGACACCGGGAGGAAGTACAGTCAGGGACACGTCGGGTATCCTCCAAACATTCCAGACATTCTACTCCTCGCTATACACCTCGGCGCGACAGTGTCCGTTAATGCTGCAACAGTACTTGGATCCAGTTCTTTGGGCTGGCTGAGAGACTCTCAGAGTAAATTCCTATCTGCCGAATTCGAGCTAGACGAAATTCGTGCAGCAATTATGCAGCTCTGCTCTGGCAAGACCCCCGGCCCCGAAGGCATACCAGCGGATTTTTATAAAGCATATATAGAACATCTCGCCCCAATACTCAAACAGGTGTATGAAGAGGCTCTTGAGCTAGGGGAATTACCGCCCACTATGAGGGAGGCCACAATAATCTCCATACTTAAACCTGGGAAGCCGGCAAATAGATGCGACTCCTATAGACCGCTCTCCATGATCAACTGCAAAGCGAAAATATTAGCCAAAATAATTGCGAATCGGCTGAGCCTACTTATGACTGCGCTGGTCTTGCCTGACCAAGCGGGCTTCGTGCCAGGACGTGCTACCTCCCATAATCTTAGGACTATGTTTGCAGTGATGTGGGACATGGACCCAGATCTCGAAGCGGCCGCAGTATTCTTGGATGCAACCAAGGCATTCGACTCGGTGGAATGGGACTATCTGTTTGGCATTCTGCAAAGGATGGGAATGCCACATAGCTTTTTATCGCGGATACGGCTACTTTACACCCGTCCGACAGCCAGCGTGATCATAAACGGCGCCAACTCACCTTTTGCCATCACAAAGGGCACATGTCAGGGGTGCCCGCTATCGCCACTTTTATTTGCCCTGGCCATCGAGCCGCTGGCGGCCAAACTTCGCATCATCGAGAATGGGCTCTCGAATACCCCACTAGGCATGTATTGATCTCATTATACGCAGACGATATCACGCTGTATGTGCGTGAACCCCAGACTAGCCGTAATCCAATCTTAAGGGAGTTCATTGCTTTTGGGGAATTATCCGGAGTCAAAATAAACTGGGAAAAGTCCCAGATGTTTCCGCTCCCTGCCGCTGCACATCCATATCCTCTAGACTACCCCATAGAGTGGTGTCCCAGTGAAGTAAAATACCTGGGAATAGTAGTCACCAGAGACAGCTCGGAACTACTTCGGGCAAACTATGGGAAACCAATGGAACGCATCACAGAATCGGTGACAACATGGGTGGCCCTGCCCTTGTCCATGGCAGGGAGAATTTCCCTGATGAACATGGTGGTTCTGCCTAAGCTATTGTACTTGTTTAACATTCCCCATGCACCGGGACCAACATTCTTCAAAACTTTAAAGACACAGATGATATGACTCGCCTGGGGCGGGAAACAACCCAGGCTGAAGTGGGAGATCCTGACCCTGCCCTACGCACAGGGGGGATTTGAAGCCCCTGACTTTGAACTGTACTATCTCAGTGCGCAGGCGCACTATGTAACCTATTGGTTTAACCCCCCGCCCTTCATGCCGCATTTGGCGGTGGAGCAGTATTCTATACAACCAACGCCTCTGTCTGGATTCATAGCCACGCAAGTTAAGATGAGACGTAGGCTCCACTACTGTGGCGTGTACTGTGGCTGCATGGGAAAAGATTGCGCAAAGATTAGATATAGCGCTGCTCTACGCACCCCTACTCCCGGTGGTTGGACACCTGGACCTGGAGGTCACCCGTGAGTTGCGATGCCACCAGCCCCTTGAAAGAGTTGGAATTAAGAAATGGGGAGATCTATATATGGGAGGGACATTTCGCACCAGAGAGCAACTTTTTACGGATACAGACCCCGGAGTGATGGATCTGTTCATCTACGTCAGACTGAGGCAGAGTGTGAGGGCTGCCACTCCCGACTTCCCGGCAGAGCCCCTTACAGTGACCCCACTGCACCGACTGTTGCAGAACACAAGCCCTACTCGTGTAGTATCTTTAATTTACCATGCTACGCAGACGGCGACGCAGACACATGCAGAGACTACTAGAGAGAAATGGGAGCAAGAACTGGGGGAACCCCTAGAGGAAGAGAAATGGGCCTATTGCTGCCAGCAGACAAGTAAGTTGTCAGCCAGCAGCCGGTTGCGAATTATACATTTTAAATACCTTCAGAGATTATATTATACCCCTGTCAAACTCTTCAAATTTAAATTAAGAAATAGCGACGCTTGTGACAGATGTGGGCGGGAGGCGGCAGGCTTCCTGCACCTGGCCTGGGAATGCGCGGAGATTCAGCTTTTTTGGGGACAAGTCTTCGAGGCGCTTGGCCAGATGGCTTCTACAACATTAACACAAACACCCGTAGTGGCGCTTTTAGGCTACACGGCAGACATACCCACAGCATATCGGCGCTATGTGGCACTAGGACTACACTTGGCCAAGCGGAGGGTGGCGTGTAGATGGGGCAGAGGACGAGCACCCAAATTTAAGGAATGGATCTGTGACCTCCTTTTCTGGCAGGAACAGACGCTAATATATGCAGAACTACTCCCTGCGTCCTCTAGACCTAGAGACATCTGGGACCCTTTGTGCACATAACTACTTACACACTCTGAGACGCTGGAAGAGCGGACAGCCCTCTCCCCCTGATCGAGCAGCAACAAAGATCTTCATAGCGACTTTAGTAGCGCCCAATATCCAGACGACTCCCCCCTGACACTACAACAGGTATCAGAAGCCCGTAATGCAACAATTGGACATGAAGTAAGAGTGGCTAAATCACCAAACGCGAATGACTGCTAGTTTGTCAGTTCAGCAATGATTACATATGAGTGTACATGTGCAAGATTGGAATAAATGTAAAGTATCCTCAATTTTGTAACTGATACTGGAACATTACGAATACACTTATACTTATTGATTATTGTATGTTTGTTTCCTCTTTTGAAAATGCCAATAAAAATTTAAAAAAATAAATTATAGTGTATCGTCCTTTTTTACATCAGTTCTGAGTCCTATACTTTATACAATTTGCTACAATCTTAACTAATTTCAATCTGTTGCATCAAGGTGTCCCGTTATAAACCTCTATATGTTTTCCAGGCCCCCCAGATTTTCTCTCCCTTCTTAGGGCACCCTCTGCTTTTTATATATTGTGACTTCCGCCTGCCAACACCAGTCGAGATTGTGTTCCCACTCCTCCACAGTTGTGATTTCGGTCGCTCCCCATTTCCTTGCTACATTCCGCTTAGCTACTACGGCTGCTAGTGTCAACCATTTCCTTACATGACTTGGCCAATCCTCATTTCCGTTCGTTGTCAGTAGGAACCATTTGGGTTCTAGTGGAGCGTCCATACCCACCACTTCCGTCATTGCTTCGGCTATTTTCCGCTAGTATTCTTGTAAGATCGGGCACTCTCACAGTAGATGATAAAAGAACCCCTCGGACTTGCAACCCCTATGGCACAGCGTACTTTCACTGTGCCCCAGTCGGTGGAGCACTGACCTAGGGTAATACACCCTATGCAATATTTTGAGCTGTATTAGTCGGAATCGTGCACGTATCGCCACTTCTCTCGATCCCTGGAGCACCTCCACACCAATATAGTTAGTATGTGACTTTTATACCTATTAGCATCTCTATATATCCATAGATCTTCGAAATAGGACATGAAAATATTTGCTGTTTCTGGTGCAAAAACACAGCCTTTGGCTAACTCCCTTTGTTTGCAAGAAGAGTTTATTTTTTAATACACATTTTTTCCCCCCAAACGGTGTAGCCAATTCGAATAGAAAATCTGTTGAATAGGGCAATTGATACCAGTATTGTGCTTTCGCGCTTTGCTTTAAATTATTCCAACCAGATTTTCCAGTAACAAACGAAAAATCCTTGATGGATATGGCCTTTTATGGCACCTGTCTCTTCGTAGACTAGGTGGACTTGGCCCTGGGGTGCTTTAAAGAGAGCACGTGACAGTATGCTCCCTTAACCTAGGACTGCCCATGTATCAGTTCCCCCAACAATTTTACCCCTTTCAAGGTTTTGGAATGGGATTTCATCAGAGTCCACGACAAACCCTGCCTTAGCAACAACAGACCTCCCAGGCCTTTAGAAGCATAGGTCGGGGATCCGGCCACCAGGATCCTGGCTCCCAGGGACAAAAAACTGCCCGAACCCTTGCCCCGTCTACCTCTGCTTTAAAGGCACTTTAATTTGCCCTCAGCCTGCACTCTCGCCCGATTGGAGGCTGGATAAGCTTTAACATCCACAGGTGGCAGAACATGCCTTGGGACATATGTGTGGTCCAAATCATCCAATATGGTTATGCCCTACACTTCATTACCACTCCTCTAAGCATGCCACCTACATTGCAGCGGCTTCCTGATCACCCCTTGTTCGTTCTCCAAAGGGAAATTCAGACTCATGGAGAAAGGTGTCCTAGAAAGGGTACAGGATCAGAGATCAGGGCTGGCTGCTGCTACTCTATTTTATGGTGCCAAAGAAGGACCAAGGCTTCCATCCCATCCTAGATCTCCACTCTGAACTTTTCTCAAGAAGGGCAGGTTCAAAATGCTCACTGTGCCCTTCGTTGTGGCTGTCCTAGATCGAGGTGACTGGATGGTGGCATTGGATTTGCAAGCTTTTTTCACACCCCCATCCTGCAATCCCACAGACTCTTCCTGTTTTATGTAGGTCACGAATACATTGAGTTTTCAGTGCTTCTGTTTGGCCTTACCAGTGCTACCCATCTCCGAAGATTGGGATACCAGTCTTCCCATACCTTGATGACTGGTTGTTTAACTCTGGCTTTGTCCAAACAGTTGTAAACCACCTCCAGACAACGGTTGACTTATTGCCATCTCTGGGATTTTCCATCAAAGTTCTGAAGTTGCACCGGACTTCTTCACAGAGGCTATCGTTCACTGAAGCCATCCTGGGCACAGTGTTGTTCCGAGCCTTCCCTCCTCTTCAAAGAATTCAGGACATTCTTTGGCCCTTATGTTTCAGCTCTTGATCTGGGTCTCAGTGAGAGCTGCTCTGATACTTCTTGACTTCCTGCTTGTTGACCACTCACCAACTCCAAGGGAACCTCTTAGATTTCATCCAGGTGTCCAAGACTGCAAAATATCTGCAGTGATGCTGCTGGACCAGAACTGGACTGGTCCCAGACCCTTCTCCCTAATCCACCCAGAGCGAACCGTTGCGACAGATGTATCTTTGCTGGGTTTGAGAATTCATCTTGGAGAGGTGTAGATCAGAGGATTCTGGTTTCCAGTAGAGACCCTCCTCTACTTTAACCTGTGCGAGTTGCAGGGGACTCGCTTGGCTCTAACAGCCTTTCCCCTGAGCTCATGAACAACCAGGCCAAGGTTATCCTAGTGGCTCTGGAATGAGCCAGGAGAGTGTGGTACACAGAACTGCTGGCCATGAGCATCTGTCCTGAGATAAGGCTGCCCCTTTGGGAGGACTGCCTGCCGCAGCAGTAGGGCAGGGTCCTGCACTATAACCTGCACAATTTACTCCTCCATGCTTCGTGATTGAGCAGCAATGGTTTTGTGGAGTTCAGAGGAGTCATCTGTGCCCATTTTGATCAGCCTATTGTTTGCTCTTGCAGGGGTGGGGAAATTAATAAAATATCTACTTGTCCATGGGACAGGTTGCTTCTTAAATCTTCTTGTCCTGTAACAAAATCCACTTGTACCTTTGATTCCATGTAGTGCGGTGACAAATTATGGCAGCAATCTCATTATATAAGAGCTCTGATTATGCCAGGGCTCATACTATAGTAAGGTCTGAATAATAGCAATTCCCTTATTTTGCCACCTTTCCGGAGATCTGCATTCTTTGGAATGGAGGTGTAGCGGTAAGCAATAGTTCCAGGGTTGGAATGCCCTATTGAGTCTGTGCAAAACTACTAACTTGCATGTTTTAGGGATTTATACCAGCTCTTCTCTAATCCTCTCCCATACTGAGAGAGGTTGGAAATTCACTCCTTGACAAGGGCAGAAGTAAAACTTCTTCCAGGGTTGGAAGAAAAGTGGTTGGAGGGAAAGTAAACATGTAAACGCCCAACAGATTTACGCATGAGCAAATCTACACATGCACATTTGCTCGTGCTAAAATGGAATTCACAAATATTTTTTAGGAGTATGATTTCCAGGCCTACTTCCATTAATTTGTGTGAATTCATGAAGGCCATAAATCTGCACTAATGCAAGGGCATATACCACGGATGCTCCTTTGTGACTTTGATTAAGAATTGGGCATCTAATTAGGTCTGGTACTAACCAAGATCTTTTGTTTTTATTCAAAGTGTATCTCTTTCTATATCAGCTGGCTTAACTGTGACAGCATTCTGCTCTTTCACAAGAAGCATATTAGCACACAAAGTTTTGTTCACTGTATGTGTTATAATGGCGAAGGCCCGGCAGCTCCTCCAACAAAGTTTTACAAAAACCATGTCAAAACAAAACACACATTGACTAAACCAAAAGGCTGACCACCAAAGTCAGATCTGTTGGCTTTGCTAATGCTTGTTTATTTTCCTATTTACCATACTCGTATTGAAACTGGTTGCACTGATTTTCCATTATGAATGTTTTTACTAACTGATGCTTCAAAGAAATGGTACCTAAAATTTTACAGTAATCTAGCTAAACGTTTTTTAGGTCTCGCCTATGCAGCGCGCATGCGCTGCATAGGAGGAGACCTCTTGGAATCGATTCGCTTTTTAGGCCAAAAACGTGCACGCATTGCATTGCTTTCAATGGCAACGCATGCACGTTTGGCGATTCCCTTGCGGGAGCGAGCTTTGGCGACATCTGTTTGTAATTAACTTGCAAACAGATGGTGCCCCTGCTCGCTCCCGCAAGGGAAACGCTTTGTGGGTCTGTTTTTTTTGTTTTTTTTGCTCATCAGCGCCTCGGGTGGAGTTCTCAAAAACAACTCGTTTGCTCCAGCGAGGCTTTAATCAGGGCTTTGGGGAAAAAAAAAGCAAACGCCAACAACGTTATCTCGTGCATCGCTGATCCGAACTCGTGGTTTAGTAAACCCAGATTACGTCTCGACTTCCGGCTGTTGCTTTTGGGGCTCGCATCTCTCCCGGAGCAGTTTCCGCCTGCAACGCATCATTTCGAGAGCCTCGCACGAGCCGTCGTCTAACACGTACTTTCAAAGTGTTGCAATGGAGATGTTGCAGTGATATCTATTAATAGCCCTCGCCGTTATTGTGTTGCTGTTTTTTGATACAAGCGAGGCCCCGCAGTAACCAAGCCGTTTTTGTTTGATATGGAGCAGCTTTGGCTTTATTACTTACAGGCAGGGCCAGGGTAATTATGCGATTGTGCGTCCGCTGCGTTTTTTCGCACAATTATGGATATGCTGCGTTTGCCACATAATCTGTCTGCTTCATAATCTGCAGGTTTTAACAAAAAAAATGTTTCTAGCTCAAACGGTTTGAAAGTTGCTAAAAATGCTGCGACATGTGTTGCTGCGCAGTGGAAGGCAAATGTTTACTGGTCTCCCTTATTTGCACAATTTAAAGGGGGGGGGTCCCGTCTCAGCCAATCAGGAGTGAGGACCGGGGCTCCCTTTGAAGTCAGAATGGCGCAACCAATCATTAAAATAGATTGAATTATTTCAAAGGGGATCTGGCGTTTTTTTTCCTCTTTCTGGAGACGGTGCGACCCCCGCGGGGGGGCTGCTTGATATGCGAAAGAGCTGGCTTGGGGGCTGTGAGATCGGGCAGCAGAGGGAGTTCTTTGCGCTCGCGCTACCTCGCAACTCGCTCCTTGAAAATAAACCCACAGATATGAGCGCCCACTTTTTACTATAGTTGATGCCAACTCGGAAGCGTCTCAGCTCACTGCTTTCCAATCTAAATAGTAAAAATCACGTGTGCCAAATATTTTTTGGGGGTGGGGCGCGCTTGGGCTCTTGACTTATCAGTTGTCATTACTATTATGTTTTATCCAGCGAGCGCCTCGACTGCTGAAATATCACTGCTCTGTGCGCCCAGCAGTGGCGGCGAGGGTGTGGGAGTACAATGGAGAGATGGTGGTGGGGAAAGGGTTATGATAAGGTATTTCCATATATGTGTAAAATGCTGCCATGTCTTCCCACCTGAGGGATGGCAACCCAACTGATTACATGAATGCAGGAATTAATATGGATGATCGAATTGATTCTTGCAGTAATAGATGCATTACTGGGCAAAGATGAATGGATAAATAAAAGCATGAATGGATGAATACATTAATGACTGTTTTGGGAGAATGAATGATCAAAGGTATATATATGAAGATAGGTATACATTTATTTAAGAATTGATTTGTGAGTAAGGAAATAGATGAATGGATGAACGCATGACCGATTGATTACATTTGTATTGCACTTGAATGAGCATTGTCTGTACCTAATCTTGAAGAAACATTTAAAACGAGCATTGGCATAGCCAATAGGTCTAGCCTTTGGGACCTTATAAGTGTTTAGCCATGCAACGGTTGATATTGTTGCACCAAGGATATTGTGCTGCATAACTAAATACTTATAAGGTCCCAAAAGCGAGACCTATTGGCTATGCCAATGCTTGTTTTCCTAGTTGCATTTGTTTGTGAATATTTAATTTTGAAATCAAAGAATCATCAATCTTGCTTTCAAGCTTCTGCAAATATTTCGTCTTATCAGAGAGCATTTCGGGAGCATTATACGTAGCTTCATATTAAACTTTGCAAACGTGTACACATTTTTATACTGGAACCACTATCAGTAGTACAGTCCGAGCTTACAACATTTCCTCTGAGTGATCACCCTAATAATAAAGGCTTTGTATTAATGAACCATAAATACAAGTTTGAATAGCATTAACATAAGGACACAAATATTAACTTGGCAGCAGACAATAACCTTCCCTGATCCATAATGCAGACGACACGCAAATAGTGTTGTCAATTAGAGATGGGGAAGAGAAGGAAACAGGAGCTCGCTTTCATGATTGCATGAGGGCCATCTCAGGATGGATGTCGTCCAACTGCCTGAAACTAAATTCAGGCAAAACAGAGGTTATTATGTTTGGAAACAACCCTAACCTATGGACGCCAGATTGGTGGCCTGCAGAGCTGGGCCTCTGCCCTTCTCCCACCAGGAAAGCAAAAAACCTGGGGGTGATTATGGACAATAAGCTCTCTTTTGGCGATCACATAAGCTCGGTGGTCTCGACATGTTTTTTAATCCTGAGAATCATTAGGAAAATAAAGTTCTTTCTTCCGGAGAGCAGTCTCAGGACAGTGATCACGGCCCTTATTATGGCACGGATTGACTACTGTAACAGTCTATATTTAAATGCCCAAAAACAGCATGTTAACAGGCTTCAAATTGCACAGAATGCTGCAGCCAGAATGCTAACAGGTATTCCCAAATTCGTCTCTGTAAAGAAGGAGCTAAAACAGTTACACTGGCTCCCTGTGAAGCTAAGGGTACGCTTTAAAGCGCTCTGCACTGTCTTTAAAGCCCTCAATGGAATTGGCCCCAACCATTTGAGGCAAAAATTTAAATGGTACGTCCCCGCAAGGAACCTTTGGTCCACAGGGGCGAAACTAGTCCTAGTTCCTCCGATCAAAAAGGTTAGCTGGGGGGGCAGAAGTTTCATCACCTGTGCCTCTAAGGCATGGAATGTGCTTCCACCCCATTTGAGCAATTCAGCAGATCTCCTTTCCTTTAGAAGGGGGCTGAAAACATGGCTTTTCTCACAGTAAAATCTCTATCACTGACGACCAGCAGGTATGCTCAGCGCCAGGACACCCTTGGGTAACCGTGCGCTATATAAACTCAAATAACATAACATAACATAATGTGTAAACTGGCAGCCAAAGGGTTTGTGCTGCAGGGGGTTGGGCCTACTTGACCCAAGAACAAAATAAACATAAAAACCTGTTTTCCTTGACCTCAAACAATATGTCCTCGACTTTGACCTATAGGAATCCCACACCCCTGGGAGGAATTTTCCACCTTTTTAAGGCTGAGTTATGGCAAAGGCTTATCCTAATATGCCTTCTGACAGTTCAGTCAGGTAAAGGGTAACTTTCTTAAAGCTACTTTCCCTTAATATTTATTACAACTCCTACTTCACCATTGAATTGGATTTTTAATAACTATTTCTTTTTGTAGCTGGTACCATTCCTGTGATGCTTTATTACTATTTTACTCAGTACTTTGGTTTTGTACGTAGGACATCTAGGCCTGCAACAGTGAAAATAGCTTTTCATGTCCCTGCATGTCAATGTAGGGACATGGCAATATTTATTTTCTACTTGTTCCACTTTGAAATACAATATATTATACATGTGGGCTACAAGGCCTATCTAGGGGTGACTTACTAATATTAAAAAGGGAAGTATTTACCTGTCAAAAAAGGTTAACAGGTCACATTGCAGGTGTACACTGCAGTAGTCGGGCTACACATGGTAGGCCTGAAGCCATGTTTGCACTGTCATTGTAGAGGATGGCATAATAGCTGCTGCAGTTCACAAGCGGCAGTTAACTTCGAGGCCCTGGGTGCCCTTTTTACACCCTACACTAAGAACTACAGTCAGGTTGAATGGGCCAATCGGGAATAAGCCAATTAAAGGGGTTAAAGGGGGAGCACAGGCGCTTCACTACTGGCTAGCAGGGGTAAAGTGCACTGAGTTCAAAAGCCTGCAAAAATACAGGGTCCAGCAAAGGGCAATAAATCTGGGATGACCATGCAGAAGATGTAAATTTTCTTAAGTTCCTTTGTCTGTCTGTGTCCTGATGCTTAGCTTAGTTACAATTATTTTCATTGAATGACTTGTATTTTTTCATTGCTTATATTCAGAAAACCACCTTTTACATTTTTTTTATTGAAAAATATAAGCTTCATACAACATACAGTAGAGGGAGAAAGTCCGTCGTTATGTATCAATGAATCAATGGCACATTACATTGCAGAGTCAGTGTTTTCCAACAAATCAAGAGTGGCGATTTTACGGCCCAACAACATTCAGAATATACTCATCTACCCCTCCCTGGCACCACCGGGCTCCCTCTTCAATTCTCCCTTTATCCGTATCTCCTATAGCCAAGCCAGGCCCCTCACACTTTCGCCCACTTTTTAGGGCAGCCACTACCTTTATAGATTACTTGCTCCGTCCTCTGACCCTCCATCCAGGTCCGATTCCCAGTCTGTTATCTCTGAAGGGGCTGAAGCACCCCATGCCCTTGCGATATATTTCACATAGCAACTCCTGCAGCTAGCCGCAGCCAGATCCCCAATATTTGGGCCACGGCGTTTAATCAAATAATCCCCAAGAGTAGCCATTTGGCATCCAGGATAACCTATAGCGATAAAACTTGAGACATTATCTCTGTTTTCAACCAATACCTTTGTACAAGTGGACACTTCCAGAGGATATGGAAATATGTGCCCTTGTGCTCACATCCCTTCCGACACAGCGGTGTAGCTGCTCTGCCTATCTTGTGCATTAATGTCTGTGAGTAATGGGACCTATGAAGTATTTTTAATCGGACCAATCTAAACCGAGCGCGTATGGCTTTTTTCCCGGGCTCTGAAGGGCCTCCACCCATTCCTCATCATCAAGGTCCCCATGATCCCCTTCCCATGCTGCTTTCAACAGTCCCAGTGGGTTAGGCGAATTATTAACCAATTTTCGATCGATCACCGACACTCCTTTTAAGGTAGAGCCTGGGCAGCGCATGCACTGCTCTGCAAGCCATGCTGTACTGGAGTATGTACTTGAAGTCCCGCTCACTCTCCGCCCATATTGGTCATTGGCTTGTGTCATTGTCCTTCGTAAATCATGGCTTCTGATTAGTTACTAGGCTTGTTAGTCCCTCCTTGGTACCGCCTTGCCTTCATTTGTAACCTCCCTTGAGGACTGGCCCTTTTACTTCGGTTGTTACACGGTACGTCTTCTTTAGTCTGTAAGCACTATTTTCTTTAATGAGTTTCTCTTACTGCAGGAGGGTCTCTCGTGCGCAGTTGTGACCACCAGCTTGTTTACTTGTTTATTTAACTCGTTGCTGCAAATGGGGAGGTCTTCAGTGGCCATGGGAGACAGAAGGGGCAACTCAGCGATGCCTTCAAGCATTTGGAATGTAATAGGTCTCGCATTTGCGCGAGTTTAAGCTATTTATGTTTTAAAAACCAAAACCTAAAGAAAAGGCATTGTCATTTACAATGCCAATTGCTCAAACTTGCATAAATGCGAGACCTATTGCATTGCAGATGCTTGTTCAAGTATGGCTTCAGTGAGTACCCGGTCCTCCAGGGGGGAGGATTCTGGCAGCTATTCTCCTTCTTGTATGTGGCATCTGAGGATATTCCCCCAATTGTAGATACCGGAAGCGTTTGGATTCTGCTAAAGTGTACTCCTGGCGAAGGTCTTTGAATCGGATTATAGCTTTGCTGCGCCAGATATCACCCAGGTGCTTTATGCCTATTAGCTCCCACTTCGAAAATTCCGTTAGCCCCCCCACCTCAGACTACAGTCCACTACGCCATACCGGAGTCAGTTTAGTCTCCCTTTCCAGCCTAAGCAGCTGGTGGCTTCTCTCTAGGCTCTGATATCTTTGTCTCTCGCACCGTACAAGAGGTCCTCCTGCCTCGCACAGCCCATAGTCTCTATCCACCCGGCATGCTGGGTCTTGGCGATCTGCGAAAACCCAGTCCTTCACTATGAGGAGCTGCGAAACCCAATAATATTTTAGGATGTCGGGGACCGCCATCCCCGTCATATACCCCTCTCTGTAGTTTGCTCAACGCGATTCTTGGAGCACTGCCTCACCATTACTGGCGGACCTCCTGATCTGCTCTCTTAAAAACATCTGGAGGGATCCTGTATGGTGTATTTTGCATGGCATATAGAAATCGTGGTAGGCTCATCATTTTATAAAGGGCCCATCAGTGTCAGTGGTAGACCTCTCCAGCTGAGGCAAAAGGTTTTTACGGAGGAACTCCTGGGGATCTCGTGTGACATAAATTCCTAAACACACGAAAACCCTCCTAGATAACCAGGGCCTGGTAATTCTGAGGCAGTCTGGGACTCGCCTGCGAAAGAGGATAGATCACTGACTTAGACCAATTGATTGTGTAACCAAAGTTGGCCCAAAAAATGCAAAACACTTGCATTATCCTGGCTATGGAGGCAAAGGGTGGCGTTACATAAAGAAGGGAATCATCAGCATAAAGTGAAATCCACTCCTCCTAACCCCCAAGCACCTGAATCCCTCATAACAATGGATACTAGCGGATCCAAGCCGCCAACGGACTCAAGCACCAGAGCGAAAATCATGGGGAAGAGAGGGCATCCCTGGTGAGTGTCCCTCTGCAGAGCAAAGCTACGAGACGTCACTCCATTCACCTGCACGCTGACCATGGGGGACTGGTAAAGAAGCCTAATCCAGGCGCAAAACCGTGGCTCAAAGAACAGCCTCGTCAGTATGGCAAAGATGTAATTGCATTCATTGGAATCAAACGCCATCCTGGCGTCCAAGGCCATTAGGACCACCTGGTCCGCCGTCGACGACTCCATCAGATGGAGTGCACCATAGAGGCTTTGAAGGTTAAGTCTGGTGCTCCTATTGGGCATGAAGCCCGACCGGTCCAGATGCAGAATTTAGGTGATGACCCCCACGCAGTCTGGTTGCCAGGGCTTTTGCCAGTACCTTGGCTCTACGTTCAACAGGGATATTGGTCTGTTGGAACCACAGTCATTCGGTGGCTTGCCCTCTTTATGTATGAATACGATAGTTGCAGTTCTTTGGTCTGCAGGCAGCCTTCTTAGCATGCCTCCTGAAATATTGTTAGCATAGGTTTGGCCACATTGTCTGCCAGCCCTGTATACAACTCAGCCAGCAAATTGTTGGGCCTGGTGCATTCCCTGACTGAAGTTCTCCTAATGCCCGCGGCAGCTCTTTCTCGATCCAATCCTCTTCCAGAGTCTCCTGTGCCTCCCCAATAAGCTCCTGAAGAAAGATCTCTCAGGAGGTTGTCACAGTCCGCAGCTGTCATGGATGGCATGGGAGCATAGAGGGCCTTGTAGTACGAAGCAAAGGCTTCTGCTATAGCAGCGTTAACTGCCTGCAATGCATCTGACCCGTCATGCATTTTGAGTACCTAGGAGCGGTCTTTATAACAGAGACAAAGCCAGGCTAGAAGCTTACTGGCGTCATCCTCCACTTCATACAGATGGCGCTGCATCGCCAATGTATGCTTATGTGCCTGGAATTCCGCCAATGCCTGCAGGTCTTATTGACGGAGTTGCAGTCGGCGGCAGTGTTCAACAGCTCCAAGGGCCGGGGCAGTCGCCTCCAATTCAGCTATATCCTTTTCGATAGCAGTGCACTTTCAACCTTGTGTCTCTACCCCCCCCCCCCAAACAGAGCCCTAGCCTGGCCTCTTATCACGGTCTTGAACGCCTCCCAAAAGGTAAGCGTTGATGTGATTGACCCCTGATTTTCTTTAGAGTAGAGGTCAGCACCTTCTCTGAGTTTGTCTTGTGTTCTGTCTCGTAGGTACCAGGTAACCTTTTATTATTTTTCAGCACTCAGTGGGTGTACATGTGTTTTCTTCCTCTCTCCCTCATGTGCTGCTTCCCCACTCAGATCCCCACTGCTGGACTTTACATGTTGCTACCTGCCTCCCCCATCCAGCTTGTCCATTGCCCCCCTCCGCCCGTCTCCTGTACTTTGTTGCTTTCTGCTGTGACATTGACTCCTCCTCCCTCCCCCTCCCCCAATTACACCCTCACTTTTTTAGGTCTCGCCTGGCGTTGGAGCGCGCATGCGCTCCTCGCCTGCGAGAGCTATAGTCAACAAGTCAGTTTCAAGAAGGGGACTCTAGCCCCGCCCCTCATTTTCATTGGGTAGCGTCAGCGTTTGTTAAACGCTGGCTTCCCATTGAAAAGGAGGGTTTTAGGTTGTCGCCCTCTGGCTTTTTTGGACGGCCCCCATGGACTCGGTCGCCTGCATTACGGCTGTCGTGACGAAGTTTCTTATCAGAAGCTTCGTCACGCTGCCTTGCACGCGCCAGTCGGCTCTTATTGGTTGGCAACTAGCAAATAAGCACTGTGATTGGTGGACCTTGTCAACCAATCAGAGAGCCTACTGGTGCATGCTGCAGGAGCTCTCGGCAGCGATGTTCAGCCTTCGGGTCTTAGTGCGGCTCCCGCCCCTTCCCAAGTTCTCTTCACTTGTTATTTGGTGTAGGCTTCCTTACAGGACGATGTGCGCAGCCAGGACAGGGGCTTTCGCAATGGCAGCGCATGTTTATTTTTTGCATCGCGTAAAAGCGCGATGCAAAAAATAAACACGCGTCGACATTCCGCAATACAAATTTAAAGAACTGCGTGTCTGCGCTTCCACAGCGCTGGATCACGCTGCCAGCCAAAGCGCCTGCACATTGTGAACAGAGGCGCTGGGTGCCGCCGACCCGTGACCAGAGGGGATCGTGGTGAGCTGATATCCCCGCCGGCCCGGAAGCTTCAAGGCGCTGTGTGCCCCCGATCACCGCCGCCGGCCCGGGAGCCGCAAGAGCACTTTGTTTGCCTTCACCGCCGCTGTGAGTGTTTCACTGTCTCTGTGTGGTGTTTGTGACTCGTGTGGGTCTGTAAGTGCTGTTTTGTGTGTTGTGTATGCCTGTGTCCTGTTTGTGCTGTGCGTGGGTTGTCTGAGGGACTCGTCTGTTCATGTGAGTTCTGTGTGTTTTAAGATTGTTGGGGAGGATGTTTTTCGGACCACATCCTGGCTTTTTGTCTCTACCATCTCCCTCCTGCGTCATTACCCTCTCCTCCCCATCTCGCCATCTTCTTTCCACCTCTTTTCTACAAGTTCTCTCATCATTTTTTCCTTTTCCCCAACTCTATTTTCGCGCGCTCCAATTTTTATCGCTCCATTTCTGTCTATCTGTCCCTTCTCTCCCCATCTGTCCCTTCTCTATTCCTACTCTAACCCCACTCCTCTTCCTACGCCCCCTCAGCCCCTCCCCCCCAGTATTGCAGCATAGACAGCTTCAGGTCTCTGGTGCCTTCTCAGTGTTGGCCCTGGGGGTGGGTGAGGGGAGCCCCCCCCTCCAAGTGGATCACATCATCAGCAGATAATAAACCTCTCTTTACCAACAAGCACGAGCGGTCTCGGGTGACGGCTGATGCGGGCAGGGATCTGCTCTTGGCCCCGGCAGGGCCTGTGGAGGGGGGGCGTTACCTTGCACTAGGAGAGGGGGTGAAAGTGATACCACCGCCCGCCTCTCCCCCTGTCTCTCCCCCCCACCTCTCTCTCCTCACCTCTGTCTCTCCTTACCTCCACATCTGCATCGCGTAAAAGCGCGATGCAAAAAATAAACGCGCGTCCACATTCCGCAATACAAATCTAAAGAACTGCGTGTCTGCGCTTCCACAGCGCTGGATCACGCTGCCAGCCAAAGCGCCTGCACATTGTGAACAGAGGCGCTGGGTGCCGCCGACCCGTGACCAGAGGGGATCGTGGTGAGCTGATATCCCCGCCGGCCCGGAAGCTTCAAGGTGCTGTGTGCCCCCGATCACCGCCGCCGGCCCGGGAGCCGCGAGAGCACTTTGTTTGCCTTCACCGCCGCTGTGAGTGTTGCACTGTCTCTGTGTGGTGTTTGTGACTCGTGTGGGTCTGTAAGTGCTATTTTGTGTGTGTTGTGTATGCCTGTGTCCTGTTTGTGCTGTTCGTGGGTTGTCTGAGGGACTCGTCTGTTCATGTGAGTTCTGTGTGTTTTAAGATTGTTGGGGAGGATGTTTTTCGGACCACATCCTGGCTTTTTGTCTCTACCATCTCCCTCTCTCTCCTGCGTCATTACCCTCTCCTCCCCATCTCGCCATCTTCTTTCCACCTCTTTTCTACAAGTTCTCTCATTTTTTCCTTTCCCCCAACTCTGCTATTTTCGCGCATTCCAATTTTTTTATCGCTCCATTTCTGTCCATCTGTCCCTTCTCTCCCCATCTTCTCTCCCCATCTCTCTTCCGCCCAAACCTCCTCCCTTCCTATGACTCCACTCATTCCCCCCCTCCCTTTCTGCCCCACCGCCTCGTTCCTCACCTATCTCCCCCTAATTATGTCCTCAATTCCTATTCTTCTTGTAACGTCATCAAAGACAACTCTCCTTTCACCTCTGATGCACCAACGCCGGCTCTCAACCACCACCTTTCCCCACCCCTGAACCCTGTACCCTCCTGTACCCCCACCTCTCCCTGCCCTCCGCCGCCAACTGCACCCCCTCCTGTTTCTATCGAGCCACCCAACATGCCGTGCTCTGCCCTACTCTCTCTGGAAAATAAGCTAGGTTCTCTCATCACCTCCATCACCCAGCTTGAAGCTACCATCTCACTCTTAAGCTCCAAGCTTTCCACCTTTCCATACACCTCAATTCCTTTGGAAAACACTCACCTTCCCACGAGACCTGCTAACATCGCAAACTCACTCAAGTCCTCGATCGCCACCCTTCTTCCACTTTCCTCTCCAAGTAACCCCACTATTTACACTATTCCGACCATCTCCTCTGTCAGAACCAATCATCCACCTAAATCCTCCCGAGCACCCTCATATAAGTACAATATCCCTATCCCCCCTCATAGCCCAAGTGCCCCTGTCACCAAAACAGTCTCGGCAGAGTTGCGCTGTCTGCTCCACAACTGCAGATCTGCAATAAAACACAAACTTGAAATCTCCGATACCATCACCCTTCACAATATCGACATGCTCTTCCTCACAGAGACCTGGTTCAACGATACCTCTCACTCTGTTTGATCTCCTATTACCCACAGGCTATTCTATATTGAGAAATGACAGAATAGACAAAGTTGGGGGAGGTGTTGCAGTCCTCTTTAGAAACTCCCTTCAACTCAAGGCTTTTCCGAACAGTTCCTTCCGCACTTTTGAATGCCTATCTCTTGAGCTTCAATTGCACCAACGCTCACCCCTCAGATTCCATGCCATTGCCCGCCTGGCAGCGGCCCTTCGTTTATGGAGGAACTCACTGACTTCATCAGCGACCAATACTAGCAAAGTGACAATCAGACTATCGTGGGTGACTTCAATCTCCACTGGGGCTCGCTGGATGACTCTTCTGCGAATATGCTGGCCACCTTTCTCTCCGCAAACGATCTTATCCAACACTGCACAGAAACAACACACTCTAAGGGCTCAATCCTGGACCTTGTTATTTCTAAAGCAGACATGCTTACTATCGCTACCCCTATTCATGTAGACTGGTCTGACCACCTCCTCATCTCATTCTCTCTTCACCTATCACACTCTATAACACTCGGCCAACCTAAGAGGACTACTTCATGGTTCCGTAACACGGAAAATATCGACCTCGGTACCCTCTGTGATTCGGCTTTGCTATCACTTCCAAGGCTAGACCCGAACCTGAATGTAAATGAACTCGCCTCCCAATGCCTCAGTCCTTGCAGTTAAAATCAACAACGTCGCTCCTCTTCAAAGGAAAAGGCCCACTCCCTCGGCACCTTGGTTCAACAAATCCCTTTATGAAGAAAGGAAGTACCTAAGAATCCTGGAGAAACGATGGAGACAAGCGCCCTCCACCAATAATTTGGTCACGCTTCGATCAGCAAGATCCAAGTACCACAAGCACATCTTCCTTGATAAAGCATCGCACTTCAGAACCCTCCTCGACTCAGCCAAAAATAGACCCAAAAAACTTTTCGACCTCATCAAGAATCCAAACGGCCCTCCCCCAACCTCCAAGTTGGAGGATTCTACAAAGAGAGCAGCGGAATTCGCTTTATTCTTTGACGAAAAAGTGAAACTACTTGTGGATCAGGTCAGTCATCCTACCCCTCCAGATGAACGCAAATCCCTAGCCATTTGGCAGAACTTCGACTCCATCCCTGAAGATGCCCTCCTCAAATGCATCCTCGAAACAAAGCCCTCCAACCATTCTCTTGACCCCATCCCTAGTGCCATTGCAATCGACTTCTACACCCATTCTCTTTCCTATTGGACCGCTCTGGTTAACCTCTCCCTCTGTCAAGGCTCCCTTCCTGTTCCCTTCAAAACTGGGCAGGTTACCCCTCTTCTTAAAAAACCCACTGCCGATGCGAATGACCTCAACAACTTCCGCCCCATCACTAACCTACCTTTTCTTGCGAAAATCACTGAAAGATGTGTAGCGAAACAACTTTCCCGTCATATCAAGGACAATGATCTTCTTGACGATTTCCAGTCTGGCTTCATTCAAAACTGCAGCACTGAAACAGCCCTGCTGCAAGTGATTGATGACGCACTGCGGATACTCGATTCAGGGGAGTCTTGTCTTCTAATCCTCCTTGACCTTTCTGCAGCCTTCGACACTGTCAATCACAACACCCTCCTTAACACTCTTCAACAGAGAATGGGCATGGAAGGCACAGTGCTTAAATGGTTTGCTTCCTTCCTCTCTGATAGATCCCAAATGATCAAAATAGCCAACAGTCTTTCATCTCCTATGGCGGTAGGTCAAGGTGTTCCTCAAGGCTCTATACTTGCACCCACTTTGTTCAACCTCTATTTGGAACCATTGGGAAATCTCCTAAGTATATCTGGGATCCCCTATCATCTCTATGCGGACGACACTCAAATCTACCTCAAGGTGTCCTCCACACACGATCTCTCCATCCTAAACTCTACTCTCGACTCCATTCAAAACTGGATGCTAACTCATCAATTGATTCTGAATCCCTCTAAAACTGAATTCCTCCTCCTCCTCTCCTCCTCACTCTCTCCTCCTCCGGTTCAATCATGGATGGATCAGATGAATCTACTTAAAATTAAACCTATCATTGTCGACAGCGCAAAATCCCTTGGTGTCATACTCGACAGAAAACTCAATCTACTCTCCCACATCAATTCCATTGCAAAGTCTGCTCGATACCAACTGCGCTTTCTCTGGGGGATTCGACTCTTCTTCCCAGAGCAAGACCGAAAGACCCTGGTCCATTCGCTGGTTCTCTCTAGGCTGGACTACTGCAATTCTCTTCTTACTGGCCTCCCCAAATCCCACCTGTCCCCCCCTCAAATCTGTGCTCCATTCAGCAGCTCGTTTCATTTATGGGGCCAAAAGAAGCGACCACATCACACCCATTTTATCCTCCCTCCGTTGGCTTCCCATCGAGGCAAGATCTATCTACAAGACTGCCTGTATCACCCACAAAGCCTTGCATTCCTCCTCTCCTCGCTACTTGGCGAACAAACTGAAACTCTCTGGAGGCTCTAGACCATCACGTAATGCGGAAAACCTATTGCTTGAACCTCCCACTTTCAAAAAGGAAAGATCGATGGCCCAATCCTTTTCAGGCAACGCAGTGAGAATCTGGAACTCACTTCCGCCTCAGCTCCAGACCACCACCTCTTCCTGGTCCTTCAAAACTGACCTCAAAATTCTCCTTCTCCAAAGACCCTTCCAAACCTAATTCACGCCCTCTCTACTCCCTCAAGGAAGTTCTTCCACTATAGGAAATTCTGTACTCCATGCCTATAGAAGTGCCTTCCCAGTGTATTCTGAGTGCCTGCCACTTATTGCAGTATTATATCTCTATTTGTATTTTGTATCTTACGTATCATGCACACTTGTCACCTTTTCCTCCTGTAACGTATCATTTGCTACCTCTTTTTGTATTTTGTTTTTGTTATTTGCACAATTGTCACTTTTTCTTCATGTAATGTAACGCTTGCTTTTGTATTATGTCACTTGCAATTTTCTCCTCATGTAATGTTACTGTTCCTAATGTGAAGCGCTCTGACACCTTCTGGTAAAGTCCGCGCTATATAAAAACGCATAAAATAAAAAAATAAAAATCTGTCCCTTCTCTATTCCTACTCTAACCCCACTCCTCTTCCTCCGCCCCCTCCGCCCCCCCCCCCCCCAGTATTGCAGCACAGACAGCTACAGGTCTCTGGTGCCTTCTCAGTGTTGGCCCTGGGGGTGGGTGAGGGGAGCCCCCCCCTCCAAGTGGATCACATCATCAGCAGATAATAAACCTCTCTTTACCAACAAGCACGAGCGGTCTCGGGTGACGGCTGATGTGGGCAGGGATCTGCTCTTGGCCCCGGCAGGGCCTGTGGAGAGGGGGCGTTACCTTACACTAGGAGAGGAGGTGAAAGTGATACAACCCCCCTGTCTCTCCCCCCACCTCTCTCTCCTCACCTCTGTCTCTCCTTACCTCCACTTCTGACTCCCTTCCACCTCTGTCTCTCCTCACCCTCCATCCCTATCTCTCCTCACCTC
Organism: Calotriton arnoldi; assembly: GCA_963921515.1. Taxonomy (NCBI): domain Eukaryota; kingdom Metazoa; phylum Chordata; class Amphibia; order Caudata; family Salamandridae; genus Calotriton; species Calotriton arnoldi. Next base: position 6,104,512 of record CAWUFW010000035.1, read on the forward strand.
CACCTGTCTGCCCCCTCCACCACTGTCTCTCCCCATCCTCCACCTCTGTCTACCCTCACCCTCCATCACTGTCTCTCCCCATCCTCCACCTCTGTCTCTCCTCACCTCCACATCTGTCTGGTCTCACCTCCACCTTGATCTCTTCTCACCTCCACCTCTCCTCACCCTCCACCTCTGTCTCTCCTCACCCTCCACCTCTGTCTCTCCTCACCCTCCACCTCGGTCTCTCCTCACCCTCCACCTCGGTCTCTCCTCACCCTCCACCTCGGTCTCTCCTCACCCTCCACCTCGGTCTCTCCTCACCCTCCACCTCGGTCTCTCCTCACCCTCCACCTCGGTCTCTCCTCACCCTCCACCTCGGTCTCTCCTCACCCTCCACCTCGGTCTCTCCTCACCCTCCACCTCGGTCTCTCCTCACCCTCCACCTCGGTCTCTCCTCACCCTCCACCTCGGTCTCTCCTCACCCTCCACCTCGGTCTCTCCTCACCCTCCACCTCGGTCTCTCCTCCCCCTCCACCTCGGTCTCTCCTCCCCCTCCACCTCGGTCTCTCCTCCCCCTCGGTCTCTCCTCACCCTCCACCTCGGTCTCTCCTCACCCTCCACCTCGGTCTCTCCTCACCCTCCACCTCGGTCTCTCCTCACCCTCCACCTCGGTCTCTCCTCACCCTCCACCTGGGTCTCTCCTCACCCTCCACCTGGGTCTCTCCTCACCCTCCACCTGGGTCTCTCCTCACCCTCCACCTGGGTTTCTCCTCACCCTCCACCTGGGTCTCTCCTCACCCTCCACCTGGGTCTCTCCTCACCCTCCACCTGGGTCTCTCCTCACCCTCCACCTCGGTCTCTCCTCACCCTCCACCTGGGTCTCTCCTCACCCTCCACCTGGGTCTCTCCTCACCCTCCACCTGGGTCTCTCCTCACCCTCCACCTCGGTCTCTCCTCACCCTCCACCTCGGTCTCTCCTCACCCTCCACCTGGGTCTCTCCTCACCCTCCACCTGGGTCTCTCCTCACCCTCCACCTGGGTCTCTCCTCACCCTCCACCTGGGTCTCTCCTCACCCTCCACCTGGGTCTCTCCTCACCCTCCACCTGGGTCTCTCCTCACCCTCCACCTGGGTCTCTCCTCACCCTCCACCTGGGTCTCTCCTCACCCTCCACCTGGGTCTCTCCTCACCCTCCACCTGGGTCTCTCCTCACCCTCCACCTGGGTCTCTCCTCACCCTCCACCTGGGTCTCTCCTCACCCTCCACCTGGGTCTCTCCTCACCCTCCACCTCTGTCTCTGCTCACCTCCACCTCTGTCTCTGCTCACCTCCACCTCTGACTCTGCTCACCTCTCTGCTCACCCTCCACCTCTCTCTGCTCACCCTCCACCTCTGTCTCTGCTCACCCTCCACCTCTGTCTCTGCTCACCCTCCACCTCTGTCTCTGCTCACCCTCCACCTCTGTCTCTGCTCACCCTCCACCTCTGTCTCTGCTCACCCTCCACCTCTGTCTCTGCTCACCCTCCACCTCTGTCTCTGCTCACCCTCCACCTCTGTCTCTGCTCACCCTCCACCTCTCTCTCTGCTCACCCTCCACCTCTGTCTCTGCTCACCCTCCACCTCTGTCTCTGCTCACCCTCCACCTCTGTCTCTGCTCACCCTCCACCTCTGTCTCTGCTCACCCTCCACCTCTGTCTCTGCTCACCCTCCACCTCTGTCTCTGCTCACCCTCCACCTCTGTCTCTGCTCACCCTCCACCTCTGTCTCTGCTCACCCTCCACCTCTGTCTCTGCTCACCCTCCACCTCTGTCTCTGCTCACCCTCCACCTCTGTCTCTGCTCACCCTCCACCTCTGTCTCTGCTCACCCTCCACCTCTGTCTCTGCTCACCCTCCACCTCTGTCTCTGCTCACCCTCCACCTCTGTCTCTGCTCACCCTCCACCTCTGTCTCTGCTCACCCTCCACCTCTGTCTCTGCTCACCCTCCACCTCTGTCTCTGCTCACCCTCCACCTCTGTCTCTGCTCACCCTCCACCTCTGTCTCTGCTCACCCTCCACCTCTGTCTCTGCTCACCCTCCACCTCTGTCTCTGCTCACCCTCCACCTCTGTCTCTGCTCACCCTCCACCTCTGTCTCTGCTCACCCTCCACCTCTGTCTCTGCTCACCCTCCACCTCTGTCTCTGCTCACCCTCCACCTCTGTCTCTGCTCACCCTCCACCTCTGTCTCTGCTCACCCTCCACCTCTGTCTCTGCTCACCCTCCACCTCTGTCTCTGCTCACCCTCCACCTCTGTCTCTGCTCACCCTCCACCTCTGTCTCTGCTCACCCTCCACCTCTGTCTCTGCTCACCCTCCACCTCTGTCTCTGCTCACCCTCCACCTCTGTCTCTGCTCACCCTCCACCTCTGTCTCTGCTCACCCTCCACCTCTGTCTCTGCTCACCCTCCACCTCTGTCTCTGCTCACCCTCCACCTCTGTCTCTGCTCACCCTCCACCTCTGTCTCTGCTCACCCTCCACCTCTGTCTCTGCTCACCCTCCACCTCTGTCTCTGCTCACCCTCCACCTCTGTCTCTGCTCACCCTCCACCTCTGTCTCTGCTCACCCTCCACCTCTGTCTCTGCTCACCCTCCACCTCTGTCTCTGCTCACCCTCCACCTCTGTCTCTGCTCACCCTCCACCTCTGTCTCTGCTCACCCTCCACCTCTGTCTCTGCTCACCCTCCACCTCTGTCTCTGCTCACCCTCCACCTCTGTCTCTGCTCACCCTCCACCTCTGTCTCTGCTCACCCTCCACCTCTCTCTCCTCACCCTCCATCTCTCCTCACCCTCCCTCTCTCCTCACCCTCCATCTCTCCTCACCCTCCATCTCTCCTCACCCTCCATCTCTCCTCACCCTCCATCTCTCCTCACCCTCCATCTCTCCTCACCCTCCATCTCTCCTCACCCTCCATCTCTCCTCACCCTCCATCTCTCCTCACCCTCCATCTCTCCTCACCCTCCATCTCTCCTTACCCTCCACCTCTGTTTCTCCTGTTAGCATCCGCAGCTGGGTCCTAAATGGGACTGAATTACTGTGCAAGTTGCTCATCCACCTACATCTGGGCAATGCCAGTCAGTAACAATAGGTCTCGCCTTTGATTAAGTTAAAGCCATTTGCTTTGCTATACAATACCATTAGCAAAGCAAATAGCTTTAACTTAATTAAAGGCGAGACCTATTGCATTTTCAATGCTTGTTTTTCTTTTCTTTAAAGCCCGGCAGCTCTGGTTTGCTACTTTACTGTTACTTGTTTATTTAATACTCTTTTGCACATTAAAATACCATTTTGGAAAAATACTTTTGTGCGCATGTGTAGTGTTTCGTGCAGGTATGTCATTGCGTTGTGGTGTATTTTTTGTTTTTGTTTCTGCCAATGCTGTACCACATCTGCAAACAAGCATTTTGTTTCTTTGCTGATGCTGAACAGCATTGACAAAAAGCCTTGGAAAATCTAAACTGTAACGCCCCTGCCAGTGCTTGTTTTTAAACTTAACTTCTTATTTCAATTTGTATTTTGCTTTTAATATTTTCTAGAGACACAGTTCATGTTAAAAATATGGAATACAGAACACATGCTCAAAATCGGTCACCAATAATCTCTCCCTATAGCATGAAGTAAGGGTAGTAATCTCCCTCCACTGTGGGTGAACCACTCTTTGAGTGTACCCCACACCCAAGAAGTGTCTAGAGATCTGCCAGTGGAGAAACCATTGTGTTGTGGACCGTGCCCCATTGAACTCCTGGTTTATGGGTACTAGGCAGCAATCTATATGTATTGCTACAGTGTGAAATTTGGAGACCTCGTGTAAGTCGGATGTTAGTAAGTGGCTGTCTCCATAACTGGGCAATGATTGCCTGGAGACGTCTCATATCCTTAGAACCTTTCCCTTCACGGAAACTAGGACTGAGAGGCGTACTTCCTTCCCTACTTCCTGAGGAGAGTGGTGTCAGGATATGCTACCACCCATTCTACCACTGCCTCGGTTTCTCGAGTAGACCTTCTTTTCTTTAACTCCTAACTCTTGCTGTGATCAATATTTACAACTGAATACTGCTGCAGCCTTTTTTGCCTACCCAGTTCGCACGTTTTAAGACCCTGGTATTGACGGTAAAGAAATGGCTATGTTAATTCTGTTGTGCTCCCCTTCCCATCTATTTAATAAAACCGTGTAATTGTCCCAATAGGTAAAGGGCGTAATTTCTTCTTATCCATCCCACAATTCCACTTCCAAAGAGGGGCAGACAGGAGAATGAGGACAAGAACGTGCACAAGAAACAAGAGGCTAGTAAAAACAAGCTCCATAAACCCGTGTCCCCCCCCACTCCAAGTTATTTGTAAGTTTTTTTACACTACCTTCTATTGCATTTCCTCCTCTTCAACAAAGAGACCGTGCAGGAAGGAGTTGAAATTGTAGCAGTTGACTAGCAAGCAGAAAAAAGAGCGCAAAAAAGGAGAGTAAAATAGAACAGAGGACAGAGCTAGGAACATTCATTCCAGCATGAGGGATTGATGACCAAGATAATCAGACTAGAAAGGGGTGAAAGAAAAGTAGAGAGAAGGAAAAGCAGTTCACAATATTGATGAGTATTTTTGAATGTCTGTGTTCTGTCGAGGAGCAAGAGTATTTCTGACATCTGGGAGAGCATCGGACACACCAATCGAAGTCATCAAATAATATTTAGAATTGAGAAGAATATTTAAGGAAATATATTTCAGGATATTTTATTTTTTTGCAAATAATTTGTAGACTGTAAATGTAAGATTGGCTTAGGCATACAATGCAGATCAAGTGGTGAGAAACCCCATAAACTTGAAGGCTTCTTCTCGCCACTCAGTATGTTAGTCTAATAATACCGCAAACTTCTGCTCAAGTTAACTGACGAACGTTTCAGGCCAGCAAAATTACTCCACTTTTTTTTTTTTTTTTTTTTTTTAAATTAGTCTTATTTCCATAGATTGATTGACCTTTGCGTGCTGAATGTTTTTGCTTGCCAGTGCTGTACTGCAGCTTTCCTTGGTTCTGCTCTTCCTGGTGCTCACGCTGAGTTCTGATCTGCTTTTTGAGAAGTATGGCTTAAAACGTTGCAGGAGAATACTGGAGCTTGCCATTTCTCTTGACTAGTGTGCTCGAATTGAGTCGAAGATCAGATAAATGCTTAGACATGTCTGCTTTCTCATGGCTTCTAAATAAACAACTCCTACTCGTCCTTGTATATTACTTGTTCACTGGACAAACCTACTTCTGTTTGTGTACGTACTACTGTAGTGGCCCTGTTCAAAGGTTTCGTAGAGGCCAAAGCTTCAGTCGAACCTGTGATGGAAAGATGAAATTAACTCCTCTTATATTTCCTTGCTGCCATGATGAAAATCCATGCTTTTTTTTCTACAAATGTGTTTTTATTTATTCGTCACAGCATCAATGTGAAGCATAAGCCATCAGTTAGAAATGTAAGTTTGAGAGACCCCACTTCCTTTCAGTTTTTCCATGGTCTGCTGCGCAATGCCACTGCGAGCCGGATTCAGTATTGGAAGAGTTGTAGTGCTCCCAGTCTAGTGTGATAGAAGCACAGATATTCCAGGTGGTGGCATCACACCTGTACAGGTCCCCATATCTTAAAAAAAATAATCTCTGCCCCCTCCAAGTAGTGGGGCAGCTTTTCTATGGCCATCAAATGCCAAAAAGTGTGAAGGCAGTGCTCGGAGTGGTCTTTTTCCAGGAAAGGGCTACCAACATTTTAGCCACACAAAAAAGTATTAGATATTCCAGTTCATTACTCTTATCTCCGTAAGCTATTGGGTGGCTAAGAGCCAACAGGCATAGGACTGGGTCCTTGGGAACTGAGAACCATACTATTCCCTTAATGTGGCTTAAAATCCCTAACTGGTAGCAATGTTAAGGCATTCCCACCATATGTGGCCATATCTCGAACAGGCATCTGACATGTCGGGGGGAATCCGCTTGTGATACTGGGGTTTTAGGTACTACTGGTAGCAAGACCTTATGGGCTGCTGCCATTTACTGTTAAAGCTGTCTGCAAAACCTTGCCATATCATTCCCCCTCCATTCCTGTTTGTCTTTGATCCTCCTTTGGGATATTTCTCATGCCGCATGATGAGCCCAGTATGGGGCAGTGTAGAATGCTCAAAATGTATAAAGTGCTGACTCAAGGCCATCTCTTTAATATATTTTCGAATTAATTTTTAAAGGCTCCTAGTGGTGTAGTGGCCACTGCTTTATTAGATGGGTGTAACCCCCAGTGATTAAGTTGCCAGTACTGGAGCCTGTACTCTGTCACCCTGTACTCTTCCTTTCCAGGTCTCGAAACATATGAAGGGCCCATAGTCTAAGATCCCGGAGAGTCTGACAGGTGCCCCACTACCACTTCTCTGAGTAATGTGCCTGAAGTACAGGAGTGAAGATTTTCTGTGGATTGAGGTGTTAGGAGTGAGTGAATGACTCTGGAGGGGCCACGTTGTCACAGACATCTAGCACAGTTTGCGTCGGGATTGTTACTCCAGCATTGGAGAGGTCTGTACTGCCTATCCAACCATGCTAAGTAGCCTGACCTGCTACGCCTGGTCTTTTAGAAGACCTTTCTAATCAGTCTCCCTAACCTTCCATAAAACTGTATATAGCAATTGAGAAGTCTGATAGTATCTCACTATATCCAGGCATGCTAATCCACCCTGCCAACAGGATCCATCAAAAGTTTCTTTTTCACTCTGTGCTCACTTTCCCTCCCCCTTCACAAATAAAGATGCAACTTCTGTAAATCTACCAATGGATCATCGGGATGTGGACTGGCGGTGTCTAAAGAAAATGACAATTTAGGAATGATGTTCATTTTAATGATATTGATTCTCCCTTTCCACTGTATATATAAGCCGCAACAATGTTATTTGTCGTCTGTAATTTGCTTGCGTAGTTTCAGCTAGTTAGCCATATATCACCCTTCTAGTATGTTAGTGAGAATCCGGCCCAAGTTCAAAATGGATTTATCCACCCATCGGAGACCGCTTTACTTTCTCAAGCAGAGAACCTGTCATGGTGGGACAGATATTTTGGATTTCAGACTTGCATGTGTTAATCTTAAAGCCCAATGCCTTAAAGTGTGCTAGAACCTCCAGGCTGGGGTGGGGGTAATGGATAGTTCTGCAAGAGTCCAGGTCAGTAACACATTTCTGCAGCAAATAGGCAGGTCTTATGTTCATCGGATCCAAATATTATGCCGCTGCTCCCTGTCTGTTCATGGTTTGTTATTCCAGGGGCTGTTCAATCACGGCAAACAGTGTGGACAGTGGGCACCCCTGCCGCGTTCCATTCTAGGGAGCATCTGGCTGATTTTTGCCCCCATTCACCATTGCACTCGTACTGGGTGCTACCTAGCCCAAACTCAGCCTAGCAAAATGCAGCCTCCTCAATCCCTCTGCTCACGTGAGCTGGGACTTCCTAAGTGCAGTTCTCAAGCACTTATTTGGTGCTGAGAATTATCACCATAGCTGGTACCTGCTACCTCAGGGTCTTCTCAATAAAGTATGCTACTCTGTGCATGTTATCGCGTCCTTGTCACTGGGGAATAAACCCCCTTTGGTTCGAATCTATTAGGAAGGACCTACATTTGTTAAGTCTATTCAGTAGGACTTTGGTAGAAATCTCTTGATATTTATAGATTGTATTTCCTTCAGTGCCCTCCTTTAAATTCCGAACTGTCTCTCTCCTGGACCTGTTTTCAGAATCCTTACTTTTTCAGGAGTGTCGTAGTCTGCGATTCAAGGATTGCCATCATTGTGTGCAGACACTGGTCCACTTCTGCACTCTCGGTGAGACTTTTCTCCATTTTGTCAATTTTCAGCCGGAGAGAGGCTGCATCTTTTTTTCACTTCGGAAATATATTTGCAAAAGTCCACCCTAAGAGACTGGAGATTATCTGTTGGGGCTCTCTGACATCTGCCTTCACTTTGGTAAGGGATGCCTTCAGCTCTTCTTTTTTAGGGCAGCGACTCTAGTGGAGACTATGGCTGCTTAGGCAAAATTTTGGCTTCAAAAACAGAGCAAGGTAGGCAACACCTGGTGCTTTGGAAGGGAATGACGTTGGTATAGGTCCACTCCCTCCCAGTAAGCCGACCTCCGGTGGCAGTCTCCCTCTGTCCACAGCAGATATTACCCAGAAAGAACCAAGCCCTGGCTCTCAAGAGGTAAGTCAGTGGACTTAATTTGGGTGTTATGCTTGTCAGTGTCCAGTAGGGCTTGATCCAGGGTGTCTGGGCTTATCCGTAGGTGGCCCCACTCATCAGCTCAGCAGGACTCCCCGCAGCTCATCATATGCCAGCCTGCTCAGCCCTGGGAGTGCATCAAAGTTCATATCAAGGGCTCTGGGCATTGAGGCCCTTCAGAGATGGGCCAAATCACTGGGCACCGATCTCTCTACTCACTCCAACCTCCAGCACTCGCCATCAGCACCCCAGGGGGTGTTGCCGCCACGCCACATCGCACTCTCCATCTGCAATCTTCCATTTTATGCAGCAAGCCCACCGTCACCTAGTGCATCAAATGGGCCGGGAGCCAGTGCTGTTGTTCCCAGTACTTAAAGGCCCTGGAACAGAGCACCCAGCTTCTCTTCTACAGCATCGACTGCTGTGAGGGACCCTTGGCAATGAGGGCGGTAGGTTGGTGGTCGCACCGTTGCAGGGAATCTTCCTGCAATACTCTTGACAGGCAGCCATCTTGCCCGGAAGACTTTGAAATCCAGGCGTTTAAGGTTCGATTAGTCAGTCCCCTAGAAATAACAATATTTGGTAAGAGGAACATTGTACAGGCGATGAACAATGGAGAAACGCATTTTGTGTAGCGTGTGCTGGCGTTACTTTGTCATGTGTAATACAGGTACCTAATTGAGTCACATTTTAAAAGGAACCTCTGTGATAGCGCTGTAATATGATGGTTTGTGTCCAGCAATATAGGTCGTTCAAAATGGAGTGGAAATGCTACGTTGGCACAATCAGCGAAGCTCCTGTTTCCGAATATTATTGGTCAGACTCGAAGGTTTTCAGAAATGTTGCCTCATACATTTGAAATGTTTTGTTTCATGGTTTTATATACACGTTGACTCATTGCTTATCCAGACTGAAGTTCTGTTTGGTAATCTCTGGTGTCTATATTCTTTGGTCGTGATATTCATTTGTTTCTGTAGCAACCGTTCACAATTCTGCTAGCATAAAGGAATACATTCATGTGCCAACGAGTTATGTTTAATTTATGAAGCTGTTTTTTTTCTTCTTGATCATCCTGCTCGAAATGCTTTGCTTACTCTACCTAGGGAATCCTGATTTCATAGATGTTACATATGCTATATATGTGTGTGTGGGTTGTGTGACCGTTGTTAAGATTAAAAGATGGGTTATGTAAAACCGTGTTTATCTTTTAGAGCGTAATTGGCAGAAAGGTTAGTTTGTTAGTTTCCCCAATGGTGATTTGTCTATTGCTTTTAAAATAAATATATAGCCCTAGCAACCAAAATGTTTTACCAGGTAAAAGTTTCATCCTGGTAAGATTAAGTTTTTTGTTATTTCCCACGTGCTTTTGTGTTAAAATTGGCAGTTGTAGGTGCGGATTAAAAATTATTTTGGACGAGTCTTCAGTTTGGCAGTCTTGGTCCCAACTAACAGAGCTCCTGCTATCTTAGGGCACGCTTAATGAAATTCGAAATGTTTCAACTATTGATTGCTATCCAGTAAAATGTGCATAAATTGGCGTGGATTTTCAAAAGTAGCGATCTGCAACAAAAATATTCGAATATGCCTTTAAAATACTATAGATGGGAACTTTTCTGATTTAGTAACAAAAAAATCGGCCTGATACTGTTGGGAAGTATTTAGGACCTGTGTGTTCAGGTTAGCTCCACGACACCCATATCTATTTATTCTCATTTTTACTTCCGACTATGTAAATAGGTTCTGTCTGGATTCAATGTATGCAACATATGGTATGCGATATCCTCAATCTGGCATGGGTCCGTCTTTCCTGGACCAACATTGGCGACTGATTTAGATGGAACTTTTGTAGTACCATCGTTACAATCATTTTTGCACATTTTGGCCTACACTTTACTACTAAAGTTTTTTCCTGGTGAGAGTCAGTAGGGTCTTTTTTAGGTCTCGCCTGAGCCAGCGCATGCGCTGGTCTGGCAAGACATTTAGTAGTGGCTTTCAGAAATGCGACCACTTTTTTTTGTCCTGGCCTAGAGCATGCGAGAACGCGCACAGTAACGCGCGCATTCCTCGCATGCTTCAGGCCATCTGCCTTTCCTTTCCAACCCTCCTCCCCTCCCCCACCACAGAGCGCGTCTAGCAGCCGCGCGGCCGTGTCACTTTCACGGCCGCGCATCACTTGCTCTCCCGCTCCTCCCCCACCACAGCGCGCGCCCAATGCTTGTTTTACTTTGAGCGTGAGGCGCGCGCGCTTGTTAATTACTTGGAACATACTTTAACTCTGTGCGGCTCCTATTTCACGAGCGATGTGCTTCATATTTAACTTCCCTGCTCGTTTTGAGTTACTGCCTATTCTACGCTACTCCCTGCTCCGACGCGTGTACATTCATTACTAATGGATAAATACAAACCTAATTTAGTAGGTAAACACCTTCGTGGAACTAATTATGGCGTATACGCTCGGCAATGTTTGATCGGGGATAAAAACATTAAATCGGTAAGCGACTCTTAAATGACTTGAATATAGGCACGGACTTACTAAATAAGAACAATAGCATGTTTGATTAACATTCACATTCATTTCCGAGAGCACTCAGCATTCTTTATTATGTATACGCAAACGTGGTAGTTGCAGTCACCTTGAGCACCTTCGCAAGATGGCACTTAATGGGGAACGTGTTCTGCGTCGTTTCGCCCACCTTCATTTTTTTGATTACCCGGAACATACTTAAACTTTCAGCGCTGCGCCTGTTTCACGAGCACCGCGCTTTATCTTATACTTTCCTGCTCCTCCCTGCCCCGCTCCATGTGCGTTCACTTCTATTGGATAAATACCAACCTAATCACGTGGGTAAACAACTTCGCTGGACGGCAAATAGTATGGCGGATAAGTGCGGTGATGTTTGAATCGGGGATAAAAACATCCAGTCGGTAAGCGGCTCTTGAATGATTTAAACACAGGCACGGATGTACTAAATAAGAAGTGTAACATTCTCGGTTAGGATTCACTTTCATTTCTGAGAGCACTCAGCATTCTTTATTATGCGCACGCAAATATGGCAGTAACAGTCATCGTGAAAAACTTCGCGGGATGGCTGACTTGAAAAAACTAAAAGCTCGGTTAACATTCACTTTTACTTCCGAGAGCACTCAGCATTCTTTATTATGTGTATGCAAACACTGTAATTACAGTCACCGTGAGCACCTTCACGGGATGGCGATTAAAATGGGGAAAGCATTCGGCTCCGTTTGAAGTGGGAATTATATGATCTCATCGGAAAAACGTCAATAATGATTTCAAATACGGGCATGGGTAGCATGAGGAAAAGTTCAACCACCATTCACTTTCATTTTTAAGAGCACTCACAATTTTTCATTATGTGCATGCTAATACAGGCATCACAGTCTACACTTTAAATGACCAATTTCAGAAAAGATCTTTTGAATAGGAGAATCTCTGCTCCAGGTATGATTAACTTTACGAGATACGCACTTGAGTTGAAACGACACAAGTGGGAGCACAGCAACCAGTTTACAAAAACTCATGTTGAGATAATTGTTTTTTGAATGATTTGAATTTTGAGCATTAGAGCTGTTAATACCATATTATGGAGCACACAAATTAGATCTAAATAGTCATGTTTAGAGGAATGATTCACCCTGAGTTTCATGAATATAATTAGCAGGTTCCCATTGATACATTACAGGATGCTTGTACAAAGAGTATGATAGTAAAATTGAACATTAACAAATTACACCAAGTTTGTATTGCGCTTGCTAACTCTGAAGAGATGTTAGTGTTTGTGGAGGATTCTGGAAGAGCTCACTACTATGCCAAAAATCAGTGGAAATTCTGCTGGGGTGTTTGCATTTAACATTCTGTTTTTTTTATTTGCTTTTGGATCTGTTTTCTGTCCTATAGTGTTACACATATAGCGTTACCAGCACCTTTTGACTTAAATATGTAGCGCGAAGTGTATGCGCTGACCACTACACCCTCTCATTCCTCCATCACATTACCTATCTCCTCTCTATACTACCCACTAACACATACTACCTTCCTATACCTTCTCACACCAAACACTAATCCACCTCTCCCATTACCCCTTCCCTCCATGTACCCCTTTCACTTATACCTCTATCTTTCTCTTCTACTCTCTCAGCCATGTATCTCACTATCCCATATACTATCACCACATCAACGATATACTTAACTACAAATCTTCACACAGTTTCATACACAAACATTTTTAAACTTGCACTTAATAAAACACAAACACTACTCTTATTAACCTATCTTCTAATAAACAAAAATACCTCTTTAACCAACTAGTACTTTCGCACCCCTTCTTTCTCTTTCTCACACACTATTTCTCCTCCTCTCTCTCAATATTAATAACAGCTACCTCCATAAACGACATATACCACAAATTCGTCCTTTCTATCCATTCTCTACAGCTCTCCCCACCATCTATCCACCATACCACATAATTCTACTACACAAATACACTACACAACACACAATTCAGCACCAGTAAAACAATTCTAATACAACACACATAATTCTACTACACACCACATACAACCACTACACCACACTACAAAACAAACACATGTAAACAAGCATTGGCATAGCCAATAGGTCTCGCTTTTTGGACCTTATCAGTATTTCGTTATGCAGCACAATATCCTTGGTGCAACAACATCAACTGTTGCTAAACACTTATAAGGTCCCAAAAGCGAGACCTATTGGCTATGCCAATGCTTGTTAAATTCTGGCCTGTGCTTTCTTTTTGGATGGTTAACAGGTGTATCTTTTACAGTAGCTTCTATATCATCAGAGGTGAATAACAAATTAAAGCATTTTCCCCATTGTCTTTGATTCATTCCATTAGTCACACTAGCTCTACTTCATTTATTCTAATGTGTTTGGATTGTAAGGTAAAGTGTTTACCACTGTTTCAGTTCTGTGTAAGTACTGCACTACGACGAAATTCCAGAGCGATATTTGTTTTGAAAACTCCTGACAACAAATAAACTGTTCATTTTGAATGAATGACATGCCTGCTTTCCTAGATCTTTGAGACACTTGCTAAAAAATTAACTGCAACCAGAGCGAATATGCATGTTAATGGAAAACTATTCTCGAAGATAACAGAAAGCATTCCTAATTAGTATTTTCTCAAAATGAAGCGTAAATAAAATAAACTGTAAAAATGGCCTACTGGTTAACACTGTACACGTGTAAAATGTCTTTAAGTAGGCAAAGTTATAAACAAATGTGTTGGGGATGAGAAATAAAAGGAAAAAAAGCACTTCCCTGGGAACGGCCGGCCGCCGCCTCTCCTCTGTCCTCTTCATCTTCCTTCTTCCTGTCTCCAGACCCGGCAGCAGGAAGCACCCGGGCTCCTAGGCTCCCCATAGCCAATCACAATGCTGCAATGCAGCGTTGTGATTGGTCTGAGCGCAGTGGTTCGGCGCACAGACGGGGACTCAGACTGTGCATGTTCCCCACCAGGCTGTGCAGTACAGCCTGGTGGGGAACATGCAAAGTGCGCATGACTGTTTGGCCAGCCCCAAACGGCCAGAGAAATGATCATGCGCACTTAGGGAGCCACCACTCCTCCCCCTGCTCTAGCCAGCCCCGCCCCACATGAAACAGAGCCTCTGACTGTAATAGGAAAACTAAAATGATAACTATACGTAATTATTTAGTTTTTCCTTTTGAGCAGTGGGGCGACCCTCCTCCACCTTGGCGGCAGAACCGCCACTGCGTACTATAGTGCATCTTGTACTGCCTGGTGGTAATAGAGGACTCCTTTCTCCATACAAACAAGTCACCATCCACGCCTCAGTCTTTAGTATATAATGAATGCAAAAGCCTGAAATGTGGGATCCGTTGGATTCATAATGCATGGGACACAACCTGCGGCGTCCGTGTACCGGCTCTTATGAATCTCATGGAAGGGTGACTGAAGAACTACCAGTGAAAGTGTTACAATGGTGATTACCTTGTGCTTGTAGGCAATGGGAATCCCGCTGGAGTGTACAACTTGTTTTATTTTAAATAAACTATTAATTGCTTGATATACACATTAAAATATTACCACGTTGACATAATGTGCACCGCTTTCTGTTGTATGAAACAACTTGAACAATTGGTTTAAAATTGATTAAATTGACTGCAAATACTGGAAACGTCTGTCTTGTGGCATTGGCTGAACAGGATAATGCAGTGTAACATGCGATTGCTGTGAAATCCAATGAATTAATGCACACCAAGAGGTGTGGCGCCGCGGCCAGGGTGACTGACGCTGGACGCTGGGGATCACAGTTCGATCCCTGGCTCCGGCGGCAGGGGTCTGCCCAGCACCATGCGACTCTGGGCAATAGCTCGCTTAATCTTCCCAACGGCCCCCAGCGCCGAGATACCCCTTCGGGGGTGATTCGTGCGCTATACAAGTACTGGATTTACATTTACATTTAACCTATTAGTGACAAATGCAACTCGTAAAGCAACCATCAACATTTTAAATGATTGCAGTTTTACACCCATTCACTGTGTCTAGTGTCTACTTCAATCACGCTTTTACCACATCATGACTTCTGGTGTTCATTAGTAATACAAATGATGTTTTTGGTTTTAACATAGTAATTTAGACTACCTTGACTTCCACTGCACGACGGCAAGTTTTGAAAGTTTTTGGTGCCCACTTTTGTGTATGTATATTTAGAAATAGAAAATTGTTTTGCAGTCGCTTAAGAGGAGGTTTACAGGGACATTTTGGATAAGAAGGGGGTGCTTTTGACCACAGAAGTAATGATCATTCTTTATCCCCCACGCATGACCAGTAAATGCCTCCTCTAATGTTATTTCTAATACTACTAGAGGAAAGGAATTGGTAATGCAGTGCTTTTAAGGTGGTCCACTAATGATTAGGTTTTCTCCTGAATTTAAATTTAAATTGTTTAGGTCTTGCCTGCGATAGTGTGCATGAGCTCTCGCTTGCAACAATTGATTGTTTTCTTAAAGGAAACAAAATTGGAAAAAGGGCTTTTAGCTTGTCCATTACTTGTGTGGTAAAGACTGCGTGGTAAGTGCTAAGAGGTAAAGGGTGTTTCCCCTCAGGGAGGACAAAAATGTTTTGGGGGCACTGTTGGCTGTTTTATGCTCTTTACTATTTTGCTAGGCACCTTCACCACTTTGGCAGTTAGAAACCCCCCCCCCCCGCACCTTATACTTTGTCTCGCCTGAAACCGCGCATGTGCTTTCGCTTGCCAGACAGTTTGTTTACTTAGGGGGCTTAGAGCCCGCCCTCTGCTTACCATTGATTGGCTTCATAGTCACTCATTTCCTTGCTTTACTCTGGTCAGCAAGTGTTGGCTTTACTTCTCTGCGTGTGTTTGTCCCTACCGTGGAGCATGTCCCAAGTGCTGCTTCCCTTACCCAGAGTCCTTACACTGCTCGCCTCTTTCAGAGGTACTTTGTTTTCCCTTTTACTTGCACACATTTCCTTTCTCCCCCTCCTGCATTGTTGCTTGCACTGTCCACCCCCACCCTTGCATAGTTGCTTCTCTGATCTGCCCCGCCCTGTTCCTTGCCCGTGACACCCCCTCCCTCTTCATTCTTGTCCTCTCCTGGCCCAGTAGGAAAAAAAGCACCCAGAAGTTACGCCAACAGCTGCCAACATGCAATAAAAAAGTAAATGGCACTGAACTCCCTGCTCTGGATGGCCTTTTTGGTGTTCTTTGTGTGGGGCCAAAATTTCAAACTTCACCTCTGACATAAATAAACATTTTTTTGTTTGTTTTCTGTTTGAATCCAAAGAACCTGTCTTCTATGCTGAACCCAGAAGAATCTCAGAACGTTGAGATACTAAAACCCGTTTAGATAGCACCTTTTGTTGGGGTATTAGCAAACCAAGGGCTTGCACTGCTCTATTTCACTGGCAGAAAAGGAACAGGGATATCTTTGTTTCGAAGTGTGCCTCTTGAGTAGGCCATGTTTCTTTCATTTTTGCAGGAAGGAGAGTTTGTGTCCTTCTTGTTCACTGCTGTGTACATCCCCCATCCAAGATTTTCTCGTGAAGCGCCTCGACGTTGTAATGATGGATGGTGCATTGATACCAAATGTTGATGCTGGCTGTAAATCTGATATCTGCAAGGTGCGTTTCAACTTTGACTTGAGGTTGAGCTCCTCATTCGTGCTCACTTAGCTCACCCTGTTTGAAGTGTTTGTGATCAGAAAAACAACTACTGCTTTGTCGTCCCAGAAAAACAACCTGCATTCTAACTACCCAAAGTCTTCACGATATGAGTGATCAGTGTTGGACCTTGTCCTCCTACATATGTGTGTAGTAAGGATCACTTTTGTTTTCAGGAAAGCCATATACGGTTGATAGTGTTAAGCCAGAAAGCAATAACAGTCTGCAGTTTTGTACCACTTGCCTAACATCGGTAAAATGAACATCAATTTCTGATAGTAAATGATTTTTTTTTTTTTTTAACCTAAAAGGGACATTTAAAAAGAGCAATTTGTAGCAAAGTATGATGGTGAGCTGGCATATGTTAATCACTTTGGCCCTAATTACAATGTTGGGCGGACTGACACAGTTTTGGTGTGGGAACCGACCGACCATAGGTCGGCGGTTCTGAACACCCTATTACAATGCGACAGCACATGGTGCGGTCACAAACTCCCATTTCTCTATGGGAGCTTGTGCTGCAGTCTGAAACTGGCCCCAGCTCACGGTGACTGCCACACGGTGCAGGGATTTCCCAGGCCCCCAGCCGGAGGCTGCTGAGGGATGGGGCCCTGCTAGGGGCCCGTAAGTCGCTTTCCGGCAGGCTCTTTATGTTGGAAAGCCCAACATGAAAAGCCTGTCCAAAACTGACATAGTAATCCCGACGGCGGAAACGCCGACCGTAAGGGATTATGTTGCAGTTTCCGGCAGGCTCCTTGAGCCCGTCTGTAGCCAGCCGGAATGACCGGCCGGTTTGACTTCCAACCGCCGTAATCATAATGAGGCGGTGTGAAGTCACACCAAGGATGTCGGTCAGAAAGGCTCCGACCTGTGATTGGAGGCTTTCCGACCGATATCCTAATAAGGCCCCTTGTGTTTTACTTTACTTCAGGTTAATTTGCAAGCCCCAGTGCTTAGTCAGCAAACTGGTTTTCAGTATTTATCCAATAAAGTAGTGAATAAATAAGTACCTCTCTTGCATCACAATATTCACTGAAAAAATAAAAGATTAAAGGGACTTTAGAGTTAAGTGAAAATGACCGGTAAAACATACCATTTTAAACAAACAAAACTAGTGAAATTAACCAGTTATAGTTAACTGAAGTAATTATAAATCACGCCCCCGCCATCAATTATTTTATTTCGGATGTTGCAGTCATGTTATCAATGAAGTGATGGAACATGTCATGAGTGATGGCATATGTGCGGTAATTAGCAGTGGATGGAGACTGCCCGCCCTACAAAAACTAATTTGAAGAGGATCGGCTTCCCGGGACTCTTTCAAGTTTCATAGAGGAGGGCCCACACCCCTTCCAAAAACAAAAAAACATTGGTTTTGTGAGATTGGGTCCCCTGGGCTCATTTGAGGGTCAGGGAGGAGGGCTGCACGCCCCCTTCCCTTTAACAAAGCGATGGACCCTGAGGGATGGGATCCCGGTACCATGAAGTGGCTCGGGAATGTGAGCCCTCGCAAATAAATAAAAAAATAAAAAAACAAAAAAAAAACTGTGATGTGAGTGGAGTAGCCGCTCATTTCACATTCACTGCTCCAGACGGGGAGCGTCCTATAATGTCCTTCAAGGGCTTTTTTCCCTAAAATTTGTTGATGCTGGTAGTTCCCCTAGAAGGGGCAGGGGCAAAAAATGAGCTTTTTTGTTTTTAAATTATTATAATAAATGTTGTGGGAGGGCTGCATGAAGCATAGCCGCCCACCCTAATAACATAAAAAAGAAAAACGCATTAGGCCTCCTGGGTCATTGAGTCAATGACTCCCAGGAACGCTTACCATTTTTTTCAAAGCACTCCTAGCTGGCTTTGTGGTTGATTCTATCGCTGCATTTTGACATGTTAACTCAGCCATGTTAATGTTTTTTTTTTAATTAAAAAAATGCTTTATTGAAAGTACGTTGTGCTGATCACTTATTAAACATTACACTGTGTGAATTTATAAAATATACATGTGATTATAGTTATTGGTGACAAAACCAATAGGTCTGCTTTATATATGTTGATGTGCTGACCCTGTGATAAAGCCAGTAGGCCTGCCTGTTATATTTTGGACTTCTGACCCTTTGACAAAACCTTTAGGTCTGCCTTGCTCAGTGTCACCTTTTATATTGCTTACATTAAAAATACCTCAGAAATTCAGTGAAAAAAACAAAGGTTAAATTGACCTTCTCCTTAGATGAAAATGTGAGTTAAAACATAACATTTTAAACTCAAATGATTTAATTCACCAGTTTATTGTTAACTGAAGTTACTATAACTTGCGCTCTCGACATACACTGCTTATGACCTCACATATTACATCACTCATGAACTGTTCTATGACATCATTGATAAAATCACGAACATCTGAAATTACATTGTTGATGACCACACTGCATGGCAGAGGCGCAAGTTTTATAATGCAGGTTTATTTTATTTTTTTGCCTGGAAAAGCTGTTTGTCAAAGTTCAAGTAACAGGTGACTCTGATTGGAATAAGAATGTTTAGATTTAGTTTACTTTCATGATTATCCGCCCCCCACACGCAATTGACACAACGGTGAAGTCCAGTGGATTTATGTAATTCTGTGCCTCTAGTGTTTACCGCAGTTATATATTTACTGCATTTGCCACATAATTTGTAGATTTCACAGAAAATATTGTTTCTAGTTAAAATGTATTAAATTACTGCCAGAGAATGTGCACCATAATTTGTTTTTTTCTTTTTGCTGCATAACTTAGATAACCTTGCTGCTCAATCCTAGTAGCCCTGACAATGGTATAGTTCTGAAGTTTTTTTCTTTTATTGGGGGAGGCATTATGAAATATTGTACATATTTGACGGTTCCATGTGAAATGTTGAACCCTATTATACACACAGTTTTGGTTCTTAATTCCACAAAAAGCAGTGTGTATGTATGTGTATATATAATATAATGCAACTGCTTTCCTACACCTATTTAGGAAAGCTGTGACACTCGGAGGGATGCAGCACAAGTGCTTTATTCAAATAGAATCACAGCTGCAGCAGCAAAAGCAAAATTATTTATTTATTTGGGTTTTTTCTCCCAAAAAGACGGTTGCACACTCCAGAGACGGTCGTCATTTATATAATTTATTTGTGCCACAAAAGGTCCAAAGCTGACCGACTCGTTTCAGCCCCCTGGCCTTTGTCAATGATTAAAAGTTAAACATGCGTGTATGTATGTAGGTGTGTATATGTGTGTATGTATATATGTATGTGTGTGTGTGTATATATATATATATATATATATATATATATATATATATATATATATATATTTTACAGGGAAAAAAAGATAAATGGGAGTTCTACTTCTGACTGCAACACACACACAAATCTACTGAAATTTGTCAGTTAAGTTATGCAGCAAATGCCATACCTCGATTACCTTTTTTTCCAGTTCCCTTGGCAAATGGATCTTTTGTGCATGTCGGGGGACCCGAGTTGTGGCATGCGCTGCTTTACCATAACTGTGCTTTTTACATTGTATTTGTTCTTTAATACTTTATTGCAGACTCCTGCTGTTGGGAATGCCAGGGGTTGGCCGCAAGGTTTAGCTAGTAGCCAGGCTCTTGCTGAAATGGCTGCAGGTGGCCAGTCCCTGCTCCGTGCAGTGTCCTCTCCTCACAGCCTTTGGCTCTCCTCTGTCATTTTTTAATCTGCCCCTGCGCTCTGTACCTCCCGTTACCTTTTATCTTTTTTACTCCTTTTGAGAAAGTCGCAACTCTGATTTGTGGGGTTTTTTTTCTCCACAAAATGGCGCATAAAACTACATGACAACTCATGCAGTTGTGACTCTCAAATCATGCGCTGTTTTATGTGTTTTATTCCTGGATCTGTTCTAGTTTTCTACACCTCTCACTCCAACATCCGTGTTCTACTTTAAATTGCTTAGGTCTAAAACTACTGCTATCTGCTCGCTTTCTTAGTGTTTACTTCCATGCCATGTACTGTGCAATTATGTTCAGATTTTTCTGTAGGTAGGGGTAAAATTTCTTTTAGGAGCTAAAATCTCAAAACACATCTATTTTTTTTTTTCACACCGCCTTTTGTTTTTTTTTAAGCTTTTCCCCTGCACAGAGCTGCATGAAATTGGCACGACGTACCTTAACTAAATCCATTGCCCAGTTTGGTGCAGATCCATCCAGCTGGCCAAAATGAATGGGCAAATTAAAAAATATATATTTTCCATGGAGGGTATGGCTGAGCAATAACTAAACAGTGGTGCACTGCTGTGCAAAATATATATTTAGGGAAGAGATTAGTTTTGCAATGCCTTATCTGTTTCTGTATGTTTATGCCATGTTCATAATATTGAGGACACTGTTCTTTTCACACACTCTTTATAGGCGTAAATGATAACTTGCATGGGTATGTGCAGAATGTTGCTTAGGGTTAGCTATCCAGTTGCAGTTCGTTGGCAA
The DNA here is from genome assembly GCA_963921515.1 of Calotriton arnoldi. Lineage (NCBI taxonomy): Eukaryota > Metazoa > Chordata > Amphibia > Caudata > Salamandridae > Calotriton > Calotriton arnoldi. The sequence continues at coordinate 6,125,418 of CAWUFW010000035.1, forward strand.
CTGCATACTGTAAGCCACTAGCAGGTGCGTTTCAGTGGCTTCTTTCTATAAATGTCCTGGCAGTTACCCTCTAACTTGGATGGTATGTTACCTCTTCAGTACGCCATTCCTACTTTCACAAAAGCAGCCCTGCACGATTTCCATCGTTCCCATTGTACGTTTCTAGTTCTGTTTATTTTTTCTAGCAGGGTTTATATGTGGGGCCAAAAAGCTTACCTCTGCGTGTGTGCGAGTTTCTCGCGCTCAAGTTTTTGCCTATTTCCTGATGTTTTCATGCATCAAGATTTCATAGTCCAGTGACATAACTGCTGTCCTGTAACTTAGAGGTTGGTATTTAACCCCATTTTATGTTATTGAGTCACGGTTACAAATTTGTGTCAACTTACTTGCCACACCACCCGTAGTATGTCCCCCAAAATGTAAGATCTCCAGCTAATATGCCTTTAGTTGAAAGAAAGTAGAGCTTGGGCTATTAAAATGCTCAACATTGAAGCTAGAATTTTTCATCAAGCCTCTCGTCTTTCAGGTCCCGCACAAGCAGTTTTGTTGGCAGCTAAGTCACTCTCAAAATGTTTATCTATTTTTTTTACTCCTAGTTAAGCGATAATCATAGGAAATTGGGGAGTAACTCCATAATGCTAGCAGATGGTTACAGTTGGGCTAGTATAGTTTAATCTTGAGGACAAATCTTGTGATTTTTCATTTTACCTATTTGTTCAAATGAAGTTAGTGTCGTGCGTGATTTGGGTGCAAGTATTGACGGACAATGACCAGCTTCTGTATTGTTGTTGTTACTTTACTTGAATTTGTTGAGCCCTCATAAAAGCCTTTTGTTTGTGTCTGGTTTATTTCTTAATGTGGCAGGATTGGTCAGTTCATGGAAGATGTTCACAATTTCTTTTAAGTAGGTGGATTCTCTGATGCCTTTGGCAAAGTTTCCTTCTACTCATTTGGTGGTTTTGTAGCATCTCCATTCTGTGTGTTTATCCACCACTAGGACTGACTTTGTCATTGATCTGCCTCACTGACGTTTTCAACTTTCTGCTCCAGTTTAACCAAGTCTTTTGTATCATTTGTTGGCTGCTTTGTTTTGTGCTTTCGCCTAGCGATATTGTTTTCGAGAGTCACTCATCACATGGTTTCTTTCGAGATTTTGAAATTCAAACGTCTGTTGAACTGACAGGACCTTGTATTCATGCACAACACAATCTGAAATACAGCACCAACTCTATCGCTGTACGGTTCTGCTATGCTTTATTGAACCTCCATTGACTGTTGCGGATCCTGGACCTCTGTTAGGCCCAAAATGTCTGCTCTATGAAAAACGATCAACTTTGGCCTGGAAGATTTACTACATCATGGAATACAGCTGAGCTCCATGCTTCAAATATAATCATGGAATCCAGTTGGCAGTTTCCTCTACTTTCGTTGCAGCTTGTGCATGTGGGCCTTAAATGAATTGTTTTCTTCTAGAGAGATTCTTAGTCCCACCGCCCCTCCAGTGTCCACACCCGCAAAATCGTTTGTGTGTTTTTGCTGGCACACAGCCACCATGTCGGAGGCAGGATATAATATTTCCTCCAAGGGTGGCAGGCTATCACACCAGACAAGTGGGTCTTCCGAATTGTCCATTGGGGCTATATACTTCCATTTCTTTCTTCTCCGCAACACTTTCCACTGCCTTCAGGGTGTCCTACGGAGGACCATTTGTCTGTCTTATGGTAGGAAGTGCAGGCCCTTTTGGCCAAAGGTAGGGTTCTCGCCTCAAAAGAAGGAACTGGGTGTTACTGGCACTACTTTTTTGCGCCAAAGAAGGATGGAGGCGTTCGCTCTATTTCAGATCTTCGTCCTCTCATAGCCGCCTTGTGGAAGGAAAAATTCAAGATGCTGGTGCTAACCTAGGTCCTGTCTGCCCTAGACCCTGGAGACTGAATAGCAGCATTGGACCTGCCGGATGCTTATTTTCATATCCCTGTTCTGCAAATCCACAGGCGCTGCAGTTCACAAGGGGTTGGGGGGGAGGGCGAGGAGCATTTTCAATTCGTATTGCGTCATCGTGGCCACAGACCACATTTGAATCATCCTGGATCGAGGAGAAACACCGGTCCTCATCATGCTAGCCTTCTCCGCGGCCTTCGACAGGGTCTCCCACAACACTCATCAGAAGACTCCACGAAATTGGCATACCAGGACCCGCTCTCAATCTGTCCTTTCCTCACGGGAAGAATCCAAAGGGTCAGGCTGCACCCCATCACAGATGAGACCAAGAAACTGATATGCGGAGGCCCACAAGCATCGTCCCCGAGCCCCACCCTTTTCAACATTTACCCTGCTTGCCAACATCATCCAATCACAAGACCTCACCGTCATCTCCTACACCAATGACACCCAACGTATCCTCTCCCTGACGTACAGGACACCCGCCACCAGAACCAACTTCACTTCACTACATGAACATGATAGCAGATTGTGACTGATTGGTTTCCACTGAAATACTTTGTGATGCCCCAGTGGGACGTGAACTTAGTACTCACATTTCTGATGTGCGCTCCTTTTTTTAGCCATTTCAGAGATGTCCCTTGAGACTTCGTACCGTAAAAAGTCTTTCTCATCATCATAATATCAGCTAGATGTGTGAGAACTTCAGGCTCACACCACTCTCTTCCCTGATATGTTGGTTTTGAGGACCAGAGTTTAATTTCTACTAATAGTGGTTACTCCTTTTCATGTCGGCCAGGAATTTTTTGATCCGCTTAATCGCTCTATGGAGGAAGAGACTTTATTGATTAAACCTAAAAGAACATAAAGTTTCTTTATCAATCATACAAAGGAACAATGAGTGGCCAATCAGCTCTTTGTAGAGTTTACCGGAGCAAAGCAGTATAAAAAGTCCATGTCGCAACTGATTGTGGTCTGCATAAAAACCTGCTTCACGCTGGCAAAAACAAGCCCCCAGAAGGCTTCTGTGCTCATTCCAGGAGGGCCAAAGCTGCTACCACTGTGTTAGCATGGAGAGTTCATGTCTTTGACATCTGTCAATCTGCTGTGTGGACATTGTTACAAGTGTTCTCCAAGCACTACTACCTCAGTCAGTTCATCGAGATGGACATTTTGCCCTGCAGGAATTCTTGGTATGAGCCAGTTCCTAGACCTACCATCTTGGCAGGTACAGCTATGGTATCTTTCCACAAGGTGAGGAATCTCTAGTTGGAAGTATCCATCAAAAGTACATGTTTGTTACCTTTGGCAACAATCTTCTTGGTGGATACTCTCACTCCAGATTCCTCACCCACCCTTCCTGTTCTGTGAACTGGACTCTAATCGATCTAAAAAGGTCCCAGTCAAGATCTGCGCACTGTTCATACCAATTTGCCGATGGGCTCTGCGTCTGAGGGCGTGGACAGCCTAGAAAGCAACTGATGTCAGCGTACATGATTGGTGCTTCTGTTCATCTCTGCTCGTCATATCTGGAGCGGAATGACGTAGGCCTAGAGCCACACAACGCCAATTAGCAGCACGCAGGAGAGTGGCTCTAAACGTTTTCAGACCCAATCTGGCACCTGTGGATTATCCACAAGGTGAAAATTTGCAGTTGGAGTATCCACAAGAAAGATAGTTACTGAAAGTAAATATCTTGTTCGTATGGCTCATAGGTGTCATCTGAATATTTTGTTTGCAGTAGGTTTGTGGTGTCTGCTGAATAGAGTAATGTATAAAAGGAATGAAACTCCTCCCAGTGTATTGCCTTCAGAGGTAAGGAAAGAGCCAGAGGCAGATCTTAGACATAATTGTTCTCTATTTTTTTGCCTAAATGTATAAGCGAACTGGCAAAATACTTTGTTTCCCTTAACGTAGGATTTATTTTTATAGTCTCAGCAACAGCTCCACTTTAATTGGTATGACATTTATTTTTTCTTTAAATGTTTACACATTATGCAAAAAAGTTTGGGTGGTGTAACACTGTACTTCCACTACACTTGTTTGAAGGACACTATTATGGTATTGGGGTCTTGAGCCATCATTTATGTTTTAAGACTCGCCATTATCCCAAGGTATTTACACCTCAAGACTGATTAACAAGTGCCTTAGAGCGTCTTTATTCCAAACTTAACTGCTTCCTTAAATAATCCTTATTTTCAGTGTGAGGTTCTGATTATAGTACCTGGTCCCTTAGCATGGACAAAGTGGGGGCGGGGGGGTCTCATTTGACTTGGACAGGCAAAGTCTAGGGCGATGGAAGCGGAGATTGGCATATGGTTAGAGAGCAATATTGGGTTTATTTGATACCCAGACATGATTTGGAATAGGCTGTTACTAACCACTATACAGGCGACTCTAGAGTAGGCTATGTGGACGTGGGGGGGAAATAGTGTCTAACCCTGTTAAGGTCCATCCAAATCTCTTGAACTTCTGTGTCCTTACGTGTGGCATTCAAGTCTTTTGAGAAGGCTCCTGAATGAGGATTGTGGGCCCCCGACCTTTCTATTTCAGGGTTCCTTACTAAATTAGTCTCTTGTCACTGTAATATCGGCCTCTATGAATCCCTCTGCAGTAATCTCATAAAAAAAGGTATCTTCCTTTAATTGGGGGCATACGCTGTTGCTTATTACCTTCCTGTTCTGCAGTGCACCCACTAAAATGAAGTACCTGTCCTCTTTATCGCTCTTGATTTTCAGGGCACGGAAGTGTAGTGATCTATGAAGAAAGACAACTACTCTGTTGTGGGCTTTGAGGAAAAGAAGGCCATAGATTTCTGCAATGCAGTAACGTAATTTCCACCTCTTTCAGGATTTCCGTATCTTCACCCTTTAATTTTTGGGGTTTAGCCATTTCGCATTCAAAGAAGCAGTGGGAAGCATTCTGAAATGATTGAGGCATGATTCAAGCATGGCATAGGATAAGCATGAAGTGCCAAAATGATCCCTTCTCTTAGAGTCGAAGACCGTTCTGTTGAGAGTAGGATGTAGACGTTATGGAACCACCCTCCCCTGAAATGGAAAGCTCTTCAAACAACAAAAAGTTAGAAGTACCAACATAGTGACAATAAATCTGTATGGGATCAATGGATTACACTATATTGAAAACTTTTTTATGATTGTTAGGTCGACTAGGAGATGTAGAGTCAATTTCCCAGATGGTAGAGAAGTGGGATGCGCCTCTTAAAATCAGGCCTTATTGTGATTTGAAACTTATCATGGTACCCTTAGTACGCACTGTGAAAGTACATGCCCTCCCCGCTCCCATGGCCAGGTTAGAATTGACAAGCATTTCATTGTGTTTTAAGTGATGGTCTGTGCCTGATCTTCAGATGGCAGTTTCCTCACAGCCAACCATGATACCTGAGAAATCATATCTGTAATAACAAGGGAAGGAAAAAAATCCATTATGTGAAAGGTCTTGCTTTATTTTCCTTTGATCCTTTCTCCTGTGCTGTGCCTAGGCTTTCCCCTCTGTCCATTCTTCAACCGACAAGCTTCTTTATCCATATTTGTTTGTCTGGCTCAACTCTGGTTGAATCCCCAACCATGCTGCTGCATCCCTCCTGTGTTTTCTGAAATTACGTTTTTTGTTTGGTAATCAAACAGAATGCTAAATTGGTCCGTCCAATAGTATCCTATATTATCACCATCAGTTAAAGGTCTGAAACCCTGTCATCTCTGGAGTTTGGCCGGTGTGATGTCTTGGAATAAGAAGCAATTACATCCATGGAATGAGGTAGTGACTGATCTTGTGGCCCTGGGCACCTCTTCCTTCTCTTTAAACCAGTGGAATTTTGCAAATCTGTCTCTCGTCTGGTGTTGAAGTAGAGCACCAAATGTGCCTAAGCTGTGTGCCATCTCCAAATGGACCTCCAAATTGGCCATCCAAAGAACTGTCAAGAAGAACTGCCAAGAAGCGGCTCACCTGAAAGCCTTCGAGGTTCGAGCTCTCCTTCAGGCCCCACTTATGCTATTCCGCCTAGAGTGGTTTTCCAAATCTTCACATTTTGGCATAGTGGCCTCTTCCTGATCTTCCAGAAAGTCTAGCGCAGTCATATGTGATATAGCAATTGCTTTCATCCTCCCATCCTTACCCTCTATGCGTAGCAATTTTGTGCCCATTGAGTCTATATTGGACCAGACTGTGTCGAGCTTGGAGCCTAATTCACCCTCGAGGACCAGAATGTTTCTCAATATGCATGATTTTTCTTCAGCTCTGTTTTGAAGGACGATGGAGCTGAAAGAAGGTCCTCTTTCGTGAGAGCCGTCCTGTTACAATGTGTGAGGGGAGTTGCAATATATCGATCGGATGCTTCCATCGAAGTCAGAAGACCCATATTATAGAAGGAATTCTGTGGCTTGCTAGGCAGAAGTAGCTCGGCAGTGCTCTCTTCACACTTTAGTGCTAGGCTCTGAAGGTGGCTTAATTATGGAGACTGCAGCATCTACGTAGCATGTCGTGGTCCCTAGGCTGGGGCTGCAAAGTCAGACTTTTGTTTTTTAACTTTTTTGTGTGCAAAATCTGACTGTTAATGCTCACTGTGTAGCTGCTGGTTTCGCGTGTTGTCAACCTCTCGTCCCGCTTCCAGTAGTGTCTCGGGTTTCACTGGCCCTACCTGCAGCACAGTCTTCAAAGTTATCGCGCTGCTGTGTAGGCAGGTGGTGCCGGTTCAGTCTGAATCTGCCCATTTGCGGCCACCAGCCTCGATAGGTGCAGTGATTTTGAAGGCATGTCTGCACTTTGTTTGAACTGTTTAGGGCAGCCTTTGTGTACAATTGCTGGTAGGAATTTGCAAATACTACAGCTTGTATGTTCGTCATTAAAGGTTGCCTCTTTCTCAAATTTTGAGGCTTTCCTATTTTCCAACCATATAAGTGCCTTACCGGGCCTTCAACCTGCAGAGCATATGTGCTTGAGCCACTTTATAAACTCTTCTTTGTAATCTTCCTCTAAGTAGATCTGTTTTTGCTAGTAACATACCGCAGTTCCAACATTAGAATTTTAGTTTTTTCAGTTTTATCACATTATTTCTCAAACTAGGAAGATCCTCACTGCTGACATGCTGGGGCCATTTAATCTTTGAAAGCCTACCATTCAGGGCTTCTTACTTCCTGAACTGCTATTTCATTCTTGTCAAAAAACTCTCGAGCCCCAACAGCTGACATTCTAATTATAGTTCGTACATATAACATGTAGATATAAACATAAGTACATTCCACCTAAATAGACCTAAGGCCTTTTACCCCTGCTTACTGAAATGACCCACTCTAGCAATATTATCCTGTAGCATATCTCACACACCCTTCTTCTCCGGCCCGGTACGCTCAAAGATTGGAGAAATTAGTTGATTGTAGAGGATGTGTTATGTACTGAAGTGTAGTTCGCGTAATGCCATTCTTGCTAATGTAGTGCGTTAATTGTATAATGACATGCATTTGTACATTGTGACCCATGTGGTTGATCTTTCTAGTTTTACAGCTAAGATGGTTTTAAAGTATCTTGCTATTATGCAGTGTTGTCTTAATGGACCTAGTAACAAAGCTTCAAAACCCCTGAAAAACCTCAAGGTCTTTTGGTTCTGCAGGCTGCTGTGCAACATGACTTAAAGTAAATAACAGATTGCTATGGTGCAGCCATTGTTGACAGCATCATAGTACTTTTTTAGGTTTACTTTAAGCCATGTTGCACGGCAGCCCACACTGCCGTGCAAAGTCTCTTTAAAAAAAAAAAAAAAAATTAAAATTTTTTTTTAACAAAGCTGTTAGAAATGGGATCTCTGGTTGGCTAAGGCTTGCGCCAAAGCCAGGCAGAGACCACCACTCTAGTCAGGGCGAGGGTGTTACACGCCAAAGATAACCCCTGCTCACCCCCTTGGTAGCTTGGCACGAGCAGTCAGGCTTATCCCGGAGGCAATGTGTAAAGCGTTTGCGCACGCACACAGCAACAACATACCAGGCACACCACAAGAAGGAACTCCACACAAGGTTATATCAAAAATAGCCTTTGTATTATCATAACACATTAGAATAGTACTCACATAATATACATCGTGCCACCTGGCACTAGGTCATATTTACAAGGGATTATTTACACCTGACAGGGCCAACTGGACCACTGTCAGAACCAGCACAAAGCGAACTTAGAATATGTATCACTTATAATAAATGTAGAACACATCATAAACGTACAACCAGTAATCACTGGTAACCCCTGTACTTAGCATCCGCCTGTAACAGAAACTACATTATGCACAGTATCACATTAGGCGCGAATTACATTCTGCGCCAACCTCACCAGCATAAATACATGATGCAATCCTCTCATCAGTCTAAACACATTAGACCCTAACCTCCTAAGTATAACTCACATTAGGGGCGTAAATCACAGTAGAGAATAACTCACAACCTAAACGCATTAGGTAATAATAAAATCACTAGCATAAACCATAATATGCCAAACAACCTCAATCTGAACACACAGCTAGAGGTATAACACAGGGTGCGTAAATCAGGGTAAATGCATCACATTTCCTAGCACCACATAATCCCTGACCCACCTGGCCAACGGCCTTCTCTAGGGCTCACATGCCCTAGGTCCAAAGTCAGAGTTCAGCTGCCAATGCAGCAATATCCAAAAGCGCGTAATTGCGCTGGGGCATAGGAGTGCACCTTACTCCTATCTTTATGCAAGAACGCCCCCTCAGACCTGTTGCCTAAACGTTGCAGCTGCCCACTACTTGCTGGGCAGCTGTGAATCACGGGCAGGCCTGGCACCTCTGTGCCTCCTGTCCCCCTCGGGGACTTTGGATTAATTGTGCCCAAGGGTTGCAACTGCCCGCGCTGGTGCGGTGCAGCTGTGGCACTTCTTATCAAGGGGGCCCGGCACCTCTGTGCCCTCTGGACCCCCACATGACAATCAACACATGCCCCCATCGTTGGGGCGGTCCGCTCTCTGGCGGGACCGCCCAGGCGCCGACAATGCGCCTCGATGTGCCCCAAGACTCTGGGGCCCTCTGGAAGCCAACATGCCCCATCCTCAGCAGCTGCCCGCACTGGTGCGGCGCAGCTGTGACCCTCAAACGCGGCATGGGCACCTCTGTGCCCTTGGGGTCCCCACTGGGACTCTGTCACCAAGGGAATGCGGTAAAATGCTGCAGCTGCCCACTGTCAGGCGGGGCAGCTGGGGCGGGAGCGCGAGCACCGATAATATGCTCCGATCTGGGAGCAGGTATGCCCAACGTTGGAGCGGCCCGCTGCCAGACGGGGCCGCTCTGACTCCGTGCCCCACGGGTACCACAATACCCAAGAGCCGTCGCCCCCACGGAGCCCTACTCACCGGCTCTGGTCGGGGAGGCTCTCTCTGGGCGTGTGCTCCTCTTCACCCGGTCCCCCTCCTGGGACCGGGACTTCACCGTGGAGCCTGGAGGCTCCGTCACTGTTCTTCTGCCTGGGCCCTCTCCTAGGGCTCAGGACTTCTCCGGTGCTTCGCCGGGAGGCGGGTGGGCTCCCGTTCTCCCTTTCTCTGCACACCGGGGCTCCCTCGCTCGTGGGAGCCCCGCACCGGTACCGCCATCACTTCCGGTCCTGCCGCCGGCCCCGCCCACGTCGCAGGCAAGGTTGCCTGACTTCCGGGTCGCGCTGGCAGCGGCCCGGCAACGTTTTCTTCTCGGCTGCGGCCATGAGGGGTAGGCTCCCTCGGAAATTAATATATAGAGCGGGGTGGGCTCCCGCTCCATCGGTAAAAGGCAAAGACGCGGGGTGGGCACCCGCGCACTTGAGTATCACGGGGGAATCCCTCGCATCGGGATTCCCTCCCACGAGGCGAGCAGCCTCGCGCTGCACAGCACCCGCTCCTGCTCGGCTGGGCAATTACAGGATAGCGCTTCCAGGCACTACATGAAGCAAAAAGTCCTCAAAGGTGAAGGGGCAATGCAGGGCCCAGGGAGGCAAGCCCTCCTGGCAGCCCCCCCTGGGCCCCAACAGCAGCACGCCCCGTAGGACCAGCAACCAGGAACTGCACACTTTCATGGGGTCACAGCCCCTTCTTTTATACAGCATTTTCCTTTGTGTCCCAGCACAGGGTTTGGGGGAACCAGATACAACTGGTTTGGGGGAGCTTTGGAGCACTTTGTTTTGCTCAGCTCCTCTCTCCTTTCACAGGACAGGCTAGGGACATCAGACGCACCACAGGGGTGGAGCCAGCATTGTGGAGGGAAGGCACAGCCCTATTCAGGTCCCAGGTGCAACTCCTCCCTCCCATCTAGATGCAGATCTCCCTATTCAGCCCTGCGCTGACTCACCCTGCCCCTCCTGGAGCCACACACACCTCCCAGCCCCTGTCACTCACAAGCCAGACATGCAATTCACATCAGGCAGGCAGACACAGAGCACACATAAATGCCAACTTCTAGAAGTGGCATTTCTACACCAGTTATAATAAATCTGCGCACACCATTGCGCAGCATTTATTCTCACGAGTTCGCACATACTAAACTCGCCCCTGCACTCCTCTCACACCAGGAATTACCATGGACACACATATCCCCAATGCATTCCTATGGGAGGCAGGCCAATCTCACTAAATGTGCACAGAGCGCGCACGCACTTTCCACTGGACCACAGTGCGAAAGTGCCCAGAGGCCTAAAACCACCAACACTAGGTTACAGACCAGGCAAAAAGTTCAGGGGTGAACCTGCCAAAAAGGGCCAAGTCCAACAAAAGCCAAGTAGCACACCAGGCAATCTCATTTTATGCTGATGACGTCCTGCCATATTTAAGGGAAGTCACATCCGAGTTTACTTCCATGGCCTCCCTTCTAGTGTAGTTTGGCCTGGTGTCGGGACTCCCAGTGAGCTGGGCTTAGATCTCGTCCTTTGCTTACCATTGGTTGGCTTCAAAGTCCTTTGCTTTCTTGCTTCTTATTTGTCAGTCCCTCCTCCTCATGCTGCTGTGCTGCCTGTCTAAAAAGCAACAAAAAAGCTAATAGATCTTGGTAGGCTAAACCTATTGGCTTTGCCAATGCTTGTTTATATTTGGCCCAATTATGGTCACCAAAACTTACCCACATTCAGTTTTTTCTTGTCCGTATCAGATCTACATTTTTCATCCAGCAACAGTGTGCAGTCTGAAGTCAAGGCACTTGTGAATTGATATGATCCCTTTAGGGCAGTGATAATCAAAGTACAGGCCGGGTGCCACATGCTGCCCTCATGGACTTTAAATGTGCCCCCCAAGGAAACAGTTAAAAAAAATGGAAAAAAAACGTTTATTTACAATGTAGTTGAAGATAAAAAGAAAGCAACAAGGGTGTCCTTCAGAGTTTAACTTTAGGGATACTGTCATGTTTAAAGACATCTTGCAACAAATGTGTAAAAGTACAGATACATTTCTTGTTGGACCTGGCCCTTTTTGCAGGGTCATCCCATAACTTTTTGCCTTCCTCCTGTATTTTTTCTGACCTGTTGTGGGTGGTTTTATGACTCTAAGCACTTTATCACTGCTGATCAGTGCTAAAGTGCATGTTCTCTCTAAGGTAAACTTGGTAAGATGGGTAAATTAAATATGCCAAACAGGTGAAGACCAATCAGTCCCTGGTACAGTGGTATCTCATATACCCAGGGGCAGTAAATTAAATGCTACTAGTGGGCTTGCAGCGCTGCTTGCACCACCCACCAAAGTAGCCTTTAAAACCTGCCTCAGACCTCTGCCACTGCAGGACCTGCGCGTGCAGTTTACTGCAGCTGGGACGTGGCACATAAAGTGGTTGCCACGACTGTGACTCCCCTTTTATTACATATCAGTCACCTCTAAGGTAGGCCCTAGCTAGCCCTATGGGCAGGGTGTGGTGTAGGTAAAAGGTAGGACATGTGCCTTAACTGTGTGGCATGTCCTGGTAGTGACAAACAGCCTATTTGGTTTCTCACTGCTGTGAGGCTGCCCTCTCATAGGGCTGCATTGGGGATTCCCTGATATAGGCTTCAGTGGTAATTCCGCACATGAGAGGGGTAGCGTGATCAAGTTTGGTATGTTTGGAATAGTGGTGTTAAATGCTGCGTTCTGGTGTTCGCGGATTTATTATCACTATTTTAGAAATGCCACTTTTAAAAATGGGCATTTCTGTGTGCTATGTGTCTTTGTGCCTGCCTGTTCTGTATTGACTGTCTGGCCTTGGAGTGACAGGGGCTGGGGAGGTGCAGTGGCTCTAGAGAGTCTGGATGAGTCAGCGCTAGGCTGAATAGGCCTGGTCTGCATTTGGAGTGGTGAGAGGAGTAGCACCTGAATAGGGCTGTACCTGCCTTCCACAATGATGGCTCCGCCCCCCCTGTGGTGTCTGGGTCCAGGGCTTACACCTACAATGGGGGAGTGTTGTGCACTGTAAGGATAATTTTAAGTGCCCCCCAGAACTGGATTGGGCTGGGTCCAGGGCCCTGTACCAGGGCAGAACATAGACTTTGTGGACTATAATTATTGGGGCTGTGACCCCATGTTTTTTTAGCTTACTTGGGAACTGGATCTGAGGAACCCTCTGCCAGGAGGACCCGCTGTGGGATCCAGCTACTACCAGCTGGGAGGCCCTGCGTGCTGGCCGGCCTGTGCCCTGCTCTGCCCTGTGTGACTTTTGGACTTTATCTTTTTGCACCAAGCGCGTGATGAGCACTTGGAGCTCCTGTGGTTGTCTCCGCATGTCTGGGGAACTGGTGCTGTTTCGCTTTAGGAAAGAGTCCCTGCCAAATGGTGGGGGAGTGCTTCCCCTCCCCATAACTGGTATTAATCGGCGTGGTGTGAGCACTGTATGTTCCTGAGCCCGAGGGCTGCACTGACTCAGGGCGTGGCGGTTTGCAGGAGCATTGGGCGTTGCCCGGCAACTGGTCCAGAAGTCGCCGAGAGGCGGCTAGGACAGGAACTGTTCTGCGAAGCAACTGTCCCCTGGCCCCGCCCAGCCCGGAGTGTTGGCGGTGAACAGAGTTCCTGGGGATGAAGGAGAAACGAGGGAGCCTCGGGTTGCCTCGATACTGGCAAACGCAGGTCCCCCTTTTGCTGAGGACCAGGGCAGCGGAGAGAGCAGGTATGCGGGTGGGATTGCCCTCACCGCCGGCCACTACAAGGAAGAGACCCAGGAGGTCTCATCGGCCAAGGCAGTGTCTGATTTCTGGCCGCAGCGGCCCCTCCCTACACGTGGGGGACGCGGTCGGTGTTGCACTATCTTCACGAGAGACCGAGTTAGGTCTCCCCGCCAACGGGGATATTTCTGGAAGAAAGAACGGCGTGGCTCTTGTGAGGTGCACGGCCGGCCCCATTTGCCTGAGCCCTCACTTGTGGAATCAGCTGCAGGCCGGGAGGGGAACCCTCGATGGAGGCCCTGGTCCTGCTTAAAGAAACGGCCGAGTTACCTTGCAGCAGCTGCCCCTCTGTGTAATCACGGGCAGCTGCCTTCCAAGTGGGGGCATTTGACCAGCCCACGCAGTTAGCAGGTCGGGTGGCAATCCTCGACGGAGGTCCCGATCCTGGTCATGCTAATGGGCCTCGACAGAAAAGTGCGGAGGCGCTGGTGCTGCCTATTGCAAGGTACAAGATAGTAATGGGTGCACAAATGTATCTGGGGGGGGACTTGTGTGCCTAATGCCTGATGCTTACATGTACGTGGTATTACATTGCCCCGGTTGGCACCCTATGTACCGTAATGGTGATCTGCATATGCCTAAGGTAGGCATGATGCATTTATAAAGTGTGCCCTCTATAAGTGTTCATGATATGGCACGGTTGATGTGATTTATGCCTAATGCTTTGTGCTATGAGCAATCCTACCAGTAGCTACTGGTCGCCCGAACTGTAATGTGTATGACAATTTGCCCGTTGGGCAACGTGGTTTATATAATCCCTGTAAAGTCATGACAAGTGCCTGGTGGCACAGCGTGTATATGTAATTAAGTTCTAATGTGTTTATGGATAATACAAAGGCTGTTTTATATAACCTTGTGTGGAGTTTCTTTTGTGGTGTGCCTAGTGTGTCGCTGCTGTGTGAGTGTGTTGCGTTACGCATTGCCTCTGGGATAACCCTGACTGCTTTGTCAAGCTACCAAGGGGGGTGAGCAGGGGTTATCTTCAGTGTGTAACTCCCTTGCCCTGACTAGAGGGTGGTTTCTGCCTGGCTTAGGCACATGCCCTAGCCAACCAGAAATCCAATTTCTAACAATTCTCTTCAAATTCAAAAAGTGTATTTCTTTAACATGCACAACAGCTTTACTTTACTACATCAGATTATATCTGTGCATTGAGAAGTATTAACCCCTTCCGCGCTGCGTGAATTTTCGCGCTGTGCGGGCGTTTTAATGAGTGGGCGGGGTTCGGACGGCCCCCGGCCGCCCTCCGCACACGCCCACCGTGACGTCGGACGGCCAGGGGCCGTCCGAAGCACACAAGGGGTTAAAAAAAAAAGAAATTTCAAACATGGATTTAGAAACATTAATGCTTCCACCCACCCTGACAACAATTCTAATAGTGAACTAAGAGGCAAATCAGTTGGAGCATCAATCATGATTGACACACGGGTTCAGGTAGCCCTGGGGTGAAGTGCGCATGCTAGGTTGGACAGATGTCTTGCTCTGCCCAAACCCAACATGCGCACTTGGGCCCTTGCCACTGCAGCAATGTTAGGAGCCCTGGGAGATTACAGTTCCAGCCCCTAAGTCTCCTAAGGAGCGTTGTCAGGGCCTGACCAAGCCAATCATTGCGCTGCTCTTTTGCTGTTTACTAACGGAAACAGCAAAGGAGCAGTGTCATGACTGGCTGAGGAGACGGGGTGGGACTGCAGGGACGTGCTGGTCACAGCTTCCATGCATGCCGTCAAAGTCACGAGTGTTATTGGACGGTGAGAGTCACTCGTGGGGAGGTGCTGTGATAACGGTCGGTGAGTCTGCATGTTATTTTATAGCCAAGTAAAAACATTAAATAGCTCAAAGCCAGACAGACATCTACAAAATTGCCTGAAATACCTCCGCAGGTTATCTAATGCCGCGTGCCTGCTCCTGTCAAAGTACTTCACTGAATACGGTCTAAAAATAAAAAAAGAATTTCCTGTGTGCATGTAAAAACTGAAGCCTTTTGTCTTTGAATTTGAATACATTATTTCGGTCAGCCTGTTAGAAAGCAGTCCATCTAGTCATCCATCGCTTGAATGTCACCATCAAGAGCGGATGTTCTGATGAGTGTAACAAAAGCGGATTCTACTAACAAAAGCGGATTCTACTCTTAAACAGCAGTCAGAGTGCGCTGGGATAAAGGCACAGCTCTTGGCATGTGCTGATTTTCAGTGAGTGATAACCTCCGTCCCCTGCATGTCATAAATTCAGTCAAAGTTTAACAGATTGGTAGTTAAGGAAAGTTTGGAGCGTTTGATTTAAGAAAGACTGCCACTGAAAACAAGAGCATTTTCTTTAATCGAAAATAAAAAGGCAGGTCTTCTGTTGACTGAATAATCTTCCGGGCATTCAAATTTACCAAATAACGCATTTGCATTCTTGTCTTATCTCCTGACGCAGTAAAGTTTTGCTCACGGTTTCAATATGTGACGGTGAGCATGGCAGATAGATGATAATAAATGCATCTGTAAATAAGGTTAAAAAAACTTACATTGAATGGAGCGAGATAACGTCCATACAACAGCACAAAGCTTACCTTCTTTAGAAGCCCAGTCACTGTAAAAACAAACCCAGGTGTTTAGCCTATGTCTAAGTGACATCTTACAGTGAACGGAGTGGGACTGCAGGAGTGTTTCCATTGGGATGGAATTGCCTCTGAAGACTTTTGAATGTGAACACAACAATGTGCATCATGGGGGTCAGCAATAAGGTGCAGTTTAAGTAATACTTTGGTTGCGCTGTCAAGCTGCTTAATCAGGCCATCACTGTTCAGTGTGGCTTCCATCCAGTTCAACAGGTGCAGGCCAGCGCAAGATCTAGTCTACCTACTTCCACCATTACCTGTAGGATTGGTCCCCCCTCCCCCCCCCCCCCTCCTCAAGTCTTCCACCATTACCATCAAGAGGTGGGGGGGAGGGGGTGGTACTAGCCAAGAGCACACCAAGAATCCCCAGGCACCATTCAAACTCTGCAACATGCAGCCGGGTGGACAAAGACTGATGCACGTGCTGCTTAGGGGCAGAGCCGGCCTTTGCTAAGATAGTGCCCTGGGGCGTGGGCGGAGAGAAATGTGGAGCCCTTCCTAATATTACTGAATTAAATGAGGCAGCAGGGGGTCCCTTTTGTGTTCACCGGTCAGTACCTGGATGAGCAGGGACTGGTACCTGAACACAAAACATCCCAGGACCTCCCCCAGCTCACCTCAAGCACAGATAGCTTAGCTGCCTCAGGCAGATGATGGTTTTGTTGATGTGTCAGCAGGGGTTAGAGGCTGAAGGAAGGGGGCTAAAAGGGTGTTAAAAACATTGCCGCTATATAACACCACTTTAAACTGGCAAATCGGACAGATATGCACAGGCAATGAGGAACAATGCTGTTAGCATAACCTTAATGCACACATCTTCATGTGCCCCTCAGAAAATTGGTGCACTGGGCATGGGCCCAGCTCGCCCATGCTTAAGGTCAGCCGGCTTTGAGCCTTAACTTTGCACAATATTCTCTGGCCTCTACCTCGAAACTCAGATGACCATAACCCCCCAAAAGTCTCAAACATGTGAGTCCTATTCGTACCACTGTGCAGCAGCATAATGCAATACCTGTTAGCGACATCAAGGGTAAATATTAAGTCTCATGCCAGCTCCCTTCATGTATGTCAGCACACACGTATATATTAAGGTTGCGTTTACCCGATTAAAATACATGGTGTTTCTGTCTCCAGAAATTGTCAGTTGCAGACATCGGCTTGCCATGCAATCTCTTTTCTCTTGCACAGTACATACTTTAAACTGAGTCGCCTCAAGCGTTTATAACGGGCTACCATTGAGAACTCGGGAGCAAATCCTGAAGGCAGTGTGAATTTCTCACAGTGCCTGCCAGTGGGTCAAAAAGGTGTTCAGAATACTTGGTCATCCAATCCTTGGTGCCTCTGCTGAACCGAGAAATGTAATGTAATGTAATTGGGTATTTGTAAAGCGCACGGCTGCTCCACGGAGTGTCCCGGCGCTGAAGACCGCTAAAACAGGCAGAGTCCACTCCCAGCAAGTGACTAGTACTACTGTTGAAATAGCCAGGTTTTTAATTTCTTCCTGAACGCAAATAGGCCAGATGTCTGTCTAAGAGAAGGTGGCAGACCGTTCCACAATCGGGATGCCACCACTTGAAAAGAGCGGCCGCCCATGCAGGAACTGGAAAACCTAGGGATGGTCACCAGGTACTGCATCGAGGACCTTGGGGTCCGTTGAGGGGCGTAGTGCAGAATCCTTTTCCTGATATGAGCCCCTGAGTTGTGTAGCGCCTTAAAGGCCAAGGTAAGAGGTTTGAACTGGACCCTCTAACGCACCGGAAGCCAATGAAGAGATTTTAAGTGGGGGGTCATATGAGCCCTGGGTCCTACCATAAGAATAGCTCTGGCCGCCGAATTCTGGATCACCTGCAGGCGACCTAATAAATATTCCGGTAAGCCTAGATCTAAGACATTTGCGTAGTCCAGCCTTGATACAATCAGGGCCTGGACTACCGTCTTTCTGAGGGGGACCGAGAGCAGGGGGAGTAAGTTCTTAAGCATTTTTAGAAGCCCGGCCACAGTTTGAATTTGGGTCTTCATGGACATGTCCGTATCCAGCTTAACCCCGAGGTTTTTTACGGTGGTAACTGAGGACGTTGGGGGCGCGCGACATGTCCAGTGGCCACCACTGGCGCCACGCCTCACTCGAATTGGAGGTGAAAAAAATAATCTCCGACTTTTCGGGATTACACTTTAATTGGTTCCCTCTGAGCCAGGAGAACACCTCCGTTAGGCAGGTGTTTATCTCACTGCCTCTGAACACGGTGCCCTTCTCGCAGGTGAACAGAAGTTGCGTGTCGTCGGCGTAAGCTACAATTTTTGCGCCATATTCCTCCGCTAGGAGCGCAAGGGGGGCCATATACACATTAAACGGGGCCGGGCTTAAAATAGAGCCCTGGGGGACTCCAACTTTCATGGGGATGATGGGGGCCGAGAAAGGGGGGGACCATACTGTTTGTAATTGTCATTTGTAGAGCGCGTTATCACCTACTGGTCTCTAAGCGCTATGAGAGCCCTGCCCTAGCACGTAAGGAGGAAGACCATGATTAAATTGTGCCCCAAGCTTCCACAAAGAGGAATGTCTTTAACTTCTTCCTAAAAGGGAGAAGGGCTTGTTCCTTCCGCAGATTCTCCGGAAACTTGTTCCATAATACAGGAATTGAGGTCGAAAAGGCTCTGCCTCCTTTAGAGGTCATGCTAAAGCGGGGGCAGGCCAGCAGGCCGGCCTCCGAGGACCGTAGTGACCTACTAGGAGTATAAATAGCCAGGCGATCCTTAATGTAGGATGGGGCTTGGCCATAAATGGCCTTGTGCTCAATGCAAAGGCCTTTAAAACTAATTCTCTGCCTAATCGGGAGCCAGTGTAGCTGGCGTAGGAGAGGGGTAGCATGGGCCCTCCTAGGCAGTTTAAAAATCAGTCTGGCCGCGTCATTCATAATGACCTGTAGTCTAGCAAGCAGCTTTCCTGGGAGGCCAATATACAGGGAATTCCCGTAATCCAAACGTGACACTATCAAGGCTGATACTGCCGTTCTGAGAGTTGCGAATGTGAGAAGGGGAGCAAGTTTCCGTAGCTGTCTAAGCAGGCCAACACATGTACCTACTACGGCAGATACCTGCTGAGTCATAGACAGTTTAGCATCAATTTTAATGCCCAGGCTTTTTACGGCCTGGGCTGGCTCAGGATTTGCGCCCAACTCTTGTGGCCAAAAAAGGTCACTCCACGGACTGGAGTCTGTGGTGATGGCCAATACCTCAGTCTTATCAGGGTTGATTTTGAGGGAATTGGCCGTCATCCAGTTGACTATGTATTTTAAAATATTTTGCATTCGTGCATGGGCAGCCGGGGCATTATCTATCTGGATAATGATTTGAGTGTCATCCGCGTAGTTGTAGATCTGGCACTCCATGATATTCAGTGCAGCTATCAAGGGTTGAAGGTAGGCATTGAATAAGAGAGGAGACAACGCCGAACCCTGTGGCACCCCACATGAGAGTTTACCGGAGTCAGACACAAAGTCAGCCAGTTGTACTCTCTGTGAACGGTCAGTGAGGAAGGACGTAAACCATTTGAGGGCCGTGCCCTGGATGCCTAGCTCTGAAATCCGCGACAGAAGTAGGTCATAATTGACCGTGTCAAATGCCGCGGATAGATCTAGCAATACCAGGGCACATGGTTTTTTCTTATCGGCCCTGAGCCTAATTTCATCCAGCACGGCCAACATAACCATCTCCGTGCTGTGATGGGCCCTAAAACCAGCCTGGTTGGTTTGCAGGAGATGGTTGACTTCTATACGGTGTGATAGGGATTTCAGCACGTGCTGTTCCAACACTTTCGCCAGGAATGGAAGTTGGGAAATTGGCCTAAAGTTTTTTAGGTTCTTTGCGTCTGCCCCTGGTTTTTTCAATAGTGGGATAACTCGTGCTTCCTTAAAATCAATAGGAACGTGGCCACGTTCGAGGGAATGATTTAATAGCATTAGAACCTCGCTTTCGATCCCAGGTAGTGCCAGCTTGAAGATCCTCGGAGGGCAGGGATCCGCCGGTGACCCTGACTTAATCCGACCCATTAAAGAAGACATGGAGTCCAAGGTAAGCATGGGAAAGGCAGTAAGAGGTTTATTATATGCAGGGGGCAGGGGTACTGATACTAAGGGGCAATGAACGGTAGGAGTGAAATGGATCTCAGTCAGTAGGTCCTTCACTTTTTTTAGAAAGAAGGACTGGAATTTATTACAGTCATCAGGGCAATAGTGGGGCCTCTGTTCCTGAGTCTGCCTCAATTCTTTTAAAATCCGAAAAGTTTCTTTTTGTAAGTTATCAGCGTTCAAGATCCTAGCTTCATAAAATTCTGCTTTCCTTATTAAAATCGCTTTCTTGTAGACTGCAAACATTGCTTTGTATTCAAGCCGGGCACCTGGGTCATAATCTCGACGCCAGGCTCTCTCGCATTGGCGTAAGGCTTGTTTCTTATGTCTAAGGGCCTCGTTAAACCAGGGTGCCCCTTTGCCTTTATCCTTACTCTTTCCCTACGCATGGGGGCTACAATGTTAATGGCATTCTTCAACCTTGTAGAAAGAGCAGCGCTATCTCGATCAAGGTCAGGATTTCCTTGTGTTGGTCCAGGGGGAGAACATTTATATAAAGTATTAATCAGGTCATCTCCTCTGATTTTTCCCCATCCCCTCAGCACTTTCCACTCTGGCTGGGGACAAACTACTTGACTTGTGGATGGAAACCAGCCACTAATTAAATAGTGATCAGACCAAGCACAAGGACTGATCATTAGTGGACTTATAGGTGGGTGGGAGGTCCAGACCAGATCAAGTGTATGGCCCTTCTCGTGAGTGGGTGCATTCACCAATTGCCTCAACTCCAGTGCGCCTAGTGCCTCTTCCAACTGTATGGCCTGACTATCTTTAGGTGTCTGATCCCAGTGGAAGTTGAAGTCCCCCATTATCAGGATACATTGATACCGCGACCGGATATCATTAACTAATTCGATAAAGAGCTCAACAAATTTAGGTGATGTTCGCGGAGGGCGGTAGACTATCAGAGCAATTAAACAGGTGGTCTGGGAGCAGAGTTTAGCCCCCAGCACATCTGCCCCCTCAATGCTTTCTGCACATAGGATCTCTGCCTGTAGCTGTTGGTTATACAGAATAGCGACTCCACCCCCTCTAGTGCTGCTGGGTCTGTTATAACAGAGGGCGGCATAATTCGGGGGCATGGCTGCCACTAAATCCGGTGCTGAGGATTCCTCAAGCCAAGTTTCTGTGACTCCAAGTATGTCCAAATGGTCATCCTGGAGAAGCGAGAAGACTTCAAGATTGTGCTTCTGCAAGGAGCGGGTATTAAGAGTAGCTACCCGTAATCCCTGTGGATCATTGGGCCAAGACATCCTAGGTGGGTGAGGTAGGGAACCTATACTGCCTACTACCAATTGTGTCCTTAATAGCCCCTCGGCCCTAAGTTTAAAAACCACATTGGTCTTAAGTGGCACCACACCCAGGGCTAGGCTCCGAAGTTCCTCCATAGAGTACAAATAGTGGGGCCTAGGGGGACTGGTCCCGGTCGGTCACAGACGGGCTTGCCTTAGGCGCGCTGACGGCCACTTAAAAAGGAAGTGTACCATTTGAGAACCGTGCCACCAATACCGCAATCCTGAAGTCTTTCCAGGAGTCGGTCATGGGGCACGGTATCAAAGGCCGCGGAAAGGTCTAATAGCACCAGTACCGCATTGTCCCCACTATCCAAGGTAGTTTCAGTGACTTCTAGTAAGGCCGTCTCCATACTGAAGTTTGCTCTGAACCCTGACTGACTCGGATGTAATAAGTTATTAGCCTCCACATATTCCGTAGTGACTATATTTACATATTTCTCCTAGACCTTGGAAAAGAAAGGCAACAGTGAGATTGGCCTGTAATTACTCGCTATCAGTGGGTCTGCTGTAGGTTTTTTTAAGAGCGGGAGGATTCTTGCGTGTTTCCAGCTCTCAGGCATTAATCCCTCCGACAAGGAAGAGTTCAGAACCTGGTTGACTGCTGGGTTAATCACTTCAGCAATTGACACCAATACTCTCGCTGGACACGGGTCCACGGGGGAACCGGATTTCAGAGCCTTCATTATCTTGAGGGATTTATCTAATGGGATAGACGGGAACTGTGAGAGACGCACCCAAATTGAGATTAACTCTAGGGGGAGCGGCTGTATTTTGACCCTCTACCCGAGGCAACTCCTTAAAAGAATCTTGGATGAGTTTAATCTTCTCAAAGAAATAGTGCGCTAAACTATTAGTCCAGTCACTGGTCGGGGTAAATGGGCTCTCCATAGAATTAGGGGATGTAAAGTCTTTAACGATTTTAAACCGTTCCTTACTCTTGTTCCCAGCCTGTTCAACTTTGGTGGATAGGAAGAGTTTCTTTTCGTCACGGACCTTGGAGTAATGGACCTTCAAGGCCTGTTTATAAGTGGCTTTGTCAGAGGGGTTAAAATTCTTCCCCCATACACTCTCAAGACATTTACATGCGCTTTTACTTTTTCGAAGGGCCTCCGTAAACCATGATGCCGAGGCCCTACTGGCTTTTGCTACCTGGGTCGTGGGAGGAGCTAGCTCCAACGAGCGGAGCTGTAGCCAGTTCTCCAAGGAGAGTACATCGCTCTCCAGCATTCCATTAAAAGGAATAGGATGTACCCTGAGTGCACTGTCCAGTGCCTCTACAGTGAGCTTATTAAAAGGCCTGAAACTATAAGGACGGGGCCTGCAGTATGATAGAGGTCTGACAGATTCTTTAGGGACTCTGAAAGTAAGCAAAAAATGATCCGACCATATTATGGGAAGAGGCACTTCCATTACTATACTGGCAGTTGAAAAATGTTGGTCTAAAATGTGGCCTTTTTCATGAGTAGGAAGGAAGACCTAGGGGGCCAGGTTGAAAATACCCAATGATTCACACAGCCTGGAAGGCTCAGGTTCCGCAGGCTGATCCATATGGATATTAAAATCTCCAAGTACCAGGCAATGCCTGTATTTGGCAGCGATAGGGGCTATAACATGACCAATTGATTCTAAGAATTTTCCGGCCGATCCTGGAGGTCGATGGATTACGACCCCGGCGATAGATTGGTGTGCCGACACAGTTAAAAGAAAACCAAGGCCCTCAGCTCCCTCTATCTCTGCAATAGGGAGTAGAGAGCAGGAATAAATGTTTTTAAAATTATGGCCATGCCCCAGCCTCTGCCCCCCCGGCCTATCCTTTCTAAGGATCCGATACCCCGGGGGAATCGCACTAGCGATAGTGGGGTTGGAGCTGTCGTTTAACCAAGTTTCCGTAACAAACATAATGTCAGGCTTTAGGTCAGTTAAAAGGTCAAAGAGCTGAAGCTCATGTTTTTTTAACGACCGGATGTTTAGCAGGATAGCCTTCAAAAGGCTCCCTTCCGCTAAGGTCCAATCCGGGTGGGTGCCATTATCAGATTTCTGTGGAGCCTCTGCGCCCTTTGCGCTGAGGGAAGAGGTTGACCATCCGCAAAGTTTGCAGGCAAGGCAGTCGGCATCGGCTGAAAGAGATAAGTGGGGGCGGCAGCTCACACACTTTCCGATGGCTAATAGCTTTGATCTGCAATACCTTATGCAATGATTGAAGTCCGGCGAGTGCCCAGCAGCATTTCCGGCGCCAGTCGCCTCCGGGATGCTGACGTGCGCAGACGGGCTTGCCTCAGCGTCCCGTTTTATTTCCCCCAGTTTAACAACTAGACCGCACAATGTCAAAATGGCGGTTACAATGTGTCCGGTCTGACGCCTGGTAGTGTCCCACTCAGGGTTCGATTCCCAACACCCTCCGCAACTCAAATTCAAAGTGCAGTGTGCTTTTCTATTTTCTATTTAAAACAGCTAAAACACAACAAGGAGATGCTATAAACAATTAAAACAGAGTTAGTGATTAAAATTCTGTGCAAATTCGCCAAATAGCTGCTTCGACACGAGCATGCAAGCAGCTGAATGCTCTGTTACAGGGTCGAGCGCGCTCGCGTAGCGTCACGTTTTATTTCCCCCAGTTTAACAATTAGACCGCACAATGTCAAAATGGCGATTACAATGTGTCCGGTCTGACTCCTGGTAGAGTGTCCCACTCAGGGTTCGATTCCCACCACCCTCCGCAATTCAAATTCAAAGTGCAGTGTGCTTTTCTATTCAAAACAGCTAAAACACAACAAGGAGACGCTATAAATAGCAGCTTCGACACAAGCATGCGAGCAGCTGACTGCTCTGTTACCGGGTCACTTATTCCAGTTGCAATTGTGATTCTGTGCAACTGTGTGCGAAGGAGGTTTTGATGATGTAGTGAACCAGCAAGGGGAGCTTAGGGAGTTCAAGCAGGATGGGGGTGATATCCTATTTCGTCATCGCCTGAATGAGACGTAAAGTGCTTTGTAGAGTGCCCTACTGCCTTTTAATGTTTGTTGCTTGCTGTCTCATTGTGTCCAGTCAGACAAATCACAATAACTTGTATTCCCTCTGTAGATTTAATTTGTAAAGGTATATCAATAAATATAGAAATCTGTGAGTTACTCACTGCATTATTATCTCAGTCTGTTAGTTCTCTGGTTGTACTGAATACGTCATTATCATATGAAATCTCTTTATTGATGTCATAACTACACTTTCACAACTGCCTTATTAACGTTCTTGCTTTCTCAAATTTGCTTGAAAATGCATCATTTGTGAACTCTTCCTTCAAAACTTTCTCAGTGGTGAGAACCCTCCCAAACCCTCCTTATGAAGGTCGGGCTCACTTGCTATGCTCGCTTGCCACAGGTCACTCATCCAGAACTTTTACTCCCCGCAACTTTCAAATCTCACCAGCCGCCACTGCTCTCAACATGTATGGTTGGGTGATGCTACTTTTGTTTTAGGCAACTAAGTGTTTTTTGCAGCAGCTTCTAGCCATAAATGTGGCAGTTGTTTGCAACGTTTTATGTCCTTGTATAATAGAAAGACGAGGCTTTCTGTTATACAAGAGAATCAGCCTTCGATATTTATTACGTCTAGTCTTTCTCATAGTTTCTCATGCCAACCTCCTGTGCCTCTTCTTCCAAGCTATAGGACAGATTTTGATTCCAAAGATGTCTCTTCTTGGTACTGTGACGAAGTGGGAGAGCGGCATCCGCTAAGGAGGTACACAATGATACCGGTTTCTGGTACAGAAACGCCTTTCATACAGAAAAGGGATGTGTAAAGTAATCCAGGAATTAGCTCTTTGAATTCTTGCTTAGACAAGAAAACATATTCATGACTCCAACAGCCTTTGATCTTTGAAAAGTTTGGAATTACTAATAGAAAAAGTCTGTGTTCTTGCATTTGTGTAGTTTTCCACTCTGGATTCCATTCCTGTCTGTAACAATCTAGATAAGTGACTTTTACTCTTTTGGAGTCAGATTCTTTATAAATTGCTACTTACTTTATTTGTAAACGTTTTTAAATTGTAACGCAAAATACACTGTTTTTGAATGTAGCCGTGCACTCTGCTCCACGCTGCCAAGGGAGGTAGTAGATGGTTTAAATTTAAAAAGCACTCTCTGAGCCAAACTTAGATGGACCTTTCTTTGAATGCTTTGGCAATCAATCAATCATGGTTTTTATAGAGTGCACTACTCACCTGTGACGGCTCAAGGCGCTGAAGGAGGGGGGTGTGAGCAGCTCCGTTGGGGTCATTCGAAGAGCCAGGTCTTGAGGTCCTTTCTGAATTGGTGCATTGTCTGTCTTTGTCAGAGGTGAAGGGGGAGTTCGGTCCAGGTCTTGGCTGTGAGGGAGGAAAAGGATCTTCCACCTGCTCTGGTCCTGTAGAAACGAGGGACTGAGGCAAGGTCGGCTGAGCGGAGGTTTCTATTAGGGGCGTGTAAGGAGATTCGGTCGTTGAGGTATTGTGGTCCGATGTTGTTGAGGGCTTTGTAGGCATGTGAGAGCAGTTTGAAGGTTATGCTTCTTTCGATGGGGAGCCAGTGGAGGTTGCGGAGGTGTTGGGTGATGTGGTGATGTTGTGGGATGTCTAGGATAAGTCTGGCTGCGAGTTCTGGACGATCTGGAGTTTGCGGAGGAGCTTTTGTTGATTCCGGCGTAGAGAGCATTTTCGTAGTCCATTCTGCTGGTGATTAGTGCGTGGGTGACGCTTTTCCTGGAGTCGGGGTTGGGGGGGTATCCACTTGAACGTCTTGCGAAGTATGCGGAGGGTGTTGAAGCATGCGGAATATACAGCGTTGATCTGGCGATTCATGGTGAGTGAGGAGCCGAGTATGATGCCGATGTTGCGTGCGTGGTCGGTTGGGGTGGGTGGGTTCCCACGGGCGGGGGGCAGTCAGGTGTTGTCCCATGCGGAGGGAGTGGAGCCGAGGATGAGGACTTCTGTTTTCTCTGGGTTGAGCTTCAGGCAGCTGTTGCTCATCCAGGTCTCGACGGCTTTCATCCTTTGTTGGAAATTGCGCCTGGTGATGTCGGGTGAGGGGGATGAGCTGCGTGTCGTCGGCATAGGAGATGATGTTGAGTCAGTGGTTTCTGACGATGGTTGCTAGGGGGCCATGTAGGCGTTGAAGAGTGTGGGGCTGAGGGAGGATCCTTGGGGTACTACGCATCTGATTTCTGTCGGTTCTAAGAGGAAGGGCGAGAGTCTTATTCTCTGTGTTGTGCCTGAGAGGAAAGACTGTATCCAGTCTAAGGCTATTCCTCTGATGCCGGCGTTGTGTAGCCTGGTGGCTAGTGTGCAGTGGTGTGCGGTGGGAGACAGTGTCGAAAGCTGCTGATACGTCCAGGAGGATGAGGGCCGCAGGGAGGCCTTGGTCGAGGAGGGTGCAGATGTCGTCTGTGGCAGCGATGAGGGCGGTCTCTGTGCTGTGGTTGCTGCGGAATCCGGATTGAGAGGTATCTAGGATGCTGGTGGTTTCTATGAAGTGTGCTAGCTGGGTGTTGATGGCCTTTCAAAGACTTTGGCAACGAAAGGGAGCAGAGGGATGGGCCTGAAGTTCTTGAGATCTGTCTGGTCTGCAGAGGGCTTCGACATGTTTCCAGTCGTCGAGGAATGTGGCGGTCTCGAGGGAGCTGTTGATAGTTCGGCGTAGCTCGAGTGCAATGGCGGCACTGTGGATAATGTGCGACGGTGTTATATTCCATATAGGTACCCCAATATAGGCTCAGGTAACATCACCTATATTCTCCCCTACATTACACACAACGGTTCTTGGGGACTGACCTTTTACCTAGATACGACACTGCAAACAGAACGCGGGATTTCCCTAGTAGCAGCCTCATACATTATGCATGAGGATTCTTGGAAACTCAGCAGGACTCTTCTCCTGCATAATAACTATGTATAGACTTCATTCCCGATGTCATTCTAAGTCCGACACTGACACAGCAAGGTAAAACCCCCGGGGAGACCTTTGGGTATAAAAACATCACATCTTGCTGAAACAAAGAGAGGAGATCAGGACTTCCATGCCGACACACTGACGCGAGACACTGAAGCACCCTGCATGCAGATATTCCAGCTCACAGTGGTCTGACATCCCTTGCGGGGTGTCCAACCCGAGACCAGGACGGGGTCCCACAGGTTCGCACTTCAGGTAATGGGGGTTGACTTTATCCTAGAGGGACTCTTGGCTTAACACCTACATACATGCTAACTAGATGCTAGGTACATCTAGTTAGGGTAGCATCGTAGGAGTAAGCATTTTTATTGTCATTTTATTGTCATGTATTTTAGATTGCCTGTATTCATAATTATATCAGGATGGTAGAAATCTACCATCCTTTTACTTTCTTAGTGCTTCTAGTCATTGATATCTGCTTCTGTCTAATGATCGTTGCAGCACATCTATTCTACACCAGAATAACGACCGGTCAATAAATACTTATTGAAAACGTCCCTACCGTTTATTCTGTGTACTTCTCTGAGAATAAGTAAGCACGAGTGACTGAGCAAAAAGTAGTACGCTGTTTCCACGGTCCTGAGGGATCAGGTTGTCATGTTCGATAGTTGCCAGGAACTATTCTCTCCTTGGTAAGAGGAGTTTCTAGTGGCACTGTGAGCTAGCTGGTATAAAGGCCAACATACCTGATGGGAGTGTCTGGAATCAGTCTGGACAAGAAGCCCGCAGTGTACGTTGTCCAAACGCGCAGATCCTGTATAGGTTATATAGGAACTACACGACATGGCGCCGCCAACGTTGGTTGGGTACTTATTTAACAGTCAATTCTGAGTAGTTCAGTGGTGCTATTCTCAGAGACCCCTACTCACATTACACCAGAGACGTCTGGAGTGGGAAGGGACAAAACTCCTCCGCAGCTGAGTAGGCAAAATACTATGTATTGGCTGTTGGTTAATCAAGCTTGAAAGACACATTGTTCCTGTTGTGCATAACACCTTATCTCAGTTCCCTTGCGAGGCTCTTTTTGCAGAAACAATGGCAGGACAGGAAGAAACTGTGATTCAATTAAATGTCTCAGGTGAAGAAGATGCCGATGCAATACGCATTCCAGAAAATGTTAGAACGGCCATCACCCTAAAACTAGCCGAATATGGCTTAACGTCTAGGGGTGGGCCAGTAATATTTGTGATTGAGGCACACGAATCTTATAGAACAGAGGTATTCTATTCATGGATTAAATTCCCACATGCAGATGTACGTTCAAAAATATTTCATTACTACTTAGAAGATGACATACCGAACGAATATTGTCCATACGAAGACATTGAAATTCCGCTCACTTACATGGAGCATTATTACTGGTTTAAAGGCGCCCTCCCCCATACAAGAAATAGAGTAAGACTCGGCCCGCTCGGAAGAGACGGAGCAACATGGCCAGTACTGGCGACATATGCACCACATCCTGACATTGAGACAATGCCAGGAGGAGACTTACTCACACATCATAAAGAACTAATAAAAATTTACAGGAACATGACACAGTTCGTGATGAGAACACTCACACTACAGCCAACACCGGCTGTACCAACAGGACCAGTCCAGACTACTGCAACCAAAATTACACCACAAACATTACATGCAGTAATGGGTAAAATGCCCACAAGACCCGAGCAAATGCCCTTTTCGATAGCTCAAAAAATAACACAGCTAGAGGCAGTATTACCGAACACTGGTCCACAAGAAAAGCATAGAATGCTTACAATTTGCTAGACCATGGGAATAGCTCCCCCGGTAGAGGATTGTACCTCTTGGGGTACGGTCTTCGCTGCAATATATACCAGAACACATGGTATCCCTTCATTAGCAGTAGTACCAGACTTATTGCAACAGATACAGAATGAGTATGGAGCAAAACCTGCTCTGAACTTAGGGATGAAGTTATTAAATAACTTCGCCCAAGTATCAGCTATAATATTAGCAAACATTGAAGGGGAGGCAGCATCAGTGGCAATACGCCAACGTTTGAGAGATTTCACTCCTTTACAACAGGAGACAGAATTACCTAAAATAATAGAAACTGCTTATGCAGAATTAGGTAGAGACAGTTTGGGAGCTAGACCAGTAAAACCTCAGCTAATGGGGAGTCCTTAAAAGGATACCTTTTAAGCAAGCACGTACTTCTTCAAAGAAGAAGTGGGACAATAACAAACAACAAAAGAATAAAACAAATAGATCTCAATCCAGAGGTGGGTCTCCTCACCGGGAGCCCTCCGAAAAAAGGTATAACCTTAGGAATAGAGACAACATTCGTAAACCTGATCGGTATCAGGACACTGATACACGTTCCTCTCGTTCCTTTCAGGGTTCATCAAGAAACTCCGAGAGAGAAGGACGATCGGAACACAGAAAGGAAGAGCATACAAAGTCCAGAGACACGCAGCGCGCTCCTGACTACGCACCTAAAAAAGACAACTTTCAATTCGACCCAACACTGATGTCTACGTAAATATGCCTCAGCGAGCACCATCTACGAGTTCGACAAAACCTGCTGAGCTACCAGAAATAGATCAAACTGCATCTGGCTATTTCATCAACTTTGATACATTTTCATTGGATCCGAGTGAACCTGAAACCACGCCAGCCCCAATTTCTCATAAACAACAAATCAGACTTCTACATCTTTCTTAAAAAAACCTACCTGGTGTCACATTGGGTAGAACTTTCGATAAGCACCGGGATACTTTTCTTTCTCTTTTGGTTAGGCTTAGTGACTGTCTTTTTCTTACTTGTTAACGTAACTTACCTTCACCAAAGCTCTGCAGCATCAAACGTGAACTAACTTATGAAACCATATGTTTCATCACATCGTGAACAGAGAGACTTGTCATCTGTGATCATTACAGCAGTTCCTATACCAGATAGTATAGTATGGGACAAGGTTGATTATGATATATTCGGACCGACAGAACTTTTAAAAATACCACATTTGTTTAAAATTTCTTAAAATTATGTAATTACCTCCAGTATATTTTCCGATGATTGAGATTCTGAAACTTTAAATATGTTGTCTGATTTAGAAAAATCTGCCGCATTTTCTAGCAACGAAATGTTAGAAGACACATCAGACTTTAACCTCTTACATGCGTCGGACGGCCCTCGGCCGTCCGACGCCACGGTGCTCGTGTGCGTCGGACGGCCGGGGGCCGTCCGAACTGCTCACGCATCAAATTCCGCCGCACCGCGGTGGAATTTGTGCCTCGTCGAAGAGGTTAACACAATGTATTATCAACATTATGGTAATCATTTTCTACACAAATCTAGTAACCCTAGAAATGTTTTCACATAGCACCAATGGGAACATTGCCCAACACCTCCGAGAAGTAGTTCGAAAACTTTTGCACAAACATTTTCATATTTTTCAGGGTTTAATATTTCAGGCCCGACCATTAGCATCGTAGGAGTACGCATTTTTATTGTCATTTTATTCTCATGTATTTTAGATTCTTGCCTGTATTCATGATTATATCAGGATGGTAGAAATCTACCATCCTTTTACTTTTAGTGCTTCTAGTCATTTATATCTGCTACTGTCTAATGATCGTTACAGCACATCTATTCTACACCAGAATAATGACCAGTCAAATGCTTATTGAAAACGTCCCTACCGTTTATTCTGTGTACTTCTCTGAGATTAAGTAAGCACGAGTGACTGAGCGAAAAGTAGTACGCTGTTTCCACGGTCCTGAGGGATCAGGGTTGTCATGTTCGATAGTTGCCAGGAACCATTCTCTCCTTGGTAAGAGGAGTTTCTAGTGGCACTGAGCTAGCTGGTATAAAGGCCAACATACCCGGTGGGGGTGTCTGGAATCCGTCTGGACACCAAGCCCGCTGTGTACGTTGTCCAAAAGCGCAGATCCTGTATAGGTTATATAGGAATTACACCACCGCAGGCAGGGGTCAGTAGGTGCTCTGGAGTAAATGCTCTTCATTGTCTTTAAGGTGTCTTCTCACCTGGAGCCCTCTCACCACAGAAGGGTCTGTTGGATGGCATCGTTGCAGGTGGGTTTGAGGCGGTGTTGTGGTCTTGGTCGTCGAAGTTGTCTTGATCTTGAGGTGAAAGAAGGAGCCGAGTTTGTTGCTGAGGTCTTGGGAGGGAGAGACGACATTGTTTTACTGTTGGGTTTGGCGAATTCCTGTATGACCGCAAAGAGTTCCTTGGAGTTGTGGGCGTTGGAGAGGATTCTGTCTTGGATGAAGTTTTTCTTAGTTGAATTTATGAGTTGGTTGTGTGCTTGAATGGCTGCTTTGTAGGCGGAGTATGCTTCCGGGGTTTTGCTGTTTCTCCCCTTCTCCAGTCATCAGCAGGAGCGCTTGGATTTGGAGAGATCCGTGGTGAACCAGTTGGCTTTCTTGTCTTGTGGTGTTCTGGAGGGGAGCGAGGGTGTTGGTGCAGTTGGCGATCCATTGGTGGAGGTTGCTTGCCGCTGTGTTGGCGTCTGTCGTAGTAGGGGGAGGAGTGCAGGTGAGGGCGGAGGTGAGGTGTTCTTCGGAGACTTTGTTCCAGCTTCTGTTTGGGGGGCGGAGCGTGCGCTTTTGTGCAGTGGGTTTCGTGAAGGAGAAATGGATGCAGTGGTGGTCTGTCCAAAGCAGTTCCGTGGTGTGGCTGAAGCGAATGTTGTTCCCTCCGGCAAAGATTGGGTCGAGTGTGTGTCCTGGTGTGTGAGTGGGGGTGGAGACAAATTGCTTCAGTCTTAAGTTGGTGAGGTTTTCCAGGAGGGCGGTGGTGTTGGGATCGCTGTGGTTGTCCAGGTGGAAGTTCAGGCCTCCGAAAAGTATGTAGTCCGTAGAGGCGAGGGAGTGGGGTGCGATGTGGTCTGCGATGTCGTTGGTGGTGCGGGATGCGGGAGGTCTGTAGGCGAATGTTCCGCAGAACGTCGTTCTGGGGTTGGGCTGGAAGTGGATGTGTTCCATGGGGGGCGAGGCGTCGTCTGAGTTCGTGGTAGTCATTCGAGACGAGTTCTTGTGGACGATGGCGAGGCCTCCTCCTGGGCATGTGGGCGGTCGTTCCTCAGGATCTTGTATCCGTTGGGGATGGCGGTTGCCCAGGTCTCTGAGGAAGGCGATGTCCGGATTGAGAGTGTTGGGAAGGTCCCAGATTTCTATGGTGTGTCTGTGCAGGGAGCGTATGTTGAGGAGGATGGCTTGTGTGCAGTGGCGTCCGGCGTGTTGGGGGTAGCTTCCTGGAGGTGGGTGAAAGTGCAGTGACGGCAGGAGAACGGGCCTTGTGTGTTGCTCGGCATCGAGAGCTGGCAGTTGTTGCGTCTGAGGTTAAGTGCGTGGAGAGTGCTGGGGTCCTACCGGCAGGGGGTTGAGGGACCAGGGTCCCTGGTGCTGGTCGTGGTTGGGTCGTGGACAGGCGCAGACTGGCTTGCCTTTGGCGTGCCAGCGGCGCAGCCGCACATCGACCGCCATTAAGTAGAGGTCGGGGAGGGTGAACAGCAGGGAGGCGGGAGCGACACGCTGGGTAGGGAGGGTCAGTGGCGGCGGGGAGTGTGATGGAAAAGGAGGGAAAGGAAAGAGGCCATGAAAAGCAAAAGCAAGGCAAACAGAAAAAAGGCAAACAGAAAGAAAGATGACACACACAGAGCGGACTAGCTGAACAGCAAGCTCTTCCACTAGACCACCAGGGATGAGGCTCAGGCTGGAGCCTGCAGGTGGAGGAAGGCCTCGAACACCTACCTGTCAAGGAGCTAGAGCGGCGCTAAGGGCAGTCCCACAACGGTGGAGCTGCGCGGGGAGAGCAGTGACTCGGACCAGGAGGTCCAGACACTGAAGCCTCTTCACCTCAAACTTACAGTAGGAAAAGTTGTACGTTTTAGCTCAAATTTATGATTGTGCTTTTTACATAAATGTTTGTTTTGCTTATAAATCTAAATTATTTATGGTTATTGGTTTGTGTTTTTGTGAGATTTGTCTCCCAATGGGATATGCTAGTAGATTGCCACAGGGAGGCATAGAGCTATCTTCTACGCCTTCTGAATGCTAGCAACTTGATCTTCATCTTTGATATTTTGTTACCTTTTTTATTTGGATGAAGCCAATGTTGTAGATATCAGCCAGATATTTGTATGGAAACAATCTAACAAAGATGCCTCTTGAATGAATGAATGCTTATCTATAGCATAGAAGGCTTGTATCCTAGGTGGGAGTAGGACACGTATGTTACTTATTTTTCACAAAGTTCTTGTTTGGATGTTGTAGTCAAGGCCTTTTGTGGTTGTCTACAGTGTTTTATTTAATTAAAATCAAACTTTTGCCCTCTACCATCTTTCTTAATTTGTTTGTTGGATGATAAGCTTGGGGTTCTTTATGAATGTCTTCTCAATAGAACTAGGATATTATTCCATTGCTTAGAAAAGGTTAATGCCATTATTTATTCGGTTCATACAAAATGCATTTTTTGCCATGTAAAAATGTTTTGTCTGGTAGGTAATACATTTCTTATCAAGCATGCTCCCTGAGAAAGACGAACACCCAGGGACCTGAAATTAATTTGAAAAGAGCAAGGATTTTTTCTGTTTTGATGAGTCGTAGCTTGGAACGCTGGAAATATTCATCACTCTCCAGATTCTTACCTTTGGCAAAGTGAATAGCTCTGGCTTTAATGAGTTAACACATTCAAATAGCTTTATGCATGTTTGCTGGGATACGTTGGCACACTAATGTAGACTTGTTGGCTTTGCAGCAGTCTGAAGAATTTAAGTGGGAAAACTGAGTAATCTGCTTCTATTATCTTTGAGACGGCAAGGTTTCCACATATCAACATCTGGGTCAGTTTTATGACGTAGTTTGATAGGGTGCTCAGTCACCATGAGTGGCTACTTAGTGCTGAATGAGTTATGACAATTTGAAGTGAGGCTTAACCATTGGTCTTCTCGTAATCCTCATCTATGCTATGACCATGTGTGCCTTAAGAAGACTTGTAATGGACCTCTTTGTCACTAGACTGCTGTTTGTGGTGAAGTGCCATTCAGACGAGCATTGGTATATACATTAGGTTTCGCCAATGTGATGAATATATATATATATATATATATCGTCCATCCCATCCATCATCATCATCGTCGTCTCCCATCTGTCGTCGTCGTAGTCATCATCCATCCCATCCGTCGTCGTCGTCATCATCCATCCCATCCGTCGTCGTCGTCATCATCATCCATCCCATCCGTCGTCGTCATCATCCATCTCATCCGTCGTCGTCGTCATCACCCATCCCATCCGTCGTCGTCATCATCCCATCCGTCGTCGTCATCATCCCATCCGTCGTCGTCATCATCCCATCCGTCGTCGTCATCATCCCATCCGTCGTCGTCATCATCCCATCCGTCGTCGTCATCATCCCATCCGTCGTCGTCATCATCCCATCCGTCGTCGTCATCATCCCATCCATCCCATCCCATCCATCATCCATCCCATCCCATCCATCATCCATCCCATCCATCATCATCCATCCCATCCATCATCATCCATCCCATCCATCATCCATCCCATCCATCATCCATCCCATCCATCATCATCCATCCCATCCATCATCATCCATCCATCATCATCATCCATCATCATCCATCATCATCCATCGTCATCCATCGTCGTCCATCGTCGTCCATCGTCGTCCATCGTCGTCCATCGTCCGTCGCCGTCCGTCAGTCGTCCGTCGTCGCTGCTCGCTGCCGTCATCGCCGTCGCTCGTCCATCGCCGTCGTCCATCGCCGTCGTCCATCCCGTCGTCCATCCCCGTCGTCCATCCCTCGCCGCCTCATCATCCATCTGCCGCATCTCGTCGTCCATCCCCGTCGTCCGTCATCATCCATCCCATCCGTCGTCATCCGTCGTCCATCCCCGTCGTCCGTCATCATCCATCCCATCCGTCGTCATCCGTCGTCCATCCCCGTCGTCCGTCATCATCCATCCCATCCGTCGTCATCCGTCGTCATCCGTCGTCCGTCATCATCCATCCCATCCGTCGTCATCTGCCGTCCGTGCTGTCCGTCATCATCCATCCCATCCGCTGCGTCATCCGCTGCGTCATCCGTCTGTCTGCTCGTCCGTCATCATCCATCCCATCCGCTGCGTCATCCGTCTGTCATCCGCTGTCCGTGCTGTCCGTCATCATCCATCCCATCCGCTGCTGCCGTCGCTGTCCGTCATCATCCATCCCATCCGTGCTGCCGTCCGTCGTCCGTCATCATCCATCCCATCCGCTGCGTGCGTCCGTCATCATCCATCCCATCCGCTGCGTCGTCCGTGCTGTCCGTCATCATCCATCCCATCCGCTGTTGCGTCGCGTCGTCCGTCATCATCCATCCCATCCGTGCATGCGTCCGTCATCATCCATCCCATCCGCTGTTGCGTCCGCTGCGTCGTCATCATCCATCCCATCCGTCTGTCGTCCTGCTGTCCGTCATCATCCATCCCATCCGTCTGTCGTCCTGTCGTCCTGCCGTCCGTCATCATCCATCCCATCCGCTGCTGCCGTCCGTCGTCCGTCATCATCCATCCCATCCGTCTGTCATCGTGCTGTCGTCCGTCATCATCCATCCCATCTGTCGTCATCCGCTGCGTCGTCCGTCATCATCCATCCCATCCGCTGCGTCATCCGTCGTGCTGTCCGTGCTGCCCGTCATCATCCATCCCATCTGTCGTCATCCGTTGCTGCGTCCGTCATCATCCATCCCATCCGTCGTCATCCGCTGCGTGCCGTGCTGCCCGTCATCATCCATCCCATCCGCTGCGTCATCCGTGCTGCTGTCCGTGCTGTCCGTCATCATCCATCCCATCCGCTGCGTCATCCGTCGTCATCGTCTGCTCCGTCATCATCCATCCCATCCGCTGCGTCATCCGTCTGTCCGTCATCATCCATCCCATCCGCTGCGTCATCCGTCGTCCGTCATCATCCATCCCATCCGCTCGTCATCCGTCGTCCGTCATCATCCATCCCATCCGTCGCTCATCCGCTCGTCCGTCATCATCCATCCCATCCGTCGCTCATCCGTCGTCATCCGTCATCCGTCATCCATCCCATCCGTTGTCGTCCGTCGTCCGTCATCATCCATCCCATCCGCTGCGTCATCCGTCTGTCGTCCGTCATCATCCATCCCATCCGCTGCGTCATCCGTCGTGCTGTCCGTCATCATCCATCCCATCCGCTGCGTCATCCGTCGCCGTCCGTGCTGTCCGTCATCATCCATCCCATCCGTCGTCATCCGTCGTCGTCCGTCATCATCCATCCCATCCGTCGTCATCCGTCGTCATCCGTCGTCGTCCGTCGTCCGTCATCATCCATCCCATCCGTCGTCATCCGTCGTCGTCCGTCGTCCATCATCCATCCCATCCGTCGTCATCCGTCGTCCGTCATCATCCATCCCATCCGTCGTCATCCGTCGTCCGTCATCATCCATCCCATCCGTCGTCATCCGTCGTCCGTCATCATCCATCCCATCCGTCGTCGTCCGTCGTCCGTCATCATCCATCCCATCCGTCGTCCGTCGTCCGTCATCATCCATCCCATCCGTCGTCATCCGTCGTCATCCGTCGTCCGTCGTCCGTCATCATCCATCTCATCCGTCATCATCCATCCCATCCGTCATCATCCGTCATCATCCATCCCATCCGTCATCACGCCACTCCCATCCAATCCATATTTTTTCCTTGGTAAGTTTTAAGTTGGTGAGCAGTTGTGCAATATAAGGGTCGGTGCAGGCGAAACCTAGTTACAAGCACAGCCCAAGTCTAAAAAGTAGGCCCCTTCAGTGCCAGGAACAACTGGAATTGTCCATATAATTCTTTATTTTATCTACAGCTCAAAAAATATTTAATTTTTCTTTTTCTTTTTTTTGCTTTGGAGAGGGCCCGGATGCTCCCCAACAGTGCTGCGGAGCTGTGGGAGTTACAGCATTTTTCTTAAGCACATTCCCGGCAGCTCTGACACGCCCCTCAATCCCTGTACACACGTTCCTTGCAGCATGGATATGAGGAGCAGCTGCTACATTAATATGCAGTTTTGTGAATTCTAAAACAAACGTAAACTTACAACTAAGTTTACTTTTATGAATCAGGCTCATTGTATGTTAAAAAAAAATACATATAGAGTTTTGTATAACGCGAACAAGACTCATGAGGGTATCGGAGCGCTTTACAAGGGGGCAGTGGATATAAATGCAAACATTGAGTATCAAATATAGGAGTGCAATCTCGTTAGATCAGACAGGAGTGGTCGTGATCAACAAAATAAAAGTAGGTAAGTACGGTCGTTAAATAGTATGGTGACGACTTTTAGCCTAACCATTTAGACATCTGGAATGATTTCACTTCTGATTTGAAGGAGGCGGTAGAGTGAATCAGACGGATTTCCTTCGGAAGAGAATTCCAGATTTTTTGTGCGATGCCTGAGAGCTCTGTTGCACGTTTTCTTCTTTCGGAAAAATCTGTGGTTTCAATGATCTACATCCGCCAGATAGTTCCAGCTTTTGTGCTAGGTATCTGGGGGTGTTGAAATGATTGGCTTTATGGGTCATGCAAGCGATTTTTAGATGAATTTGTGCTTCATACGGAGCCATTTAAGGAATTTCAGGTCAGGGAGATGTGATTGTTTCTTTTTGTTCCTGTGATGAGTCTGGCCGTAGCGTTAAGGGAGGCTCATTAAGGAGCCACTTTGTATCTGGGAAGGCCACTGAGTATGGCACTTCCGTAATCAAGCCTTGGACCGCCGATTTAAGGTCATCCTGGGCAGGAAGGGTTTTAGTTTCCTTAGAATGCTCATCTGGTAAGTTGCTCCTTTGGTGGCATTGCTGATGTGGTTCTGCATGTGCAGATGTTTGTCTAGTATAATTCCCAGAGATCTTGCAGAGTTTACAAAGTGAGGAGTACAATTGAGAGCAGTTAGATGTTTCATCCAAATGTCGATCTTAAGATTGTGTTTGGGTGGGGTAATGAGGAGGAATTCCATTTTGATGGTATTAAGTTTGAAATGGTTGAGCGCAATACAGTTCTGAGTATTCGGTAGAATGTTGAGGGTATTGAGGTAATCAGGAGAGGAGATTTTCAGGTACAGTTGTGTCATCTGCAAACATGTGGTAATGAATGTTGGAGGATGCTAAGGAGTCTGCTAAAGGTTCCATGAATAAGTTGAACAGAATGGTAGAGAGGGCAGATCCTTGTGGGACTCCCAAGGTGACCGTAGAGGGCTTTGACCGAGAGTGGTTGACCTTGATTCTTTGGGTTCTGTTTGAGTTCTGTTATGGAGGAATGAAGTAAACCATTGGAGGGCGGTCCCTGATAAACTCACCTTTCTTTCAAGGAGGTTTAGAAGGTTGACGTGTTTCACAGTGTCAAATGCGGCGGATAAGTCAAGGAGGATGAGAAGACACGCTTCATTCTGATCCAGCATTGATAGGTCGTCATCCACTATGTGTCTGAGAGCTGTTTCTGTGCTGTGATCATGGCAGAAACCAGACTGGTATTTGGTCTAGGAGTTGGTACTGATGTATGTGTTTGCAGAGTTGGATCTGTACACATTTCTCGATGAGCTTCGCCAGAGTGGGAATGTTGGAGATTGGACGGAAATTGTTTAAGAAGGTGAGGATCACCAGGCTCTTTCTGCTAGTCTCAAATTGCGTCTTTCATTGTTGAGGTTTTCATTGAGCCAGGGTTTAGACATTTTGGTGGATACATTTTTGTTGTTGTAGTGGAGCGATTAAGTCCAGGATGTTAAAAATGGTGGTATGGTAATGCTCTGTTAGGTCGTGGACGTCTACCATGTCCACCTGGGGGGTCAGGTAGTTGCGGCTAAGGGCCAATAGGTCATTGAGGTTTATGTTCTGTAGATTCCGTTTCCAATGTTTGTCTTTTTAGCTTGAGCTTTTTTTGGGGTCACATTGGCATTGATGAGGAAGGTAATACGGTGTTGGTCTGTCCAATCGCAAGGCAGAATGGACTCCAGTGTAGTGGAGCCACGTTTTGTGATGATTAGGTCTAGGGTCTCTCCTTTATTGTGAGTAGGGCAATCAAAGAATTAGGTTAACTCTAGTTCTGATAGGAAGGCTTTGAAGGTGTTGACTAATTGGTCATTCAGGTCTTTCCAGTGAAGGTTGAAGTCTCCAAGGAAGATCGGAGTAGTTTGTTGGTCCGCGTTGTTTGAGACTACTTACCTGATTTGTTCTATAAAAGCTAGGTTGTTTCCGGTAGGGTGGTAAATTAGATGAAGCTTGCAGATTGGTCTGTCATTGCTAATGATATTGATGCAAAGGTATTCTTCTGCAGGAAGGGTATCCGAAGCTGCCTGAATTACCTATAGGGTGTTACTGTAAATGCATGCAACTTCCCCCACCAGTTCTGTGAGTTCTGTCCAGTCTAACAAGGTTGTGACTAGGGGGGACTAATAGGTCTAAAATAGGGGTTGAAGAGTCATTTAAGCAGGTTTCTGTCAGGATAACAAGGTCGAGCTCATGGGTGCAGGTGAGGTTATAGATGTCAGATGCATGGCTAACAGCCAATCTGCAATTAATGAACATGCATTTCAGGAGGATATTGGAGTGGGCTGTGACAGACCGATTGGGATTGATGGGCTTGAGATTAGTTGTGTTAGTCCCTCTAGGATTATGACTTGATACTCTGGATTACTTTGGACGGTTTCGATTTGCACAGGAAATAACTTGGTGTCTTCATTGGGGTTGTAGGAAAGGAGAAGTGCGTGGATGTCGCTATCTGACAGGCAATTGGTCGATCTCCTGGGTCGAGAGGGGGAGCTAAGGAGAAGACGGATCCTATTAAAGTGAGGCGTGTGAGGTTTGCGGTTAGGGAGCGGGATGAGCTGGGAGCCAGCTTGCTTCATCTGTAAACTGTTATGCCTTTGGTTGAGCAACACCTCAGTGGTTAAGGGGGTAAGTCTTAGAATATCTGCCTTAAGATGTAGCACCTGAGGAGGTGAGGGGGCAGATGGTTGTGGGTTGGGAGGAAGAGTTAGTAATGGGTGAAGGAAGAATTTGAAGGTCAGATGGATCCTGCGGTGGGTTTGTCAAAGTGGTAGGAGCGATAGCCTGAGAGTGGCAGATGGGGAGGAAGTATGCTGACTGAGCGATCTAGAAGGCATGTGGATCGTCATGTCAGGGGGTAAGAATTCCGGCGTATTCGTTGTCGGTGTATTGGTAGGCGATGAGGTGAGGTCAGGAGGGCTAGGTGGGAGTGATTCGGGAAGCAGGGGTGGAATTGCGGGGGTGGGAATAGGATCTGGAGGGAGGGACTTCATGGATGCGCTGTGGAGGGATCTGATGTATGTGGGCAGGAACGTCGACTTAAGGAGAGGGACTCAGTCCGGATAGAGAGTAAGGAGTCGGTGGTAGTGGTGGGCAGAGATGGAGAGTGGGGGCATAGGGTTATCACTCAAAAGGCTGGATGAGGCCAATGTAGGAGAGGGTGTACAAAGGGTTGCAGGGTTGATGTCAGGCGCGTTGGGGTGTCTTCGGATAGTGGTTAAATTCTTCTTGTTCACTTTTCTTTCTAGGATTGGGAACAGTTCATCCAGTACTGCTAGGTTGTCATTGGAGGATTGAATTAGGATGATGCCATTGTTGTAGAGAGATAGGGTAGCGACTGCCCCGCTTTAGGGTAAATGGGATATTGATAGTCTAAGCCCATGGGGTGTTTTCCTGGAGTTTATTATTCGTAGTAGGGAGTATATGGCAGTTCTCCACTGTGCACGTCTTTTAGCGTAAAAGATGAGGTCACTAGTTAGCATGCCCTTACTTGAGCAGAAGTATGGGTCAGACATAAGGGTTTCCGGGTGGGATTTGAGTAAACGGTGTTTGAGACTTTTAGATGCTTTTTATGAGAGACTAGGGGGGTAATTAATTGTGTAGGCATTACAGCCTGTTGGACTTGGTGTTGTGTCCATAACTCAAGAAGAGCAAGCTAAAGGGGGAGGAGAAAGTGAGTTAATACTGTTGTCATTGGATCAAGAAGCAACCAAAAGGTAGCATGAGGGCGCCATAGTAAGCGTTAAACCCTAGGTTCATAGTAGGGAGTAATGCGTAGGAGGGTAGTAGGGAGCTTTGGTCTGTGATCTGAATCCTTAGACCATGTTGCATGCCAAGATGCACTTCTAACAGGGGGCGAGCTTTTTGCATCATAACCACAGGTGTAATTGGGGGAGGAGCGGTCTATGGTAGGGGACTATAGACCATGTCATGTGCCAGGGATGTCCCTCCAATGGTGGGTGGTCGTTTTGAGGAATAACACAAGTGTAAATGGATGAAGAGAATGAGGCGAGGGTCAATGGGATTGTAAAAAAAAAAAAACATTAAAATGTTTTTATTTATGCCTTATTGTGCACATTGCGTACATCTTACACATGTTGGGGTGAGGTGGAGTTCAGAAAAGTTACTAATGTACATCCATTAAATTAATGTACATTATAATAATTAAAACTTTAAGTTAGATAGCAGGGCAACACTGGAAACACATTATGACTTCTAGCCATAAATGTGAAGTTGTAACCACGCTTGAACAAACCAGCATCAATGTCTCTCTGGTGTGTACCTCAGCGTTCGTAGTCCTTTCTCTCTTTCTGGTGATCCAGTGATGTTGTTGTGTATTTCACTGTTATGATTTGTTAAATTAGGACCTGAGTTTTTTTTATTTAGAAATAGCAGAGCAACGGAATGATATTGAGTTCAGGGCGTAAAACGTTTTTGTAGATGAAATCCTTAGTGGAGCATAATGGAGGCTTTGGTCCTCATTGTGAGCTGCAGAGCAATCTTGATTCAC
This sequence comes from Calotriton arnoldi, assembly GCA_963921515.1. Lineage (NCBI taxonomy): Eukaryota > Metazoa > Chordata > Amphibia > Caudata > Salamandridae > Calotriton > Calotriton arnoldi. The sequence goes on from CAWUFW010000035.1 coordinate 6,167,340, forward strand.
CGGAATCAAAATTACTGCTTGTGAGAAATCATCACACAGACCAAGCACTCTTATTTCCCGCACAGATATGGCTAATAAAAATGTGTGTGGAAAAATGCTATATTCTCAGGTTTGCAAAAACCTGTGTTATCACCATACTATATGCCATTATGATACAATATCCAGAATAACAAAACACAAACTCCATGGTATTGGTAATTCAATATGCAGTGTTACTTCACCATTTAGCGGGGCTCTGAGAATGCAGCTCTTTACTGAGTATTTTTAGCAAATCACAAACTCAGGATTATATCGTTGGAGGTGTTCTATCCTTGTGTGCTGATGTGAAATCTCCTTTTCTCACACGAGATCTGTTGCACACTTCTGGGGGAGCCAGTAATCATGTGTCTCTTGATCCTGCTCAGACGTAGACGTCTGTAGCAGAGAAATCGACTTCTCAGGAAATTAGCTTTCCTGCAATTTGAGACTTTTTGATGAAATGCAGCTCATGTCTGGGAATCTTAAACACATTAAAAGTGACTGATAGAGACCAGGCATGTGCTAAACTTCTGCACTAATTTCTTCAAAGGATTGTTCATATTTGGCTAATAATTAAAGAAATGAAAGCGTGAATGAGGCAGGAGGAAGAGGGGGGCGAGGGTGGTTGGAAACACTGGAGTGCAGGAAGGAGGTGGGAGGAGGGTGGGGTGGGTTGAAAACGACGACGGAGGTCAGTCAGTCAGTCAAAGATCTTTATTCGGTTGAATCTCAACCATAAAAGAATACATCTTAAAAACAATTGATACAAAAGAAGAAGAGAACAAATAAGTAAAATATACACAACTCGTGATAATTCCATGACAATAACAATTTCCTTTCCAGGATATCAATATCATAAGTGAGTATATCTACAAAGGAGCGTCTTTAAAAGCTTAGCACAGGATACTAATAGTTTAAAAAATCATTTTCCGACAATATCCCGTAACCGCAGAGGAAATGTATCTGTAAATCATTAAACGGGTAAATTCATCTTTTAAAAGCTGGAGATGATATAGGGCGGCCCGACATTTTCTTATGTTTAAAAATTTTAAAAGCGGCAATAAAAAGACACACCTATGCTCAGCAAGTTTACAGAAAAACATAAAATGTAAGGTACTCTGGACCGACTCAGTCACAAGGACACGGGTCCAGTTTGTCATCACAGTAAACTTTACGTGGATAAGAAACAAGGAAGTAAGAGATGCCGAACCTAAATCTTATTGAAAAAAACAGTTTAGCATGGCTAAAATATAAAAAAAGATAAGGTTCAATGCCTGGGGTGCAGACGACGGAGGTCAACGAAAGAGACTGCAGGGACATGCACTCTCTACCAGTGCAAGGTTGATATTAAAATAAAAAAAGTCTATCTGCGGCCAGTAATTCAGTGAAATTATACATATGAACACCTCCAGCACAACCTTAAGTTATTCAGCGGCGAGTGCTTAAATATCTGAAGCCCGGGCGCGGCATGTAGACTTGTCAGGGAAAGATACCAAAATGTAAACGGATAGTAAATGGTATGCAGCATTAACCAAAAGAAAAAAGTTTGAACTACCAGCGTGGATAGGAGTAAGTAGTTAGGCTACGGGAAACTGATAGACACAGAAGGGAGACCAGGCTACAAACAATAGAAACGGAGGAAAGCAAACTTGAAAGCACACGAATCAATAAGAAGTGAAGGCGGGATGGAAGTCCCACTTAAGATATATTAAAAACAATAGATCATGCACAGCGCAAGTGAAACCTAAAAAAGCATCCGTCAGTGCTCGTAGCTGTTTATCAGAAAAGATATAGAGGGATAAAATCCTTGGCCGATCCCATCTCATCCCACAAACTGAGCAGCACCCTCTTTTTCACCCACTCTCAAATGGTGTGCATGGAGAGTCAGTACCAGAATCTTTGTAGGGAGTGTGACTTTTTTGAGAGAAAGGAACCAACGCAGTAACACATCAGATGTATTTTAACCGTATGAAATCTTTTCATTGTGGTATGCAGTACTCTTAATTCGCACACCAAGAGAAACAACTGAAGACTTTCAAACAGAGGTTAGAGATTTAATTTAGGCATTCCTGTTGTGGATTGATTTTTTGATCTGTGCCCACCTCTTTATCTTTGCAGTTATGTTTCGTTTCAGAGCATTACCTGTATAGTGAGGAACTGCTGTATTTTTTAGGTCTCGCGCCTAGCGTTGCACTGCGCAGCAGTGCTCGCGCAGCGCGAGACATTTAGTGGGTGAAGTCGCGCTTTAACAAACCCCCTGATTGATTGAAAAACGGGGATTCAGCACTGACCTAGGAATCGCACACGCTCGTTCGTGTGCGATTCCTTTTGTGCTACCCCATTGGCCTTTTCGTGCGTCTTTTTATAAAAGACTGCACGCAATTGGCCAAAGGCGGGTGCATTGCTCCGCCCATGGCCTATTGGTGTCTATTACGCGCTTGGTGCGCGTAATAGACCGCAATAGGCCATGTGGTTTCAATTATCGTGCCCAGACACGGGCGTGATAATTGAAATCACATGCTTAGCTGTGGCGTGCGTGCGCGCACCACTTGTTTGTAACCACTGCCGCCTTTGTTCCTCCTTGTGTGGGGGAAAGCTGGGTTGCCTTTTTTTCTTCCAGCACAGGTGCAAAGATGACTTGCATAAATACAAACCGCGCATGAGGGATTTGGAACGAATTCCCTTCCATCTGTTAGCTGCAGACTGCCTTCTAAAGCTGGCTGACCACCCAGCCGCTCACCCACACACCCACTCGCTGACAAAAAAAAAAAAGATGAGACTGCCGCAGAATTGGAAAAACTGGCAGCCGTAAAAAGAATTGCTCATTAGTATAAATCGGCAAGCGCCGAGCAAAGCAAGAAGAGGCGACAGAGCGCGAGCTTGTGTTTTCAGAAGAGCAATATTTCTGCAGTATATGCCTGGCATGTCGTTGTAAAATATTTATGTTGGACATGAACTATGCTTATTTAGTAGTGTTACCAGGTGGCTTTATGTCTGATGTTTCCTGACAGGGTCTTTCATTTTACTACCAAATGCATTCTGTGACTTGTAGTCCCGGCGCTCGTTCATTTCATGTGAGCCAAACTGACCTTTCTTGTGCACTTGCCTTGTTATAAATGCTTTGGAGCCCAGATTCCCCATTCTTCTCACCCCCCTCCCGTCACCCCAAAATCTCCTTTCTTCTCTGGCGTGCGCCGCTGAAGAGCCCCTCGCACGAGGAGAGGGGGTGAACGGGGGGCTTTTGATTTCAATTCATGCCCCGCACCTTCAGTTCCTTGCGTCACCGCTTTCTCTTGGACGCCTTTACTTGCGCATCTCTGGGCTTTGTTCGGTGTCGTCCGGCTGGCGGGGGCGGTGGGCATCGTTTTACTGCCTATGCTTTGAATGTCCTCGCCCCCTGCTTTCAAGAGAGCCCAGTGAGCCGTGCACGTGTGTAAAACACTCCGTGATCCCTGTCTCACCCAGCCCTTCCGAGACTCGCTGTGAGGGGTTAGTTAGGTGTGTTTCCCACACTTCAGTCGGACAGTTTTGTTCAGTCTTGGAGTGTCTTTTCCCTCTGGTTCTTTCATGAGCACCCACAAGCTTTAGTAGTCGTCCCACAGCAGCTATATGTTGATATAAGTGCCCATATCATATTTTACCATTGTCCCCAAATAGGATACGATTGTTTGTGACCCTTTCTTCTGTATGGTGACACCGCTCCCGCCACTGACTCTTGGGGCCCTTGTAGACACCATGTGCCAATTTCAACACACGATGAGCACAATCTGCCTGTTAAGTAGTCTGTCGTCGAAAGTAGTGCATGTCCTCAACTTAATCTGATGACCTTGGCACTTGGACTTTAGTCCGCAGTGAGGACACCTTTCCACTTTGCTTCTGTGTGTGGGTGGAGGAGTGAGTATATGTTCCTGGTTATTCCTACATGATTCAGTCACTACAGTGCAGATAATCTGCTAGCTGCGGTGGGTTGGTGCACCTATGATGTCACTTCCTGGATGTGTGCACGTGTCCTCCTTGAGTACTGAGTTTGTTAGTATCCGCACTGAGGAGGAATGAGTTCATTCAGCGTGGGATGAGTGAATACAGCTTTCTGAAGGGACAATGGATATTAATATTGCTACTGAGGTGGACTGAAGCTAAGGTTTATTTGTGATTTATTTATCTTTTGCAGAGCTCAGCTCTTATGGGTATCTACATCGATAATGAGCTCTCGATGCGGTCCCAGGTTCAGGCCTTAGTTTGAACCTATTTTGGCTTACAACGGATGCTGAAGTAATTCCTGCTGCTTCTCCCCCTGGTTTCCAGGAAGATAGTGGTGCAGGCACTGATCACGTCCAGATTGGACTATGCCAATGTCCTCTATCTGGGACTACTGGACTACCTTCTCCAGCGCCGTGCTTCAGGAAACCTCCCAACACTTTGTGCCTTAGGCGACGAGTGCCCGCAACTTCAACATATCTGAAATGGGATAGCTGAGAGATTGATATTTATTGTGATAAAATGGTGCTTTAAATGAAATTGCTCTGGCTGCATAAAGATTGAATGGGGTGAATAGAGTAGCGCTGCAGCACAAACTGAATTCCCTCCCGGCCTAACTTATTGAAAATTGATGGCAAATGGGCTGTTGGTGTATTGTCTAGTTTTCATACTGAGGTGTAGTGATATTCATAAATGTGTGAAGTGCATGTTCCTGTGGGGAGTCCCATAATTGCACAATACCTTAGGAATGGCACAAAGAAGTTACTCCTGCAGTAAAGTCTTCCTTCTTCCTTTAGGACGAGCCAGGGCAGTCCCTCTGGTTTTAGAAAGTTAAAACTTTCAACCATCTAGAATTCGACATACGGCCATGCCTAACTAGGCTTTTAAATACAGAAGTGCAGAAAAAATACCTATAACACCTTTTCATGGTCTGTACTACTTCTGGTCTATGCTTCGAAAGGAGAGTCACAGAGAGGGAAAGAAAGTGACTTAAGACTTGTTGGAAATGGACATTTTTAGTTCTTGTCTACAAGCCCTTGCAAGCTTGTCTGGGTGCAAAAGACGTATTGTTGTCATAACAAGAACCTCTTGTGGTCATACAACCCTCCCACTGCTTACCATTAGTTAGCTTTATTGTGACACTCATCTGCTTTATTCTTATTCAATGGTTTGCCTTCATCTTCTGTTTGTTCCTTCCCTGGAGCATAGCCTATTTACCATTCTTTTGCCTGGCTGGCTTGTATCCTTCCAGTGCTTGCTTTTAGGGTGCTACTCTTTTCTTGTTGGTTTAGCACTCCACGAGACTGCATGTGTTTTCCAGCTCTTCTTCGTGTGCTTCTCTCCTGCCAAACATCCAGCCCTGCAGTTCATGTTGCTCTCTCTCTCTCCTTTATGTGCTGCTTGGTCTCTCTCATGTGCTTGTCCCCCAGACTCACCCTCTCTGTTCTCTGTGTTGCTCTCTCCCTCATGCACTTCTCACCTCCTGTATTGCTTTCTCCTTTGTGTGCTACTCCCCTTCCAAACTCCCCTTCCCCTGTGCTGTTGTTCTCTCCATTGTGTGCTACTTCCCACTCCCTGTGCTGCTTTCTTCCTCGTGTGCTGCTTTTCCCCTCGTGTGCTGCTTTTCCCCTCATCCCATATTCCCTCATTCTCCCCGTACCCAGCAGTACTTTTATATTTGTATTTTGTGCTTTCATGCTAAAAAATGAAGTTTTTTTTAATTTACCGATTTAAGTGTTGTCCGCCATCTTTGATCATAATTAAGAGGGAAATGGAACCAGCGTTATTCTGTAGGCTCTTACAAAATGATGCGACCAGCAACGGCAATATGATTCCACTGTTTTTTTTTTTTGCTGATGCTGCTGAGCGACTGCAAACAGCAATGGTAATGCCAATAAGTCCAAAACGATGAGGCTTACTATCTCTGCCAAAGCTTTTGACCACTCCTTTGTTCCAGCAGCAGACATTCAAATCATTGAGCTGGTATTCGCATGTGCGTAACTCCCAGCTCCTGTACTGTCGAAGCATTGAAAGGGCCCTATATATACATTTAGGACTGCATTTGGTGGCAGGGACTCTTGGCACTTACAGGGCAAGGTGCCTGTACATTATAGAATGTGATCTGTTGGTCAAGAATAACTGTTGCAAGTCCAAAGTTCTGGTGCCACTCCAGCTAAGAGGAACAATCCACCATATTAAAGACCGCAGAGAGAGCCAACACTGTTTCCAAGGGTGATAGAGAAAACATGCAATGCTGCGGTCAGGAAGAAATTAAGAGTTTGGAAGACTCCACCCCATAAATATACTTTTAAAAAGTAGGGTTAATGGCTTTGTTGTGAGTCCCCAGGGTTTTCTGGCAGCTTTCACGCAGAGAATATGGAGTGGTATAAAAAGCATGAACTCCTGAGTGGGAGCTGCGGGTGTCTGGGAGCCAAGGAAAACAAGCTGGTGCATAAATAGGCAGGCCCAAACACAGGACGAGAATGACCTGTTTGCTCGGTCCAGGGTCTCCCTTGGAGGAGCAAAAGGCAAATCAGTTCTTCAGAAGTCAGTTCTTCAGAATACTCCAAAATGCAAGTTCCTCTTTACCATCTGGCTGGGCTTGCCATCACAGTATTATTTGCCTAATCAGGAGCTCTGCTCATTACTTGCAGCCTGAGCACCAAAATGGAGGCATGGGTGTGTCTCTCTGTCAGAGCTGTAGCGCCAGAGGCTACAAACTCGAGACATAGGTTTGTATGTGTCTCTCGCTCACTGTGTCTCACTCGCTAGCTTTCTCAACTCCTCCTGTGGTACAGTCTTCCCAGGCATTGCAGGCACAGGCCATTTTTCTAGAACATATAAGTAAGGTAGAGTGATCTTGCTGTAGACACTCCATTAACGGTCAATGTAGTATACTACTGCTGAAAACCTACAGCTGTGTTGGATGATATTGTTTCTGGACTGCGTAATCTGTTGTCATGCCCTTATCCCTCTGACAAATTGTGTGATCTTGTGCTCATGTCCTCTATTCTGTTTAATCACCTGTAACTCCAGTGCTCTTAAACTTTCTAATGGGACAATTTGATTTAATGTAGTTGTAAGAAAGTGGCTTACTATTTGGAGAGGGATGTGAGTCCTTCTCAAATAATAATTCTGAAATGCTCTGCCTACTGAGAATCAAGTACACTTTTCTTGCATTTTACTCTCAGGATAGCGAGGCAGAGCAGTCTAAGATCTACTATGATGAGGTGGTGTGCGCTTGAAACTCAGTCTGCAGGCATGCAACAAACAAACAATAATCCAATCTCCAGTCAGTTCTTCTACTTATAAAAAGGAAAGGTATTTTGTTATTGCCAGTCTACTCAATACTGTGCATTAATTTGCAAATACATACATGATGGCAGATGGAAATATCTATGGCGACATCCTCCTGGTTTTTACATGCCTAGCGAGCCCTGAACCCTATAACCACAATACACCCTACCCTCTCAAACATATACTAGACATTATAGAATGGTTGTAGTTTTCAAAAGGCAGTCCAACTGCCGTTTTCTGGATGTCACCGCATTACTAAAAGCAGAAATATGTCATAAACCAATGCAACAGCATCAAATTCACTAATGATGGTTCTATCTCACAGTGATGTTCATTAATACCTGTAACTATTCACTGCATGAGGAAAGTTGCTTTTTTTTGCTGTTTAGTGGTTTAACTCCAACCATCAGGAGTGGTTCTTGAGGTTTCCTGGCCGCTACAGTTTGCAATTTTGGTGGACCTTGATTTTTACTGCTCTCCTTCCTTGCTTAGGACCAGTCTCTTATCTGGTGCCGGCCACTTCTCCTGGGCCTTGTGCCCTCCCTGCCTGCATCCTCTGGGTCCCATGGCCTCCTATTGCCACTTGCAGAGATGGTGGAAGTCCGGGATCCCCTCCTTCTGGAGATCACACTTGTGCAGGACCAGTTGACTGAAGATCCAGGGGAAACCTTCAGGTTTTCATTAGCAGTTCCATCCCTGTACTGCCCTCCATGGTCTTGTGGGGCCTATGCCACTGGCCCTGGAGAAACAAATTATAGCCCCTGGGTGCCAGCTGAAGTCCAAAAGTCTTGGAGCCCATCTCTGTAGGAGTCCGGGGTCTTCTCTCCCCACGCAGGACATTCTTCTGGTGTCGCTTCCACCTGGTCCAGACTGTTCTTAGAAAGTCTCTCCCCTTTGCAAGGGTTTTTAAGTTTAGGTGGAAAGATCCAGAAGTTAATCTCCTATGCCTAATCCTAGGATGACACCTCATCACTCCAGCCCTGCCCCAATTGTCCTCCACATCATTTTGGGAATTTACAAGGAGACGCCATCAAGTGGTCTATTGAAAGGCCTTCTCTGACAGCCTGAGTCCGGCCCTTGACTGCCACAGCCGCCCTGTCCCTCCCCTCCAAAACCTCAAAGGACAGCCCCTCCTGTGACTTGCTCCAGAGATCTGGCTATCCTGCTTGTTTTCTGTGAGGTTGAGCCTTCCCAGGCCAGGTGCAGTGTGAAAGGTAATTGACACATACAGATTCTCTCCCCACACTTTACACTCTCAGGGGCAGACCTAATTACTGACTAATGGCTCCATTATATGGGTAGGCTTTTCATCCTCCAGTGGGCCAGCAGAGTAATTAACTAAGCCCAACATGGTGATTCAAAGACCTGAATTTCATTCGGAGCTGGGTCAGCGAAAAATAATACATTTTGAACTGTTACATGGAGTGCAGCTATACGGAACTGAATGCATTTCGGGTTCTGAGTTATAATATTGGTATGCCAACAGGGTCTTTAGACATAACTCTGGTGAAAGTGTATAGCTTTGTGCAGATTTTGCCCGTAGTGCATATACAGTAAGCACTCTACATACTTCAGTGAAGCACCACTGATGTACATACTTGCACTATTAATGCCCACTCATATTATAAAGCCTGTACAGGTCAGCATCCATACATGAAGGGTCATTTCTGCGATAAGCTACTTATGTGCAGACACCAGGCTGAATTATACAGTAGTTTCACATGCTCAGGCCGCACGTGTGCACATGCGCTCACATGCAACAAGCCCAGCGCTTCTTATCCGAGGTGCGCATCGTGGACCTTATCTTAAAAGTGGACACTGACGGTAAGCACTCCCATTCCATTATAACAGAACTTACCCCGGTGAGAGTCAGTGTTGTATTCTCATGCGATCTCCCTCCTTATGTACATTGCTGTACGTGTTATGACTCGTAATGTAGAATGTTCTTGTGTTGGCGTTCTTACATCTTGCTGTATACATGCGTTTGAGCTCTAGAACTTGGTGGAGATTTGGCAGTTGGCAGTTTGTGCTGAACTGCATGAATGCTGGCTGGTGGGCTCGCCTTCTTTGCTTAAATCCTACAATAAATACAAACCTGTATTCATACCTCTAGACTGGAGGGTCGTTCTTAGGTAGTGGTCCGACACTACACTCAGGTAGTTGGATTCGCTCACATCAGAAGTCTGTAAACCCAGGTAGTCCAAAAGTGAAAATTCCAGGGGGATTATAAAGGTGGAATACATTTCTTGCAGCAGTAGTTTTTGTCATACTCTGATACTTGCCCTGGCCAGGTTTTTTTTAAGTCTTGCTTAGACAGCGCTTGCGCTGTTTCTTTGAGACATGTCAGTGGCAGCCAGCGTCATATCAAACAGGTGGGTCAACGGGCGAAGATTTAACCCATTGACAGGCACCAATAAAAACCAGCAGTGCCCTTAGGCTCAAAACCAAAGTTCTCAATCGTGGTCCATTTTAAACGGTGTTTATAACAGACCACAATTAGAAGCTCTGGAGTTGAGACGGAAGGCACTGCGAGTTTCTCACAGTGCTTGTCAGTGAGTTTTGCCACTGTTGTCAATCTGGGCATCCAGTCATTTCTTGATCTCTCCCATGTGGTCCCCCAGCACAAAGCAATCCATTGCAAACATCCACGGTAATTCAGTGCACGAAACGTCCAGATTAAAAGGACAAACCTCAATACATTGCGACAGACTCCATAGGAATGTGGTGTGTACTGAATCCCACAATACTAGATTGTGATAAAAACCATCAGGAAAAGGTTAGGAAGAAATCCCTCCAGCATCAAATGGTAATGTAATTTCATCAGGAATATGTTGAGATTACCTCCGCGGATTTATTTACCGTCCACCAAGAAGTCTAAAACATCATGATCAGAAGGCACACCGGACTGTGTAATTCAAGGATAGAATATGGTACGCATCTCTCAAACACATGAAAGGGAGAGATTGTGTCAGAATTCGGGAGACATTGAGGTAGGCGCTGGGAGAGATCCTCGCATGATCAGACCATACACTCACTAGCAGTGGAGAGCATTGACTGTGTGTAGAGAATAGACTACACATTCAGTGACTGCGAGGAGGAGATAAGAAGCCATGTGCTCCTCACAGACAGTGGAGAGAAAACAGGACACGCTCACTGACTACAGGGAGAAAACTGGAAATACGATCACTGGCTATATGAAGAAAATAAACCATACATTTCACAACTTTGCAAGAAAACCGACCAGACACACTCACTGAAAGTCAGGAGAAAACGTATCACAAGTTCACTAAGGGAAAAACGACCATGCATTTCTAGAGAGGGTACAGAATTCCAGTTGCGGCTGGTCCCGCGAATCAGTAGTGGGGCGGGGGATAAGGGGGCAGAGTTTTTTGTGTTTTTTTTAAATCACTTACCTGTTGGACGGCAAGCTGGCCTGCCGCTGCCTCTCTTCAGTCCTCTTCCTGGCTTCTGCTGGAACAGGAAGAAGGATAGGCTCCCCTGAGCCAATCACAACGCTGCAATCCAGCGTTGTGATTGTTAAGCACCCAGGCTCCCCTAAGCCAATCACAGCGCTGCAATGCAGCTTTGTGATTGGTCTGAGCGCCATGGTTCGGCGCACAGATGGGGAATGAAAGCCTTGGCATGTTCTCCACCCAGGCTGTAATGCAGCTTGGGTGCAGAGCATGCTAAGTGCGCAGGAAAGTTTGACCGGCCCCAGAGGGGCGCACTTATGAGGGTATCACCTATCCTCCCCCCTGCGCAGCCCAGCCCCGCAAAACTGCCCTGGCACATTAAAATACATTGATAATAACATTGCGTTATTATCAATTTTATTTTTCCTTTTTTGCCGTGCTGGAAGGCAGTGGGGCGACGCTCCTCAGTGGAGGAGCTGCCCCTGCATGTTGAATTCAGAATATGGGCTTTAAGCTCCGCCCAGCGCTTCTGGTTGGTTGGTTGGCCTGCCTTTTGAAAATTCCTTTACTGCGGTTGTTCAATAGTGCGCATCTGTCCTGTCTTGGGTGCTTTGTTTCCTCCCCCAGGGACATCACTGATTGTTTCTTTTGGTTGGCCATCTCTGGCAATATGTTGCCCCCTCACTTGCAGAAGCACCCCCACCCTCCAATTATTGCTGCTGTCCTTCCTGGTTTTCGCTGCACAACTTTTTTTTCCCTATTTATTGACTTTTGTGGCAATGGCGGCACGGCACGCTTTAGCTTTCAACATCTACAGCTAAAGCACAGCGTGCCGCCATTGCTACAAAAGTCAATAAATAAAAAAACAAAGGCGGGCAGAGGCAGCACTTCTTTTCCATTTATTTACTTTTCTTGCAATCGTTGCACACCGCGCTTTTTTTTTATTTATTGACATTTGTAGCAATAGCGGCACGCCAAGCTTTAGCTTTAAACATCTAAATCTACAGCGAGGCGTGCCACCAATGCTACAAAAGTCAATAAATAACAAAACAAAGCCAGGCGGACGCCACATTTCTTTCCCATTGACAAAGCCGATAGCTTTCCATTTAACTAATGCGAGACCTATTGCATTGCAAATGCTTGTTTTCTTTTTAACGTTGTCCGCTCAATGCATACTAAGAAAGCGGCTGCCTTCTCAGTGTACAGTCTCATTTAAGTCAGTAGCTTCAGTTCAGTATTGTGTGTTCCAAAAATAGAATGTTTACGTTAGTACGTGTGACGCAAATACAGTATTGATTGACTGCAGGGCAGGACTGCCTGTTCTGTCACATTGGTGCCGTGACCCTGCAGAGTTTATGGAGTGCTAATACCCAGCGGGCACGACGGGTAGAACCACCTGTCTGTCGCCCCGCCTTGTTGCGCAATCCGTGCCCCGGGTCCCAGCTGCCTCAGACGGCGTGGTGATCACCGGTATTTACCACTTGCGTATACTTCTCGCGCACGATATGCATTCCTGAGTGAAAGACGACCCCGTGTAACTGAAGTAAACAAGCCCTTTCCTATTTGGTACACTTCTGCTGCACGAAGACAAGAGGTATACTCCTGATCACATCAACATGAAATTACATCGAACGTACGCGCTCTTCCTGATGATTTTTATTCTGTTTTTGTGTTGAGTTGTTTATATTAAGTTGTCACGATTTTTAGTGTAATAAATCTGAAGTCTCCCCCCCCGCCCTTCCCCCCTCCAGATCGGTACAAAGTTGGAACATCTTTGGGAAATTCCATTCCTGTCATGATTATCGCTAGACACTGGGGACTCGAGGGAATAGTAGGGCACAGTAAGCGTCTCATCGTGGCTTTGTCATTGTGCTCACTGCAGAGCAGAGCGAGCTTGTACTCATCTCGTGAACGTCATACTTTCCAGTAAACGAGGGTCTCTGTTTCTGATTTATGATGCAAAACGTAAGCCATTCCGAGTATTTCATATTGAGACAATCATTCAACCGGACTAGTGATCCCTTCTCGAAGTTTAATTTTGAAGAAACAAATATTTGTGATATAATGTGGTGCTCTCAGTACAGTGTGAAGTTGTGAGAGCTGCTGTGCAAGGGTCATTTCAAGTTCAAGTGTGGTAGATGGCGGGCCGGGGGCAAGGTGTAGATGTGTTAATTTCAAAAGGAAACGGCAGCAGCTTAGTCGTGTTAATTTCACCTTCAGTAATTGCTTTGCAATTGAGCAACAAAATAAAAATATTATAGGACAATAATTTACGTTTTTGAAAAAAAAGCCAACAAAAGTTTGCAGTAGCTTTAAAGTCTTCAAGCAGTTTCATACTCACAAGGGAAATTATTTATGCAACAAAATTAATGTCTGAAAAGTGTAGCTCAACTGAAAAGTGAATACGTCTGAAGAAATCACCTGTTGCCAAACTAAATCTTTAGGAATCTCCCTTCTGATTGGCTTCAGTTTTGTATAAAAAAAGAATCCAGCTCTGTACATCCAAGTTAATCTAATCAAACTTTTTGCGAAACTTCGTAAATGAGTGCCTGCTTAAAAAAGTAAACCTGAACCATGCATGGTTCTAAACGTCCATAAGGTTGGAGTTTAAATCTTTAACAGAATAATAGTTGGGTGAGGTTTGTGTGGATAGAGAATGAAAATGTCCTCTCAATTGTTCAAGGACAATATATACATTTTTAAATGAGTGAAGTCAAGGCTGCCTCCCAGCCTCGTTTCTATGGTGTTTGTCCTGAGAAAATAAAAACGGAGTATACCCTAAGTAAATTGGAGCCAAATTGCCCCTACACGGAACAAGATGCAAATCTAGATGCATACTTTTGTGTGCCACTGATTTAGTAGTACTTGCAATCCGTAATAAAGCTATGCAACAGCTTCTGAATTGAATGAAAGCCATTGTGGTCATTTTGAAATTACAATTATTGTGGACAAATCCCAAACCAACTTTTTGGTGAGGTGTCCAATCAAGACAGCCTACATGTATGTAATGTTCAGCAGTTCCAATATTTATGGATTACCATATCTGCTCTACCAGGTTTAAGACAATACATCTGCTCCATTGTTTCAAGGAGACCAGACCTTGAGATTTTATGGACTATTTAGATAGATGGTAATGTATCTCGAACATCTTTCGAGCAATATAAAGAGGGTATATAATATTGGCTAATGAGACTCGCCCTCATGAATGATAGGGCAGCCAGAAACAAAGGCATGATCTCCCACATATGGGTGTAATGTTCAAGAATTTGAAAGCAACTCACATTTGTTGTTTACCCTCCAGAGATGGAAATCTGAGAGCATGGTTCTTGGGAGGAATCTTGAGGTCTGTGCAAATTAAAGCAACAGACCTTCCTACTGGCTGATCCATAGGCTAATATTTCAAATATAGTAGCAAAGTTTATTAAAATTAGGAGTATAAAAGAGGCCGAGATACGGGAATTCCTAATGGTATTGCATACATATTAGGCAGATTGTCTGGAAAAAACTGGTTTTTATCGTTTTGTTACCTACAAAGAAACCTTGGATGCACGTTTCCACTCGTAGTCCAGGCATCTATCCCAGGTAGGTGCCGGTAAGAAGAATTCTTTACGACAGGCACGAACACTGAAATTAATGAGCTCACATCCACTTTAATTTCTGTCCCTGACACTGTCCTCACGCTGCCTTTACTTGTCATATGCTGGCCTTTTCCTGCTACAGGGGTAGATGGAGTTTTATTACCTCTACCCCTTTAGTTCATTCTCTCCACAGTTTTTTGAGGGTGTATCAACTTGTTGCATCACACAAGACCCCCTTGTCTCCTTTTCTTCCCTTTTTAGACACTTTAAAAAAAATTATATTCTGTATTGTATTTTCTCAGAGGATGGAGGTCTGCCCCCCACAGGTTCGTCTGTAGCCCCATGCATTTTAGGACTTTGCTGTATTACTTTTGTAAGGCCTGCACGGTATGAGGAAATTACCCAATCTGGCTCAGTCTATTATCCGTCCCCTCACAAGAGCTTGCTGGTCGGTTCTACAGACACCCAGGTCATGCCAGTTTTGGATGCCCTGCAGGTCACAGCAGAGCACATCATGCTCTCGCAACTGCCATTCTCCCATTGTATAGTTGGTGTTTGTGAAGCTGCTGCCCATTGACACCTGCCTGCTAATGCCAAATACCAGTGTAGTTATCTCCTCCAGGCTGGGTCGTCCACGTGGTCTCTATGCACCTCTTGGTTGCTGCTGACCCACTCCTCGCCTATCAAACCGATGGGGTAGAGGTGGTACAGATCGGAATCTACACACTCCTATTTATTCTGCCACATATTTATTTTAGTATGGGAACGAGTCTGATGTGTTTGGGCGCTTGCTAAAAAAAAAAAAAAAAAATACTTTGGAAACCCTTGTGCAGTTAGCAAAGTTGCAAAACTTATTAGGGCAGATCAATGTGTGATAGCTGTATTTCCCTTCTCTGGTACAGCTGCTGCATCAGAAGTCCAGTGAACTCATATGCACTGACAGTGTATGTGTATTAAGTCTGGACTGTGGCGCACCGATTAAAATAATTTCTTTCGATCCGTGTTTGTCATCCATCTGGTACCTTAAGTGAGCACTTATTGTAAAATCTCCTACAACACATCTATTCTTTCGTAAGCGCCGGAAACTGCTGAAATATAGCCCCTGCAGAAACGGGGCTAAGAAGTCAGGCTCCTAACTTCCTGCATGGCTTTCCTATTTACATTTTTAAAAGGGAAAGGGCCAAAACCGAGCCCATGAGATAGATCCTGCGTTAACACTTAGGTAAGAGCGACGCCTTGCGAATCAGGATTGCATCGTTCGCCAGAAGTATCAAAGATTTGGCGCTGTGTTACTCGGGAGCAGTGGCGGCCACTAGAGAAAAGTAGTGGTGGGTTGTATGAGGGTTTAATAAAATAAAAGCTCACTTACATGAGTACGTCCACCGCCTCTTCTCCGTCCTCCCTCTGTTCCTGGCTCTCGGCAGCACACGGGCTCCCAAATTCCCCTAAGCCAATCATGACGTTGCTGTCACCAGCATGACATCAACATCGTGATTAGCCTCAACGACCTGGTTCGGCACTCAGAGGGAGTTGGGAGCCTGTGCATGTTCTCCACCCGGTTGTGCAATACAGCCGGGTGGAGAAATGCTAAGTGTGCATGTCTGTTAGACCAGCCCAAGACGGCCGGCCAACTCATCATGTGCATTTAAGTGCACCAATCACTCCTCCCCCCTGCTCGTCACATAGCCCACCCCGCCCTAACCTGGCTCGTACTAAAAATAAAATATTAACGTTGTGTTTATTACCCTTCTATTTTTCCATTTGAACTCAGTGGTGCGACGCTTCTTCGATAGCGGAGGAGCCACAGCTGGAGCCTGGATGGCTGAGTGGATGGAATCTGGAGGTAGAGTGCAGCTTCGGTTGCCCACAGCCTCAGGCTGTTCAGTTGATATCTTGAGAGAAAAAGCGGAGGCGACACAATGATGTAGCAAAACCATGGACAGACGAGATTAGAAATAACTTTTTGGGAGGAGCTACGAGTCAGAGTTTAGTCAATCAGACTAAGATATGACAAGGACATGTTCCGGTCTCCCCTCTCCCGAGCACAAAAAACCCAGGCAACATTTACTAGACGATGAGTGGATCTGTGCTTTGACCGAGACAGATGACCAGAGTTTTTGAGCAGGAAAAGGCGATTGATTAGTTCACGAGGTTCAGAGATAATGGTGGTTATGTTGTAAAGGTAAGCATGTATGCACACAGTAATCATTGCTGAAGACTAGCGATGAACGAGAAGAGGCAGAGTCTAGGCTACTGCAATAGTGCTGTTCTCAGAATTGGAGTCAAGGAAAAAATTGGAGCCGAAAGACAAGCAGTTAAGAGCATGTTGGAGTAGCTTGAATATAATTTTGTTCATCCATTGTAATTGCCAGAGGACATAGGGAGCTAGCACTGCATTGCACCCCCCGCCACATGCATCCAAAACTGTTTATTGATGGTAGTTAGTTTTAATGTGATATTTTGGCTATTGGGGAATGTTTCTGGCAGTAGATTTGGTTGTCTCCTTGGTCTCTGCAAAGACATTAAGGATCTTATGATGGAGTACCTTGCTATGAGGCCAGACATTGTGATCTGTCTCACATTCCTGGAAACCAGTATAGAATGATTTTAGGATACACTGAAAATGATGGCGGAAGTGGTGAAAATGATAGAAGAAGGCCCCAAAAGGATTTGAGATGGTAAAAACAGCTCCTCCCCAATGGGGGAATTTGAAGGATAGTCTAACAGCACTTTCGTCTCAATGAGAGTGGAATGTAATAAAGGTGTGCCCTTCCTTTGCATGAAATCCAACTTTGGGGATTAAATAGTCTGGACTCGGAGTAAAAAATAGACTGGCATATTCCCGAACAGTCATAGGTTCATTAGTAAATATTGCAAAACGTGTGTGGGTTTGTTTTTTTCATCATTTTGACTTTGCGTTGAATTTTTCGCTCCTTTTGATGACCTTCAACAATGGGTTTTTTCGAATCTGCTGAGCAAGTGCTTCTACCAAAGTGCCTCTTTCCTAAATTATAATGGCCGTTGCTCTCTCATACCAACTATGGAGCGATGGGGGAGGTTTGTGGCTGCAGGTTCAAGTTCAAGCAAAAGAAAATCGTGATGGTTTGGGTGCTTTAATTTCTCCCCACCACTTGTAATTATTTGGTCTGCTTTCCAGTCCCCTGTGTATTTTTTGTAAAAAAAATTATTTTTTGCCTGCTGCGCCAGTCCAGACGGAGGCAAGAATATATAAATCTACCTTATTCCTCCGCAATTGAAATGGTTCAGCACACACTGCCAGGCCTAGTCAACTTTTTACATGAACATAAACCAGAACTGTTTCAACCATCATTCACTGGTTAACCCAGCCCCTTATAAAGTAATACATCTACCCAAATAACATTTTGGGAGTGAAGGTTTTTTGTATGCTAGAGGGAGAGAGAACTCTCCCGGTGCCAGAGAAAGGAAACGTTGAAACAGTCTCCAGTATCCCTAAGTGTTTAGTTTGTGGATATCTTGAATGAATTAATAAAGGTTACTAGAGATGGATTGGTGATATTAGTACCCTACCATCTAGATTAGATGGTAGAATCTTAATATCCTTTCTCTGACATTGGGAGATTTTCTCTCCTAACATTACACACAAAAAAACCTCATTCCCAAAATGTTGCTTGTAGCCCACTTGAGCCGATGTAAGTTCAAGTTTGGGAATGCCCGATGATGAAGCATGCCCTGATTGTGTGGTTGAGGGCCTTGCAATTTCCAGTGGCATAACTTTCCAAAAACCGTAATGACAGATATACGAACCCTATTCTTCTTTACTGTGTTTAGCATCAGTTTTAACCTTCACTTTGTGTACAATTCCTATGTCTCGAAAGAGATTATAACAAAAGTATATGTTATGACTGCCTACAAGGTCTGGCCTCTGGTGATTGCCCACTGTTGTCATCCTTGCTCACTTTGTCTCCAGTGTTGGCCTCTAGCAATCTTATCTCAATGTTGCCTCTGCATCTTCACACCTCAGCTACTATTCTTACACTGATTCTTTTCTTTTAGCCTTGAGCATTACAGGTTCGTATTCTAAAATGACTATTTTGATAAGGGTTTGCATGTTATGCAAGTTCTTGTATTTAGTCTTTGATGGAACGTTAGCATTTTTCAGTTGTGCCTGTTCTTCAGATTGTTTGCTGTAGTGTTGATTTAAATAGACATTTTTTTTTTTTTAATATGCTTTTGGCATATAGGTTTGAGTAGAAACTATACATTGGATTAAATCACGGTTAAGCTATATGTTGGATATTTGGCATTGTCAGTGTTTGTTTTGATGTTTGAGGCACTTTGCGCTTCAGCCTTTATAACCTTTTAATTTGAAAATGGTGTCCAGACCAAATTGATTGGTTCCCCCTGCACTCCAACGAACACACATTTTTTTTTTCTTTTTCAAATGTGCTGTGCAAGAAAGTGTTTTTTTTTTTTTTTTCTTTCTTAAAATGACATCAACAAAAGGTTTGCTGTTTTAAGATCATTCTCGCCCCAGCTTTAAGGAACAGGAAGAGTGTTTTTTTATTTAAAAAGAAAAAGTTTTGGGAATTTAAGTGAATTTTTCTGTGTTTTCTGGTTTATACCTACTTGCAGTGTGGGGTGGAAACAAGTTTAAAACTCACTTTTGAATTCAGAAAGCTAAGCATTTCAGAAAAGTAGATACAATTCAGAATTCAGCAAGGTGTCATTTGTGTAGAGTGCTCACTTTTTTCCCCCCAAAGAAACTAATCTTTGAAATAAAAAAAGAATTAAAATAAGTAGGAAGAAATAGGTGATGTTTTCATCTGTAATTGTTTTCCAAGTAATATACCATTACGCCAGTCAAACATTTTTGTTTGCAGGGATATGTTTGGTTTGTTGGTTAAGCTACAACTTATAATACTTTTTCATTGTGTATTGACTACGCATCAATGTATATAGTAAAATCTAATGAATGAAAAATGGGTATGAAAGACACCTATTTATTTTTATTTAAATGTGCCCAAGATAATTTCTTAGAAATAGTGGTTATTTACACAATTCTGAATTTGGCATTACCCATACTATCAGGACTCAAAGGACATTTTGCACACTGGCTTTCACCCATCTTATGTGGCTTGGCCTATCACCTGCAACAGGAACTGGTCAAAACGTGGATTGTGTGAAGTCATTGTGGTGCAGATGAGGTCTTTACATGGTTACAGTTGTGGTTCATTCCTATCCCATGCCTGGTGCCAGATTGAAGGGCCATATATTAACCCCATAACTGCTGAGGCTTTTCCACCCCATTGCAGAGCCCTTTTTTGTGTATTTGGGGTACTTAGCTCTTACTCCTCAAACTTGTTTTGTCAAAAGGCCAAATTGGTGCCCTTTTCCCCCCCCAACATCATGTGGATTCTAAGAGTACCCACGGTTTGTGGATACCCCTGAAGGAGACCCAAAAAATTGCCAAAATGCAGGTTTTTGTTTTTTTTTTGCACAGAAAGTGAGTGCTGGAGGAAAGCATATTGTTTTTTTCTAAAAATGGCATCAACGAAAGGTTTGCTGTGCTTGAACTGCCATCTCCCAGCTTTCAGGAACAAATACAGCTGTTTCAAAAAAGTTTCTTAATGCTTGTGGTTTCCTCCTACTTGCAGTGTGGTGAAAACGGGTGTGAAACAGTGTGTGATCCCTGAAAGCGATGCATTTTTGAAAAGTATAGAGTTCTAAATTTAGCAAGGGGTCATTGGTTTAGACACCAAGGTTTTCCCAAAGAAACTGTTTTGAAATAAAAAAAATGAAAATAAGTAGGAGATAGCTACTTCTGACATTTTCAACTGTAACTTTTTGTAACCATGGCAGAATTACAAAAGCATTATACTGTTATGCCTTACAGGCCCTTCTGATGGATACATCGGCCTGTGGATTCCTCACCTTTTGAATTACCCCAGCGCCAGCATTCCACGGAAACTTTTTCCTAGCTCTCCCACGTCGACGAGGACGTCACAATGACACGGCTCCGCACGCGACTCCGTCCGACGTCATCGGAGCCACAAATAGACCTCGTCGGCGTACTGACGTCAGTTCCCTTTTTTCCGCGCCGACGACTCGCAACGGTTTTCTGGGACTCTCCATAATACTTCTTTAGTTACTTTGTTTCTGCTATTATTCTTTGGAGTGGCAGTGCGATGGCGTCGAAGAAGTCCGGGTTTAAGCCTTGTAGAGAATGTGGGGGCCATATGTCGATCACGGACCCCCATGAAGACTGTTTTGGTGCCTCTCTTCGGACCATGACGTCGATGGTTGTACCAGTTGTCAAAGATGAACCCTAAGGCCTTGAAGGAGCGTGAGGCCAAGTTGTTCATGGCGAAGGCAAGGAAGGAGAAAAGAGGCCAAAAAAGATCGAAGTCGTCGACTTCGCATGCTTCGAAGTCGAAGAAGCACAAGAAGAGGAGGCATGGTTCTCAGCGTCATTCGTCAAAAGGTAGGGCTTCGAGATCGCCCTCACCGGCTCCGAGACATCGTTCTAGAGATGTCATTTCTCCATTTCCTTCTCCTCCAGCGACTCCGGCTCGTTCTAAGACGCCGACAGGTTCTCCGGCGCATTCACCGCAGCTGAAAGGTACTCCTGGGCCGAGCACTTCGCCGGCGCCGAGGGATTCTGCTCAACCGGTGCCAGCGACTTCTCCTGTCTTGGGCCCGACGTCACTGGCGCCTTCACGGCATCGTGGGGATCAGGATACGGCTCCTTTCCCATCCTTTCCTGGGCCTGGTACGGATCCATCGCAGTTTCTCAACGCGATGTATGGCGTGTTTGCCAAGGCAGCCTACCCTACCGGTGTGCCTTCTGGCCCCGTGGGTCCGCTTGCATTTAATTTGGGCGTTCCTCAACATTATGCCCAGGCACCTTTCATGCCTTTTATGCCGACGGCGCCGTCCTGGCACTTTCTGGCTCCGAGGTTCTCGACGCCGGTCTCTGTCTCCGGCTCCATCTGGAGGTCGCTCCTCTTCTCGGCTTCGTACGGCGCTGTTGCCCGCGTCGGAAGCTGTACCTTCGACGCTTGTGCCTGTTTTATCGGCACCGCGTGTGGCGCCGTCGACGCCGAACCCTGTTCCGAAGATGAGATCTAGGAGAGAGGCGCAGAGGCTTCTTGAGGAAGAGGAGTATCAGCAGGAGGAGGCTGAAGAAGGCGAGATTGAATAGGAGTTTGAAGGCCTTCAGGAGGCAAGTGGATTAGATACTACTCCAGAATGGGAACTTTCATCTCCAAAGGCTTTACCCTCGCAAGATGTTGCGCCTTATCATGCAGTTATTAGAAAGGCTGCTGAACTTTTAGATCTTCAGCTTTCCACTGCTGATTTCAGGCCTAATATTCTGACGGAGGTATTACATTCTCCTTCCTCTGTGGTTGAGCCTCTTTTGCCATTTAATGAGGATTTAACTGAGCCTATTGTGGAGGTGTGGAGGAAGCCTCTTTCTGCACCTGCGGTTTCAAGGACCATAGCAAGAAGGTACAGGCCTGCTCCAAATGATCCTACATTTCTTTCAAGTCATCCATCTCCTGAAAGTTTGGTGGTGCAGGCTTCCTGTTCAAAGCAATCGACAGGATCTTTTCCCCAGACTCCTGGGGACAGGGATTCAAAAAAATTGGAACAGTCTGGTAAGAAGGTTTTCTCCTCTTCAAGTATGGCTTTGAAATCCACCAATGCAACCTGCTTGTTGGGGAGGTGTATCCATGCCTTGATGGACTCGGCAAAGCAGTTAATTCCAAAACTGCTGGAGAATGATCGGATATCTTTTCAGGAGATTGTGGCGGATACCCAGGCAGCAGCTCGTCAGGTTATACAGTCTGGATTGGACACTGCTGATTCGGTGGCAAGAGTGATGGGCTCTTCTGTTGCTACAAGAAGGCATGCCTGGCTTAGGTCTTCAGGTTTCTCTCCTGATGTTCAAAATACTCTTCTTGATCTTCCCTTTGATGGTTCAAGGCTTTTTGGGGAAAAGGCTGATTCTGCGCTGCAGAGGTTTAAAGACAGTGGGGCCACGGCTAAATCTTTAGGACTCCAATCCCAATCTAGAGGATTTGGTTTTAAAAGGTATCGTGGCTTTGGCAGCATATCTTCCTTTCGAGGCCGTCAACATCCTCAGTTACAGCAGCAGCAGAACCTCCAGTACAAAGCTTACAGAGGGAAGAACAGAGGTCGTTTGCGGGGTGCCCATCAACTCTCCTCCTCCTCCTCCTCTTCTGTCTCTGCCACTGGTGTCTCTGGAAAGCAGCCCTAGATCCCCCATCTTGGAGCATGCTGGTCCTGTAGGGGGTCGGGTGTCCCATTTTCTACAAGATTGGAAATCTATAACATCAGACCTTTGGGTTTTGAATCTTGTGGAAAATGGGTACGCCCTTCCCTTCCGGGAGTTTCCCCCTCCTTACCAGGGCGGGTGTTTAGAGGACCATTTGTTGCTTCTACCTCAAGAGGTTCTTGTGTTATTGCAAAAAGGTGCGATAGAGGTGGTCCCGGAGCAGGAAAGGGGTCATGGAATGCTACTCCTGGTATTTTCTGATTCCCAAGAAGGATGGCAGGTTAAGGCCTATTCTAGACCTCAGGATCTTGAATTTTTACCTCGGGCAGGAGAAATTCAAGATGTTGACCCTAGCTCAGGTTCTTTTGGCGTTGCAGCAGGAAGACTGGATGGTGTCGATCGATTTGCGGGATGCGTATTTTCACATCCCCATCCTGAAGTCGCATCAGAAGTATCTCCGTTTCACGGTAGGGTCCCAACACTACCAGTTTGCGGTCCTCCCGTTTGGCCTTACTTCCGCACCTCGAGTCTTCACAAAGGTGACGGCGGTGGTGGCAGCTCATCTCAGGAAGTCGGAAATTCCTGTTTTCCCTTACCTGGACGACTGGCTGCTCAAAGCAAACTCGCCGGAGATGGTGCTTCATCATCTGCAGGTAACAGCGCGGCTGTTGTACGTTTTGGGTTTTTCGATAAATGTACCCATGTCTCACCTGGTGCCCTCACAGCGCAACCTGTTCATAGGGGCAGTACTGGATACTACAGTGTGTCGATCCTTTCCACCTCCGCAGAGGATTCTCGACATTCAGGAAATGATTCCCTTGTTTCACGATGGAGCGGTTGTTCCGGTCCTGAAGGTCCTACGCCTGCTCGGTTTGTTCGCTTCCTGCATTCTGTTGGTCAACCATGCATGCTGGCACATGAGGGCGCTCCAGTGGTGTCTCCGCAGGCAGTGGTATCAGCACAACTGGGATCTCAGGGAGTCAGTCAGGATCTCCAGAGAAACTGCAGCTTATCTGTCTTGGTGGAGTGTACAGGGCAACTTGTCTCAAGGGAAGCCCTTTCAGCTTCCTCCACCGGTGGCCACAGTGATCACGGATGCTTCCACTCTAGGGTGGGGTGCTCATCTGGGGTATCTGGAGGTCAAAGGTCTTTGGTCTCCAGAGGAAAGGTTGCTTCACATCAACCTTCTGGAATTGCGGGCTATTCGTTTGGCACTAAAGGCTTTCCTTCCATCCGTTCGCGGTCAGTCAGTTCAGGTCCTGACGGACAACACTACCGCGATGTGGTACATCAACAAACAGGGAGGTGTAGGGTCCTATCGTCTCTGCAGAGAGGCTCTGCGACTCTGGTCCTGGGTTCAGGGCCATCAGATTTGTGTGTTTGCAAATCATCTGGCCGGTGTGCTGAATGTACGTGCAGACAGTCTGTCGGCATTACTCGGCCGATCACGAGTGGCGGCTTCATCCAGAGGTAGTCCGTCTTGTTTTCAAGATGTGGGGATTTCCTCGGTTGGAACTCTTTGCCACTCATGAACGCACACTGCCCGTCGTTCTGCAGTCTCCAGTTTCTGATGCAGGGAGTTTTGGGGGACGCGTTTCAGTTGGATTGGGGTTCACAGCTCCTTTACGCGTTTCCTCCCATACCCTTGATTTCTCGAGTTCTGAGGAAAATTCGCCAAGACCGGGCCCAAGTCATATTGATCGCCCCAGATTGGCCAAGAAGGGTGTGGTACACAGATCTTCACCTCTCATCGCACCCTCCGCTCCGTCTCCCTCTCAGGGCAGATCTCCTCTCGCAGTCGCAGGGGCAGGTTCTACACCCCCACCTCCAGAGCTTGCACCTTCATGCCTGGAGATTAAACTGGGCAACCTGAGTTCTTTCTCTCTCCCACTGTTAAAAGCAAAATGACAATTATGAACATTACCTGCGCCATCTTGTCTGGTGAAATTCTATGTGCACATAAGTTACAGTCATTTTAATCTATCACAGCCATTTTGTACTCTGTTGGTCACCTTTGTTTCACCCTGCCCTTACTAGCTTCCCTCTGACCGACCTGGTACTGTGCTGGGGGCTATAAACTCTATTGCCACAACAAACCTCAGCGCCACTTGCTGCCACAAACTCGTTTTTCCTCTCATCCCTGTTTTCAGACAAGCTTTTGGACGCTCTACCCCTCACTACACCTAGTTACACAAACAGGTTCCAAACACCAAAGACTCTTGCAACATGATTTATTGCACTGCAAACAGCAAGACTTGTTATTACCAACAATGGGACCTGTTTTTATCAACAGAACGGACTCTTAGATCTGACCGGTCTCACATGTTTTAGACCCTGAAGCAAGGTCCAGCTGCAAGATAAGATTGTCTGTTTGACCTGGGTGGGAAGAGAATTACTGTTGGGCTTGTGTGACAACCTGCCCGGGGCGGGGACCCCAAGCTTTTGTAACCATGTTGATCAAACAAATGCATTGTGTCAAACCTGTATAAAAGGAAGAGCCAAGGGAGTTGTCAGCAGAACACCTCCCTGAGACATCCCGGTGTCTCAGTTGACGCGATCTCCTCATGAGAAATAAACCATTTTCTTCTCTTTCAGTTTCCAGCGCCTTGCCTCATTATTTTGATAGCGAACCCAAAGTGAATTAGAGGTGGAACCCTGCACCGGGCAGCATTGAGGGTCTTAGAAGACTCGCTGCCTTTCACACCACCGGATGTGGTGGATGTTATTTTATCATCCAGGAGACACTCCACCAAATCTATTTATTCATCTAGGTGGTCCAAATTTGTTAAATGGTGTGGAGAGAGGTCCATTGATCCTTTGAAAGCCCGTTTGTCTAACATTTTAGAGTTTTCCCTTTCTTTGGCCCAGCAGGGTTGTGCTGTGTCTACAGGGAAGGGATATTTGTCGGCTTTTCTGTGTTTGCTGGACCAGCCGTCTTTATTTAAGTCCCCCATTGTTATGAGGTTCATAAAGGGCCTTACTAATAGGTTTCCTCCCACTCCTTTCATTATGCCTCAGTGGGATTTAAATCTTGTTCTTATATTCTTGATGGGTTCTCCTTTTGAGCCTCTTCATAGTTGTCTGTTGAGGCTTCTTTCTTTTAAAACGGTCTTTCTGATCGCTATTATCTCGGCTAGGAGGGTAAGTGAGCTTCAGGCTCTTAGTTCCAAACCTCCGTTTTTGACCATTCATGCAGAAAAGTTGGTTCTCAGGACCAGGGCTGCTTTCCTGCCTAAGGTGGTTACCCCTTTCCATCTTGGGCAATCCATTACTTTACCTACCTTCTATCCTCCCCCTCCCAAGGAGGAGGAGAGACTTCATCGCTTGGATCCTAAGAGGGCTGTCAGTTTCTATCTGGACAGAACCAAGGATCTGAGGCTGGACGATCAGCTCTTCGTGGGCTATGTTGGGCGAATGAAAGGCAAGGCTGTGCACAAGCGGACTCTCTCCAGGTGGATCATCTTGTGCATCAAGATCTGCTACGCCTTGGCCAAGAAGGAACCGCCTGAAGGTATCAGAGCTCATTCCACCAGAGCTAAGTCTTCTTCTGCTTTGGCTAGAGGTGTTCCTGTTATTGATATTTGTAAGGCAGCAACTTGGGCCTCCCTCCACACCTTTGCGAAGCATTACTGCTTGGATTCTGAGGTTAGGAGGGACGGCCATTTTGCACGCTCTGTGCTAAAGGATTTTTTGGTTTAGGTTGGTGGACACACTCCTCCGGGAGTGGGACTGCTGTGGGATTCAATTCAAAAGGTCGCTGTTCTTTGTCTTCGTCTGTCAGATGCCTTCTGACAGTGATGAGTTTTTGGATACCGAGGCAATAGCCTCATTACTCCACATTCATTTTGAGTTTTTTAGTTGCTGTTTCGGTTTTCTTATCGATGTGTGACACTTTGTCACAGTTGAGGTGGGTTCACAAGGTCAGCGCTGTGATGGGCCGCGGGTAGCCGGTAATGATGAACTTTAGATGCCTGCCGAGGCGGTAGCCTTCTGACAGTGATGAGTTTGGGGTACCTGCCGGGGCTGTAGCTTCCTGGAGGTGATGAGATTTATGTGCCTGCCGAGGCGGTAATGCCTTCTGGCAGTGATGAGTTTCGGATGCCTGCCGAGGCGGTAATGCCTTCTGACAGCGATGCCTGCCGAGGCGGTATTGCCTTCTGGCAGAGATGAGTTTTGGATGCTGAGCCGCTGTTCTGGTTTCACAAGGTCAGCGCTGTGATGGGACGCGGGTAGCGGTCAAATGGGTTTGCGGAGATGTCAGCAAGTTTCCTGATCAGTGGGTTTTCTTTTTGATCCAATCCTTTGTAGAAATTCCTGTTGAGTTTGCGGAGATGGTCATCCAACATCTCAACGCCCAGGTCTCTGTGGAGGTCTGCTGTTCTTGTGAAGATAGGAGCACCTGCTGCTATCCGTAAGGCCTTGCTCTGCAGTATCTGTAAGTCCTTCCGAAGCTGCGGGTGGCAGCCACTCCAAACTGGAGAAGCGTACGTCAGTGTTGGTCGAATTATTGCAGTGATTACTCGCACCTTGCTCTGAATTGGCATTGACTTGGTCCTCAGGAGTGGGTACAATGCGGCCAATTTTTTTGTTGCTTTCTGGCAAGTCTTCTCTACATGGTTCCTCC
Organism: Calotriton arnoldi; assembly: GCA_963921515.1. NCBI lineage: Eukaryota > Metazoa > Chordata > Amphibia > Caudata > Salamandridae > Calotriton > Calotriton arnoldi. Next base: position 6,194,529 of record CAWUFW010000035.1, read on the forward strand.
AGCTGAGTTTGGAATCCAGAGTCACCCCCAGGTAGGAGCTGCTGTTTTCCCATTTGATCTCTTCCCCATTGAGGAGGAATTCAAAAGGTGAGGAATCCACAGGCAGATGTATCCATCAGAAGAACAAGTTACTTACCTTCGGTAACGCTTTTTCTGGTGGATACAGTATCTGCCTGTGGATTCCTCACTGACCCACCCTCCTCCCCGTTGTCCACCTTCGTATACCAAAGGTTTTATGAATTATTTAACATGGCTGTTTTCCTGTGTTTTTTTTTTTTTTTTAAATGCCTTGTTTCGTTCATAGGAAATGCTTAGTTTGTTTTGCTTTTCCTATGATTCTTTATACTGTGTTTTTTATATTTATATTGTATACTGTGTATACTTCAATTATGATGTTGGTTCGCCTCGGAGGCACGATAAAATGGGTGGAACTGACGTCCGTATGCCGACTAGGTCTATTTGTGGCTTTGATGACGTCAGACGGAGTCGCGTGCGGAGCCGTGTCATTGTGACGTCCTCGTCGACGTGGGAGAGCTAGGAAAAAGTTTCCGTGGAATGCTGGCGCAGGGGTAATTCAAAAGGTGAGGAATCCACAGGCAGATACTCTATCCACCAGAAAAAGCGTTACCGAAGGTAAGTAACTTGTTCTTCTGGTTGCAGTGATATATAGTTCTTCAAAACATGTGCTACCCAGAGCCAATAACTGAACTGAACCTTACAATGTTTTCTCTTTCTGTACTAACAATAAAGCAATTCATATGGTAAAATATAAAGAATAAAAAATGGGTATGAAGAAAATCTCTGTATTTCTGAAATGTACTAAAGATTCTGAGTTTAGGAACATTGGTTGTTTGTACACTTTTGCATTTGAGGTTACCCATCCTGTCATGTCAATCAGAGAGCATTTTGAAATATTTCGGCTTTCTTGCAGACTGAATTACATTTGGAAGAGACAAATGTAGGAAAATTCAGTTGGTAATGGCAAATGTTCTACTATTTTGTATTGCCACACAGTTCCTGATTTAAAAAAAAATAAAAAAGTACACTTGTGTGGCTGGGCCTGCGACACAAAACACCCTAAATCGTGACCTGGATCCATCATAATTCACCCTGCAAAATCCTTTTTTTAAATTTTATTTACAGTGTGGTTACAAGCAGATTTTGTGCCCCAGCTGTGCTACCACTCAGGGAATCATACCCAGACATTTCTGAAGCATGACTTGTGTGGCTCTCCACTCAGGTATCCTACACAGAAGCCCTTGCAAACCTCAAACTTTGGCTTAAAACACATTTTCCTCGCTTTCTGTGAGGGAATAGTCTGGAAATTATCTGGAGCCACAAGTCTCCTACCACACAGCATTCCTCCAGGTCTCCCGATAGAAATGGTACCTCATTTGTGTGGGTGGGCCAAGCGCTAGAGTCAGCAAATGGCCCAAAATGCAACATGAACAGATAAAAAATTTCCATTCAAAACCAACTGTTTTCATTGCAGTTTGGATAGCTGTGGATTTGGGGCCCAAGCTCAGCCTGCACCCAGGGAAACCTTTCAAACCCACACATTTCTGAAAGCTAGACACTTTGGGAGTACAGGATGGCATGACTTGCATGGATCTCACAAGCTTTTTACCCAGAAACCCTTGCAAACTTCAAACTGTGGCTAAAAACGCACGTTTTGCCCATATCTGTCAAGGTTCCGGAATTGGTGAGGAGCCACAAATTTCCTACCACCCAGTGTTCTCCCCCCCCCCCCCCCCAAGTCTCCAGATAAAAATGGTACCCTACTTGTGTGGCTGGGTCTAGTGCCTGCAGCAGGAATGGATCAAACCAGAGTCCATAAATGTACCCTCGCAAGAACTCCCATCGACCCTACTTTGATCTGTTCCTGTCCCTTGCACTTGGCCCAGCCAACACAAATGGGGGAACGCTGGATTTTGGTCACAGAATTGCGTGAAAAATGCATGATTGTAGGCAAAGTTTGAGGTTTGGCAAGAAAACGTTGAGGGATGCACATAAGGCACACCACCCTGCACTCCCCCGGGAGCTTTGTTTTCGTAAATGCCTTGGTTTGGTAGGTTTTCCTAGGTTGCTGCTTAAATACTACAGCTGCCAAAATACTACAGCTACCTCCAACGCTGATTTCTCAGAGTTGCTTTTTGGATTCTTGTGTGTTGTGGGTGCTAGGCCCACTCATACAAGTGGGGTAGCATTTTCATTGGGCCAAGGGGGTGGGGGGGGGGGAACACTAGGTGGTTAGAATTTTGTGGATCCCTGTAGATTCCGCAAGTTTACGTCACAGAACTGCAAGGAAAATGCTCAATTATAGGCAAAGTTTGAGGTTTGCAGGGCATTGTGGGTACGAAAACGTCATGAGATCCATGTGAGGAATAGCACCCTTGACTCCGTTGGTGTCTAGTTTTCAGAAATGTCTACGTTTGGTAGGTTTTGCTGGGCAGTTGCCGAACCGAGCCCAAAAAGTGCAGCCATTCAGCATAGAAAGTGGGACGATATTGGGATTTAGCCGCTCTCTTTTGGCCCATATGCAAAAACAATTTCCCCCCAAAAAATCTACATTTTCTCTGTCTTCCCATAGAGGTGGGGATACCCCAGTACTCAGGGTAGCAGAAAGACTGAGGCTTTAGGGATGCAGTGGTGCTTGATGTCAGGATCTGCAGGACCCCACCCCATGAATGATAAACTCCTCTGGGTGGAAGGGGGCATGGGGGTGACGACAAACACTGGCTTCCCTCGCCTGGAGTTGGTGCTATGGCCCAATCCAGGGTGGGACATCCACATCCCTTTGTTTTGTCCAAATGTGAAATCCCTGGTGTCCTGGGGCTTTGGACCCAGGGAACAGATTAGGGGCAAGATCTGTCCCGGGGTGGAGGTGGGGAGACAAAGACTTTACTGCCTCCTCTTGGGTTTGGGTGTAGCTTGATGCCGAGGTAGGCCTCATCGATCCTTTTGTTTGTTTTAGCACCATGTTAAAATCCCTGGTGTCTAGTGGCCTTTCTGTCCCCCAGGAGCAGAATTATGGCTAAATGCCCCCAGTCCACCCCCCGGGAGACCGTTTGGGTGGAAAGAGCTCCCATCTGTTTGCAGGGGGGGGGACGATGGGGGGGAGGGAATGAGTAGAAAGTCTACTATGCCTGGGATGAGAGAGAGCACTAGCCCATTGGCATGGGGGGAGGGGTGGAGGTGGGCTCCACCTGTTTTTTTTTTTTTTTTTTTTTGGGCGCATACATTTCTCTGGAGTCTAGTGGGCTACCTCGAGCCCTGCCCCTCCTCTTGTGAAAACTAAAGTTAAACGCCTAGAAGCCCCCCCCCCTAAAAAAAAGAAAGACTGCTTTGATAATTGACAGGGTGGGCGATCAACCCAATGCTTGGGCAGCTGCCTCACCCCTTTTTATATTTACTAAATAACTCCCTAGAGTCTAGAGGCTTTTCTGCTCCTGGGTGAGGCAGATTGGAGGTAAACGCCTAACTGCCCCCTCACCCCTTTCCGGGGGATGCTGAAAGACTATTGGTGTGATATTTGCGTGTGGGCGCTCGGTCCGATGCCTTTGTGGGCTGCCCCACTCCTTTTTATGAGGGGGGGGGGACTCACTGGTGTCTAGTGGGCTTCCTGCCCCCAGGACACAGATTAGAGATAACAACCAGATTATAGTGTGAGCAGCCCCACACCCCTTTCTCATTTTTAACAATGCTGCCCTGGTGTCTTGTGGGCATTCAGTTTCTCCTCCACCCCACGGGTGCATCTTGGAGGTAATAACTTGCTACCTCAGCACGGGGGGAGGAGGTTTGACTTTGGTCGATGGAGAGAGAGAGAGAGAGAAGGGGTGCACTAAGCCATTGCCTTCGGGGCCACTCCTTTCTTTAAGTAATCCTGGGTGCTTAGTGGGTAGATCCCTATTTGGAGATTGCCGTCCTGTGGCGATCCTTCAAGCTTATATCCCCCTAGGGAGAGATACCATTGTAAAGGGGAGATTATCGGTGCTTGGGGGTGAGATATGGCCCTGAGCATCGATGAAATGAGCGGATTGGCTCATCACTTTCAGCAAAATGACACCAGTGCGCTATACGTGCGCTCTGGCTGCTGGGGAACTCTTCCCCAGCATCCTGAACTCTAAAAATCAAAAAAGGAAACCCTCTGTTGTGAGCACCAGAGGGTCCTCAGTCTGGTGGGCTTGTAGGCCCCCTGGCAGGCAGATTAGGGTGTTTACCACCACAAAGTCTTTCTGACACCCAGGGCAGTTAGAATTGGGAAGGGCGGGGAGAGGGGAGCTAACCCTCTCTCTGCCAGCTCATTTGTCAAAACTATGCCCAAAAGAATCCAAATTTACTTTTTCTTGCCATGGGAATGCTTTAGGGGGAGCAGGAAGACTATTGCGGCTTTACGGGTGGGGTTGCAGCCCAATGCCAGAATGGGATGTCCTCCACCTCATTTGTTTTTATTTGTGGGTTTTTAAAAACAAATATAAATGTATTCCTGCCATCCAGTGGGCACATGGGGATGTGGGGCCTATAGGAGTTGCAGGTGTTAGCCTGATACTAGGAGGGAATGTTACCCCAACATTTAAAAAAAAAAAATCTATCCCTGGTGTCTAGTGCCCTTTCTGCTGCTGGGGTAGGGAGCTCTTCCCTCACAGCTGTAGATCATTCTTAAAATAGAAAATCCTTCCGGTGTGAAAACCAGTAGGATTAATATTGGCATGAGGATGAAGCATTCTCGTCCTCTGCACCAGTGAGGTAGTGCGGAGAAGGTGAACGTTTTGTCCACCACACTAGTGCGGCTAAAAACAGACTTTTTAACACAACTGATCATGCATGTAGCCAGTCATTTTTGAAAATAGTTATAATAGTTTGAAATCCAAGTCAAGGCGCTTGTGATGAAAGTTAGTTTGAGCTGTAATTTCTGTTGGTTGCTGAAACCATGAACATTCATCTAGTCTCTAAGACTTTGTTCAGTGTTCTTTAGAGATGTTCGGGAAAGTAGAGGACTCCTTATAAACACATTGTTAATCGTGTGTTGAGATGGAATAGTCATTTGCACTATTGTTTTTTTTTTATTGAATCAAATGGTTCGTATGGAATGAAGTTTTCTGAAATGGATCTCACAAGACTGAAACTTCTTGGTGCAGTATACCTATGTCATCCTGCACCTAATTTAACCATTTCTGACTGATATGTTATACTTTCTAGTGCAAGTGTCCTGTCATCTGGCAGGTGCTCTACATGTTTTTTGGAATGTTGCATTGTGGTTGAACACTTGACTCGCAGGCTGTGAAATTCCTTTTATCATTGACTTTAATCTCTATATTCAGCTCATGGCACTAATAGATTAGTGGCGACTGATAATTGTGGGATACAGGCCTTGCTACCAGCATCACAGGTTTGTGAGGTTGTCAATTGGAGCTCTATGGTATACCGGTGCATTGTTTCATGTCTTCGGCTTTCTCATTCCCCATGAGTGTGAGAGGTCGGAATGTGGAGTGCTTTAAGTAGATGAGTTATGATGCGCCAGGTTGTGGTCCCTGCGTTGTCAATGTTGCCCCATGTCATACCAAACCCTACAGGCCTGTAAAATACTTTCTCAGTTTGTCCCATTGCATGTGCCTGCTCTACTCCTTCCCCTCTTCCCTCCCAGCACAAACTCTTGTAGCCACATTGTTGTGTCTGGAACAAATTAACAAAATCTTTAGTGAAGCAAGAAAGGCTGTTTGTGTTCCTCTCACTGGCTCAGCTACTTTATATAGGTCACCCACCGTTTACCAATGATTGTGACCCAGGACATGGACTGTGTATGTATGTACATGTATATCTGTAGTTGAACAGCTTTTTCATGTCTAATGATGTCTGGTATCGCCAGTTGGGACTGCTATGGGAAGTTTCTTTTCTCCAAGTTATGCCTCCATCTTCATGGAATGGTGGGAGGGACAGCACGAAAGGATTGAAGCTAATGAAAGGTGGACTAGACATATTGGATTCCAGACCTACTATTTTGATGATCTGTTCATGATTTGGGAGGGTCCCAAACACGAACAACATAATTTTCTGACCCTGAATCTAGCCTTCACACAAAATCCATGCCACTGAAATTAACTTTCTTGATGTATCCATCAAGATAGTAGGTGGGAACATGCAAAATAGCCTGTGCCTGCTTCACCACGCCCACCTTCACGGAAGACTGGAAATTCGCAGAGATCAACCCTTTGCTGAAGAAACCCTCTGCCGACATGACGGACCTTAAGAACTTAGGACCTATCTCTCTTCTCCCCTTCCCAGCCAAGGCCATCGAGAAGGCCATCAATGCCCAACTCTGAGTTCATCGTAGCGAATCACATCCTGGACCTCTCCCAATCCGGCTTCCGAAGCAACCACAGCACCGAGACAGCCCTCCTCGCGGTCACAGATGTCGACCGCACCCTCCTAGACCAAGGCGAAACTGCTGCCCTTGTCCTCCTGGACCTCTCGGCTGCTTTCGATACGGTCTCTCACCACACCCTATGCGCAAGACTCCACGACCAAGCCCTGGAATGGAACTGCTCCTTCCTCACCATCTGAACAGAGTCAGACTACCACTGTTCCTCTCCGTACCCACAGAGATCAGCTGCTGTGTACCTCAGGGCTCTTCCCTGAGCCCCACTCTCTTCAACATCTACATGCCCCGCTCGCTGACATCCTCAGGAACCACGGACTCAACATCATCTCCTATGCCGACAACACCCAGCTGATTCTATGCCTCACCAATGAACCCACAGTTGCCAAGACCAACTTCTACGACGGGATGAAGGCTGTCGCCACCTGGTTAAAGAACAGCTGCCTCAAGCTCAACTCAAAAGACCGAAGTCCTCATAATGGGCTCCACCCCTTCCGCCTGGGACGACTCCTGGTGGCCCGCAGCACTTGGAACTCCCCCACATCCACAGACCACGCACGAAACCTAGGCATCATCCTGGACTCCTCGCTCACCATGAACTGCCAGATCAATGCCATCTTATCCTCCTTCCACACGCTACGCCTGCTCCGAAAGATTTTCAAGTGGATTCCCACCGAGTCCAGAAAGATTGTCACCCACGCACTCATCAGCAGCAGAATCGACTACTGCAACACACTCGAGAAACTGCAGAACATTAAGAATGCCTCAGCCAGACTCCTACTCAACATACCCCGCCGCAGCCACATCACAGGTCACCTGAGAGACCTTCACTCGCTCTCAGTCAACAATAGAATCACTTCAATCTCCTCATGCACGCCTACAAAGCTCTACACAACGTGGGACCTGCATACCTTAGCCACCGCCTCGCATTCCACGCACCCACCAGAAACCTTTGGTCCGCCCAACTGGCCCTGGCTACCATCCCACGTATCTGCAAGACCACGGCCGGAGGAAGAACCTTCTCCTCCCTCACAGCAAAGACCTGGAACACCCTGCCTCTCCACCTCAGGCAATCAGTCACTGCCTCAATTCAGGAAGGACCTTAAGCCCTGGCTCTTCGACTGACCCACAGTGCTTCCAGAAGACCAGCTGGTCGATTTCATCCCCCCCAGCGCCTTGAGACCCTTACGGGTGAGAAGTCGCGCTTTACAAGTAACCTGATTGATTGTACCGCAACAGTACTGCGGGGAATAGCATTCTTCACGCCAACAGCCATCATCCGTTCAAACTAAAGTGGAGTATCCCGTATGGGGATTTGCTTGGGGCCAAGCAAAACTGCCGCGCAGGACAGGCTTTCCTGGTAGAAGAGGGATGCATGACAACCAGATTCAGAGCCAGAGGCTATTCCCAGAAGATTCTGAAAGCTGCAAATAATAAGGTCGCTTAGGTAACAAGAGAAAGCTTGTTGACCTAAAAAGAGAAGAAGAAACTGGTCCCACATGTGGTCAGACTCATTACCACTTTTAGTAGTGAGTGTGCAGGCCCTCAAAATCATGCTCAGCAGACACTGCCACTTGGTTAAAGCAGGCCCTGTCGTTGGGAGTACAGTGCCCGCTCAGCCCTTGGTCACATACCACGAATATTAATCCTTGCGGGACTTTCTAGCACCTAGCTACACTAATGCGAGAAGACAAGTGAGGTTGGTTACAAGAACAAAATGGGTTCTAGGAGTGTGACAAGTGCAAAGCTTGTACGGGGAGTAGAAATCCGAAAGAGTATCAGCTACCCACGGGTAAGACAAGCCACATAAATAAGTTCATAACCTGTGGGAGTGATTACTGTTTGTTTTGCAATGTCCATGTGGTTACAGGTATGTTGGCAGTACTATCTGCCCTGTGAATAAAATAGTTCTGGAACATTACAGAGCTATCAAAAATGTTGATGTGAATTACCCTGTTGCAAGGCACTGGGCAAAAGTCCACAATCAGAATGGTGATCTGATGTCATATTTTGGTATTGACAGGGTAATAAAGATTGCACAAGGCGGAGAGAGGGAGATGAGGCTCAGACTGTTGGAATCTGAATAAATTATTCTGCTTGGGAGTAAATCCCCGGGATGCCTCAATGAGGATGAGGAACTGCATGTTCATATTGGCCGATATGGCATTATGCGTCTTCAACTTCAGCATTATCTGTAATCATAGCTAGGCAGACTTAGTATCTCTCACTAACACTGTCTCCCCTCCCCACCGCCCTCATATGTATATTCGCCCCCACCATTCAATTTTTATTATATGATACTAGCATACAGAGGTTTCGGCTGTCCTCCCTTAACACACTAGATGTACTAATCCCCGTTCCATCAAAATACTCATACTACTTTTTTCTTGCACCTTTTTATTTTCCCAGTAGTGTAGAGGATAATTTTCACTGTCGTTGTGGTTGATTTTAAATTTTTAGTTGGGTAAGCCTTTGACTTTTTAAGTTGTCAAGAGATATGATGCAGGCTTTGTGGAGTGTTCAGAGCAGAATAATCTTGCTTTAGTTTTTTTGTTGTTAATCAGAGTCTGGTCAATGGTGATAGTTGATATATCCACTTGGCTGTAATATAACCATACCCCACGCCCTTTGAATAGGGCAACACTCACATGTATCATGCAATGATTTATTGTGTGAATTTTTCTTTATCATATAAATTTTCGTGCATTTGCAATGCGGGATTGTCACTTGATAAATGTAGAATATTGCTGTCTTGATTGTAGGCCGCAGGGCAGTGTTTGGTTATTAATTGTTGGCAGTGAGTTACATTATCAACTTTGAGATATAGTAGCAGCGCATTGGGGGCTTACAGGCTCTTTTCTGAACCTAGAATTAGATTCTATTTTACGTGTATTTTATTGACAAATGCATTTTTCAATTGTTAATTTACTAAAAATTATGTATTATGTGGAGTGCTGCTGGCCTTTTGTATAACACTCCGTGCCTTCCTCAATCATTGAAATTCTTTTATGTCTGTCGTTACTTGATATTTTTCTTTAAAGGTGGTTGTGCACATTGTAACTTTACTGGCTGTGCCAAAGCCCCCCTGTGGGTGTAACATGTTGTTGTATAAACTTTACTGGAGATCAGATTTGTGGAGTGCGAGTCTTGCTTGTGTCATTATTTCTGACCGTGGCTTTCTGGACATTTAAAGACTGATCATGCACCCGCTTCCTCGCACCGGCCCCGAATTGGTGGACGGGGCGGTTTGGTTTGCAGGATTAACATCTATATATATATATGCCCCCGACGAAGGCCACAGGCCGAAACACGTTGGTCTTTCTTTCCCAAATTGCACTTGCACTTTGCTAACAATTGAAAAAGAAAAAAAGGATAAATCGTTTTTCAAAACCCAAGATCGGATCCTGGTGTTTCTCTCACCTGTTAGGTACGGTTTCCTGTGTCCTCGGCTACTGGTGAATGTTACGAAGGAGGTCTTGAGCGGGGAATAAATATATATTAGTTTCCAAATGATCCCACATTCCCACTGCACTCAGGACGGGTGCATCCATTTGCGAGGTGGGAACTCGTGTGCCGCACTGCCAAAAATATACAGAATATGGAGCACTCACGGGGTCACTCGAAATATTTATTTGCAGCTTTAGTATCTGCATGACGCGTTTCGGCATTTAGCCTTTATCAAATGCCCTGAACTGCTTTCTACAGCGTGCACTTCCAATTGGTTTAAAAAAAACAAAAAAAAAACATATCCCCCATTCTCATTGGTGGATCCTTGGCCTATGAGAGGATTGATTTTTAAATGTCTTTTCCCCTCCCTTCCGACATCGCAACTCTGTCCACGGTCTAATGAGTCTACATACGGGCTCCAATGCTCCATTTCCATTCCACCCCGATGGGCTGACTTGTAAGTAAAAAAAAAAAAATGTACGTCCGTTTTTATATAGCGCAGCTACTCACCCTTACGGGTCTCAAGGCGCCGTAGTGGAAATTAAGTGAGCTATTGCCCAGAGTCACATGGTGCTGAGCTGAGCTGCCGCCGGAGCCGGGGATTGAACCGTGAACCCTGTGCTCCGAAGTCAGCTGCCCTGGCAGCTGCACCACACCTCTCCACGACTTGGATATAAGTGGGGGGTGGTGGTGGTGGGGGGGGTGTGTGTGTGTGTGTGTGTGTGTGTGTGTGTGTCTATATAGATAGATTTGTAGGGAGATGGAGATTGAGATTTGTAGGGAGATTTGTAGGGAGATTGAGATTTGTAGGGAGAGGGGGAGAGATGGAGAGGGGGAGATGGAGAGAGGTGTGTGTGTGTGTATGTATCTATATCTCGCTCTCCACCTTAGCCGGTGCACTCGCGGACGGGTGTGCTTGCCGCGGGGGTGTACCCGCGTTAATTATGAAAGCTCCACAGTGCCATGGGTAGTCAGACCCAATAAGAAGCACTCACTGGGTGAGTTCTTATTTTATTTTCTATAAACTTGTGCAGAAAAACAAACTTGTTTCGGCTGTTGCCTTCTTTGGTGTCATCGGGCGTGCCGGAAACGACCATATTTTAACATTCATGAATTCATTAACATGGAAAAAGGACATTAGGATCTCTTTGCTACGTACAATATAACACCATCTTAACATGATGTAACTTATAATCGGTATGGCTGTTATGGCAACATTACGGCAAAGGTTTCAATGCTTTAACACCGGTATGTGTGTTTATCACCATCCCGGTCTATTGTATTGAATATACAATGATGTGTAACACACATTTAAAATTTGTCATGGTGCACAGTTATTTATATATAACCATAACAAGCATGATTTATAATGAATTTACAATATCTCCCCCTTAATGGGCCCTGTGTCCATTCATTGCAATATCACATAAAACGATAAGGCAGTGACCCTTGGGGTTAATGCCTTATCGTTTTATGTGGTATTGCAATGAATGGACCACTGGGGTTAATGCCTTATCGTTTTATGTGGACTTTGAGAAAGGCTGGGACCAGCCGAAACGCGTCAGGACGGACATCGTATTGTGAAAATAAAATAAATTGCTTGACTTGCCTGGAGTGCCCACCTCTGCTCTTTTTTAAAAGAGTTTTTATATATATATATATATATATCAACAAGATGGCGGTGTAGGACGTGGGGCGACGAGCTCCGTCCTACTGTGGCGAAATCCGTCATAATCCTTGGGTGCTGAGCAGGCTCCGACCTCACATCTAATAAACGTTTGTCTGGGGGTGAGCACGAGCCGCTTATATCCCCGAGGATTGCTGAGTGGACGGCGGCGAGTGGAACGACACGACCCAGGGACTAGGGCCTCCATATTGCAGGACGCAGCCGGGGCTCGGGAAATAGATCGGAGCCCCGAGACACTGTGGTTTTTCGATCGTAACATCACGGAGGTGCCAGGGGAACCCGCGGGGGCATCTGAGGAGGCAGCTGATATCGCGGGACCTGGCGGCCATATGGTAACGCGAGCAGGTGGCGGAGAGGGTCACAGACACGAGGAGCGGTGTCGAGGGCCCGCTCGCGCTGAATGGTGAGTGGGGCCAGACGCCGTAACCGGAGGAGGAGACGACGTAGCGCACACTCCGCCGTGACCGGAATAACCCGGGGGTCAGAGGAACCGGGAACGATGTGGATGGCAGCGTAGGAAGAGCGCTAGCAGTGGTCACGTAGCCTGGACCTATCTGGCAGCAAGCGGAGCCCCAGAGCTACGAGGGCTACGCTACGTGAGGATCCGTCGTGCGGAGGCTGGGTGCACCAGGTATGGACAATGAGTGAGCCGGGGGGCACCTAGAGAATGTTTTGCCTGCGAAGTGGGGCCCGCATGCTGGGTTACTAGAGGGGGCCGATCACTAGGGCATAGAGAAGCGGAGGCAGAAACCAATCTATGCTAAAGTGGAGCTGCCTGGATCGCCCCTACTTGAAAGTGGATTGGGTCCCGGAATGGAGTCATAGTTGGACTGATGCAGGAGCAACAGCAGGTAACTCGGGAGGCATCGTGAGGTGAGGCGTGAGACTGGGTGCCCAGAAGTGGTGATGGTGAGGTATACACAGAGGGTGACACCGTCCCTGCGCTAAAAGGAACGCTGAGGAGACCCAACTGCAGCCCCTAGATCGATAACCAGTAGATCCGGCACGCATGGATGGGTACTCATAGGCTACATGGAATTGCGATAAGCTGGCGAGCTGGGCACAGCTGACATTGTTGGTGTCTTTGCTGGACCGGACGCAGTGTGAATTGTTCGGGGGTCGGGAGAGTGGTCCTGGGCTCCCGTGGCGGACAGTCATCCTGGTTGTATATTGAGGACACCTGCCGCTTATACTGAGCAACGAGCAGATCTCTGGAGGGGCACCAGGTGGGGCCCTGTATGGAGGACGCATTGGAGTAATACAAGGTAAAGGAAAAGTGGACGGCGGCCGAGAGCGTGCGTAGTTTGAGCAGACCTGAGACAGTGAACCACTAGCACTCACCATGGGGAAGGATAAAGGCGCTAGAGCGCAATCTAATAAAATATCGAATTACGCACAGCCTCTCCCTCCGGGTCCTACCCAAGGAGATACGCGAAGTGTAGCGGATGCAGAGACGGTGCAGGTCGGGGAATCAAGGGACCCCTCCCTAAGTGATATTCTGGCGGCAGTACGGACGACAAGGGATGAAATGGTGACCAGAATCGATGCCGTGGCGATCAAAGTTAACCTCCTCAGGTGTGACCTGTGTAAGGTCTCGGATAGAGTCTTAACGACGGAACAAAATGTGGATGTCCTGCAAACGGAGATCAAATCCTTACGGGACACAGTGATGGACCTCCAGAGGAAAACGATCAAGCTGGACGAGCGGGCTGAAGATCAGGAGGGACGCTCACGGCAGAATAATCTGAGGTTCGTGGGGTTTCCGGAGCGTGCGGAGGGGTCATCCGCGGAGCTGTTTCTGGAAGACTGGATTACAAAGGCCCTAGCCCCCAGCAAGCCATCTAAATTTTTCAATATTGAGAGGGCGCACAGGGCGCTGGTCCCCCCCCCCCCCCCACGCGTCCGGGAGCACCGCCGCGTGCTATAATAGCCCGATTCTTCAACTATCGGGATATGCTGCTACAGTCCACTCGTAATAACTCGAATCTACACTATGATGGACATCATATAGCAATATTCCCGGATTATACACAGAGGGTACAGGACCAGCGACTTACTTTTCTGGCAGTGTAAAAACGCATGAGGACAGCTGGATTGAAGTACAGTCTCCTTTACCCAGCCAAGCTTCGAGTGGAATATAAGGGCAGGGCTCTGTTCTTTGGCTCGACTAGGGAGGCGTCTGACTGGATGGATAACACGGGAGACCGAGGGACTCGACGACACCCACAGCTATCTATGGAACAAAATGGGGAGTCGACGGACCAGACGGGAAGGCGAAGAATATTGTCTGGGGGATCGGAACACAGAGACACGAGTGACTCTGGGAGGGTCCGGGTATGCGAGGATGGGACTTTACAGGTAGTAACAGGGTCACCAAATTCGGAGCTGACCGCGTCAGAGATGGTACCAGACACTAATCTGGGCTGAACACAGGATGGTCAGGGATGGCTGGTTCGTGGGCTATGAACAATCAGATAAGTGACTCCTAGTAATTTAACTGTCAAAAACTGTTACGTATAGTTAATTACCTAATTTCCTGTTCTAGGTGAGGAATGTACACACCTGTGTGCCGCGGGTGGGAGGGGACACTCCCCTCAATAGTGGCTGGACCCCGCTCTGGGAGCTGGAGGTTTTGGCTTCGCCCCCGGCCAGGGGTCCGACCGCTTGCATGGCATCTATGTGAAAGTTTTGGTTAAAACATGACTCAACGGGAGTTATTCGGCTTTGTGTGTTGGGGAATGTTAATGCTGAGCTTTACAGTAAAATTCAAGAATCCCATGGGGGGTGGTATAGGGTGGGGGATAATGCTTCTCAATCGTTACCCTGACGGACGAGATGGTGTTAATACGCTGCCCAGTGGGTGGGGGGAGGTTAGGGAAGTTCAATTTGTTTCAAATGTTGCACAAAGTTACTGGGATAGTTTAGGGAATACATGTCTGGCCTATGATACACAAAAGTTAGTTCAGTCTAAAGGGGTAGCACCGGGGTGGGACCGGAGGAGGGACACCAAGTTCATGGTTCTATGGCCCCTTCTCTAACCAAACTTCTTACCTGGAATATCCGGGGATGGCATCACTGGAAAAGCGCAGGCGGGTGTACTCCTATTTGAGGAGATATAAAATAGCTATAGCAGGTCTGCAGGAGACACATGTATGGGGAGACGCTGGCGTGGCCATCTATATGCCACATCCTTTTCTGGATTCGCTAGAGGGGCATTGATTTGGGTGGCCCCGGGGACCCCTTTCCAGCACCTACACCATCTCCTTGATCCCGAGGGACGCTACGTGATATTATATGGAAGACTGGATGGGCAGGAGATATGCTTCATAAATGTGTATGCCCCTAATGTAGATGCTCCTCCTTTTATGACATGTTGGTGGCGGCCACTCCATATCTGGGCGGCGACATTATTCTCTTTGGGGATGTGAATTGTGTATTGGATGGGGTGCTGGATCGCGATCCTCCCCGAGCAAATACTAAACTGGGTATGACCGGGGCATTAAGGGATGTGATGAGAGAGATGGGGCTGGTGGATGCATGGCGGGTTAGACACCCAGGCACTGTTACGTTCTCCTGTCACACCCCCGCTACTAATACACACAGCAGACTTGATCAGGTCCTCCTGTCACAAAATCTGATGCCCAGAGTGGAGGAAATAGTGTATCTTCCAAGATGCATCTCAGATCACTCGCCATTACTATTAACTTTAGATATGGGCCGCCCAGGGCGGTAATTCCCACGTGGCGGCTTCAAACGGAGGCACTCACTGACCCGCCATTTGCCGGGAAACTCTAGGAAGAACTCTCTAACTATTTCGCAGTGAACTGGGGCTCGGCATCATCAAGGGGTGTGGAATGGGAGGCACTGAAAGTAGTGGTACGTGGGTTTTGCCTTAATACGACCTATAGGGTTCAAAAACAGCTCTCGAGAGATATTGAGGGGGTAGAAAAGAGACTGGCTGAACTGGAGGGGGCGCTACCTATAAAACCTGACCGACTAAATGAATGGCGGGAGGTAAGGGAGGAATTGCTGGCGGCGTCGTGTAGACTGGAGAAATTTCGATACACTGCGTACCGACAACGCTTGCATGCGGAGGGGGATCGCTCGGGTGCGCTTCTTGCAAAGTTGATCCGTAATGAGACGCCGATCTCACCTATTGTCCAGATGAAGAATACTGCTGGGCGCACGGTGTACAGCCAACAGTTAATTTTAGATGCTTTAGTGGACCACCTGGCCGGGGTATGCGCAGGACGATCGAGTGCGGTCCCGGAGGAACTCGAACAGTTCCTTACGGCATTGAACCTACCACTGTTGGACGATGAGGCCAGCCAATTGCTGGATGATCCGATCACGAAGGAGGAAGTAATGGGGAGCATTAAGTCCCTGAAATCAGCCAAAAGCCCCGGTAGTGATGGCCTTCCATCCAAATTTTTTGAGAGGTACGCCCAGGTCTTGGCAGACCGTCTCCTGGAAGTCTATAACGAAGCGTTGCAAAGCCATACACTCCCGCCCTCCATGAGTGAGGCGATGGTCGTGATGCTTCCTAAAGCGGACAGGGATGTACAACTTCCGGGGTCATATGGACCCATCTCCCTATTAAATATTGATATGAAGATCCTTAGCGGGATCATGGCAGCAAGACTACAACCATATATGCAGAGGCGAATACACTTGGATCAGGCAGGCTTTATCCCCAAACGTAATACGACCCTTAACTTAAGGAGATTGGCTCATGTATGGCATTCACCCACGCCACAGCGGGAGGTCTGTGCTTTGGCACTATTAGATATTGAACAAGCGTTCGATTCCGTGGGATGGGAGTACCTCTGGGAAGTGCTGCGGGTAATGGGGGTAGGAAGACAATTTTTGCAATGGGCACGGTTGTTATACTCTGAACCAAAGGCTAGGATTAAAATGGGAGGGTTGGTATCAAGGGCACTTTGGTTACAATGCGGCACTAGACAGGGATGCCCTCTGTCGCCGTTACTTTTCGCTATGGCCATGGAGCCATTAGCAGCACTGTTACGGGGAGAGCTGGAGGCATTTGGGATTCAGTTAGGTGAGACTAATCATGTGGTGTCTCTGTATGCGGATGACACTTTGATATATGTCCGCGAGCCTATACGGGGGATTCCAATTTTGTTGGACGCCCTAGAGCGGTTTAGCCGTGTGTCGGGGTTGCGGATTAACCGTGAGAAATCTAAACTGATCCCATTGGTGAAACTAGCTGCGCTTCAATATGAGGAACTCCCAGAGGTGGGGCTCACATGGGTAAGGACCGCTCCCCGATACCTAGGGGTCAGGTTGGTAGTCCGCTGAACAGTACCTGGAACTCAACATAGGCAGAGTGGTGGAGGGGTTACGTGGGTCGGTGCGCTTCTGGCGAGAGCTGCCTCTGTCTCTTATGGGGAGAATAAGCCTGATTAAAATGGTGGTCTTGCCCAGGTGCTTATATGCGATGCAGCACACTTTTTATCGGATCCCGCGTCGCTTTTTTATCACTCTGGACAGGTTATTGATCGGCCTATTGTGGAGACCCAAACGGAAAAGGGTCAGTTTACACACATTGCAGAGAACGTGGCAGAATGGGGGCTTGGAAGTTCCATGTTTGGAATACTATTATGCAGCCGCGCAACTACAACATGCGATGCATTGGCTCGACGGAAATGATAACTGGGAAAAGACGCTGCTGGCGGGAAAGATAGGTGGCAGAGATCTGCCTGAGCTATTAATGTTAGGGGCAAGGGTGCCTGAGACTAGTCCTTATATTGTTCGACACGTGGCGGGAATATGGGAAGCGATAATCCGGAGAGTGAAGAGAGCCCCGTATGCCCCGGACATGCAATTATGGGTTATCCGACCCTTCCAGCAGATATCTGAGACCATGTCGGTGCAGAGATGGCGGGAGGGGGGCTGCCTGACCATGGGGATCTTTATAATAATAACCAGTATGTGACGCGGGAGCAGGCAATGGAAACTTTCGAATTAGGCCTGTGGAAATGTGCCTTTTTAGGGGCACACCGGTGCAGGGGTCACCCTTATCTTTGTCCACGGGTCCTTAAACCAACAAAGAAGAAATTGGCACTGAAGCTGGAATTCAAAGAACAAGTTTATTCACTCATGAGTGAGACCACGTCCATACAACACCCTCAAGTGTTCCAGGAGGTAGTGGCTTGAATACACAGACCATGGTGCTTTTATACTGAGTTTTCTGTACTGGTAAGCATGTAGTTACAAATAGAAGGTACAGGCCTACACAGGAATAACTACCGTCAAACATGGGCAAATGGGAAATCCCTTAGTCCGCAAAGTGGGAGGGGGAGCAGGAGTGCTTATGGCAGCACTAAGAGATTGACAGTTGTCTGAGACCAGGTGGTCTGGCAGCTACAAACTCTTTAGCATGCATATTGCTTTTAGCTGAGTCAGGAAGTTAACTAAAATAGACAGCACAGGCAGGGAAAAAGACGAGCAGAAGAGGACAGGAGAATTTCATAGCTGACAAAATGGATGCCACAAACAAGATGGTTTCAGCTTTTGCTAACAGAGATTATCTGCGATTTCCAAAGACGGCCCTTTTAGCATATGCTGAAGACATCTTCCTATACTTTTGAGGGAGTACGGAAAACATCGTGCACATCTATCTGCATTAATTCAGTAATTTCTTGGTCCATTGCCAAGCGAGCATTTTCATTTGTGACATTTCGTTTAGTCGGTATACATGAGGTACAAGTAGAAATACATAGGAAACAGAGCATCGGGCCACATTGTATACAGAGGCAGCAAATGAAGAGAATAGCAAGAAATATACATAGGGCTGACAATAATTTCCAGCCCCATACAGTAAACATAGTCCATAGCCATCCAGCCAAAGTCCATGTCCGTGAATCCTGATGGATTTCAGTGGCTATTTTGTGCAGCTTGGAAATTGCTCCAAAAACTGAAGGGGCATGGTCAGGGATGTAGACACAGCAGCTGCTTCCAATGATGCAGCATGCTCCATCACGATCAGCCAGGATGACGTCAAGGACCATCCTATTTTGGAGTGCCACGATTCTCGCAATTTGTAGTTCTTCTGTGATATTTCCAAGTGCCATGGCTGTCTGATTGGTTACAGCCTCTACAACACGTGTCAAACGCCTTATCTTTCTGCTGTTTAAGGCCGCACCAACAAAGAAGAATAGTCCCAAATTAAAGTCAACGTACTGCTGCAGTGCAGTATCAGTTTGATCCACCTCATCATGATTTATTGTCCTCTTAGATCGACTCTTGGAAATGCCATTATACAGTTTATAGTCTTTGTGGTAGGATGCAGGTGCCAAGAACACAGGTGGTAGCAAAAAGGACACAAAACATGTACCTGACCAACCAATAGGCAAATGATAATATCCCTTATTACCACAAATAAAATAGGTGTTATGTGACGACAAAAAACTGCTATTGTTCGCTCCAGTAATGTTTAACACCAGAGTACAGTCACTTTTTCCCGCAGGGATACTGCCAATACTGTTCACACAAAGGTCAGTTTGAGCTCTAGTAACAGCTATAACAGGAGGTCCATTACCCTTGACAGTTCGAGTGTTAGAGAAAACATAGCGTGTGGAGGCATTTCCTCTGCGATATTCCTCCATTTCCCATACAGTTCCTTTAGCTTGTGGATCTCCTTCATCAGGATAGCAGACTTTATTTAGCTGGGCATTAAGTCTTCCTACAGTAGCGTCAGTGATATTGGCAATTTCAGAAGCCCACAACAGTGCGAACCAGGCTCTGCAGGAGCCATTATGTGAAAACGACAGAGGAATAAAAGGCGTTCCTCCCTTTTTCTGGTGGGCTGGCATCATTCCACACACCCAACAGTTGGTAGTGTTCGTAGCGTTGTGGGTGTGGTGCAACATTTGAATAAACGTATTGTTGAGATAGGACAGTCTGTGCTTCTTCTCATGATAAGGAAGAGTGAAGTAGTTGTGCTCAATGGGGACAGGAGTAGTAGCAGTCAGTAGATTTCGAGCAGGAGCTACTCCTTCTACAACCCATGTTACTGTAGCAATAAGAACAACAATTGAAATAAGTCCAATAATGAACATACTCTTTCGATCACAGACTCTTGCAGCAGTTGATTCCTTTTCCGCAGGCATGTTCATCTTGTTGTTGAACAACAGAACAGATGGTGCCCTAAGGTCCTGGGCAGACGTTGGTTTCTTCGCTGAGATTGAGACGAGTAACTACTGAAAGAGTACCCCCCTTTGTAACTCAGTCTTTCACTACCCAGGACAGTGGCTCAAACAGTCTTTTTCAACAATGAAGTGTTTCTTCCGGGGGCGCAGCTGATATCGAGATGCACCAGGGATCGTGTGGTCCGGGAAGACTTCCTCAGGTCCTTCAGGTGATGTAGCTTGTCCTTTCTCGGTGTCCAGGATATCGCGGTGATCTGCCAACACAGCTGGGCTCACTAGGTCCTGCAACACCTTCCGACAGTGTGTCGCATGAACCCAGTTCTGCCGATTGGTCACTCGAACCGCAGTCCTGGTAGCCAAGAGCACCTGCTCAGGGCCTCGCCATCTGGGTGCTAGGGAGCTGGCTCTCTGAAAGGACTTCATTAGCACCCAATCTACAGGGCGCAAGCAGTGGCCCTCACCTTGCGACCTGTCTGGAAGAGTCTCCCGAACCTGTTGATAAATAGAAGACAAACTGTCAGTCAACTGAGACAAGTAGTCGTTCATCAATACATAGGGTACATCATGTATAGGGCGTGGCTTAGGAATCCCCCAAATATTCATTGGCCTTCCAAAAACCACCTCATACGGTGAGGCCAGATCGTGTATGTGGCACCGATCTAATAGATAGTAAAGCCAATGGCAGTGCATCAGGCCATTTCAAAGATGTGGAAGCTTGTATTTTGGCCAATTTTAGTTTGAGGGTAGAATTGTAACGTTCCACTAGTCCCGCTGATTGTGGGTGAAAAGCAGCATGAAACTTCTGCTTAATTCCCAACCCTTTCATGAGGTAATCAACAACTTGCCCAATGAAATGGGGTCCGTTGTCACTCCACAAAACTCGACAAATGCCGAATCTGGGGAAAAACTCCTTTAGGAGCACCTTTGCTGTAGTAAGAGCTGTATTATCTTTTGTGGCGTATGCCTCCACCCATTTACTGAAGGCACAAACCACTACCAGAACATACTTCAGATTATTACAGCATTCAAGCTGGATATAATCCATTTGCAGGACTTCAAAAGGTGCAGTAGGTATGGCAAACCCTCCTGCTGGAGTTCGTGTTCCCTTTCCAGGATTATATTGGAGACAAATCAGACAAGACTGGACTATCTTTTTAGCTGTGCCGGCAATCTCTGGATGATCCCAAACTTGCATAAGTTGCTTTGCTATTGAGGATGCTCCAACATGTACCGGCCCATGTGCCATGTGAATCATAGGATGTAAATAGGCTGTGGGTAACTTCCATTTTGTCATTTCTTTATTCCTCCAACAGCCCTTATCCAGTGCTCCCTCCTTAGACCATTGGTCTAATTCCTCAACAGAAGCAGATCGCTGCATGTCCAGCACCTCTTGCCTGACATCATGCCAACGCTTAGCCTGTGACTTAACTACATACATAGATGTAGTACTTTGTTGCATTGCAATCTCACGAGCTGTGTAGTCTGCAAAGGCATTTCCTTTTCCTATTTTATCAGTCACTTTCTTGTGTGCACTACACTTAACAATTGCCACTTTCTTAGGATATGTCAAGGCAGTAAGGAGATTATGTACTAATTCCCCATGCACTATTTGTGTCCCGTGTGAAGTAAGAAAGCCTCTTTCCTTCCAGAGTTGCCCAAAATCATGAGCAACTCCAAAAGCATATCGGCGTAGAGGTTAACAAGTAGATCTGCACTAAGCTCACATGCTCTTGTCAGTGCTATCAACTCAGCTGCTTTAGCCGACTTCTGTGGGATGCGAGCTGTCTCAACTATTGTCTGAAGTGTTGTAATTGCATAAGCAGCAGATGTCGTGCCATCAGGCAACTTCAGGCAGGACCCATCAACCCACAGTTCCCCATCAACGTTAGAAAGAGGTGTATCTTGTA
This sequence comes from Calotriton arnoldi, assembly GCA_963921515.1. Taxonomy (NCBI): domain Eukaryota; kingdom Metazoa; phylum Chordata; class Amphibia; order Caudata; family Salamandridae; genus Calotriton; species Calotriton arnoldi. The sequence goes on from CAWUFW010000035.1 coordinate 6,216,117, forward strand.
GGTCAACACGACCCTTTGTTTGTTCTTCAGTAAGGGATATACAATCATGTAACTCTTGTGACTGAGACTGAGTAGCTGGAAATGGCAATAATGTAGCAGGATTCAGAGTCAAACATCTTTTCAGTGTGATATGAGGAGCCAAAAGTGTCAATTCATAGCCTGTCAAGCGGGCACGAGTCAAATGTTGTGTTTTCGTTTGATTTAGCAGAGCATCAACTGAGTGGGGTACTAGCACAAGCAATCTATGTGACAGAACTATTCCCTCACTCTGACGTATGGACACAGCCGTTGCCGCCACCGCTCGAAAACACCCTGGTAGTGCACGGGCGACTGGATCAAGGACAGCTGAGAAATATGCACAAGGACGCTGCTTATCACCGTGTGTCTGTACTAAAACTGAGAGAGCGCAACCGCCCCTCTTGTGTACATAGAGTGTAAAGGCCTTAGTGTAGTCTGGAGTTCCTAATACTGGTGCAGAACAAAGAGCTTGACGTAACTGTTGAAAAGCATTCTGGCATTCAGTAGTCCATGGAGGGGCATCGGAGTATCTTTAGTCAAAAGGGCCAACAAGGGTTTAACAATGTGAGAAAAACTAGGGATCCACTGCCTACAGAAAGAAGTAAGGCCAATCAGTGCACGAACATCCTGAGTACGGGGCACAGGCGTGTCTAAAATAGCTTGAATACGGTCTGGTGTAAGTGCACGTCCCTCCTTAGACATGAGGTGACCTAAATAGGTAACCTGCTGTCTACAATATTGCAATTTCTTCCGAGAGACTTTGTGATGATGAGATGCAAGAAATGATAGCAATAACAGTGTTCCTTCTTCACACTGCTCAGGGGTATCAGCAGCCAACAAGATGTCATAGACATATTGAATAAGAGCCACCCCTTTTGGCACAGGGAAAGAATCAAGCTGCCTTTTCAATGCCTGGCTATAAATGCTAGGACTCTCTGTATACCCCTGTGGAGCTCTACAGAATCTGAAGGATCGATTATTCAAAGTGAAGCCGAACAAATAGCGGCTGTCCGGATGAATAGGTATTGAGAAAAATGCATTTTTCAAATCGATTACACTAAATGTAGTTGCAGTAGGAGGAACCATAGTAAGAAGTGTCGTGATGTCAGAGACTGCCGGGTATTGGGGCACTACAATTTTATTGACTTCACGTAAGTCAATGATGAATCTATAAATTCTAGTGTTGTGTCTTTTTTCAAAATAGGAAAAATAGGGCTATTACAGGTATTGTAGGGGACTTCTTCCACAACCCCCACTCTGATCAAATCCTGAACAATATGTATTAATGCTTCTTCGCCTTCCTGAGATATTTTATATTGGGGCAGTCGAGGCAACGAAGCACCTTCCTTCACTTGAATATGTACTGGTGGAATGACCATTTGCCCCACATCAGTATCTGAGGTAGCCCACAAAGTACTAGGTAGCGAGGCCAAAGCAACATCCTCTTTAATGAGACAAGACCTCTCAACCATTGGATAGTTATCATTTAAAATAACACGCACACCTTCTGGGGAACAACGTATTGTGGCACGGAAATGTTTAAGCATATCGATACCCACAATGTTATCCGGCGTGTTAGGGGAGAGCAGAAATGGACATGCTGCAGTGAATTTATCAAGACTAAATGCAAGTGGCTGTGACAGTGGGCTAAGTGTAGGTGTCCCATCGAATCCTATCGATGTTATAATTTGCGCCAGACAGGGAAGCCCTAGGAACCAATTTTTTAGACCGAGCACTACGAGTAGCTCCTGTATCAACCAGAAACTGATCAGTAGAACCCAAAACGTTTGCATCAACATAGGGACCCTTCTGATCTACTGGGACCTCAACCGGTTCCTTACCCCATCCTAGGCATTCCTATGCATAATCAGAATCCTTAGGACCATCAGCCGAATAATCAGACATTTGGTATTGGTTTCGTCTATCAAAGGTATTAAAAGATTTTGGGTTGTTTTCAACTGCCTCAAATCTGGTACGAGTATCCATGCCTCCCCTAAATCCCGTGTTCCCTGGGCGGCCTCTCATGCTTCCTCTACCTCGCTGATACTGCTGACCTCGCAAAAGGGGGCACTCAGAACACCAATGTCCAATCTCTTTACAATAAGCACACTGATCAGAAGACAAAGTTGCTCGAGGGAAAGGGGGTACACCAGGGCGATACATCGCACGTCCACCTCTTCCACTACCTCTAAATGGTTGACTATAGACTTGAGCCAACATAACTTTTGTTTTTAAATCCTTAACCTTTTTATCTTCCTTGCCTTTTGCTTCCAATTCCTGACGCTCATAATACTGGGCCATGGTCAAAAGGGAGACTGGAGAAGACGTAGTCCATGAACTCTCGCTGGCCTTTAGGCGACTAGCTATTTCTGGCAACATGTTAGCGACAAATTTGTCGACAAACAGATGCTTACCCGTGTCCTCTGACAATGACTCCACTAAAGTCATGGAATGTCTCTTCAAATCTTGTAAAGAAATCAGAAACTGACTCATCCGCTTTCTGTTTACAAGACGCTAATGTAGTCCAATCTATTTTCTTAGGGGGTATAAGAGTTTTCAACTTAGTCACAATAGCTTTGGGAAGATCTAATATCTCCTGTTGTGGTTTCTGCGCAGGTTCCCTAGCTGCATCTATTTCTTCTAAATGCACCCAAGTATGACCATATGCTACATTATCATCTACCTTCCGAATTGATCTCCACATATCAGGGGGCAAAATAAGTCCAAAAAACATATCGATATCTGGCAAAGTCATGGTACAGGAGTTAATAGCTCCTTCTACCTCTTCATAGAAAGCGGCAGGATTTTTCCGTGGATCGGGCAAAGCGGCTTTAAGAGCCATAACGTCCGCTCTACTCCAAGGAGTATAAACCCAATTATAAATCAAATACCCCTTCGCATCATCTGAAGTTTTGTCGTCATCCTTTCCTGAACCTTTCGAAGGTACATACAAAGGCGCAGCTTCGCGCATTGGTCGTATATTAACTTCAGCACTACTAGATCCATTATTTATCTCTGAAGTTTCTGCTATTTGCGCTGGGGGTTGAGCTAATTGTACAGTCTGATTTTTGCTGGCTTCCTTTTTCTCAGCCTTTAAACGAAATATTTCATCGTGTAACTTAACCACTCGCCTAATTAGATCAGGTATATTTGAGGAAAGAAAAGTGCCATCACTCAATTGTTTATAATCAGAATTTATATCAGCGGGCTCTAAGTTTTCAGAAAGGTCTCTAAAATTAAGTATTACTTCCCAAGCAAACTTCTCTGTAAAATATAACGGCTCTATTTCTTTCCACTGCTGGATCCTGGCTACAAGATCAGAAGCGAGAGTTTTTCTTACGGGCTTCTGAACGAGCGGTGGATCTAATGGTGGCTTTTTCATCGACAGTTAAAATGGAGCGAGTCTGTCGCCCATCTTGCTTATCTGTATCTTTATCATCTGAAGAATGATGTCCTTCATCGGAAGGATCCTCTGCAGGGGCAGAGGGAAATTTATACGGGGGCGGGGGTCGATCTAATAAAATGGAATCATCTTGAGGTTTATTAAGCATGGGATAAAGAGGGCTCCTAATAGGGTACTGGCCAGTTGCCTCTAAACAACGCTCCCTATCTTCTTTTTCTTTTATTTCCTTCTTCTCCTTATTTTTCAATTCCAACGCTTTCTGATAGATCGTTTTGCGCTGTTCTTTTACTGCTATAGCTTCTTCTTTTCTCACTCTCTCATGCGCTTCTTTCTCCCACATTCGTACACAATCAAACCGATCTTGTCGACTCTTATGTTTAAAAAGATTCCGTATGTAGAGCAGTGTTTATTTAAAGTCAAATGACCCATTTACTGGCCATCGCAGATCAGGATCCTTTTTCGTATATTTGTTCCACAGTGTACTATACAGTATGGAAGAAATACCGTATTTAATAACATGTACCTATTAGGTGTCCCCTCTGGGGGAGCCGGCTGACTGGTTTCTAAAGCCATTTTGGTACCTCCAAGACAGCAACACAACCTACGAAGTGCGCTAGGAGCAGGCATGCTGCCAAATTATGGTAAAATATTACTATTCAAAAATCTTCAAAAATAGAGAAAAATCTCCACATTACCTGCCTTTATTTATTTCAATAAACAAACAAACAAAACCAGAATCTTGGCCAAGCAAATCCAAAATCAAGAGGGCCGCTGCAGCTACCTTACCAAACAAGTCGCCAACCTCCAACTGCCAATCTCTTGGTCGACCTAATGGTCACTGCGAAACTTGCGCCAAAGGAAATCTGTCGGGACCAGCCACCACCAGGAGGGTCAAATCGGGAAAACCGGAAAAGCACTTCGGTCTGCAAAGACAAGGGTCTCCTCGTGCAGGACGTCTCCTCAGCAAAATTCCATTCCTCCGTCAAGACCACTCCTTCGGGCGGCCGCGTCTTCGATGAGCCCCACGAGTCGGGCGCCAAAACTGTGGAAATGTGCCTTTTTAGGGGCACACCGGTGCAGGGGTCACCCTTATCTTTGTCCACGGGTCCTTAAAACAACAAAGAAGAAATTGGCACTGAAGCTGGAATTCAAAGAATAAGTTTATTCACTCATGAGTGAGACCACGTCCATACAACACCCTCAAGTGTTCCAGGAGGTAGTGGCTTGAATACACAGACCATGGTGCTTTTATACAGAATTTTCTGCACTGGTAAGCATGTAGTTACAAATAGAAGGTACAGGCCTACACAGGAATAACTACCGTCAAACATGGGCAAATGGGAAATCCCTTAGTCAGCAGAGGGGGAGCAGGAGTGCTTATGGCAGCACTAAGAGATTGACAGTTGAGTCTGAGACCAGGTGGTCTGGCAGCTACAAACTCTTTAGCATGCATATTGCTTTCAGCTGAGTCAGGAAGTTAACTAAAATCGACAGCACAGGCAGGGAAAAAGACGAGCAGAAGAGAACAGGAGAATTTCATAGCTGACAAAATGGATGCCACAAACAAGATGGTTTCAGCTTATGCTAACAGAGATTATCTGAGATTTCCACAGGCCCGGGACAGTTCTTACAATATGGGAAAATAGCACAGGTGGCAAGGGAGCTGTGGCCAATGTTTCCGGATGAGCCCCCTGTTTCTAAAGTGTTACAGACCTTACTAATGATGGCCCAAGGGCGCAGATTGATCTCGCATCTTCATCGGGTGATTCGAGAGGATGGGGTGGTCAGGGCACTGCCAGTACAGGCAAGGTGGGAGGTCCTGACGGGAAACCCCATCGCCGAGAAAGACTGGGTTAAAATACATGAAGGGGTGAAGCAGGCGAGCGCGAATGCGAGGTTCAAACTCATTCAATATAATTACATACACCAGGTTTATTTAACACCCAAGAGGCTACATAAGATTACCCGGAGCGTTCGGGGTTGTGCCCCAGATGTGGAGAAGCGGATGCGGAATTCGCCCATATGGTTTGGTCCTGCCCGGAATTCCAAGGCTTCTGGACGGATGTCTTGAATGCGCCTCGTGAAGTGACAGGGTGGGGGTTAGCAAGAGAGAATGGCCTGAGTAGGAGATGTGTCCTTTTGGGACTGGTATTGGCGAAGAGGCGGATTGCCATATCATGGCTGAGCCGACGTCCGCCCAAAGTGCTGCAATGGAAACGAGATGTGACGGAATGAGCGACAGCTGAGATACTCAGAATGCAACAGATTAGGAGGGATGAAAAGGTGGAGGACGATGTGCGGGCATGGAGGGCGACGTTAGGGGAATTGACAAATGTTAATACGGATAGTGAACAAAACTAGGAGGATGACGGGAATGCACAGGCACGGGTCGTGGGATATCCAGGAGACGGGGGGGGGGGGAGAGGGGGGGGGAAGAGGATCAACCCATTAGGATTTACTGGATGATGACTGGATGTGGACTGTATGGATACGAGATGAGTAGTTATAGTGGAAGAGATAGACCAGACAGGGTGAGGGAGGGGTGTTTGAGTTAAGGGGGGGTGTTGGGGGGGGGGGAGCTTACACAGACACTAGTAGGCCCCGGAAATTCAACATTGTGGATAGCATGGGATATTCTGTGGGGGCTGGAATGAGATAAAGGACCATGTATGCCACTGGAGCGCCTTTAGAATAGGACTGGTTTGGAAGATATGACGTGCTCAGAATATACATGCTATGTTATTAAGTTTTGATGCTCCGCATATGTGGCCGCGAGAACATATAAATTGTCTTTGTAATGGTAATGCAAAATGTTAATAAAGATATAGTACAAAATATATATATATATATATCTATATCGGTAAATGGCCAGGCCGAGACTTAAAGCTTGGCTGTGTGAGGACGTACTGCCTAAAGATCAAATCTGTCAGATCAGTGGCACTGCAAAGTCCAATCTAAGATTGCATTGTGAAAAAGAGATTTTATCACTGCTTCCTTCGCATTTCCCCAGGGGCATAGCTTAGTCAGTATATTCAGGATGTGTGAATATCAAATTTTCTAACACAAAAAAACAGTGGGCTGGAGGGGTGCGATGACTAAGGTTCGGGATAAACTGTTTCCATGAAGAAAAGGGTCGGAACTGATTTGCATTACGTGGGCCTCTGTCTATAATGGCACAATCAGTGAAAAACAGTGAGTTGGAATGCTACCCCATGTGATTGCCACTGGTTAGACTATTTGCAAGCATTCATCCCATTACCATTTGGGTGTTTGTTTGCCAGTAATATCTCTGGAAACCTGAGACTGGCACAGATTTCCAAGCCTATTACTGGGAATGCTTATGAATTCCAAAAAGTAGTACATTTGCACAGATTCATGGTGTACTTTTATGGGTGTAGATCTACTATTTTGTTTGTAAACCAATCACCACATGTATTAAAGTTTCTGCTTCAAGAATGAACAAGTTAAAAGCTCTTAGTGAAATGAGAAAAACTGGCACAAATATAGCAGACTCGATTCAGGGCCCCCAGACCCACCTACCAAGCCAAGAATGCATTTGGGGGGGTGTCTTTCCCACACACTGCCCTGAAGCTATGCCCCTGCTCATCTCAAGTGGGCCTGGTAGTTCTCCCCGATACTCATGACTATGGTCACCTACAACACAGCAGTCCGGAGTCCCTGCCCTTTAATCACTTTAAATGTTTTTTGTCTGTATGCACTCTTTGTCTTTGCTATGCAAAGCCTTGATGGTAGAGTTGTTAAATCGGTGCATGTAGGGTGGGCTCCATATTTCTATCCTCGCCTTTTACAGATAATTTTGTCAAGTAATTGATGGCCCTATGTACTAAACCCGAGTTGCAAATAGAGATGGGCGCACCAGCAAATTAATAGGGCTTGCTGAGCTAAGGGTCTGGCTTGGTTCGAAGAGTGCATGCACGTGCCAATGCATGAAAATGTCTGACATATATTTTGTGCAACAAACATAATGTAATAACATGATAGTCACTTCTAAATTCAAAAAAGTATATTTCTTTAACCTGCAAAATCGTTTCACCTTAGTACATCAGATTATATCACTGCGTAGTCAGACATTTATTAAAAGTGATAGTTTTAAAAATGAACTCGGAATCATTTATGGCTTGCTCCTCCAGCGACAATGTCATTAGCGAACTAAGAGGCAAGTCAGTAGTCCTATAAACCCTTTACATGGCCTAGATTCTTATTATAGATGGAGCAACATTATAGTCTATCAAATCAAACGTAACCGGTGCTTGTACAGTGTTGATTCTGAACTAGAGCATTTTTAGGTGCTCCCGTATGTGACCAAGAAAATGGAGGATCTGTGAAATGAAATATTTGCCTAGGATGAGTCAATTTGGACAAGCAGGGAAGCTGGTAGCGATTCCAGATTATCTGCTTTCACATTCTGAAATTCCATCACCAGATATATTTGTCTCTCACGCTTTGCTTTTACATCAAAAGTTTACGGTTTTGTCTTTTATTCTTGCCAGAAAAACCAGACCGACATAGCGCACCCGATTATGCCCCCTCGTACCCAACTAAAAAAACAGAGGATACATATATTTGGGGAGTGTCACACTCCAAACACTCCCCTTCAGCTATACACTTTCATTTCCCTTGCAGATGAGCATTGATAATGCCAATAAGTCTGGCTTTACAAGAATGTTGGTTGGCAATGTAAAGCATTTCAGGTAAATAGCATGGAAATTAATATGTATTTGTGCAGAAGCACAGAACTGTAGAATAATATTGGTGTAGGTTAAAAGGAAGGGGACAGTTGCACTGTCAAGCCAGTTCTAAAAACCCATGTAGGTTAATGACTGCCGTCCTCGCATCTGTGCTCCTGCCAGAGGAAAAAAACATATTTATCTAAGACACTGTAACAGCATTTCAATTAAGTGTGTGCCCCTGAAACTTCAAGCAGCTGGATAAATAAACAAAATGATCACAACTGTGTGGAGAACGCAAGTACATTGTTTTGTGTGGAACCGCACAGCTTCTGCCCAATCAAAACATGTACTCCTGGCTCCCAACGTGGGAGGAGCCAAAGGCCCTTTAGTGATGCTCACATAATTGTCTGGCAACAGCTGCTGTATCAAGCCAGACCATAAAGGCTACTATTGCTTTGGCGGCATTAGCGTGAAGAGCGGGTAGAGCTCTAGAAGCCATTGGGCAAAATGTAGTTTTTTGGCAGTGCTGCCTTTGGCCCTTTTCCTTCCGCTGTGACTGGTGCACTTGTCTCTGAAACTATGGTACCTGTGGGCCTTCTGTTATTTTGTGCTGCCACCACTATCCTGGTCAAAGATCTGGATACACACTCACTGCCTCTTGTTTTTAGGTCGAGCATGCGCTGCTTGCTCTGCGAGGCATGCTGTATTGGAGTATGCTATTGAAGCCCCGCCCACACTCCGCCCATATTTGTCATTGGATTATGTCATTGCCCTTCGTAAATGCTGGCTTCTGATTTGTACATAGGCTTTTTAGTCCCTCCTTAGTACCACCTTGTCTTCATTTGTAACCTCCCACGAGGACAAGCCCTTTTACTTTGGTTGTTACACAGTCTGCTTTATAAGTTGGTGAGAACTATTTTCTTTAATGCTCTTCCCCTATTCCACCCATGACAACTGAGCACCCGCCCGCTTTTTTTATGAAAAGTAATATATTTTTATTCAAATTACAGCACGGTCCACTTTATAGCGGCCGCGCTTATTTAATTATTTAATATACGACGCGGTCCGCATTCGCTTTAGCGGCAGCACCTATTTAATTATTTACCAGCGCGGGCCACTATCACTTTAGCAGCCGCGCTATTAATTATTTAATTACCAGCGCGGGCCGCTTTCACTTTAGCGGCCGTGCTACAGAGCCTTTGAAATTACTTACTTTAAAAAAAAAAAAAACTTTGGGTGAAAGCGCCTTACGCGCTTTCACTTTAATTATGGCTGCGCACCTTTGTTTAGGTGCTGCTCACGGTAACCTGAATATGCGAACAGCGTCTAAAAAATGGGGCGTGGCCGCCATTATAGTGGTCTCGCATTTGCAAGTTAGAACTCTTGGCATTAAAAACACAATGCCTTTTATATGTGTGTTCCTTTTAAAAACGCATAAATAAAAGGCATTGTCATTTTCAATGCCAATAGCTTAAACGCTCGCAAATGCGAGACCGATTACATTGAAAATGCTTGTTACTGCTTGCCAATCCGGCATGCACCCGATTGGATAATAAGGCCATGTTCAGGTTAAATCTGGCATCCTGTCAGAGGCTGAAGTGGGCGGGATCGGTGGGGCACAACGTGCGCATACTTTTTTGATTTATGAAAAACCGTTCCCCCTACTTTTTGTAAAAAGATGACCATCCCGGGACAGTTAATTCTGATAGTTTAAATGCTTCAGCTGAAGTGTCATTCAGTGAGTCTCTTGTGCTGTGAAACCGAAGCCGGGCAGACAGCTGCCTTCTTACCAGGGTGCCTGCTTGCCTGAAAGAAATGTAAATGTGCGCAATGAGTTAATCTGCAAATGCAAAGGGTAATTTGCAAATGTAAAGGATGCTTGGGAGCCCGGTACTGCCTTTAATTGAGTGAATCACTCGAAGCTTTGTGATGACAAAGATTTGTTCTTTTTGATTGGTAGTGCAGTGTTAATAACGGAGTTGTGAAGTGCGTGCTTTTAATTGTATTCCCTGACGAGGTGTTGAAGGGACAGTTATGTAAAAAAAAAATTGCCCTATGTACAGTCTGGGTATTAATAAAATCTGTATTTTGGAAGCACATTTTTATCTTAAACCTTTTTGTGCATTGTGTAGCAGCCTATATTATACTGTGTGTACTGAAAGTTTAACATAATTACTTATGTATTCAGTGCTTTCAGTCACAATATGTGACTTCGTAGCACTAAAAATACATAAGTCAATGTTCTCCACTGCACTGTCCAAGATTGAATTCTGTGACTGTCTGGTTACGCACAGACCTCTGCAGTGCATTAACTAACAGACTTCATAATGTAGTATAGTGCATTTCACACCGAGTAAAAACTTTTTAAATGTATTTTTATTTAAGCTGCACTTTATTTTGTGTTACTATCCTACTGTGAAAGACCCCAAAAACTTACAGAATATTAGATTTTTTTTAGCCACACCTCTGACCGCGCCCCCACACTCACTGACCCCACCCCCATTGCATGCGGCATAACAGTTCCCATACTACTTTGAATCCGCTTTGCCCGCTGCATTCTGTCTGTATGCCAGCTGCATTTTCTTGCACAGCCTGCACAGTTCCAACGGCAAGCTTTAGACCCAGTATATGGCCGCAAGCTGCCACAAGATGTGTTTTTGTGACCACTAGGTCCTTCAAGTGCATGTACATCAGCCGAAACCACCAAATACATGTAAAACTGACATGTGGTGTCTAGCCTTTATTTATTATTGAACACGCATGTACTCCTTGCGCCTAATTTTAACATGCTCGTTGGATGCTGTTATTGCCAAAGATTGGTGGAAGTCTATTTAGCTACGGATTTGACTAGAAGTATTAAGTTGGACAGCTATTACATTCATGGTAAATTTTTGAAAATAAAAGTCCATTTTAATTTACAAAGTCCTGGACCGACTCCGCAGTCAATTTATTTTGTACGATTCGTGTTACATGTATATGATTTATGCAAACCTTTGCCTGCTGCAGTAAGCATAGGCTGTTCAACTTTCAAAACCTCCGGATTATCGAATCCTGAACTTGAGATATTTGACTTCAGTTACCTCGCATTAGTTTCTGGTTCCTTACACTGCAAGGACAGCAGACAATACTTGTTATAAGGATTGGTGGGTTGTCCTCTAGACCCTCGGCCACACAGAACTGGCCTGATGGTGCTTGTCCAAGGGTGCACCAACAGTGCTAGAGTGTAACTTGCTCAATTTCCGTTCATATTTTTATTAGTTATTGCATGCGAGCAATTTTATAGTTACATCAAAAAATCCCAGGAAATGCAGATGAAAAAAGGATGTGAATGATATCTTGACATTAAGCATCAACATCCTTTAGTCTCAAAGTTCTCAGATTAACTGTCGACTGAGCTTATGTCTTGCCAAACTGCGATAAGTTAATGTGTTTTGTAAGTAGCGTGACCAAAGACCAGAACGAGTAGGAGTTAAGATAGACCTGTAACTTCCCAATGTGAAAAAACCGTATTAGTGGCAGAACGTTTTCAGCAGAAGTTTACTCCTACAAATAGGAAACAAGATGACCCTATAAAAGGTGTGAAGGCTGGAAGACTCCTTTATTAGCCTGTAAAGAATAACAAACTAATAGACCTGCTCACCAGAGAAAGCAGAACTAAAAAGTTAAATAAAACCTGTCTTGGTCGAACCTGGTCGAAGAAGTGTACTGCATAAGTAGTATAAAGTTGGAGACCTAATTTAATATGTTAAGGATTGCACAGGAACTAAACTCGCGGTTTCTCTTACAGGTGTCACTTGGGGGAGCATGTTTTGTAGACGAGATCGATCATTAATCTGTGGTGCTTTTGTACGAGGCTTGGGTGAACGATGAACTAGTTTCTAAAATTCTTTTTCGCTTAACATGTTTTTTTCTATCTTCCCTTTCACAGAGCTTAACAAAAATCCAGTCGAAGGATTTTCAGCAGGATTAATAGATGACAATGATCTTTACCGATGGGAAGTACTTATTATTGGCCCACCAGATACTTTATAGTAAGTATTGGCAGCATCTCCTAATTTAAATTGCATGAACTCTTCTATGTTCTATGCCAAATTATTGTTTTTTTTCCGGAGAGTAAGACTACAAAAAGTTACAGTTCAAGGCGCTGTGTATTACTTGCATCAAAATCCTGTACTCTCCTGGTACCACAGTGTGTGTTCTGGTACCTTGTACCTTGCGCTTTCTGAACACTTTCTACCCATCCAGTTATTTCGTCGTTGCTTGCTTAACAGTTTGGACTAGTTGTGCACTGCAAGGTTTTTATTAGTTATTACATGTTTACTAGCATTAGTTTATTTTAAAATGTATTTAGCTGGACTATTTCTGTGGGGTGTTAGGAGCTGGTAGACCCCGCGCTCCCATGTTTTAATTAGCATCATTTTAAAGTTGTCTGCTATCACCTCTTGGACTCTGCACTTTCCATATCACGCACTCGTTTATAAGGCTGGTTGGGTTTCTTATCCTGTGCCTTTCAATTCTTCTCCATAGCGAGGCTTCCTTAAGTGTGGGCACCTTTCTGTGCTTCCAAGGTGGTCTAGTGCATATGGCAACCATTGGGCATATTAACCAGAACACATTCAATCCATGCAGCAGGGACGCACCGAAGTCAAGCCGGTCTTGTGCCACAAACCCTATATCTCGGCCACCAGCATAGTGCAATTGTCCTATATACTCCCAGCATAGGTTAATAGAACTCGACCACAATGGTGAGAGCATGACTAATTGTACTAAAACGACTTTCAATCCTACTCCCAAAATGCAGTAACTGTAAATTTCATTTTGGTTCCTTCCACAACTCCTCGCAAATTAAGGCTGCAGTCACTTTCCCTAATAAGGCATCCGATAATATAAAGCTAGTTAGCTGCAGGTCGGAATGCGGGAATAAAGCTATCTCTTGCTTTTTACTCAATACTAGCTCTTTGGTAAAAAATCGTAGTGAAGTTGAGGAATTTATACAGTCAGATAAACCCGGAGTTTTGTTTCTTACTGAAACCTGGTAAGCGACTTCTGGCTCAGATCTAGTTATGGCTATTCCAACAGTATTATCTATTTGTAGACAAGACTGCCCTAAAAAAAGTAGGTGGCAGTCTGGCAATTTTGGAGGACATTTTTAAATATTCCATCTCTAAACTGGAGTTGTCATTAATTAACACCTCTTTTGTGTTTTTGGGTGTACTTATCCACTGCCTCCCTCAACCCAGAAGCATAGAGCAAATTTTGCCACAGCTTTAGGCACCTTGCTTGAACCGTTTCTACACTGGCTCAATCTATCCATTTTGGTTGACCTGAATGTTCACTTTGACAATACTACCAAAAAAGACACTTTTGCAGTCGTTGAGATGTTTGCGACTTGTAGATTGATTCAGCTTTTAGGAGGCCCTACTCATATGGCAAGAGACATACTGGATGCTATTTTTTCAAACAATCCGGTCCTGCAGATGGGTTCTACTCTTCCTGTTTTGTGGTCTGATCCCCTAGCTGTGGCTTTCTGTATTTGGGTTCCAGCTTAAACTAATAAATGCATACCACCAGGCTCCAGCAGACATATTTGACAGTGGTGTCAAATTAATCAGTCCCGTCTCTTACAGACCCTGCAAGGTAATCAGTCTCCTTGTCTCACAAAGGTGGAGCAGGCAGCAGCAGAATTTTCTAACCCGATCAAGGAGTCTTTGGATGCATTGGCCCCTTCACGGGAGGTTAAGCAGAGAAGAAGAGTTCTTTCAGCCCCCTGGTTCACAGAGAACTTACAAAATCATATGAAGAAATGCAGATGACTAAGACAGATTTGGAGGAAAAAATACCTCCCAGCAGGTAAAGCTATTTATAGGGAAGCGATACAAGAATATAAACAGGTCATCTTTCGTTAGAAGTGCCATTACTTCACACACAGAATCGAAACTGCCCAGAACCTGATAAAATAACTGTTCGCAGTAGCGAAGGACCTGTCTAATCCTCCACTGAAGGTTTTGTGTACCTAACTGGCTGCCTTCTTTAAAGATAAGATTGAAAAAAGACTACATGGAGTTTCCAGGAGAAAATCCGCTAAAATCTAATTTACCAATTTCATAGAAGAGTTCAACTCTCATCAGGCTAATATACTTGATAGAATTACACCTCTTACGACCCACAAGTCAGGGATTTTCTCGCATCCAAATCAGATTCCACCGTGGACTCCAGTTCACCATATATATTCTACAACTCGTTCTGGACATGATTGCCAAATTCCTCACTGTCGTATTTAATTACATTTTAAAAACTGGCCCTTTTCCTCTAGTCTGGAAAGAGGCTACTCCAATTCCGCAAATAATAAAAGGAAAAAAATAGCTACTTCCCAGCTGACGTTCCCAGCTAAAATTCTATAGAGGGTCATCAATCAGGAATTGTGCTGTAAAAAATAACCTGTGGGATATGTCACATTCTCACTTTAGAGGCAGCCAATGTACGGAGTCCGTAAGGGTGGCTGTTGCTAGTAACATCAGAGGAGTGCTGGATTTTGGGGGTAGGATGGCGGCTTAGTGCGATCGGCTGCCCTGATCTATTGGACCTCTTGACAGCACTGACAATGTCTCATTCCGTACTAGTGGCTCACCTTGAGAATTGGGTATTAAGGGAAAGGCTCTTCAATTGATCTATTCTTTCCTGTCCAACAGAACACAGATGGTAGCATGCAGTCAACTGAGTCAAAATCGTTTTTGCTCCCTTTCGATGTTCTGCAAGGATTTTCTTTGGATTTTTTTCCTCTTATGCAGATGGCATACAGATCAATGTCACTATCGTGGAGGACATCCAACTTGTTAACCGCCAAGTTTAATAATTGTGTGCGCACTAAGCAACTGGATGAAAGAACTCATTTACTATCACCTTTTTCATGTGCTGGAGCAACCACTGGATTGTGAATTCTGTATATAATACTTAACTTCAATACATGTGACTCTGGTATTATATTTTTCTGCTCTTTCTTTTTGATTACTTTACAGTTTTCAAATCATTTTAAGAGTTTTTGTAGTGTCGGTTTTGTGAAAAATGTGTCATTTTCAAATAATTTTCGTGGTTCCCATTTGGACCTTTTTGTTTCATATACCAAACCGTACCCAGGTCCTACAGTATTTTGGGGTACCCCATTAGTTTGTAATGGCTTACATCCATAAATAATAACAGAAATATTTTAGCTTCAAGTTATTGCTGTAAGTGCCTATGATGCAGTGATTGAAAACATTTTTTTAAAAGTATTGTACAGTTTAACAATGCTCACCTTCTGTGCTCGTGTATTTTACTTTTTAACACAAGTTATCAGAATAACACATTTTGCATTTAGTTCCCAAAATAGAGGTTATTTGCCTTCCTTTAGCATTTTCTTTTAACTCCTATTATGTGCTTTGCTTTTTGGTTTTAGTACTGTATGAACCATATCTAGAAATCTCTTGTAGGAGTACACCTCATGAGTTATCAACATGCACCTAGTACCGTCAAATCAGGTGTTAATATTTTGGGGTATGTTTATGCTAATCACTCTTTTTGTGATTAACTGTGAGGTACTTAAATTGCACAGAATTACCCTACACTACAATGTCTTAAAGAGCCAGCAGCATCACAAGGCAGCATCTAGCTTCATGGATTTTGTTTTTTGATTTATAAGAAACATATTTTTCCTTTGTGGCTGGTGAGGAAATAATACTCCACAGAAGTACAGGGAAAATGATTCTCCATGTTAGTAACAAATAAGTAAACCCTTTGATTTACAGAAACTTTAAACTTGAAGTGAAGAGAACTAGGCCAGAACATCTAAATGGATGTCTGGTCTAACTGTAGCGTCAGTTAATAGGAATGTATGTTTCTAAAGGTCATGTCTATATTTGGTACTTTAAAAAACAAAATGCAGAAATTGCATTACAGTAACCATATTCTCTCAGCCACCAGAATTTCCCATATGTGAGGCTTCCACTTCAACCCTGTTCAACTGGTATCACTACATATAGAGCTATTGCCATTTGTTTACCTCCAAGGGAACAGGGCGAAAGTGTTTGGCGAGACCCAGGATCACATAAGCAGGGAGTCTCAGGATCATGGTATCAGACATGTCATCTATTGCATATAGTAATTCTTTCCAGTATTGTTGAAGCAAAGGGAAAATCTAAATCCTATATATAAGAATACCTCTGTCCCCACAGCCTCTCCTGCACCTATCCACGTGCTTCATATCCCAATCGTGAAGCTTCATTGGGTTAGAATAATGGCGAAGCACCACTTTAGATATAGCCTCCCGGTCTTTGGTATACTTAGTTGAGATACATACCCTAGTGTAAATGTGCTCCCACTCTTACTCTGACAAAGTGCAACGCCTATTCCAACCTTTTCTGACCCACCTAATTCATCCCCTTGTTGGTAATTTCCAGTTCTGAGACCATTTTCTCATCCTTTTTTTTTTTTTTTGGTGGATAAACAATTTTATTGATTTTGAACAAAAAAAAACCCGCCAGCAATACAGTACGTCTCAGTAATGATAAGTCCCACGCTTGTTTGGATGTTAAACCTTGGTAGCTCATGACCCCGTGAGGCCCCAAGTAATACATACAGTCAATCAAGCAAAACTTATTCACTCTATCTGACCCAGCCATTTGCCCCAGACCTTACGATGTTTAGTCGGACAACCCCAAGCTTCATATAGGGGCTTCTCCTGTGTTGCACACCAGTCCACTCCCTTGCGCCACTTTGCAACGCTAGGTGGGTTGGGAAGCTTCCAGTTGGCAGCTATGTCTCTTTTGGCTACAATCATGGCCGTGTTGAAGAACAGTTTGTCGTTCCTGGATCCACCCAGACCGTCTGTGATCCCCAGGAGCGTGTTTAGTGGGTTATGTGGGACCTCCCAACCCAAGACCTCTGTGAGCTCCTGTTATATACACCCCCAATACTGCACCAAGAGGGGACAGGTCCACACCATGTGATAGAAGTCTGCCTGGTCTTGGCCACAGCGCGTGCAGAATGCAGTCTGGTTCAAACCAGCACTGTGGAGGTGCTTGGGGGTTAAATAGGCCGTATGTAAATAGTACAGTTGGATCAGGCGGAGCCTAGCTGATGCAGTGATCGTCTTGGGCGCCATCAGTGCGTCCTTCCAATCTTCCTCCTCAAGGGGTCCCACCCAACTCTCCCATTGGCTTCTGAGCCGATCTAGTGTAGTTGGGGTGTTGTTGGTTAGGGAACGATAAATACGTGACATTCCCCCCCCCTTCCCAGGTTCCCCATCATAGTTTGTCCCTCTGGAGGACTGTATTCCGGTAGCGTTGTGCCGTCCGGTATATGCGAGTGGAGGGCGTGGCGTAGCTGTAAGTATCTGTAGAATTGCGATGGGTGTAGGGAGTATCTGGTTTGCAGATCTTGGAAGGTGCGTATGTGTTCGCTGGCCCACACGTCCCCAAGTTGGGAAATCCCAATGAGATCCCATGCCCGGAATCCTTTTAATGCGCTAACCTCCCTAAGCCAAGTGCCGTGCCAGAGTGGTGTGTATTGGGTCAGTTTGTTTGTCCAGTGGGTGTGGCGCAAGGAAGCCCGCCAGGCCAGAAGAACAGCCTGTGTCACCACAGGTAGAGTTCTAGGTATGGGCCCCCCATACATCATCGTTTGGATTCTATGTAGGCCCAATTCGCTCAATTCGAGTCTGTATGCCGGGTCAGGCCATCCCCCATTAAACCAGTCATGCAGTGTGAGTAGGCGGGTCGCCAAGTAGTATAAGTAGGTCATCCCATGCCCCCGTCAAAGGGTGGGATTCGGCATCGGGCTAAGGCTATACGAGGTCTCCGACCGCCCCAGAGGAATTTAGTGGTTAGGCTATCTAGTTCTCTGAACCAGGCCTGTGGGAAATAAAAGGGGGTGTTTTGAATTACATGGAGAAATCTAGAGCGGATCATCATTTTAAAGAGGGCGACCCTCCCTAGGGGGTTCAGTGGTAGCATCTGCCACTTACAGAGGTCCTCCTTGGCTCTCTTCACCAGTGGGGTTATGTTAAGTGACCAGGCGAGGTCAGGGAGCATTGTGATCCATATCCCCAAGTATTTAAAGGATTGCCGCCTGATGGGTATTGTGGATTGCCAATCGAAGCAGTCTCTAGTTAAGTGTAGAGGGACCAAAACCGATTTGCTTGGGTTAAGTCGCAGACCGGAGGCCCGTCCGAAGGAGTGCAGCGCCTGGAGACAGTGGGGACCAGACTGGGCCGGCTCCGCAAGGAAGAGTAAGACGCCATCTGCGTACAAGGCGATTTTGTCTTCTTCCGAGTTTGGCCATTTCCAACCCTGAATTCGGTCATCAGACCGAATGAGGCTCGCTAGGGGTTCCATCGCTAAGGCGAAAAGGAGGGGTGAGAGGGGGCATCCCTGCCTCGTTCCTCTTCTAATGGGAAACGCTTCCGACAGCGCCCCATTGACGAGCACTCGTGCTTGAGGCCGGGAGTAGAGAACCTTCACCAGGTTGCGAAAGTATAGGCCGAAACCCATCCCGGCCAGCACGTCGTCCAGGTACCGCCAATCCACGGAATCGAAGGCCTTCTCGAAGACAATGAGGAGTAGTGCCAAATAGGGAGTTAGTAGGTGGAGATGTCGGAGACAGTGCCTAGTCCCCCGCATTGGCATGAACCCACACTGGTCGGGGTGGATCAATTTGGTAAGGTAGGGCCTCAACCATTGGGCTAGGTCTGCGGCAAATATTTTAACCTGTGTATTTGAGAGAGATTGGGCAGTAGTCAGCACAGTTGGACGAAGGCGGTTGTGTTTTAGGGAGAACAACAATGGTGGCGACGTCTGTTTCCGGGGGAAAGGAGCCGGTCTCGAGGGCTTCAGCAAATAGGTCAGAGAGGTGCGGGACGAGTATCTCCCGGTATGCAGTGTAGTACTCCTGTGGGAGACCGTCAGGGCCTGGGGTTTTACCCGGTGAGGTGCACGTTATGGCATCATTGATCTCACGGGAAATGGGGAGGTCTATCTCGGCGGATTCAGCTGCGCTGAGGCGAGGAAGATGGAGGTGACCCGAATTGAGCAGTTCTGGGAGCGAGGTTTCAGGGCGTTGCGCTGAGTATAGCTCGCGATAATAGGAGGCGAAGGTCTGAGCCATTGCTAGGGGGGAGCGATGGTTAAAGCCGTCCGGGTCTTTAATCTCCGGAATTATGCGGTTAGCCATGGGATATGTAGCTAATCTATGTAGGATCTTCCCGTTTTTGTCCCCCGAGCCATACACCCTAGCTATAGAGGATCTCCATAAGAGCTTGGCAGCGTCCAAAAAGTTGTTTGATTTCGTCTCTTAGGTGTGTAAGTTGTCTCGCCTGAGTCTCTGCTCGGTCTTCAGGAGGGCGCTTCTCGAGGAGGAGCACCTGGGCCTCTCGCAGGGTAATCTGGTTGGTCTGAGTCTGACGTTTGCGCTTAAGTTGGCCCTTGGCGAAGCCTCGGATGGTGGCTTTGCCTGCTTCCCATAGGGTACCCGGGGATGGAACAGAACCAGTATTGGTGAGGAAGTACTGCCGAAGCTCTGCCCCAATCGCTTTTCTAAACTCTTTGTCCTGGAGGAACCATGCGTTCATCCTCCAAGTCGGTCGAGTCAAGTTAGGGGGTTCCCCAATGCTCAGGAGTACAGGTGAGTGGTCCGAGATGCCCCAGGGAAGGATAGTGATATCTCTAATCGTTTGGCAGTCGGTAGGGGGGACAAAGATGATGTCTATACGTACGTGAGTGCGGTGTGCAGCTGACGTGTGAGTAAATTGCCTACTCTGGGGGTGCCAAAGTCTCCAAGTGTGACACACACACACACACCCCCCCACCACCCCCCCCCCCCGAGTCTGCCCAGTTCGCCAAATGTTTGGCTTGCGTGGCTCTTACAGCGGAAGGTGTGCTTGCAGTGTCGAGGTGTGGATTTAGAACCGCGTTGAAGTCGCCTCCAACTATTGTCGCACCCAGGGGTAGGGACTTGATGAGGTGAGTATATGGAGACTAGGTTGAGAGGGTTTCCTCCTAACATACCACTCAGAGCTACAAAGCCTCCCTGGGGGTCGTTAGTGGCCTGTGTGAGCACGAAGGGGAGATTGCTCCGCATGAGGATTGCCACCCCTCGTGAGCCCCGGGTAAACCCTGAGTGCCAAACTCTCTCGTAGCCATATCACGCTAGAAAGGGGCAGTGGTTGCCCATGAGATGGGTCTCTTGGAGTAGGAGTACGTCAGATGCCTGGCGTTGAGCGTAGCGTAGGACTGCCGTTCGTTTAACCCTGTCGAGGAGACCATTGACATTCCAAGATAGTATGCGGAGGGAGATTCCGTTACTGTTCATACACGTCATGGTGGGTGAAAGTGGGGTCGGAGGTCTGCAAGACCCGGGCTGGCTGTGGGAGTGACTGGGGTCTGAGCTGGCTGCAGGATAACAACTGTGACTGTAGATCGCAAGCGGTATATGGGACTATCGTAGTGTGCAATAAGAAGGCTGGTATGACAACATGGTAAAACAACATCAGGACAAAGGTCCCAACGCCCCTCCCTGCCCCTTCCCCCCACCCTATACTTCGGGAACAGAAGCATCTGTCGTCCCAATTAGGCACAGTAAATAACCAAACTAGAACGTTCGGCTTGGATTGCGTGGAGGACCCCTCCTTACATAAGGATAGTCATTGTCTCGGCAGAGAGATCAGTAGATTGTAGCAAGAACCTTGCCATGGTGCGTTTGATAGGGATATATCAATCGTAGCGCTGGTTAGGTCCGTCACATCAGGAGCGCCGGGCTGCGAGAGAGCTCAGAATCAGCAGAGGCAATGTGGAGGCTTACTGGTGAGGCGTTTCTCGGTTCGATGCGGCTCGTGGAACTGGATCGCCGCGGGGAGCGAGATGTGCTCAAGAGTGCTCGGTCTCTAGGGTGCAGTTCGGAGTCCGCGGGCGAGCCTAATCTGGTTCGGTGAGTCCCACGCCTTCTGCGAGACTGCATGCGTCTTCCATGTGGTTTGGGCGTTCCCTTACGGGCGTCTTCAACTTGGGCCTCTGGGCGTGGATCCGAAGTTTGCATCCTGAGGGGCCGCTCCTCGGTCAGCCAAGACCAGGCCGTCTCGGGGGGGATTCGAAAAAGTGGGTTTTATTCTGGAACACCACACGGAGACGGGCTGTGAAGAGTAACCTATACTGGAGATTCAGGGCTCACAGTTTTTGCTTCACATCGGTGAAAGAGCGCCTCTGGGTCTGAACCTCCCACGTGTAGTCTGGGAAGATCAGTATGCGGTGACCCTGGAAGGCTACAGTCTTGCAATTGCGGGCTTCACTCAGGATGGAGTCTCTGTCCTTAAAATTGAGGATTCTGGCAATGACAGGTCTGTGTGGTGCTCCGGGTGGAG
Organism: Calotriton arnoldi; assembly: GCA_963921515.1. Lineage (NCBI taxonomy): Eukaryota > Metazoa > Chordata > Amphibia > Caudata > Salamandridae > Calotriton > Calotriton arnoldi. The sequence continues at coordinate 6,237,613 of CAWUFW010000035.1, forward strand.
ACTTAGGGGCCAGGGAGTGATTAGCACGCTCTACGGCAAACCAGGCGGACAGGGAGCACTCCGGCATCCCGGATCTAATCCAGCGCTCAATGAAGTCCCCCATTTGCCCCTGCTCCACGCCCTCCGGGAACCCCACCAGGCGGAGGTTATTGCGTCGCGACCTGTTTTCAGCATCTTCCGCCCTTCTAAGTAGGTCCTTTGTGTGGTTCAGCAGGCGAGCCACTTGTTCTTTTAATTGGGTAACGTCGTCTTCAACCGTTGAGATATGGGACTCGGTTTCTGTGATGCGGGCCGTCGCGTTGCAGAGGTCCTGCCGAAGGAGAGCCATGTCCACCCGGACCTCGCCAATCTTGCCCTCAACTGAGGCCTGTGAGGTGCTGATCGCCTGAAGGATGGTGTTGAGCTCAGTAACAGGCGTGGTAGATTTCTCAGTGGACCCGGCCACCGACCCGGGGTAGTTAGTTGTGTATTGGTCCATTTTGGTCTGCGTTGGTGGAGGCTTAGGCCCCCGGTCCTTCCCTATTGGTCACAGTCGACGTGGATATTCTTAACCGTGAGGACTCTGGGGTGTAGCTCGGGCCTGGTAGAAGTCAGGAGCCAAGCAGAGTTGCGGTGCGGCCTTAGGCGCGGCGTGTCACTCAGTGCAGTTAGTACTCTTCCACCATCCGACCAGGGGTCCCTATCCCAGCGCCCCCTATCCCAGCGCCCCCAATCGTTGTCCGCAGGGGGGGGCGGGAACGGAAGGCAGTGTTGGACAGTCTCAGGTAAGCGATCAGCGTGCAGGGACCAGCTCGTAAGCTAGTGGGTCGCTCTCGATGTTACCACATCTCCAGGAAAGGGGTCCAGCGCCTCGCCTCCCCAGCCCCGGGTCGTCCTGCTAGTCAGGGCCCATGAGGGGGGAGCGAGAAGAAGGGGGGAGCCAGGCCCACCGCTCACCCGGCCCAGGAGGCAAACCTGCAGGGTGGCCTGACGGCCCACGCCGGGTCACTGGTCGTTGGCTTCACCGTCACCTGGCCCCGCCAGTGTATGTCAGGCAAGGAGAAATATTTCAGGGCCAAGGCTGCGCGGGCACAAGTCTCTTTGGAGTTATTCCCGGCCTGGTCCGGTACTGCAGAAGGGGGGGGCGCTCAGGGTTATGGGCCACCGTCACCCCAGTAGACCTCGGGTACATAAGCAGTAGTCCGGGTCAAGCTCTGGTCCCCAGGGGCCGCCCCCGCCACACCAGCCTCGTCGGGCTCCAGCTCACTGTAGTTCTCGTGGTCTGGCTGGATCCGAGGAGCGTCTCACACCGGGCTGTCAGCGCGGCGTAGAGAAGCTGCAGCCAGTGGTAAACAGGGCTACGCCAGACCAGTCCCACAGTCTAGGCAGTCAGGCACAAGCATATGTCAGCGGGCTCAGGGCCCGTCCACTCGGCCAGAGCCCAGCCCAGGGGGTCTAAGTCACTCCAGGGCCATGTCCGTTGCCACGACCGCCAATGGGCCGCGCATGCAGAGGGTGGTACTTGCGTGGTATTGCAGGTGGAGGGCCACGGTCAAGGAGGCGTGCCGGGCCTCCGCGTCGTCGTCGGGGATCAAGCTCGGGGCCCAGAGGATGACTTACCAAGGGCTGCCCCGGCGGGCCACCACAGGCCTTTCGAATCTCCCGTGTGGTCGGAGGACATCCCAGGGGGTCCGGTCCGCCCTAGCAGGTCAGTCACAGGCGGCTCCCTCACTCTGCCGCAGCCAGGTCACACTCTGGGGCGGATCCGGCTCGTCGTCAGGCCGCAGGCTTAGGTCACCAGCGGAGCAGCCGCAGGGTCCGTCGGCAATCCGGGAGTTGCCGCCACCGATCCCCGCCCACGGTCTTACGGGGTCAGGAGGCCTGGATCGCTCTCAGTGGGGCCCGCAGAATTCACCCAACTCGGGCGTCTGCGGCACCGGGTCGGTGGCTGAACCGCCATCTTGCGTGGGTACGGGTTCTCGTCTTCACTGTGGGCCATCCGCAGCCGTCCAGCGGCTTCGTCTCGTGCTTGGACAGTTTGCGCTACAACAGCGGGATAGCAACCTATATCAGGCAAGTTTTAGTTAGGCCGATGGCGAAGGGTGCTTGGGCGGATGACGGAGAGGTCCGGAGCACTCTCCGAGTGCGATCGCCATCTTGACGTGCCAAGCCACGCCCCCTCTCCTCCTTTAGAAGGAGCCACCCATCAAGCTTAAGCTTCTTAAACCATGTGACCTCATCCTGAGGTTCAGTGCCCAGTGCCAACTGTTGGAATATTGGTTCCTCTCGTTTTCCAAGATACTGAAGTCTAGTTTGAGTATGTTGAGTGTTTTGACGCAGTCTCATTGAACAGGTCCTCAAGCCTTTTGCACCCCTTCTCTTGCCATGCGCACACCCTTGAAATGCAGTGGAGAAGTCCGTTATTTAGAAAATGGTTGAGTAGCTACAGAAAGGTTGTTATTGTCACCTTCCCTGCCGCTCTGTCCCACACCTCCTAAGTAACGCACGTAACTGGCGATGAAGACCGCCCCCATGACCTTTTCAGTCACTTGCCCAACGTAGCACCATTGTTTTGCAGTTCCACCTTTCCCTGTTCTAGCATATATTGTAGCTGCCAGCTTGGTAATATCTTCTGACATAGTGAAAGCTCAAGCCGTCTTCTATCCCCTGTTTGAACTATAGAAGTGTCCCGTCTTAATACAGGGATATCTGATAGAGACATCTAGCCACAGATTCCTTGTCATAAGGTTTCTGCACATACACAGAGCTATGCACAGGAAAATGGGACCCCGGAATACAGTGGTTTGCCACCATATACCGTAGCACCCAAAAACCCCAACCCAACTAGCTTAGCATCCCATTAGCACCCAAGTACTAATGTTTGGACAACCCAGAACACGGTATCTTTATCTCAGGACTCGCAGAAGCAAGAACACTCTTTCGTCACTCACTCGTACTTGTCCACAAGGTGCGTAGGAAGAGACACTGGATAGGTTAAAATGTTTATTCCAACTTACGTGCTCTAATGTACAGTACACGTGTCAGTACTAATAGCATAATGCATATGACTAATATAAGCAGCATGGTTACAATTCCATAGAATACAAACGGGGAAAGCATCTCAGAGCTCAGTGGATAAACGTATAAATAACATTACCACCCTCCCCTTGCAGTAAGATAGTTTATTATAATAATAGAAGACCTCTGGGCTTTGACTAGCGAACCCCCATACCTCAGTCTCTAGATGCAGAATTACAACAGCAGGACATCATAGCTCTTCTCACTGAAAGGATTTCTCCAAGTGTGTTAAGCGCTAGTAAACCACAGTATTAAAAGCATACCAGATTCTTCATGGCAATTGCACCTAATGTTATGTCTGGGTGCGCGAGACTGGCCATATCAGGAAGAACCAAAATACATTGTTATGCGACCTTGTACATGTTTGTGCAGACGGAGCCCAAAAAGGTGAACAACAGAAAATGCAGACAGTGCAAAAGAACTTGGCACGAGCAAAGGGCGAGGGGGGCCCGGCTCAGTGTAACGTGCGCAAAGAAAAGCAGCATGGCAGCCAGGCCTAGGCCAACATAAGGCAGGTAACAATCCACAAGACACCCTCCCCTGGTCAGTCCAGCGGCCAGGACAGAGGCCCATCAGAGGAAAAACACAGCCGCTGGAGCACAGGGAGCGCCCAAACGGCGAAGGGCAGGTCAATCCATGAAAGTGTAAGTGCAGAGAAAAGCCATACCCTCCAAGAGTTCATCATTGGAATTGTCAAAAAACATAGATGCCATCCAATCCATGAGATCAAAGAGCAGGAATGCTCCCCAACAAAGGGAGCATCCAGAAGCAATGCGGGACAGCTTGCGTGATGATCGAAACAGCTTCGTTGTAGGAGATCCTGGGCAGCCGCCCAGATATCCCATTGCGCCAAAATCCCCAGTGCAGCCGCACGCGCCATACAGCCAGCAACGGAACAGTCCTGCTCATGGGCCTCTAAGGGACCCATCAACTGAACAAAATCCGGAACAGACAATGACGAATTGGAGAGGCAATAATCCAGAGTCCAGGTGAAAGGACAGCGGACACAAGTCATCACAGGTTGCACGCAAGTGAAATACGCAAAGCGAAATGAAAGAGTATATGACACACTCAGTGTCGCCAATGGCAAGACACCAAAACCGGCCAAAAGGCGCTCACGGAGCAGCTGGAGGCGTTCTGGATCGAGCAGGTCCCATCGGGGAGCAGCCATTGCGCAGAAAGCAAATTAAGAGCAAGACACCAGCCGCTAAAGCGAGGATCAATGGGAAACCGCCAAAGACACTGGAAAAAATAGAATGTATGAAAGCCGGGATGGCACCAAAAATAGTTTGGAAGGAGGACACCAAGCCCGACCCCACGACCTTAAAAAAGTGTACTAGGCCTTCAGTGTTAGATGCGTTAAAAATACGATGTATTAACTCCCCAAAATGTTGGGGGAGATTAGTGTTTAAAAGGGCCTGTATTTCACTGTGGGTACTCGCCACCTGGAGAATGAATGTCTCCCGGGCGGACGTGAGCATAACTTCCTCGTTTAATAATAGTGCCTTTATTCTGCTCAGTCTATTGAAATCAGCTTCCATGGTAGGGATGGAAGGCCAAATAGAGATATCAACCTTGCCATGAGGGGGAGGAAAAAGCACATTTTTGCAGCAGACAACCCTGTGCGAAACTGTTACAATGTAAGGAATGCCAGCTTGCAGGCCACAACAGTTTTCGTTATTTAAAAGTAAATAACTACCATTGGAAAGGAGAGTGAAAGTAGGAGAAATAACAGGAGCAGGAATACCTTTCAGCACACAAGCAAGATTAGGAGCGGAAACGCTACATGAGCCATGCAATTTAATGTGTTTACAAATAAGCGAATGACCCATAGTCGAGTCGCAGTACTCCCCCGTGAGAAAGACTTCCTTGCCGTCCCGAAGGCATTTATACATGAAAGGCAAGGACCAGAGTTCATGCAGGAAAGCACTGCCCAAGGGCCGGTAACGGCCCACAGGATAATGTTTCATGCAGGAGTCTAATTCAAACAAGGAAAAAGGTAAAGCGATAACCCCATGGACTAGCCATACAGCAGAATCGAGTTCTGCAACAGAGAACGGCAAAGGATCCATCTTTTCGATATGTAATAGAGTGTAAGTTGCATCTTTCATGGACATAAATTGCTGTTTGTCAGTTAAGTTAAAAGGTAGAAACAAGGCAGAGGTGTTCAAAAATGCCAAGGAACTTTACCTAACTTGAGCGTTTGTAAAGTCCATGCAAACTGCATAACCGAACGCAATTGATTCTGACCATGATATAACACAGAAACATCATCTTGTACAATATCAACAACAGAGGACACAATATTCTCCAAAGTATAAATGCGAGAAGACAGGGTATTAATACTATTGTCAACAACAGCAAGCACCTTTTCCAAATTTGCTTGATCTATTTCCCGAAGACGGGAAGCAGCTTCCATTTGTGATAGCTTCCAGAGTTCATTATATGTTTCATAAATGAATCTTTTAGGTCGGGGACCACGAGGTCCCAAAACAAAGTCGGACAGATCAATATTGCCTGAAAGGAGGGACAAATGTTGTTTAACAGAATCAAGGGACGAATGTTGCAGCCATTGTTTGCATAATTTACCAACAGAATATGTAGTGACAGTACGGGAATCAGTAAATCTCGGATCAGGCCTATCCTGTGTGTAGCTAGCACCAGAATCGTGAAAACGCATTTGACATGCGTTAGATGATATAGGCCATACCAACCAGGGTGACTGATCTAGCTCAGAAACATTATACGAATTATTTTGTAACAGAGCCTGCAGGGACACGAGGGACATATTGAATCGTGAGCTTTCATTGGGAAAACTCGACAGGGATGGTATTGATGGAGTATTCAACTGTTTAGTGGTTGCTAAGCCCCAACATGTAGTCTGATAGATGGAGACATTGAGGAACATAATTTGTGTAGGGATGAGGCAAGCACGGTGTAATGCCTCGGTTCCCTGTACCTGCCATGGCTTGGAGCCCCAAATAGATTTTAAATCCACTGTATTATCCCAATACTCATAACCACCCACAGCTAGGGCACTTAGAAAGGAACCTGAATAAAGCAATTTGGTGTGTGTTAACATAATTTTCTGAGTTGATGTATTATTTAGTCTAAAATAGTAGGATGCAGGGTTCGACCGATTAAAATCAGTAAAATAATTAAACTTATTTCGAAGAGTTTGAGAGCTACCTGGCAAGGGGTTTGGACAATGTTCCCATTGGGTATAATTAACAGAACTACGCAGGGCACTGGGCTTATGGAGAAAATGATTACCCCAATGTTGGTAACAATACAAATCGGCATAATTAGCAGAATTCATATATAGATCTTCAGCATTAAAAGATGCATAATATTTTAAATCGGCAAACAATGCTTCAACGGCATGCACATCCCAATCATCAGAATGAATATTATTTTGTACTACATCACCCATTGAAACACGAAGGACATTAGGTACATTAATAATTTCCGTCGGACCATGGATTTGATAATTCACTGCATCCCATACGATGCCATCAGCAACTGGGAAAGCTGAAATGTTCACAAATGTGTGGTCACGCTTCATGATGTGAGACGAGGAATGAGGAGCCAAAGTTCCAGAAACAGTCTACAGCAGAGCGTTCAGGCAAATAGTGACCATTGATTAGTAGAAAAAACACTGTGACAAAGCCAATGGACATGAACAAAAAAATCAAGAAAAGTACCAACCAGATGTATGTCCAGGGTGGAATCAAAAAATTGTCTCTAAACCAGGATATAAAAATACTGAACTTGGATGGAACTTTTGAAGATGTGGAATCCGAATCAAAGGAATAACGAGTCGGGCCAAGTGGCGTTGTTGGTTGATGTGCCACCGATTCTGATGCAGGATAAGTATACTCGTCCTCGTCGATATTGGTGGAGAGTTGGGGATCAATCGTAGTTTCAGGCAAAGTAGAGGATTCAGGCAAATCAACCATCTCAATTACAGCATCAGCGATCGTTCGTGCAGATGGACTATGAACATATGTCCGATAAATGGCAGGACAAGAGACCGCTGGTGTGACACTATTCAGGATCGGCCAGGCGCTGTAGCTTGACATTTTCCACTGAGATGTATCTGTTCTCCTTGCGACCATGAAGCGGTGGTAAGATGACTGTACGTGTTCCCTTCAGGCCAAGAACTGGAACCGGTGCACGAAAAGAGGGGCCGAATTCTTTTTGTTTTCAACCTTTTCTCGAACCAGTTCTCCAACCTTTGGAAGCCAGCCGGCTACCGGAATCTGCAACGCAGGATCTGTGGCTGAAGGCAAATGTGTAGTTGCAAGTTTGTCTCGGGCTTCTTGTAAGTCCTGTAACATAGCAGAATGGTTATCTACATCAAACTTGGCGGATTGCGCCGCGATGTCTGGACCCTCAAGGTCAGGCACAAACATTCTTATGCCAAAGAGCATTTCGTATGGGGTCCGCCCACCCAGAGGTCTTCTAGGGAGATTATTAAGTGCACGTTGAACGGTATACAAGTGGGCCAGCCAGTTCCTGCCAGTACCTATAACTCTAGCTGTTAAGGATTGCTTTAAGTCACGGTTCATTCGTTCAACGATAGAGTTGCCCTCAGGCCTATACGGAGACGAAAATTTCACCCGCACCCCAAGCGAAGCCATTGCATCCTTGTAAGCCCTAGAGGCAAACGCTGGACCTTGGTCCGAATGGAAGGTGCCGCATGCGAAAATTCCCACAAAGACACGCAAATCCCTGATTACATTTCGGGCGTCAGCACTCCGTTGTGGCCAGACCCAGAGAAACCGTGTGCACGAGTCCACTGCCACTAAGATGTATTTATAGGCAGTGTCTGATGAGAATGGACCGCAGTGATCCAAGTAAACACACCCAAAGGGTCTGTTAGCAATGCAGAGCGGGGTTTGTGGTGGACGTGTTACCGTGGAAGGCTTAATCTGTTGACAAACATCGCAAGAAAGCACAAAAGCACGGGTGTCTTTATACAATCCACGCCACCAATAACGCTGCTGCAAGATGGAAACTGTAGCTGACACACCTGCATGAGCCGAAGCCATGCCTTCGTGTGCAGCTGATATCAAGGCACTCCTGCGGTCCGCGTTGGGGATCAGCCGATCTCCAACGTCAGGTATAGTTACATAAGGAACCTGATCGGGACTTAATGTGTAAGAATACTTGGAAGGGAAACCTGTAGGGTAATTATTACCTTCCTTGGTTGCAGCAATAGCTGCTAATATAACAGGGTCTATTTTAGACATGGACCTGGTAACCGCTGCTACTGAACACGTGACTACTGCTGAACGGGCAGCTTCATCTGCCAGATCGTTACCAATAGCGTGTGCGCCCACCCGCTGATGGCCTAAGGTGTGAACCACCTGTGTGAGGGGCAGACGTTGTTGCAATTCTGCCACTCGAACCCAAAGCATTTTATGCTTAATTGTGCTCCCTTTTGCGTCCTTGTAGTCGTTTTTCGACCAGAAAAACAAATTGTCATTGTAAGATTGTACACAGTAAAAAGAATCACATACTATAAGAGTTGTCTCATCCTGAGAAGCGAACTCAAGTGCAAGTAGCAATGCATGCAGCTCGGCCAATTGTGCGGTACTATCTCCAAGTGTGCGAGTATGCACTGCAGAGGATTTGAACTTTCCATCTACAAAGGAACCCGCAACAATAGCACATGCAGCTGAATAAGCGTGCTTGGACCCAGTGGCCGGCTGCGCCGAACCATCGGTGTAGATCACACATTTGTAATCCTCAAGCGGTAATAAAAACAAAGGAGGAGGATGAACGAATTCATACTGCAAAAACTCCTGAGTCTGCAGAGAAGAATCAAAAACAAAAGTGACGTCCGAAGACGTCAAGGATGTAGCCCATTGTATCCAACGGGGATGCATTGCTTTTGAGTTCGGTACACTTGCCTTTGTTACTGCCTCTAGGGCAGGACAGGGTGTTACCACCAGAATTCGCTTTCCCTGTGCCAGTGCGCGTTCTTTTAGAATCGCCATTTGCACTGCAGTTAGAACTTTTTCAACAGATGTAAAGCGCAATTCAGCGGAAGTGTACAGATGTGACTTGTATGCGATGGGTACTGTATCACCTTCATTAAAGGTTAAGTATGTGAATCCCACCGCCCCGGAATTATTCTAATCACCAGGTTTGTGTGGTTATCACGAGTCAAAAGATATTTAGACTCCAAAAGGTCTGTCTGCAAAGACTGCAGAATTGAGGTATGCTCAGGCAGCCAGCAAGACCTTGAATAAGTAGGTTGTATCAAAGCATACAAAGGCTTGATGCGCTGGGCATATTCGGGAATGTAAGTACGCCCGAAATTCAGGAAACCCAGCAAAGACTGAAGTTTCTTCAGAGTATTTGGGGGGCACAAATGTGCACATTTTTCCAAGAAATGGGGGCTAAGCCCTTACCTTCGTTGTTGAGCTCATAGCCCAAGAACAGAACTGTAAACTCAGCAATGTGTGATTTAGCAAAGTTAAATTTGTAACCCTGCTCCGCAAATTCAAGAATAATGCGGTCCACACGGGACAAATGCTGAAAAAATTCGTCGTCCGTCAGATAGATGTCATCTACGTACGAACATGCGTCTTGATCAATGTCATTTAACAAAGAAACAACACGGGCGGCGAATATACCCGGACTATTTTTGTAGCCCATGGGTAAACGCCGGAACTGGAATAATTTACCACCGGATGTGAATGCGGTCCATTGACCACTCTCCGGGGCTAGGTTGTGCGTGTAGAAACCGTTTGAAAGGTCAAGTGTCGTTTTATATTTTTTACGAACAAGACTGTCTACAAGCGCAGAACTGTGTGTATTTTGCACCGCAAAGTTCCGACAATGAGTATTTAAATGCCGGTAATCCAAAACTAAGCGGTACGATCCATCGGGGTTAGAAACCACGAAGAGGGGATTGTTCATAGGTGATACGCACGGTTCAATTACTCCCTGATATTCCAACTGTGTCAGAATTTCGGAGACGGGGCCTTTTGCCTGCCGTTTGATGGGATATTGGGGTTGTGGCTGCGGTAGTGACCGTAAAGGTATTGCATGAGGAGGTGATTCTTCATCCCATCCCACATGGTTGCGGTATAACGCTGGTGCCAGGTACACAGCCCACTCAGCTGCAAGTGCTTCAGCTTTGTCTTTTGGGACATGCCGTGAGAAGCTTGGAAGGATTACCTCCTCTCCTTTATGTGCAGCTAAAACGAATGGGGGTGGCCAATCCACCTCTGCTAACAAAATGTCATATGAAGAGGTCAGATTTTCCCAAAAAATCCCTTTTATTTCACGCGGTATGTCACCTTCAATTTGTATGACTATATTATATAGTCTGTCAGGGGGTGCCACTCTCGTGTCAGCTGTCTCTACAGTAACAAATGTTTCAGTTGCTGTCGCCTCCATATGAGGACGTAGCGCCTCCCGCACTATGGTAACTTCCGCGGCGCTGTCTAGGAGGGTCACTGCCCACGTCCAATTCTGGAGTCTCGTTCTCACGGTCTGAGGCATATTTCGCTGTGACAGCGGCAACTTTTTTCTTCTGAAATTGCGGTCGAGGAAGATGAAAGTCTTCTGCTTTCCCTCTGACTTGTTGTCGAGGTTGGTCTCGCTCCTGGGGAGCCTCTCGGCCCCTTCCTCTATCTTGCCGTCCTCCTCCACCAGCCTGTGACGACGTCTGGGCCTGTGAAGAACGAGGAGAACGCGTATCGGAGCTCTGAAACCTTTCTGGTGATTTAATCCTTGACCTATCACGTAAATCATAAGTACGTTCAGAAGAAACCGAAACCGCGGAAGCGCCTCTCGACCCCGGCTTCTTTTGTTGCTTACCCTGTTTTTTCTGTCTCCAACTCTTTTTAGTGAAGACTGGTTTATCATCTTTCTCAGATGCACTTTTTGTTTGTGCAACTTGGGTTTGCGATTGAGTCTGCATTTTTACAAAAGGCTTGTTGCCCAGGCTATTTCTTCCAATTGTTTTATAAGCCCGGGCAATAATTTTCGGTAATTCGCGGGGCCTGTCCAACTCTGGGACCAAAGCCAAAGCATTCGCTACTTGAAAGTTCATCGCATCGCCCTTGACATTTCCAAGGATCAGCTCAGCTACTACATCAAACACTCCCACTAGTCTCATCCCTAATTCCACAGCCGCTTCAGGGCCATGTTCATCCTGTACTTTTTTAATTACAGAGGGTAGAACCGTCATGGAAGGAGTTCCAAAACATTTTGAATAAACTGCTGCGAATACCTTACCCCAGCTTTCACATGATGTCAAATCGGGGATTATGTCTTTTGGCAAACTTATCGTGAGGATGCGATGTTTATCTACTGGGGATGTATGGGGAAACACTGCTTCTATCTGATCGAACTTTTCTGCAAGCCAGTAAGGATAGTCGTCCTTATTTTGTGGACGTTTGCCCATCACAGAATTTACCATGACAGGACTTATAGTCACTCCAGCGGCTATAGCTGGTTGGCCTGCGACTACAGGAGCAGCTCCATGTAGACTACCTGTAACGTATGTCACTAGGGCTCGATGCACTCGTACCAATTCGGTATGCATAGTGCGCAGTTCCGCAAGCGGTAATGCCAGATAATTTGGATGCGGGGTATACCCGGCCAATACAGGCCAAGTGGCCCCCTGAATTGACAAGGGGCCTAAACGAACTGCGGTAGTTGGTTGTGGTAGGGCGCCATTAAACCAAACACGGTGCTGCCAAGCCGTGAGAGGTACTTCAAGAGTGGTATAGGGTCGATATGCAGCAGGAATAACGGTGGGTTTATATTCATGAAACAGCTTATCACCTGCATCCACCGCTTCAAAAGTGATCCAAGTGTAAAACACTTCAAAGTGATAAGCCGGATCGGCTTGAACCACAAAGACCAACTCGACCCCTGTATCGGGCACTCCATACACAGCTAAGTGGTCTCGGAGTGCTCCTCGACTATGTGCAGCTATCGCCACACCAGCCATGACTAAACAATTATATTCGACAACCTAACAGGGAGCACAAAAATGGGTCTGTTAACTAACCTTTTTAATAATATCAAGCTTGAAAGAACCTATAAAACATTCAATATAGGAGGTATCACCGTCACATACGCCTCCGGAAGCGTACGCGAGGGGTTTGTGGACAAGCACAAGTACTACTCAAGCGTCTCGCAGATAAGCAGCCCCACGGTGGTCGCGCCATGTCATAAGGTTTCTGCACATACACAGAGCTATGCACAGGAAAATGGGACCCCGGAATACAGTGGTTTGCCACCATATACCGTAGCACCCAAAAACCCGAACCCAACTAGCTTAGCATCCCATTAGCACCCAAGTACTAATGTTTGGACAACCCAGAACACGGTATCTTTATCTCAGGACTCGCAGAAGCAAGAACACTCTTTCGTCACTCACTCGTACTTGTCCACAAGGTGCGTAGGAAGAGACACTGGATAGGTTAAAATGTTTATTCCAACTTACGTGCTCTAATGTACAGTACACGTGTCAGTACTAATAGCATAATGCATATGACTAATATAAGCAGCATGGTTACAATTCCATAGAATACAAACGGGGAAAGCATCTCAGAGCTCAGTGGATAAACGTATAAATAACATTACCACCCTCCCCTTGCAGTAAGATAGTTTATTATAATAATAGAAGACCTCTGGGCTTTGACTAGCGAACCCCCATACCTCAGTCTCTAGATGCAGAATTACATCAGCAGGACATCATAGCTCTTCTCACTGAAAGGGATTTCTCCAAGTGTGTTAAGCGCTAGTAAACCACAGTATTAAAAGCATACCAGATTCTTCATGGCAATTGCACCTAATGTTATGTCTGGGTGCGCGAGACTGGCCATATCAGGAAGAACCAAAATACATTGTTATGCGACCTTGTACATGTTTGTGCAGACGGAGCCCAAAAAGGTGAACAACAGAAAATGCAGACAGTGCAAAAGAACTTGGCACGAGCAAAGGGCGAGGGGGGCCCGGCTCAGTGTAACGTGCGCAAAGAAAAGCAGCATGGCAGCCAGGCCTAGGCCAACATAACAAGGCAGGTAACAATCCACAAGACATCCTTACTTTTGAATTTCCCAGGCATCAGACTGGATCCGGAAGATGTTTCTTTGAGCAATACTCTTGCACGCTGTTAGGTGGCTTTGGTCGGCTCCACGTGATGTCGTTGGTGTCTTCTCCGCTATTGAGACGTCCGCGTCACCTAAATAGGCCCCACCCTGGTGCACTGACGTCCGTTCTTTACTTTCTGCGCCAGCCAGCGCAGATCCGTGAAGAGAGCTACCCTCTCGCTTTGGACCGTCTTTCTTTGATATTTTGTCTAACAATTTTTGGTTTGTATGTTTTTCACCATGTCCAAGAAAACCTCTGGATTCAAGCTGTGTGGCTCCTGCCATATCAGTGATGGATCCACACTTGGTGTATCTTTGGTGCCTGGAGCTCGACCACAACTCCAAGTCGTGCTCAGACTGCCGGGCCATAGCTCCGAGAGCTTTGAAGTAGCGGTCCCAAAAGCTGCTTGCGGTCCCAGTCAAGAGGAAGGTCCAGGCATCGCTCCGGGAGCATCAAGTCTTCGTCCTCCCTCTTGAAGTCTTCGAGTCGGTCAGGTAAGCAGCGTAAAAAACATAAAAAGTCAAAGCATGCTTCGACCCCCTCCCCCCCGGCAGACATGACGGAGGAAACTCCGAGTTCTAGGCCCTGTACCTCTTAACCTGCACCTGGGTCGACTCTACACTTCCCAGCTATTCCAGGAGCCGGAGCGACCCCTGCCCAGCTTAGGGAGTTTTATGACCGTGTGCCTCGTATTCGGGTGACCTGACCCTACCGGCGTGCCTTCAGGCCCAAAGGTTCATTGGGGGTTCCATCAGGTTCCGCACCAGTGGCTCTGCCCCCTGTGCCAATCCTCTCCCCCCCCCCCCCTGGATCCGGTTATGGATCTGGACTGGCGTCGGTCGTACCCTTGCGACCTGTGCCGGTCCCAACACAGCCTCCCGGCGCAGCACATGTCCACCAGCAACACGTAATTCTAAAGATTCTTAGCACTAACCCATTTCTTAAGGTAACAGGAGTCTCCCGCGTGCTTCCTCAGCGACTGCACTCCGGAGATGTACGACATTGTATGAAACATTTCTCAAACAATAGCTCATAGAAGTATGTTGTTTTGCATACCTGCACTGGAACTTCCAGTAGCAATCCTTCAAAATAATACATCAGGTATATGATGGAAAGTTTCATCCACAATACACGCTTTCTTATACAGTTCTCCGATGATGTCCTAGCATTCTGTGCTCTGTGGAAACTGTGGGGAGAGATGACTAGCGTCAGGACACTGATTTGGCGGGGAAGAGAGACCGGAGTAAGACAGCTAAGCACCAGAAACTGCATTCATTTTAAAATAATGGTGTCTTTCATGAAAATGTGGCATAACAATACTGCATTATTAATCACACTTCTAAACAAAATAGTCGTCGTTTTAAGTGCAACATTTTACGTTTTACTCTTATCAGTTTTGACTATATGCATCATTAAAATTATTAATTTGCACTAATTTTGTCATCCAAAATGTTGCATCACAAAAAAACTTTAACAACCTCCCTCCCCCTTGATTATTTTTTAATAATCACTAAAATCGTCCTTAATAAACTTTATTAGCCATTAGTTCATTGAAACCTTCATCTTCGATAATCTCACATTTTACTCTGTGTGCCTTAATTGATTAAATACTGTCTCTATAATCTCCCATTTCCATATCCCTTGGTCCTTTCTTTTTTCTCGATTTGTCACTGTTCCTTGTTCTGTTATTATATCTGCTAATTGAACACTCTAAAAATGTTAATAAAAGAAATAGAGTAATTGCACAAACCATAATTATTATAGGTGTTAGAACAGATTGAAGAACACCACCACCAATGTTGCCTAACTATTCACCTACTTTACCAAAGCTACTTAACTGCCTTACCCAGGTTCCTACAGTCTCCCATAATTCTGGTTCCTCTAATGATCTGATCTCATGAGTAAAAATAGTTCTTAGTAATGAAAGAATCAATTGTTCCACTATAATATGGACTATACGTACAGCACCTCTTCGCTTTAATTATCTTGCAAATTCCTCCCTCCTTTGCCAAAAGAATTATCAAAGCCAGATGGTATTGCTCTAATTGTTACCATTTCTACATCCACTAATCTAGCAATTCTATGTAATAATATAATAATAATTCCACATTTGTAACACTCAAATTTATCACCCTAAGGGTATCCAGGTGCTGGGGGCCATCAGGGAGATTACGTGAGCTATTGCCCAGAGTCACATGATGCTGAGCTGCTGACGGTGATTGAATCGTGAGCCTCATGCTCCGGAATCAGACGCTTTGGCTGCTGCCCCACACCTCTACAGTAGACAATCATCTAATCTTCACATCATTCATTGCTACTTCCGTTGGAGGAATAAAGGCTCCTAAAATGGCCAAAATTATTTGTCTAAAGTTTCGTTTCACTATCGTCAAACCATGCTCTTCATCCAATTCAAAATTTAGGGAAAGCTAAATAGCATGAACCCACCCAATTTCTCGGCAAATTTAAAATAAGCAGTCTTTCCACAAACATAATAATTTTCCATCATAATAGATTCTCCTCCAGACAAGATTTCCACCGACCTCATAGTATTTGTCCCAAATACTTTCTCCTACAAATTATTTCTCCTCTTTCAAAGCACAAGGTCTTACCATAGACATCTCGCCTCCCTTGATCCATTTTCAATCTAGGATGTAAACCTGAAAGTCTAAATTCTTCTTCCTCTTTTATTTCTCCTAAAGCAACCTTTTGCTCCACTAAATTTCTTACTATTTTCACTCCTCTTTAATTATATTCTCTAATAAAATTGCTCTTAATTATTAAACACACATGAACATTTCCTATTCGAATTACTGTCAGGTTTGTTTTGTGCAATCACTCTCAAATACTCACCATAGTTAATTCCACTATTCTCCTTAATCCGCAAATTCCTTAGACACATTGAAATCAAATCAGGAGAAAGAAATTCTTTGTGATTAAAAATAGCAACAAAAATGTTACATGACAGGATATGAAATCTCTAATTGTACATATGTTGAACCTTCGCCAGCAGAAGTAGGAAGGTAAGTAGATACATAGCATCAACTAATCTTCATGACATATATGAATTCCCTAATTATTTTAGTATACACATCATCCTTAAAGTTACTAATTACTTGTTTTTCATGAATTGGTATCATTTGTGTAAATTCTTCACGATTATTTGTAACTCTAGCATTAATATTTATATGATTTGAAACATTTCGTAAAGGAGTCAGTAAGCACAACAAAAGGCCAACTAATACAAATGACATTATAATTTGCATTGTTACCCCTACAGTCTGATGGCATCTGCTGTTACCCATCTTTTCTATTGAGACAGAAAAAATCCTTTTGTGGCAAAAATCAAATTAACGAACATTTTCTTTAATATTTGTTTTTTTCTTAGTTCATTAAAACAATAATATAACAAAAGAAAATCAGTATCAGACTCTCGGTCTCTGTAAATTTTCATGTGTCAAAATTCAAAGCATTTTTCTTTTTGTTGTAGATAAACTAAAGTTTAGGTTTCTTTTCAGTTATTTTTCTCGGTCTTAAAGCAGATTCTTTCCATTGTTACTCATCAGAACTAAATATTTCAAAGTCTGTATTTCACCTTTCAAGGTGGCTCTTCTGTTTCACTTTCCAGATCCTAGCGACTCTCAGAACTGTCTTGGTATATGTTCATTTGGAAATAATCCTCCTCTGCTTCTCCTTTTGATACTGTGGCTAAAAATACCTACTCAGGCAAGGCATATTTTCGATTTGGAACCCTTTGGCGACTTACTCTCACTAGTTTCTGAATTTATCTACCTTTTAGTCTTTCTTGTTCAGTGTTTTTGTTTGCAAGTTCTGTTTCTTGGAACATCTTCAGCATTCTCTTTCTCATTGGCAGTCGTTCAGTTTCTGTCTTTAAGTGTCTGATTCAAACTTGTATTTTGATCAAAATTGTTTGTCTGCCTTTTCTACAGCAAATCTTTCTTCTGAAAGGGGCCTTTTTCACCTTGCTTTCCAACTGTAACTTGTCAGTTTTGATCAGACACTAATTCTTTTCGCTACCACTCATGCTTTGCACTATTGCATTGTACCAGCTCTTCACTCTGATCTCTCTGAAACTGGACTCAAGGAGTTTCAGGTTCTTCATCCTAACTTTCGCTTACCAGAAACCTTTGTTTTTGCACTGTCTTCACCAGTTCCAGAAAATTATTCACTCCGCAAACTTGGACTTGACTTTGAGACTGTTCAGCAGACTATGTATTTTGATCATTTGCCTCATTCACTTCAGCTATGCTTTCTCTTTGTATGAGCAGCGTGGATACACTGAGGCGCACTCCTGTGCACTTGACAGCACTATTTGTCATTAAAATATTTGGAATGGCCTGTTCCATCTTTTGTTGAGATGGCCTTTACGAACATGTTTTCGAATTACCTCCCCATCACAAGTGGTCAAGCTGTGACAAGGTGCATCATTGTAATCTTTTGCTATTACATTAATCTGATGAGCAAGATTTCACCACATCAGCCCGATCCTTATAATAATCCAAAACAATATCAACAGGTATTGAAACAAGTGCAGCTGTAGAATACATATGCAAGGCTCATTTCTCTGCCCAGAACTACCTCATGTGGAGATGAGCCTGTCTTCCTGTCAGGAGGAGTACTTCTCATATTCATCAAAACAAGAGGAAGCCATCAGGCCATTTCAAACGAGATGAAGCACAGACTTTTGCCCGTTTATTCTTGAGGGTGTCATTTATAAGCTTAATGATGCATTGTATATTATTCCTTCTTTGATTGTCATTTGTTTTTTTCTCTTTTCCTGATATTGTATGACTTGATGGCTGTTTTGTACAGCGCTCTGATACCCGATGGGTCATGTTCATGCTATATAAAACTCCAAAATAAATAATTAATAAATACATTTGTACGTTCCACTAAACCTGAAGATTATGGTCGATAGCGCCAATGAAGTCTTTGCTTGATCTCAAATGCTGTCCAGATTATCTGCAGTACTTTCATTTTGTGTCTCAATAGAAGTCTGGAGTCCAAATCTTGGTATCAATTCTCTCAACAGCAATTTGGCAATTGTAAGGGTATCTGCTCTCCTGGTGGGAAATACTTCCACCCATTTCGAGAACAGGCAGATTATTACCAAGAAATATCTGACCATTTCACCGTAGCATCTCAATAAAATCTGGCTGTAATCTCGTAAATGGGCCTCCTGATTTACCAATTTGATTCATGATTGTAGCAGTTTTCCTCCCTTTATTATTTAAATGCACAACTGAACAATGGCACTCATAGGTATCATTTGAAATAACAATAAAGGACAGTTGAGGTTAATTACCCCACAGCGTTCAATGCTATCTTCCTCTTTTTAAAACTCAGACTACCATCTGATTATATTAATCTTTATCACAGTTATTCAAACAAATAAGCAACATTTTAATCATTACAAGTAAAAACATGACCACAGAAATATCCATTCAACAAATAAAGGAATGTTTCTTTTAACAAACACTGATTGTGAAACAATTCATTAGCCCTCCCAAGGCCATATGTTATGCGATGTTTGTTTAATTGTGTTGATGACATTTCTACCCAGAAAGATAGCAAGGTCTTATCAGGATTTAGACAATGAGGAGAGCATCTGAAACAAAATTAAAGATAAACAGTTGAGGATGAACAAAAAATGGGATGGTCTGGATTATAGGCAAAGTAAAGGAGTAACCAATACTACCGTGTACCCGCAAAATAAAATGCAGCCTTCCTTAGAATAAGAAATGCAAAGAAAGCGTGACATCAGCTCACGGATAGGGAACAGAGTAGTGGATATTACTAGGCGTTAAAATAACAGTACCTTACTCAGGGCTAGAGCTTTGTACGCGTCGAAGATATTGCACTAATTTAGGTGCTAGCATTAATGCCAAATGCATCAAAGTCCAAATGAGCAGGTTCAAGCCACTTACTGCTGGAAACCAATTTCAATATACTGAGGTCGCGTACAGCGGGGCTGCTCCAACGGATGCAACCGGGGGCAGCAAATCGTGTGAAGAACAATGCAGCGCAAGGACAGTTCCTGTAGGATGCGGGCAGTGTTTCCTCCTGTGTGGTGCTTGTACGACTTCCAGTATTTGCCATCTAATGTCATTTGATGAATGTCCAGCCTCAATAAAATGTAGTACCAACAATGCCGAGGTGACCCACATCAAATCCTACTTCTATGTTGGCCAATGCATATCTTGATCTGCTGTGTGGTCCGGCCAATATAGATCCGTGGGCATGGGCACCATACACAATATACAACAGAGGTGCTACAATTCAAGAAATGTCTCAACTCCTCAATGTCGCCATGTACAAATATAATAATATAATATAATAAATATATTATTCGTGAATTGGCATGCCACACAGCTACCACATTAGTAGTGTCCCTTAATAGAGGGCAAACCCCACAACTCGTGTACTGTGTTGGGCTGAAGTCTATTTCTATGTCCAGAATGTACAAGATAGTTGACATTTTTACCTTTTTTTTTTTTTATTAATAAGAAGATAATTGTTCAAGGGTGTGATCTATGCTTTGTATGATGTGCCAATATTTCTTAATATTTGTCCCCACACCAATAAGACTGTGGCCTCCATTAAGAAACATTGGCACATTCTACAAAGTATAGATCACACCCTAGAAACAGGATGGTGATTGCCTTCCCGATCAATATGTGGGCACTTCTGATCAACATGGGGGACTGCTCCAAGCAAATTCCCCACACGGGCTCTGTCATTGTGAACTACTTCCTCCTATCTCGTTATCCAAAATCATATTATTGTTTTTGAATCCTGCATTATATGGAATTTTATTTCTCATGTTTTGTTGCATTACTGGGGCTGTTGGCATAGACATTCCTGATGATTTCTGATTCTACATGTTCTGTCCTGAATTGTGCATATTTGACATTGCATTACCTCTGTCTGCCGAATTTGTTCCGTATTCATCTGAAATCTGGTATGATTCTGTCTACACTCTTTTCCAGTGTCCAATCCTTCCACAACAATGACACGCTATATTCTTTTTCACCATCTCAACATTTGCATTCATCCTATCTCCTCTACCACCTTGCATCTTTTGATTCATTCCATTTGGCACAAAAATTAATATTTGAACCCATCTGATTCCGCAACCGTCTCTCAATTATCTTCTCCTTTAGCTTCTTATGCCTTGTTTCAAAATAGTCACTACTATTTCTCGCCAACATCAAAATCTCCTCAATGCCTTTTTGCTGCCAACATAATTCACTCTGCATTTACGACTCCGCTATGTTGCTTCTAAACATGCATCAGTCTCTTATAATAGGAATGCATTGACTCCTTAGGTTCCTGGGTTTTCAGAATCTTCTCCCAATTGATATCCCTTTCTGAAAATCTCTTTTTGAAATACTCAATTACAGTCTTGAATTTGTCAGGTATCTCTGCTGCTGGTGCATTATTAGGACCAAGTGTAGATGGTTCTTGTTGGCCATCCAACCGTGGCTTTACATCATAAACAAATCTCCAGGAACCACAATGTCAAAGAAAGTATTTAAATCAGTCCATAACATCAGAGAAATGTGTGTCAACTTATGTATTTCATCATCCCGTTTTTCTGGGTCTTCTCGCAATTTTGGAAAACTATGTGTAAAACATATAAATCTGTCCTCATCCAGGGTTAGTACTCAAAATGTCCTCCATGTACTTGCTTAAAGGGAATTCTGCCACTGACTTAGTCCCTACTTTTGAGTCGCTCACATTCTTTCTTGCTATTCCCTCAATTCCTTTCCTTTTCTTTTTATGTGCTGTCCCTTTCTTCCATTTCTCTCTATTTCTTCAAGTCATTCCAGTCTTGGGTTAACATGGGCTCTTAAAGTAATCTGACCCATTTTCTTGATTTTCATCATGTGTCAAATCCATTTTATAATTTTGTTTCAGATTTTTCATTTTACTAATGTCAACTCTTAATTCATCGGCTAATTCTTCCAATGTCTCATGCAATTTATTAGCACATCGAGTCGCTTCTTTTATCAAACACCTTCTCACATCAGCATTATAAGTCAATAGTCTGTTCGTCTATTCCCTTGAAGCATTTCACCAAATTCTATTTTTAAAATGCCAATGCTAATTTCTCTAGGTGGTGTTTTTACTACCACTTCTTTCAGGAATACCCTGTGTATGATAGTCTAATACCCCACTTCTGCTAGGCATTGCCATAGTAACAGTAACTTCTGACTGAGCACTTGGTACAAGTCCAGTAGGAGTTTGCTATTGTTGTATCACCCCCTGCATCTTTATCAATCCATACAGCAGTCTGGGTTGCTTCTGCTGTTCTAGCAATATCCGGAGGAGGTCTAGTAGTTACTAATTCATATATGAATTTGTCATAATAATCAGACTCTTTCTAGCTAACCCCTGAATGATTTCCTTAGGTGTTTATCTGTCTTTTTCCTCTCTGTCTCAGTTGCCATGAGATCCCACTTATTAAGTGCCTCAAATTGTCGTTCTAGGCATTGGGTCCATATTGTACATGGTTTGTCTTAGAACGTCTAACTTTTTAATATTAAAGGTCACCTTCATTGGAAATTATAAAGCCTCATCATGTGCTGGGTATATTTATTCCTTTCTGAGATCCAGTCGGAAGTGTAACATCCGACCTCTACCATTTTCATATTCTGATGTTCCTTCACTTGGCAATTTCTAGTTATATCAACGTTAGTTTTAGATTTTGTCAATTACCCATGGTTTGCAACTAAACGAACTCAAAACAACTTAAATATCACTACAAAACACTATATAACAAGCATGGCAAACAGCAGCCAATAACAGGACAACTCTGTCAAAAGTCATCTTATCACAGCGCGACTATGGAAGCAACCAACCAACCAATCGGAGCACAGCTTTTTGGTGATGTCTCGCTAATCTCCGTGCGTTTCACTGGTTGATCAACTAATCAAAGCGCAACCGCTTCGTGAATAGTAAAAGCAATTGCCGAACCACATTAAACCATTTATAATCAATAAATCTTTTTAGCTGTTTACCCTAGAAAGGCTATAAGTCAGGCCATTAGGTAAAGCAACTCAGTCGCAAACCATAGAAACAGAAACTCAAATACAAACGATATGAGGAAACAGAAATAAGAAATCACAATGAACACCACAACCTGCACAGGTTCTTGCTAGGCAATCCCTGACCAGCAGAAATCTACCTCTGAATTAATGCACTCCACCCTGCGCAGTTAGGGTAAGCACGATAACTCAAGTTCAACTTTCAAACCAGAAAATGAAATTGTTAAATTAGAATCACTATAGATGTGTATCTGGTGCCTCACACATCTTAGATTTTTGACGAATCTGTTAACCAACTCAATCCAATAATAACATTTTCTTCAACTGGGTTACAAGTATGAGTAATAAATCAATGCAACAGTAATCAATCCATCAACTAAACCCATAATCATCATGTATCCAAGCAACTCAGTTGTTGCAGGGATTCTGCACCTACACAGAACTATGCGCAGGAAAACAGGACCTCAGTGAATAGGGGTGTACCAACCTACCACATTAGTACCCAAAATCCCAAACCGACTAGCTATAGTGTCTCATTCGTTCTCCTCCAAATATCACGAAGCTACAAATAATTAGACAACCCAGAACACAACACTCCCGACTCTCTCAGGAATCGCAGGAGCAAGACGTACTCTTTCGTTCACTCACTCATACTTGTCCACAATAAGAATTGTCAGAGTCACTGAAATAGTTCAAAATATTTATTTTAACTATCGTGCTCTACAATACATTATACAAGCCACTACTAGCCGCAAAATGCATAAACTTAGCACAGTTGGCATTGTTACAATTCCATAGAATACAAAGGGAGTAGTCATTTTATAAAGACTGTGGAATAAGAGCCCTTAGGCCTAACCACCCTCCCCTTGGTAGGATGAAGTGTATTTTATATAAAGGAAGATCTCTGGGCTTTGACAGCAGACCCAAACCTTAAAGCCTGGATGTAAGGTTTACATCATAAGAACAGCGGAGCTCTTCTCCATGGAACGGCTTTCTCCAAGTGTGTTAAAACAACATGCAACAACGTAATATCAAAGCACGAGTCTTCAGTACTGTAGCGGTGTGTAGCATGTTATGTCTAGGTGCTAGGGCCTGACCAGAACAGAATAACAAGGGGCATTGTTAATCGACCTTGCACATCGTGTTCAGACTAAACTCCAGGAAAGGCAAAGAATGCGAAAAGCAACCCGTTCCCATGTGAAAGGCACAAACAAAGTCTTGCAAAAACAAAGTCATGTAGTGTCATGCGCAAAAGCAGCATCATGGCAGCGAAGCTCATGTCAACTTAGCAATGTCGATAATGTGCCTATAAACCATATAACACCCTCCCCTTGGTAAGGTCATAGGACATAGACAAAGGACCAAATCAGAGTTCACCAGTCAAACAGAGTTCAAAGCGTTTGGAAAACCCAAATTTGGAAAAATTCAAAATTGCAAAAAAATATATATGTTAAATAGTCCATGTTCAATGTGGCGTATTGAATTTGAGCACTCTCCGGGACAACAAATTCATTATCAAGATGTTATAATGACGGAGGTATTTAATCCATCAATGTGTAGGAACCGAGGAATTCCATTCCCTCCAAAAGATCATCCCTATCGTTGGTAAAAAAGAGGGATGCCATCCAATCAAGTAAGTCGAAGGAACAAACGTGCTCCTCGTATTCAGACGCTTCTAAAAGCAGAAGTGGGCAACTTGCGTGATATTCGATGAAACTCCGATGCAGGACATTCTGTGCAGCCGCACAGACATCCCATTCAGCCAATACTCCAAGTGCTGCTGCACGCGCCATACGACCATCCCCAGAACAAGCCTGGTCATGAGCCTCTAAGGGACCCATCAACTGGTTAAAATCCGGGACGGGACTTATTGGAGAGGCATATTTCCATTGCCCAATAGAAGGTAAAAGACTGGTTGCACGCAAGTGAAATAGGCAAAGCAAAAAGTAAATCCATAACGGACGCCAAACGTGGCTAATGGCAAGCATCCAAAAATCTGTTGCATGCGATCACGGTACAGCCACAACTGGCCTGGTCTGTGCAGTACCACAAGATGAGCAGCCACTATGCAGCAGGAACAGGAGAAGCAGGATTCCAGCGCCTAATGCCAAAATTAAGGGGGAACCCTCCGACGCTGGAAAAAATAGAATGAATAAAATTTGGGATTTCTCCAAATATAGTCTGAAAAGTCACAAGGCCAGATCCCACACATTTAAAAAAATGCGCAAGGCCTGTGGTGTCAGACGCATTAAATATTTGGTGTATAAGCTCCCCAAAATGTTGTGGGAGGTTGGTGTTCAGAAGGGACTGTATCTCTCCAGAAGTGCTAGCCACCTGTAACAGGAAGGTCTCGTGGGCGGAAGTGAGGGCCACCTCCTGTTGGAATAGTAGCGCTTTGAGCCTGCTCAATTTGTTGAAATCTGTTTTCAAAGTCTGAATGGAAGGCCAAATTGAACTATCTAGACTCCCATGCGGGGTGTAAAAAGCACATTGCTACAAGTTACGCGCTGGGAAACCGTTACTAAATACGGGACTCCTGCCCGTAAACCACAGCAGTCTTGGTTATTCAAAATAAGATAACTGCCATTTGTAAGCAAGGTGAAAGCGGGAATTATTGATGGTACTGGGGTCCCCTTTAAAAAACAAGCCAGATTGGGCGCCGACACATTACAAACACCATGCAATTTAACGTGTTTACAAACAAGGGAATGTCCTACTGTGGAATCACAGTCCTCCCCTGCAAGGAAAACTTCCTTACCCTCCCTCAGACATCTGTAAGTGAAAGGCAGGGACCACAATTTGTGTAGGAATGCACTACCCAGTGGTTCGAAGCGGCCAATCGGAAAATGCTGCATACATGATTTAAACTGAAATCGTGAAAAAGGGAGAGAGAGAACCCCATGAATTAACCAAACAGCAGAATCAGTTTCCGCTACTGAGAACGGCAAGGGCTCCAATTGTTCAATATGCAACAGTGTATATCCAGCATCTTTCATGGACATAAGTCTCTGTTTATCAGTTAGATTAAACGGCAAAAATAAAGCAGTGGAATTTAAGTAATCCCAGGGCACTTTTCCCATTTTAAGAGTCTGTAATGTCCAAGCAAATTGCATAACAGATCTTAACTGATTTTGACCATGATATAACACAGATACATCACTTTGAACAATATCAATAACAGATGAAACAATATTATCAAACGTATAAATGCGTGAGGCAAGTGTGTTTATGCTATTGTCTACTACAGCAAGGACTTTTTCTAAATTGGCCTGATCAATTTGGCGCAGACGAAATGCTGCTTCCATCTGTGAAAGTTTCCAAAATTCATTGTATGCTTCATAGATAAACCTCTTAGACCTAGGATTCCTAGGGCCTAGGATGAAATCAG
The DNA here is from genome assembly GCA_963921515.1 of Calotriton arnoldi. Classification (NCBI taxonomy): domain Eukaryota; kingdom Metazoa; phylum Chordata; class Amphibia; order Caudata; family Salamandridae; genus Calotriton; species Calotriton arnoldi. The sequence continues at coordinate 6,263,254 of CAWUFW010000035.1, forward strand.
TCAAATTGATGTCATCCGACAATAGTGTAAGGTGTTGTTTCACAGATGCTAAGGTGGAATGTTATAACCATTGTTGGCATAATTTACCCACCGAGTATGTAGTGACCGAATGTGTTAAGTGGTAACGGGGATCAGGTCTAGACTGAATGAAACCAGGTGTAATATTATAAAAACGCAATTGGCATGCATTTGTATTTGTTTGCCACACTAGCCACCCGGAAGAATCAATCCTAGAGACATTGAAAGTCCTATTTCGAAACAAAGCTTGTAGTGTCGAAATGGTAAAATTTGTGTGGGTGCGCCAATCGTCAAATTCCGCTAAGGACGGAATGGATGGAGTATTTAAATTTTTGACCGTTGCCAGGCCAAAACAAGTGGTCTGGTACACCGTATTATTCAAAAATAATAGTTGAGCTGGGATCAGGCAGGTACGATGCAAAGCCTCAGTTCCCTGAACCTGCCAAGGCTTCGTGCCCCAGATCGATTTTAAATCAACGGCATCTTTCCAGTGATCATAGCCCTGTGTAGCCAAATTAGTTTGAAACGAGTTGGTGTAAATCAATTTAGTATGTGTCAACATAAATTTGGATTGTGAAGGCGACTGAAGTTCAAAACAAGCATTTGCAATGCAACCGGTCTCGCATTTACGCGGGTTTGAGCTATTGGCAATGTAAATGACTATGCCTTTTATTTATGTTTTAAAAACGAAAACAAAAATAAAAGCCATTATCATTTGCAATGTCAATAGCTCAAACTCGCGAAAATGCGAGACCTATTGCATTGCAAATGCTTGTTTTGAATTTGCAGCGACAGGCATGTACATCCTAAAGCACGGAATAAACCAGGGACTTGAAAAAACCTGAAAAAATAATACATATTTAGCAGGAACTCCTGGAATGCAGGCTTCAAATAACGGAAGCTCCTTCTTATCCAATCAGATAACACCGCACACAGGGGCATTGTTCTACACTGCCAACATGTGCGAGAACCAAACAGGGTGCCTTCAATAAAGAATTTCCAATGCCAAGCTTTTACTTAATTGTGCTTTTTCATGGTTTTTTTTAAAATTCTGCTTAAGTTAAGATTGGAAAAAACTGAATTTTCGCTGCCCGAGCTGTTGTATTTTCTGGTGTCTTGCTTAGCCAGAAACAGATCAGACACGATCAATACAGCACACTCTGTCGACACTGACAGAAACCTTGGTGCATCACAATTAGAGCCCGCACCCAGCTGAGTGCAGTCAATGCAGGATTGACAATAGGCTTGATTCAGAGGGGAACTATTGCACCAAAAAAACACTTATCTACATTAGGATCTCTTCATGGTCGGCTCCAAACAGTGGTGGTGGGACAACTGCGGCGCGCAGACACCGAAGAGTCATTGCTAGCGGAGGTCACACGGCCAACCGTGATCCGAGCAGCTAGTACAACACCAACAAGCTCGCGACATTGCGCAAAGGCTCTGAAGCCCGCGAGCCGTGCGAGACGCCGTGCGTGTGCACATCTGCTGTCCGGCGCCGGGCACAGCTCTGAAGCCCGCGAGCAGAAGAGACGCCGTGCGTGTGCACATCTGCTGTCCGGCGCCGGGCACAGCTCTGAAGCCCGCGAGCAAAAGAGATGCCGTGCGCGTGTACATGGGCTGTCCCCCTTCGCCCACTAAACCAACGACAATAGGATGCCGGATTAGATACGCCCTAATCTGAAAGATAAATTTACGTATTTTAAAGAGTTTTTTAACTCACTTTAACGGGATTAGGACAATGTTCCCATTGAGTGTAATTAAGAACGGGACGTGGAGTGCTAGTTTTGTGCAAAAAATGATGCCCATAATGTTGATGGCAAAATAGATCCCCATAATTGGCAGAATTTAAATACAAATCTTCAGCGTCAAAAGCCGCATAATATTTTAAATCCGAAAACAACGCATGCACTGCTTGCACATCCGAATCATCAGAATGTATGTCCGTGTAATCACATCTCCTAATGAGACGCGAAACACGTAAGGTACCGTGAGAACCTCGGTCGGACCGTGGATTTCGAAGGCTGCTTTGTCCCAAACGATACCATCTGGAACTGGGGACGCTGAAATGTTCACTAGCGTGTGATCACGTTTCATGATATGGGATGATGTGTGAGGGGCCAGAATCCCATCGACCAACTTCACAGCAGAGCGTTCAGGTAAATAATGACCATTGATGAGCAAAAAGAACACTGTCACAAATCCAATTGACATGAAGAGGAAAATTAGTATTAGTACCAACCAAATGTAGGTCCAAGGAGGGTCCAGGTAAGTCTTTTTGAACCAAGAGAGGAAAATACTTAATTTAGTCGGTGGTTCGGGCAAGCTGGATGTCGAAGCAGACGAGCCGGAAGAGTGGCTGGCATGTTCTCCAGTGCAGCCACTCGTAGGTCTATTAATCAGAGGTGGAAGTTCCGAGTCCTCCAGATGTTCTTGTGGACTGTTCGGCACCTCACCCACGGACTCATCAGGATGGTAGATGTACTCTATATCCATAGTGGAAGAGAGGTCGGACGGGTGAAATATCAATTATAGTGTCCATCACATTTCCAGCCACACGAGGACCAATAGAAGATGAAGTCAGTGGATCCAATGAAATTGCGGTGCACGAAACAGCAGGTGTGACGCTATTCAGATTCGGCCACATGGTGTAACTTGACATTGTCCACTGAAATGTATCTGTGTTGTCTTTGCGACCAGGGAACGGTGGTAAAATGACTGTACGAGTACCCTTCAGCCCAAGCACTGGAACCGGTGCACGATAAGAGGGACCAAATTCTTTTTTGTTCTCCAACTTTTGTCATACCAGATCTCCGATTTTTGGAAGCCAACCGGCAACTGGAATCAGCAGTGCTGCATCAGTGGAAGAGGGTAAATGTTCAGTTGCATAGCTGTCACGTGTCTTTTGTAGATCCTGTAACACAGTAGAATGATTATCTACGTCAAAGGTTGCGGCAGCTGCCACAACGTCTAGACCATCAAGGTCGGGCACAAACATTTTAATGCCAAAGAGCATTTCGTATGGGGTCCGCCCACCCAGAGATCTTCTAGGGAGATTATTAAGTGCACGTTGAACACCATACAAGTGGGCCAGCCAGTTCCTGCCAGTACCTAAGACTCTAGCTGTCAAGGATTGCTTTAAGTCACAGTTCATTCGCTCCACTATTGAATTGCCCTCAGGCCTGTATGGAGACGAAAACTGCACCAGCACCCCCATTGACTTCATCGCATCCTTGTACGCCTTAGAGGCGAAAGCTGGACCTTGGTCAGAATGGAAGGTGCCACAGGCAAACATCCCGACAAAGACACGCAAATCCCTGATGACATTTCGAGCGTCAGCACTGCGTTGTGGCCAAACCCAAAGGAATCTAGTGCACGAATCAACTGCAACAAATATGTATTTATAAGCAGTATCAGAAGAGAGAGGACCTCAGTGATCAAGATATATACAGCCAAAAGGTTGATTAGAAATACACAGCTGTGTCTGTGGTGGGCGTGTGACCGTAGACGGCTTGATTTGTTGACAAATGTCACAAAGTACATAATTACGGGTCTGTTTATATAAACCACGCCACCAATAACGTTGCTGCAAAATCAAGACTGTCACCGACACCCCGGCATGTGCAGAAGCCATGCCTTCGTGTGCGGCTTTGATCAAAGTGGGTATACGGTCCAAGTTGGGAATCATCCGATCCCCAACAGAAGGAATCCAAGCATAAGGAACATGATCAGGAATTATATAAGAATATTTCGAAGGGAAACCCGGAGGATGAATAGTTCCATCCCTCGTTGCAGCTACCGCTGCCAAAATGTCATCTATTTTAGTCATGGATCTTGTAACTGCTGCTACGGAACACGTGGCTACTGCAGACTTGGCCGCTTCATCAGCCAAAGCATTACCAAGAGCATGTGCTCCCACACGCTGATGGCCATGAGTATGTATAACATGTGTGAGGGGCAGACATTGTTTAAGATCTGCCACTCGAACTCAAAGCATTTTATGCTCGATTGCGCTGCCCTTAGAATCTCGATAGTCATTCCGAGACCAAAAGAATAAGTTGTCATTAAAAGACTGGACACAGTAATAGGAATCGCACACAATAAGAGTCTTCACAGTTGGATCAGCAAACTCGAGAGCAAGAACGAGAGCACGCAGCTCCGCCAATTGTGCCGTACAGTCTCCAAGTGCCTGAGTGTGCACAATGGAAGACTTAAACGCTCCATTTACTACTGAGCCGGCAACAATTGCGCAAGCTGCTGAATAAGCGTGTTTAGACCCGATGGCCGGTTGAGCCGAGCCAAACGCAACAAAAGGCCCAGACTGACAAAGATGGGCGTCCGTTCTTTTCTAGAAAGTAATGGAAAAATAAAAAACAGGGGCAGCAGAAGCAAGGTTCGCGTGCTGGTTCACCGACAGAAAAAACCTTTTTAAAACTTCAAGCTTGAAAGAACCTATAAAACATCAATATAGGAGGTTACACCGTCACAGCTGTCTCCGGAAACAGAAGTGAGGGTATTGTGGACAAGCACAAGCACTACTCCAGCGTCTCGCAGATAAGAACCAGACCAAACGTTGTCGGCGCCATGTTGCAGGGATTCTGCACCTACACAGAACTATGCGCAGGAAAACAGGACCTCAGTGAATAGGGGTGTACCAACCTACCACATTAGTACCCAAAATCCCAAACCGACTAGCTATAGTGTCTCATTCGTTCTCCTCCAAATATCACGAAGCTACAAATAATTAGACAACCCAGAACACAACACTCCTGACTCTCAGGAATCGCGGGAGCAAGACGTACTCTTTCGTTCACTCACTCATACTTGTCCACAATAAGAATTGTCAGTCACTGAAATAGTTCAAAATATTTATTTTAACTATCGTGCTCTACAATACAGTATACGAGCCACTACTAGCAGCAAAATGCATAAACTTAGCACAGTTAGCATTGTTACAATTCCATAGAATACAAAGGGAGTAGTCATTATATAAAGACTGTGGAATAAGAGCCCTTAGGCCTAACCACCCTCCCCTTGGTAGGATGAAGTTTATTTTATATAAAGGAAGATCTCTGGGCTTTGACAGCAGACCCCATACCTTAAAGCCTGGATGTAAGGTTTACATCATAAGAACAGCGGAGCTCTTCTCCATGGAACGGCTTTCTCCAAGTGTGTTAAAACAACATGCAACAACGTAATATCAAAGCACGAGTCTTCAGTACTGCAGCTGTGTGCCATATAACACAGTACAGAAGTGGAGATCCATCATTACAAACTCCTACTCCAAAACACACTCTCAAACTCAATTTCTCCCTGTTCTTACTTACACTCCAAATTCACTCAGGAACGCTCAACCAATGCAGCCAGTCACTTTTCAGGTGGATCTGACACCAGAAAGTTGACATATTTCCAAAAGCCTTTTCTCCTTCGATCCGGGCATTCCAAGGTTCAAAAACCTTTGGGGGACCCCTTACAGAGGAGGTGCTCTTACACTAACCACCTTCTGCCACCATGTTTGTGGGAGCCGAACCCCAATAATTGCCTGAACCCCAATATGTATGCACCTGAAGCATTAATTTTAGCAGAGTAAAGTTAAAATAGAATCTAGGACCATTAATAACTGAGTTCAAGATCAAAAATGGAGTTAAAAGAATTTTACAAAATTTAGTAAAAATGATACCAAAGAATGCATGAATTTGCCAGTAAGTCTCCGATGGAGAAATACAGAATCACAAATCATAATATAACTCCCTATTTAAGCAATTAAATCCCTCTAAATGTCAAACTCCTAAAAAGTACTGAAAGCATCGCAGGGAGGAAGAAAATCTCAGAACAATCGCATCGGGAGGAAAATGGTAAGTCTTCCCCAATAGTTCAAAATCAAGGTGTTTTATACACAAATTATGCATAGTTAATAACACTGCAGATTCAGCTTGGTGTGGTCATGGTTAGGTCGCATTGGCAGAACAAATATAAACAAGTAATTCTAATGATTCTTCGCACTAACCCATATCTTAAAATAAGATCTTCAACTTTCTTCTTCAGCAATTTCACTCCAGAAATGTACGACATAATATGAAACATTTCTAAAACAAAAGCTCATAGAATTATGTTCTTTGTCATGCCTGCACAGGTACTTCCAACGGAAATCCTTCTAAATTATATATTGGGTACATGGTGGAAAGTTTCATTCACGATACACGCTTTCTAATACAGTTCGCCTCCTACGTCATAGCATTCTGTGCTCCACTGAAACTGTTGGGAGAGATGACTTGCAGCGGGACACTGATTGGGAGGGGGAAAGAGACAGCAGCAAGACAAGCTACACCAGAAACTGCAACCAGTTTAAAATAATGGTGTCTCACACAACAATGTGGCATAACTATACTGCATTATTAATCACACTTCTAAACAAAATATTAGTTTTAAGTGCAACATTATTAGTTCGAATTCCACAGCAGAAAAAAACTTAAACACCCATAACCAACTTAGGCTTACAGTTTTGAGTGTAAGTTTTTCCACAAGTCAACCAATCCTAAAATTAGAAAAGTATACAAGATACAGTCCGCTAAGCAAACTACTCTCTCCCATATGAGGGCCTAACAAGTCTCAAACTCCAACAGAGCAAGCCTGTATAGAAGGTCTGTTACTTGGGATGACCACACCAAGACTATTGCCTTCTATGGTAATCTGTGATTTCTCTAACAAAATATCTGCAGGCTTTAATGGATAGTAATAATCTACACTTAAATGGTTATGGGCTTTAATATATGCTTTTCACAATAAATACTTCTGGATCAGCACCAATTACCAAGAATTTACAGTGAGTGAGACTCACTCACAGTAAAAATCCCAAAACCAGGTAGTCAAAATAGAAAACTCCTGGTTGACTAAATGGGTGGAACTCATTTTCTTCAGCTGCCAACCCTAAAACCCTTGCCAACTAAGCTATTGAGTTGGATTACACATAGCAAAATTCTGGTCCATAGCGTAATACAATGTGATAACAACCAACTGTTACTGTCTTTAACAAATACTTTTCATAATTAATTCGCTAAACCAACTGCCTTTTGTCATAACGTTTCATAATAAGCATTCCAGACCTATGGCATTGGACATAATGTTTCCCAGTGCACCAATCAAGCCTATAGCTTGTCAGCAATAACCAACTCAGGCCTTCGGTTTTGAGCATAAACCTTTCTACAAGATAGATACTCATCGGAGGCACAGTCCAAAAATTAAAAAGGTATCAATATTAGTTGGCTAGATAAAATACTATCCTTCCTTAAATGGTATAAACAAGAATTCTCAGAGCAAACTTATTACTATGGTTTATCACACGATGTAACCAAAACCATTGCCTGCTACAATGATCTTAGAGATTTCATGTAAAAATATACCCATCTGTAGGCTTAAATACGAATTAATAACAAACCACACTTAAATGCCTAGCAAACTCTTTTCACAGGCCTAGTGCTTTTATAATAACATTTCATAATAAACAAATCAGGCATGTAGATATGATCTTTGGCATGCCACCATAACAAGCTCACTCCTGCTGTCTCGGGAATAAGCTTTACTGCAATCCAAAAAGCGCAATTCAAGCAGTTTGTTTAGTGGAAGCACACAAATTCGACCCAATCATATTCTGTAGTCTAGGGAACCAACATGTTGGTGGAAATGAAGCACCTTTCTCAATAGTACTCTAAAAGCTATTTTTTGTTGATCCCATAACGAAAGGTGACAGTTGCACTGTCAAGTCAGATCTAAAAATGCATGTAGATTAGCAAAGCCGTGGGCATCCCATACTGCTCTCAAGCTCAGAACTGCACTCTAAAGTCTAAAGATTATGATGGAAGGAGAGGGTGCTGGTCCTGTGATACATTGCTCGTGACTACCCTCCTCCCATCTGTGCTGCTGTCAGAAAACCAAACGCCAACAATTATCAAGTTATCTATTGAGGGTGTGTGTGTGTCAGCTGGATAAATAAACAAAATCACATCTGTGTGGAGGTGAAGCACTTTTTTTTCCACCAGTTGTCTGTCCAATCAGAGCATGTACTCCTGCCGAACAACATTTGGGCGGAGTTTAATCACATTACGACTGACAGCTGTGCTGTTGAAGACAGACCTAAAAAACATTGAACTTCACCGTTATTGTGAGCAACACAACCATAACTAGTAGCGCACCATTCTTCTCACTGCTCAAGTTTGACTGCCCACCCAGACAGTGCAGTGAGCGCACTTAGGGATACACACCATCTGCCATTGTATTGTAATTGCATTTATATAGCAATTACAACCCCCTGACAAGGCATCGAAGCACTTTTTCGGCGAGTAGCACGCGACTCTAGAACCCATAAAGGATTAGTGGTGAATTAGTACAGTGAAATATGAAAGTAATTTGAGCGGTGGATATTTTAGTCTGTTATTTGGATTGAGACTGATAGTGGAGGGATAGAAGAGGGAAAAGGTTTGCATCTATATAGTGCTTGCTACCCCTGATGAGGTGTTGAAGCTTTTCCGGTGAGTAGCAGGCTACTCCGGAACCCAAACAGGATTAGTGGGAATTAGTATAGGGAAATATGCAATTAATTTGAGTGGTGGACATGTTAGTCTGTTTGTATTGAAAAGGAATGGAGGAGGAATAGAAGAGGGAAGGGTCTAGAAATGTTTTTTTCTTTTCTTTTTGAAGTTCATAGCAGTAGGAGGGGTTTGGGATGAGGAAGAGGGAGTTGGAGGGGGAGGAGTCAGAGGTAAGGGTTTAGAAAGGCTTGTTTGGGAGATCTGAATAGTAAAAGATGTAGGAGATGATGCAAGGAGGGGTAGATGAGGGAAGAGTCTACAAAGGGTTATTTTGTGGATCATAGTAGTAATATGGGGTATGAGAGAGTGGAGGTAGAGGATATATTGATAGAGGTATAGGGTGAGTAATAGGGTAGTGTATTGGAAAGAGAAGAAGAATGAGGGTTGAGGTGAGTCATAGTTGAGGTAGAGGATATATTGAGAGCGGTATAAGGTGAGAAATAGGGTAGTGCATTGGCTATGCTGAAATATAAGAAAATAAATAAATATATAGATACATAAGTACATGGAAGGTGTGTATATATATATATATATATGCATAAGGAAGGTAGTATTTGTAGATTAAAGATGCATTTAATAAGCTCTGGCTTTCAAGTGTTGTTGTACTATAAATTAATGTATTTGTTTTTTTTAAAAATTCAATAGTGAAGCAGTTGTAGATAAATGGTTGATAAGCTTTACTTATTTATGCAGTCACTTATATACATGTTAAAAACATAGAATAATGTAACTATAAGTAATATGTACATTTGTTAAGCAGAACTAACGAATATCTATTTTTTTAAATACATAATTATACACGTTTATAGAAAGCAGTATACATGTGGGTGCATATCTATAGTCCAAATAAATGCTTATATACTGAGGGATGTGCTTTATATTTCTGTTTGCCTATGTTGGTTATGTGGGGAAGAGCCAATTCTTGAGTAGTTTTCTGAAGATAAGGTGGTTATCCGTGGATCTTATGTTGGGGTGTAAAGAGTTCCATTGTTTGGCTGCTTGAACCGAGAAGGAAGTGCCACCCATGTTTTTTTTTCTTGTATGTTGGAATTTTGAGGGGAGGTGCCACTCTAGAGCGGAGAATCCTTTCTTGAATGTATTTCAGGATTTTATTCCTGATGAAGAGCGGTCCTGTTCCATGTATCGCTTTGTGGGTGATACAAAGCAGCTTAAATCTGGATCTTCTGCCATCCGGTAACCAATGATGGGCTTTCAAGGCAGGGGAGATGTGGGCTTGCGGTTTTATATGCAAGAGTAGTCTGGCAGCCGAGTTCTGTATCAGTTGTAGTCTTCATCATTGTTAAAGTTGATCCGTGGTAGAGGCTATTTGCGTAATCAATTTTGGACAAGAGAGATGGTAGGTAGCCTGGACCGTGTGTGGAAATCCCAGATGGGGGAAGATTCGTCGCAGAGTTTTTATAGTAACAAAGCTTGATCTTGCTAGTTTGTCCACTCTGGCATCTGTTGATAGCTTGGAGTCCATGGTCATTCCGAGGTTTCTTACCTCCTTTGATACTTTAGGCCGTGTTCCCAGATCATCGGGCCAGGGGACGAGTGGATCATAATTATTCCAATCGCCACACATGAATGTTTGTTTTGGAAGCATTCGTTTTGAGATGGCTCCACGTCATCCATTGATCCACGGCTCTGAGACATCTGAAAATTGGTGCGTTTTCAATGTCTTTGGGGCATTCCAGTTGAAGGAGTATTTAAGTGTCGTCTGAATAGTTATAGCACGTGAGGTGAAATTGATTGATCAGTGCCGGTAATGACTTTATGTAGATGTTGAAAAGCATAGGTGAGATAATGGAGCCTTGAGGGACCCCTGCTTTTGTGAAGTACAGTTTGGATGAGAAAGGGGGTGGTATGGATGACATTAGTTCTGTTGTGAAGGTAGGATGTGATCCAGTCTAGAGCAGTCCCCTTACTTCCTCTAGAGTCTTTGTATCAGAGTGTCATGGTCAACCATGTCAAAGGCAGCCGATCGGTCCAAGAGAAGTAGCGCAGCAACCATGTTGCGTCAACTGTGTTCTTAAGGTCATCTCAGATGGCAACGATGGCAGATTCTGTGCCTCTTCATGGACATAATCCCGTTTGGAAGTCTGCAAATATTGCATTATCTTCAATGAATTGTGACATCTGGTCGAATGCTGCTCTTTCTATCAGTTTGCCCAGAAAAGTTCCATTTGTAATCTGTCTGTAGTTGTCGGGGTTCAGTGGGTCCAGGTTTCTTTTTCCAGTAATGGGCGTATGTATGATTTTTTTGAGTTCTTATGGAAATATACCTTTAGTTAAGGAATTGTTGATTCTTACTGTTGTGCAGCAGAGGTTGTTGGAAGAATTTTCTCGAACGTTTGTCGTGGGAGGAGTCAGAAGTGCTGCCAGCAGGGCTGCTTGCTTTGACCAGGTCCATAAATTCATTGTGTAAAATTTGTTTGAAGGAATGGAGAGGCTCGGTTAGAGTATTATTGGATTGTTGTTTTGGAAAAGGGTCTGTGCTGGTGCTTTGTCTTTGTTTTAAATGAGTCCAACATGTCTGCTTCAGCCGTGTAATGGTTTGCCAGTTTGTCTGTGAAATCTTGAGTAACTGGATGACCTCCTTCTAGACAACTTGGTTTACGAAATTCATTGAGAACTTTATAGAATTCTTTATTTGCACATTTAGCATTTTGAATTCTGTCTGAATAGTACCTTTTTTTTTTTTTTTTTAGCTTTTTTGATAGCTGACTTGTATAATCCGTTATGTTTCTGTCTTGATTGGTGTTTGTTTTGAGCCAGGCACGTTGCAGCTTTCTAATTTGTTGTTTTATCTCTTTTATCTCTGTATTTCTCCAAGGTGCCTGTTTTCTTTTGATCTGTTGTCCCTTTTACTGGTATTGGGATATCAATAGCTTCCTGTAGCCACTCGTATAGTTTTTGAACAGAAAGTATTGTCTAGATCTGTACTGGATGTTAGTTGTGTTCCTAAGTGTTCCAAATGTAGTTTGTTCCACGGTTGATAGGTGGATGCATGTAAGGTGGTTTTAGGTACGTCGCTTTGTGTTTTATGTTGAAATGTAACGGGGTGACCCTGTGTCCCTCAGAACCTGGGCATGTATGAAATGAACTACAATTGGTACTGTCGGCAAAATCAATTGCTTAGTTTACCATAATGAATATGTATCAAAAAACACTAAGAGAATTACTATTTGATTTGCAAAAAGAATTCTTTTATAGTCTTCTTTTTATAAGCAAGGCTGTCACATGAAAATATTTTTCATTGGAAACAAAAATACATGACTTAATGGTGATTAAGTGATCAAGAGGTGACAAGGTGAAAATAGTGAATACCATATATACAGTGGATTGATTATAAAACAATATGTACAATGTTTCACTATTTTCACCTTGTCACCTCTTGATCACTTAATCACCATTAAGTCACGTATTTTTGTTTCCAATGAAAAATATTTTTGCAAATCAAATAGTAATTCTCGGTGTGTTTTTTGAAACATGTTTTTTGATACATATTCATTATGGTAAACTAAGCAATTGATTTTCCCGACAGAACCAATTGTAGTTCGTTTTATGTTGGAAAGCAAGCAAATGGTGGTCTGATCATGTGACTGGAGTCATTGTTTGAAAGGTAACTTGTTCTGTATTTGCAAAAATGACATCTAGGATGTGTCCAGCGATAAGTGTTTGGTTTGTGGACGATCTGATGCAGGTTCAGTGCATCTAGGCCAGTGATGATTGTTTTCGGATGGGGCATATTGGGATTGTCAAATCAAATATTGAGGACACCCAGAATGCGTAGGTTGGAGTGTAGTGTTATCAGGTTTGAAACAGAGTCTAGAAGTGTATCTGAGAATGTTGCATTGCTTGGTGGAGGACTGTAAAGGAGCAGGAAATTACAGGAGGAAGATGGTGTAGGATTGCATCTGGTGAAAAGGGCCTCACAACCTTGTATGGAGAAGTAGTCCGCTTTAGTGATATGTAATGTTTGCCTGAACACAACAGCTAGGCCACCTCCTCTTTTGCCTACATGATTTTGCGTGATAGTTTAGAGGAACGGCTTCATGAAGGACTCGAGCCATATCTCCCAACCTCATTATGAAGAGTTTGTCAGGTTTTGTGTCGGTGAAAAGGTCATAGATGTGATGTTTGTTTTTAGAGACAGTTTAGAGAACGTGCTTTGGCGATAGTGTGACTTTGTTTTGTAGAAGAGTGAGCAGTATTTTCTGGGCTTGTAGCAGGTGTGTCCTTAATTTTGGTATTGGCTGTATTAGGATAGCAATTGTGTAGCTGTTCTATATCGTGTTCCTTGTCCAGCAGGCTAAGAAGGCTTTTTGATGGGTCTGCGCGTGTATGTGGTCGAGTGTGCGTAAGGTTCCGCAAATGAAGAACTGCACTTTGAAAACAGGACCCAGACTACCATTGGAGTCTGGTTCTCTGTTCTATGCACGCTGAATCTATATTCGTTCAACCTCCACACGTAATGGCAGTCGTAAAATCGCTCTTCGTTTTATTTTTAGTTATGCCTATATTTATAAAGAGATTCTTGTCCTGTATTTTATTAACCTACCACTAACCTGGTACATATATATATATATGTGTGTGTGTGTGTGTGTGTGTGTGTGTGTGTGTGTGTGTGTGTGTGTGTGTGTGTGTGTGTGTGTGTGTGTATATATGTGTGTATGTGTATATATGTGTGTATGTGTATATGTGTGTATGTGTATATATGTGTGTGTGTATGTGTGTGTGTGTATATATGTGTCTGTGTGTGTGTATATATGTCTGTGTGTATATATGTGTGTGTATATATGTGTGTGTGTATATATATGTGTGTGTATATATATGTGTGTGTGTGTGTATATATATGTGTGTGTGTGTGTATATATATGTGTGTGTGTATATGTGTGTGTGTGTATATATATGTGTGTGTGTGTATATATATGTGTGTGTGTGTATGTATGTGTGTGTGTATGTATGTGTGTGTATATATGTGTGCGTGTATGCATGCGTGAATATATGTGTGCGTGTGTATATATGTGTGCGTGTATGCATGCGTGTATATATGTGTGCGTGTGTATGCATGCGTGTGCGTGTGTATGCATGCGTGTGCGTATGTGTGTGTATATTATTATAAATGTGTTTGTCACTGTGACTTGTATTGAAGTGACAAGTGAAACCAGCCGGACCCATTAGGCACTGACTGGTTTCACTTTGATTAGTTTTCGATCAAGATGAGAGAAATAGTGCTGGAAAGGGGACAGGATTCATCTTGGATTTCTGGACTGATATTCTGCTCTCCTTTACTCGAACCCAGTATTTAGGTCCCCCGAAGTTCTGTTGCCAAATTCCTCAGTTCTTGGGGGTCTGCCCTAACCAGGCTTGGAGTGGGAGCTGCGCTTGAGGTCTGCTGGGACACGTCCAATCGGATGCCTGGCTTGCTCTGACCTACAATAGGCTCTTTAAAAGCAGGTCAACGATTTATATAGTTTGTTAAAGGTAGTTGCTTGTGGCTACTGTTATTCCGTTGGTTAGCTTGAAATTGCAGTTGCACAAAATGTATCCTACTTTTAGTGTGAGTTGGGCGTAGCTGAATTCCCTTGAATAATGATTATTAATGTTATGCTATGCATTGAAAAACTAAACTATTGAACCATTTGGTACCTCACTGGAGAATTTCCATCAGTAATTCAATCCAGTTTGAAGGTAGCAATGCACAGAACAGTTTGTGGCAATCACGTTGGAGGGCTAATCTATAGCCCTGTCAAGCATACTTTAGTGATTATCTACAATGATTGAGGAACTCTCAATATAAAGCACATAAGTGACTGGGAGGTTGTTTGCTAGATTTTTCATATATATTAATTTCCTCAGTTGTATGTTGCGTTGCTAATTGTATATTTGCTTTTGTCTTTCTCCCAGTGAAGGTGGAGTATTCAAAGCTCATCTCACTTTCCCAAAAGATTATCCCCTCAGGCCGCCAAAGATGAAATTCATCACAGAAATTTGGCACCCGAATGGTAAGACGTGACAACAGCTTTTTCTAAGTGTACTCTCGCCCATTTGCTCGCCAGGTCTTTTGCTGATCTTTTATGGTGATGTATATAAATATAAACTGAAAATGGTAAAATCCTAATATAACAAAATGTGAAAAAACTATATCCATTTTTTTTGTAAATAAAACATTTCTATTCATTTTTCATTATTTAAACAAACTGTCAATCCTTAACTGCCAACCATTTGGGTGGGAGGTGACAAGGGTATGGAGAGTAGTCTGGGGAGAGAAAAAAAATAGAAATCTCCCATTCTGAAGAATCAATCAATTCCACAATATTTCTCCCGATTTTCCAAGAGATTCTTATATTTTTGAGGGGAGCCTTAGTTTTCATAGATCTCTATTAAGCTAGCAAATCTTTATTGGTTTTCAAAAATCTGTAATGGTCGGAGTATTTCTGGTACCAAAGTGCCATGCGAGGTATCTCCTGGCCACCTGAAGTCCTATATTGTAAACGTTTGGGGAGTATTTGGGAGTTGTCTCTTTCGGCAATATTCCCAGAATAGAGAGACTGGGGTTCGTTCCCATTGGAACCAGTGATGCTTGCATCATGTAATCTCTCCATTTTGGGCCAGTCAAATTGTGTGAAGGAGGGTCCCTACTTTATTGTATTGATGTATTTATTTAAAATGTTTTATATAGCGCAAGCATGACCCAAGAGGGTATCAGAGTGCTTTACAAAGATTCCTGAACACATGTGAAGTAGACAAGGGAGGCAAAACAGCAAATTGGTCATAACACATACAGGCATGCACCTCCGAACTTAAGGAGGGGATCAGTAAGTAAGCAAAAGAACTTGGGTGTTGGCTGCTGCCTCCCAGAAAAAAGTTTGTTTTCAGCACTTCTGAGCCTTGCCATTTAGACCCTGGTATAATAGACTGTGTGTAGTATTTGGAGTTGTAGCCAACAAAATCCCAACTCGATTGCTACTTCCTTGAAGTATTGGATTGGTTCATCCCTGTCCCAGTCCTCCACTGCCCCCAGTTCCCCCTCTAAGCCTACCCCCAGTGTGTTTGGTGTGATATTTATCAATGTTTTGTTTATCAATGAGGTGGCTATTTGGTCAAAAGTTCAAATATAACTTTATTTTCCAATGTGGTAAATTCTTGAATCTGTCTCTAGAGTTACTTGTAACTTTAGTACAGAATTGTTTCGGTCTCTTAAACTGAGAAATGTCTAGTGAGATTGAATTGACTTTGGAGTTCCTCAAACTATTTCCTGTTGCTTTGTTTCCAAACATTCCCTAGAGTTCAAATACTGATCAGGTGTCACCACTTAATAAACCCTTCAAGCTTTATTATTCTTTTAAGCATTTTCCAACCCATAATGGTGTATTATTCATCAGAACCTGTTTCCAGCCATGTTCTATTGTGGCTGCGTGCCAAGCTTTAATTGCTGCTGGTCTGTGATAGGCCAGCTTAGTGTCACTAGTACTTCTGCATAGGTATGCGAAGTGCCCTTGTTTACCCATTGCATGTCCGTCAGTTCTAAGAGACTGTTGTTCTTGAGTGGAAAAGGTCAATTCATTGACAGCAGTAAGCTAGGATGCCCAGTAATATTTACCCGTATTGGGCAGAGTTGTTCCTCCATCAGAGACACTTCCCGCGAGTTCTGGTTAGCATTCTAGTAGTTTTCCCAGTCCATAATTCTTTGTTTTCCTATTCCACAATTCTACTGAGTTTATCTACTTTTTGGAAATATAAAATGAATGTTGAACTCCATGAGGAGTATGTTGAAGGGTATACAGCAATTTGGGGAGTTATCATTTTATATAACACCACCCTCCCCATCAACGAAAAGGGAAGTTCCTCAAATAGTGCACTTCACTTTTAAAGTGCTAGAGCTATTGTGGGTGCACGGATACCTAGGTATGGAAAGCGATTATCCGCTTTCTTAAATGGATTTCTAAATTGAGGATTCGGTGACCATTGCATCATTGTGTATATTTGGGTTAATCCCAATTTTTACTAAACCCGAAGTATGTGCCAAATGTCTGGAAAATATCTCTCAATCTTTCTATGGTCTGTTTGGTGGTACGATAATTATTTCGGGACATAGTAATCCTCTGATAGCACACACACACCATTCATTGACTTAGACTATTGCCAACTGTTTCTTTTACACAAGTTGTACTTGTGATAGGTATTCAGATCCATCTCAATTTTATGTAAGAATTGACCTTAGAAAAGGCCATTCATTGCAACACATCAAGTGCTTTAGCAGCATCTAGTGAGCGTACCACTGTTAGAGCATCGTGTCTACCATACAACCGAATGATTGTCCGAGGTTCAGCCATGTGCTTCTGTTTGGGATAAACCCTGACTAATCAAGGTGCACCAGTGAATCTATTATTTTACTGAGTTTCACTGCCTTTCCTCGATGTTTTCCTTTAGAGATCGTCAGGAAGTTCTACAACATGCCAGACTTCTTTGTGTATGGAGAGTAAATGTCCTACCAGCTTGCTAGGTAATCCCGTCTCGACAGTCCGATCCGGCATAATGGGCATTTCGCCCGTTCAGCCCTCCACGTCTTTCTAGTCTAACCAGTTCGCAGACCCACCTCTGGTGAAGTATTGCTTGGGTATCTATTCTAAGGTAAGGAATCTGCGGTTAGAAGTCTATCAGATGAACAAGTTAGCTACCTTCAGTAACACCTAATCTGTTAGAGACTCTATTTAGCCGCAAATTCCTTACTGACCCTCCATGCTTCCCGTTCTGCAAACCTTGATTTCCATTTCAAGAGGTCCTTGAAGACCTCACTTTGGCACACTGGTCACAATACCTCAGTATGGCTCTGTGTTTCTGGCACGGAAAGTTGTCACGAAACTGAGGTCGGCATGCTGGGGTGGCACCTGTAAAGGCACCGCGTAGGTCACTTCTGGCTCCTAGGACGCCGACACAGAGCTGATCGACGCATGGCACCGCACCCCAGTCATGGAAAGACCTCCCTCAACACATCAGAGCCTCCTCCTCACTTATCAGACCCTCCAGGATTTTGCGATTTGCAAAAAAATCGCGAAATCAGCAGTTTTGTAAAATGCCGCGATTTTTACAAAACTGCCCGCGAAATTTGGATTTTTTTTTTTTGGGGGAGGCTGACAAAGGGCTTTTCACCTCTCAATTCCCAACTTTTGGGAAACGAGGACCTCTTGTGGTCATCTTTTGATGTCCACAATATTATTGCATGTTTAAAAAGGCATAGCCAGGCAAAAGGACACGTTTTGGCAAGGAATGAAAGAGCAGTGTGCTCAAACGCCACCATTTTTGCTTCGGGGTGGCACTCTGGGTCAAACTTAGGAGGAGCATTGCCTTCAACCTCGTCAAAGTAAGCCGTTCTTCCTTGGATTACCAGGTCCAGATCAATAATTGGAACTTGTTTTCTAGCTGAAAGCATGCAAGCACTAAGTTCAGCTATTTCAAATGTAATATAATGTAAGACCGCAGAGAACTTCATTTCAAGTATTCTTTCCCTGCACAAACAGGTCATCACCATAGCTGATGGGGAGTGGGTAGAAGCATTCTGTGCCACACTTGCATTCTTGTGGGCCACAGCATAGACTTTCAGTGCCACTTTAAAGAGTGCCTTTTATCACCTTTTGTATGACAACACATTTGATGATTTGAGCACTTGGTACAGTGACTGGAACACCATTTCCTTTTATCTGTATTTAAAACTTAATGAGATAAGACCCATCTCAAGACACCCTGGTCTGTGAATTTCAACTGTGGTTGGATGTGTTTGAGACAAAAATGTTAGTAGCAAAGAGAAACATTACACATTTACAAAAAGTGTAGAAAAATGATTAAGTAGTAGTTTATAATAACTTTTGGTCATATTTGATAACGATAACTATTTTTATCACTGGCGAAAAAACTGTGGTTAAGTTTTAATTAAGGTTAACGGAGTAGGGGCCGAATATCCCTAAAACAAATGTCCAGTTTACCCTTAAATTAACTTTAACTCCCTCCCTCACATCCGTGTCCCAAAGGTGGAAAGCATATATGAATACTAGATTAAATGAGTTTGAGATTTGCAATCATTTGGTTAATCTGAAGTGTATAATTGGCAAGTCTACATTTGAATTTAGGTATGGATAGGAATATTATGTTGTGTCAAAATATTGTGATATAGAGACCATGATGGATAGTTTTATTGGTATGTTGACGACGTATTATCTTAAATTATGCCATACTCCTTATATAACACTAGAGTGTATTGCAAGCTGTTCTATATTTTAACCAAGAAGGAATATATCTATTTTGTATAAAGTAGTGATATCACCGATCTTACAGATGATGTAACAGTTCATGGTATGTGTGAAATGATGTCTGACATCCTACAGAGTAGATGACAGGTTGGGAGTTAAGTTACTAGCTTAACTGGACAGCATAGTATAACATCTTGTCAGGTTTTGAAGAATAGACACTATTCAAAGTAACCCTGCAAGCAATGTACTTACCTTTTTTTCAGACAGTATTCAAAGTAACCATGTCTATAATTTATTTTTATGGAATTTCGTGAAATTCCCAGATTATTACACAAGAATTTGTGTAATTATGCAAAAAGCAGTAGAAGCAGGCACACTTCCCACTCATAAAATTTCTTGATCATCATGTAATGTGGCATGATCAGTCATTTTAGGACAATGACCAGGCATCAGTCCTGTTTAATCCTGCCTGCTGACTACCATCACTTCCATTTTACTCTAGCTTTCCCCTTTTTCCTAGCTTCTGTCCTTTTTTAGGTCTCGCCTAGCGTTGCTGCGCACATGCGCAGCTCGCTCAGCGAGATTTATTGTTGATGAGGACTTTCAGAAGAGGGCTTCAAGCCCCGCCCCTCATTTTCATTGGTTGGCGTCACCGTTTATGCTAAACGGTGGCCTGCCGTTGGAAATGATGGTTTTTGGTGGACGCCCTTTCGCCTCCGAGCCGGACTTGGTGGCCTGCTTTGCTGCTGTCGCAAAGCACTTTCTTATCTTTATGGGGCCATGTGTTGAAACACATGGCCCCATAAAGACAAGAGATCCCCATGCTCCGGCTGCAGCGCGGTCCTCTTTCACTTTCGGGACCGCGCTTTGCGCTTGTTTGAAACCCCATCTGGACAGGTCTACCTGACTCTCACAACAGAAGGTTTACCGTTACAACCCACTCTGGTTCTTCCTGGTGTTCTGCTTAGCTGCAGCCAAGAAGGATCGGTTGAAAAAAGCCATCTATAATACATGGACTCGTCAGCAGGATGTTTGGTCTGTGACTGGGCCTGGCAGGACACCAGCCCTGCCGTCTCTCGCTGTGTCCTTCCTCAAGGGGTTGCCTTGAGTCGGTTTTCTGCGCACTGGCCATGTCCCCGCCGTGTCCTGCTCTGTTCGCTCGAGTGTAGTATTAAGCAGACCCCCTTGGCTCTGTGCCGCCACCAAGCAAACATGTCACTGATGGGCAGGGCGTATCTCACTCCATGTCACCAATGACACTGTTTCCATTCGCACACTTTTCACCTATAAATCCGAGTGATCAGATGTGTTAGGCTCATTAGTTCAGCGGAAGGGCCAGCCGTGCATCTGTTTTTCCGACAATCTACTGATGTGCATACACACCCACAGGGCGAGGGCTGCAGCACACCTACTGCCGCCCAGGGGACGCGCCGGGGCTTCTGTGAAACTGCCAACCTGTCTCTACTCGGCAGCTTCTGCAGACTACAAAGAAAACGCGTAATATTAATTCTTTCCTTTTAAAACAGCTGGAATTTCAGGGGCAGTCAGTAGTGACGGAAAGGAGATGGCCAGAGCCCGCTTGACTGGCTGATCTGATGACACTAAATTAATAACACTTTGTCAGAGGGAGCCCCTGGTTGACATCGGGGTCCAGTTTGCAAGTGAGTACGAACTGCACAGAGAGATTTGAATACATTTTTAATTTGTCGTTAAAGGCTCATCTTCGAATAAAGTTGAACAAAATGTGTACAGATCAGTGGGAGACAGCACAGTAGACATTGTTCAAAGTAGACAAAAAATGATCTGTCTGATGAATGCGCAATACTTGTATTATGCCATATTGTAGGCTCGGGTCAATGACCATTCTAGTAATGAGCATACACAGAGCACACAACATACAATGGTTTCTTGGTGATTAATAATAGCTGTTCTGTGCTGCTATCTTCATCAACAGTACTCGTTCTAGCACCCTCAGAAGACACTCAGCTCAAAATTGACCTGCTCCGATTCAATAACAAGCATTTGCAATGCAATAGGTCTCGCATTTACGCGAGTTTGAGCTATTGACATTGCAAATAACAATGCCTTTTATTTTTGTTTTCGTTTTTAAAACATAAATAAAAGGCATTGTCATTTACAATGCCAATAGCTTAAAATCTCGTAAATGCGAGACCTATTGCATTGCAAATGATTGTTTACTTTATGTCCGGTTCATTGTTGCTGTGTTTTTTCCATTTTTTTGCTTAACTTCTTTTTTGGTGTTTTTACACTTGACTCATTTTTCTGCAGGCAAAGGAGAGGGGTCCTGCTGGCACTGAATGGGCATCATGCCTTGGGATGAGAAGGTGGAGGCACTTATTTTTTAGATTTATATAGTTTATATTGCATTTTGTAATATATTAGAATGATAAGCATTCAATCTTAAATTATCATTAAGTCCAAAAGAGAAAAACATTTATATTCACCATCCTCACCATCGTAACCTTCCCCCATCTCCAATATTTGATGGTTCTACCAGCTACATCAGCCCATTTTAGCTGAATGGGTAAGTCTTCCTAGATTTTTGTTTAGTGCCTGAGGTAAAGGTCTAGCAGTAATTAGATTGAAATACTCTTTCCCTCCGGCTACGAAAATGTTATATGCTCTAAGAACATGCATGTTGTCATGATCATTAACACCTACTGATTTTGGTAAATTATTCTAAAAGCCTGAGACTGCATGACACCGATGTAGCCCATAACTAGAGCGGATACTGAGAGTAACAGAATAGTCAGCGTGAGGATGAGATTACCCACAATTGCTGAAAACTTATTTAAGTTATCTTTCACGTTTGCTCTCTGGATATCTGCATTGTCCTCTATTCTCAGAAATGGGGGTTAAAGTGCCAGATCAAAAAGCAAGAGCAACGTTTCAGACTTTTGATCTTTGAACTACACACCATGTTTATAAGACGTGATACCTATTTTGAGCTAAGCATACCTGAAGCTGAAAACTCAAGTCGCGTAAGGTTAAAAAATGGTAACGTGAAATAGTACCTCAATCCAGATTTTCTTTAAATTGTACATCATGTTGGTGGCACTAGAGACTTAGTATAATGTGTAAGCAAGACAAAGTGGGCATTTTCGCATTGTTTTATATACTCAGTACTTTATTCAGTTTTGATTAATTGGGTTTTTCTGAAAAGTAATAGGCATGATTTGAAAAATCCGTAATGAGAACCTAGGTAAAGTTGTTAGTAAAGAGCCCCAAGGACAGCTGCATCTTCCTGGCATTGTTGATCTCAACCAATCCGTGGTAATGCACCTCCACCAACGACCATCCTGTGCCCTATGGCACCTGATGAAGAGGCGTCATGCCTCATGGGTCCAGGAGGCAGCGGTGCCCCGGCAGGGGTGTGTACATGGGCATTAAAACATTCCAGAGAGAAATAGGGCCCCTCTCACGAGGTTAGGATTAGAGCTGTGCTTCCGTAGAGTTGCAGGCACTTTAAACATGCCTATTTCAAAGTGGAATACTCTGCTAAAACAGTTTCCATTGATTCAAGGGTGAAAAAGAATGATTGCGAGTAAAATAAAGTGCTGCAATAATGCCGCTAAATTTCCATTTTTGTGCCGCTAAATTTCCATTTTTGTGCTGCTAAATTTGCAAATCTATGCCGCAATAATCTGGGGGGGTCTGATTTATTGAGTAACGCATGAAGCTGACGACCTAGCTCTTCATTAAGCACCTTGGGACCCCACACCTACACACCTTACCCAAGCTCCTGGATACCCCCTCAGGTAATTAGTGCACTATACAAGTCAACATAACACAACACCTGCCGGCTTGCAAGGGGACTACTCAGAAAAGTTTCCGGATCCATTCTGATGCCTGGGGAATGAATATTGTAAAGTAAAGAATCTGCAACTAGGTAGTCTGTACCAGTTTAGGTATTACCCAAGGTAAGCAACTTGTTCTTTTCTTTTTGGACGTAAAAGTATTCCTGTCAGTGGCTTTTAAATAAGCTTCAAAAGCTTATGCCTCTGTTCTCAGCTCAAAGGGGGAATACCAGGGGTGGCAATAAACTGAGAAGGTGCCCCGATCCGCTCCATAAGCACATAGGGTGAGTTGCTGGCCAAAAGGAAAATACAGGTAAAAGCAATTGCCAGAATGCTCACCTCGCCCATGTAGATGAAGATCTGAAAGAGACACGTTAGTGACAGATTCCTTACCTTAGAATATCCCCAGGCGTCGGGCTGGATCCGGAAAGTTTTTGCGTAGCAGTACCCTTGCGCGTCGGTAGGCGGCGTCGTGCAGCTCCGCGTCCGTCGTTGGCGTCGGGACTGCCGGGATGACGTCGCCGGCAGTACTTAGACGCCGCCCCTGCGCGCTGACGTCAGTTCTTCTTTTTTTCCGCGCCAGTAAGCGCAGATCCGGGAAGAGCAGTGCCCTAGTCATTTTTTGACTAACTTTTTGGTGATTTTTCACTGTTTTCTTCGAGTCATCTCGGCTCCACGGTGTCGGTAGGGATGCCCGGCTTCAAGCCATGCGACGCCTGTGGTCGAATGATGTCGATCACAGACCCGCACTTAGAGTGTCTCTACTGTCTCGACCACGACACGAAGTCGTGTTCCGACTGCCGGTCCTTGCACCCGAAGGCTTTGGGAGAGTGGTCTCGAAAGCTCCTCGAGGTCCGGCAGTCGTCTCTGCGCCGCACCAAGCCCCGGTCACGGGAGAGGTCGAGGGGCCGGTCGCGGAGTCCTCGCCCGTCATCGGAGTCCAAGTCTTCGCACTCCTCGGGTAAGTCGAAGCACAAAAAGTCTAAGAAGCACCATCGCTCTAAGACTTCGCCTCGCCGGTCTCGCGACTCGGCTGAGGCCCCTGTCGGCACCGTCCCCGCGGCTCCGGATGTGCCTGTGGCGCCGCCCCCGCATTACCCGTCCTTCCCGGGTTCGGGGGCGACTCCGGCCGAAATACAGGAATTCCTGTCGGCCATGGCCTGCCTCTTCGGGCCTCAAGGCCCCTCCGGTGCGCCTTCGGGCCGCGCGGGCCCTAATGGGATTGCCCCGGCGCCGCCGACGACTCCGGTCCCGGCGCCGCCTGTCCCACCAGCCTCGCTCCCGGCCCCGGCCTCGATCCCGGCTCCGGTGGTACCGCAATCCCCATCGACGCCGGTTAACCTAACCACGCCTCCGCCAACGCCGATGTCCCCGGTGCCGTTCCTGACGCCGCCCGGGGCTCCGGGCGGTGTCGTTCCCCAGTTGTCTCCGGATCCGGACGCGGCGTCGGACGGACGTCGCCCGACGCCGGCTCCGGCGCCCATGAGACCTTGGGTCCCGGACGTCCCTCCTCCTCCTTATTTTCAACCTGAGGAGAACCAGGAGAGCTGGGAGGGGTCGGATGACCCTCTCACACAGCAGTGTGACTATGATCAGGACTGGGCAGAGGAACTTGGGGATGCCAGTGGTCTGGACACTTCCCCTGACACTGGCATGCTGTCTCCTCCTTCCGTGGCTACGAAGGAGGGTGCAAATTTCACAACGGTGTTGCGTAGAGCAGCTGGAGCCTCACACCTCCAATTGCCTACAGTGGCTGTCAGGACTAACCTCCTGACGGAAGAGCTTCAGCCGGCAGCTACCTCCTCGGAGCCATTGCTGCCGTTTAATGATGCACTTTCTGACGTTCTTTTGGGCACCTGGTCCAAGCCCGCCACAGAGGCTCCTGTGGATAGGAACGTGGCCCGACGCCATCGCCCTGCTCCGGGCGACCCCATGTTTCTCTCTCAACATCCCACCCCCGAGAGCTTGGTTGTCCAAGCCTCTGCCTCCCAAACCGCCTTCCCTACCGCCCCTCCGGATAGGGAATCCAAACGCCTGGATCAATTTGGGAAGAAGGCCTTTTCTTCCTCCAGTGCTGGCTTGCGGTCCGTGAACACCGCTTGCCTTTTGGGCCGATACTCCCACTCTCTGTGGGATTCGGTGGCGCTCGTTTTGCCCCAGTGTCCTGAGGAGGTCCAGACACTGCTTTCCCGCGCCATTGCGGAAGGAAGGGATGCGGCAAAGTACACCATCCGTTGTGGCCTTGATACCGCCGACTCGCTGGGCAGATCGCTTGCAACGACAGTGGCGCTGCGTCGCCACGCCTGGCTGAGGACCACTGGTTTCTCGGGAGATGTCCAAAACACACTCATGGACATGCCCTTTGGAGTCGGTCTTTTTGGTACCAAAGCAGACCATGCGCTGGAGCGTTTTATGGACTCACGGGCTACTGCCAAGTCCCTGGGCCTTTCTGCTGTGCGCCCTCCGCTAACCTCTGCTTTTCGCCCCTTTCGTGGCCACGGAAGGGGCGCCCAGTCACGTCCGCTGCCCAGCTACCGGCCCGCGCAGCAAGCGTCTTCGCATGGCCGAGGACGTGGCTCCCGCCGTGGCGGGTCGGGCAACCAGCGTGCGGGTCAGGCCACCAACCCCGTCCGCGGCCTCCAAGCCCTCCTAGTCCTTCCTTTCAGGTGCACAACACGCCAGTAGGGGGCAGGGTCCGCCATCACCTTCACCACTGGCGTGCCATCACCTCGGACAGGTGGGTCTTGGACATTGTCCGAAGGGGCTACTCCCTCCCCTTCGAGACCACCCCCCCAGCCATGCCACCTCAATTCCACCGCATGTCAGGGGATCACTTGGTGCTTCTGCAGAAGGAAGTCAAGGCCCTCTTGGCCAACAGGGCCATCGAGCATGTTCCGACCCCAGAAGTAGGACGTGGTTGCTACTTCCACTACTTTCTGGTGCCCAAAAAGGACAAGGAGGACATGCGTCCTATCTTGGACCTCCGGAACGTCAATCGCTTCCTCCGGAAGGAGAAGTTCAAGATGCTCACCCTAGCTCAGGTCTTGACTGCCCTCGACCCCGGAGACTGGTTGGTAGCGTTGGACTTACAGGACGCTTATTTCCACATCCCCGTCCTGCCGGCCCATCGGCGTTACCTGCGGTTCACGGTAGGCCTCGAGCATTTTCAGTTCACCGTGCTCCCTTTGGCCTTACCAGTGCCCCTCGGGTGTTCACGAAAGTGATGGCGGTGGTCGCAGCTCATCTGCGCCGGGCAGGGGTTCCAGTCTTCCCCTACCTCGACGACTGGCTGCTGAAGGCGGGCTCGTCCCAGGCAGTCGTCTCCCACCTCCAGACTACGGCCGAACTCCTGCACTCGCTGGGGTTCTCCATCAATGTGCCAAAGTCGCATCTGATTCCTTCTCCACAGCTCCTTTTCATCGGAGCAGTTCTGGACACGACGCAGTTTCGGGCCTATCCTCCCGAACGGCGAGTCTGGGATATTCAGGCTATGATTCCGATCTTTCAGCCTTTATCCTGGGTTTCGGTACGGATGACCCTGAGGCTGCTGGGCCTCATGGCCTCCTGCATCCTGCTGGTCAATCATGCCAGATGGCATATGCGGGCTCTGCAGTGGGACCTGAAGTACCAGTGGGCGCAGCACCAGGGCAACCTGTCCGATCACGTCCAGATCTCGGAGGGGACTGCAAAACAGTTGCAGTGGTGGCTCTCGAACCGGCAATGGGTCATGGGCAGATCCCTCTCCCTTCCCCAGCCAGAGCACACAGTTGTGACGGACGCGTCCCTTCTGGGATGGGGCGGTCACATGGGAGAGGCGGAGATCAGAGGCCTCTGGTCTCCGGCGGAGTCCCGGCTCCATATCAACCTTCTGGAGCTCCGGGCGATCCGACTTGCACTCAAGGCATTCCTTCCCTCTGTCAAAAGGGACGGTAGTGCAGGTTTCACAGACAACACCACCGCCATGTGGTATTGCAACAAACAGGGCGGGGTGGGGTCGTGGACCCTATGTCAGGAGGTTCTGCGCCTCTGGACATGGCTGGAACATCAGGGCATATTCCTAATGGTTCAACACCTGGCAGGTTCCCTGAACGCCAGGGCGGACGAACTCAGCCGCAGGTGCATGATGGATCACGAATGGCGTCTTCACTCGGAGGTGGCGCAAGGTCTCTTTCAGCAGTGGGGAGAGCCTTGGTTAGATCTGTTCGCCACCGAAGAGAACGCGCAATGTCAGCAGTTGTGCGCGTTGCAATTTCCAAGGTGGCACTCGCTCGGCAACGCTTTTCGTCGCGAGTGGAGTTGCGGTCTGTTGTACGCCTTTCCGCCTATACCACTTCTACCCAGAGTGTTGAAGAAGATTCGGCGCGACCGGGCCCAAGTCATCCTTGTGGCTCCGGACTGGGCTCGAAGAGTTTGGTATCCCGAGCTACTCGGTATGAGCGTCGATCCCCCGATCCGTCTGCCTCTTCGGGAGGATCTTCTGTCGCAGCAGCAGTTGACGGTCCTCCACCCGAACCGGTCCAGTCTCCACCTGCTTGAGTGGAGATTGAGCGGCAGCAGATGATTCCTTTCGACTTGCCTCCCGAGGTTTGTGATGTGATTCTGGCAGCCAGGCCTCCCTCCACTAAAGTGGTATACGCCTGCAGGTGGAACAAGTTTGTGGCATGGTGCACCGCAAAGGCTGTGAATCCCCTCTCTGCCCCTCTTTCTGAGGTTCTTCTGTTCCTTCTTTCTCTGGCCCAACAGGGTTCTGCATCAAGGGCTATCTTTGTGCTATCTCGGCCTTCCTCAGGCTTCCTGATCAGCCCTCCCTTTTCAAGTCCCCTGTTGTTAACCGGTTCCTAAAAGGCATTACACACCTCTTCCCTCCTGTTCAGTTTGTGATGCCTCAGTGGGACTTGAACTTGGTTCTTACCTTTCTCATGTGCGCTCCCTTTGAGCCTCTACATAACTGTCCTCTTCGTCTTCTGACTCTGAAGACAGCCTTTCTGGTGGCCATCACCTCCGCTCGGCGGGTGAGTGAGCTCCAGGCTCTATCATGCAAACCTCCCTTTCTGTCTGTCCATCCAGACAAGGTTGTTCTTCGGACGCGTCCATCCTTCTTGCCAAAGGTGGTTACTGCCTTCCACATTGGGCAGACCATCTCTTTGCCCACCTTCTTTCCGCCTCCGCATCCTTCCAGAGGGGAAGAGAGGCTCCACCGTCTGGACCCAAAACGTGCGCCTTCCTTTTATATCAACCGCACACAACACTTCCGGGTGGATGACCAGCTCTTTGTTGGCTACGTGGGCGCCAAAAAAGGTCGGGCGGTGCACAAGAGAACCATTTCCCGCTGGGTAACCTTGTGTATCAAAGCCTGCTATTCTTTGGCTAAGAAGGAGCATCCTGTTGGGCTGCGTGCCCATTCCACCAGGGCAACGGCTGCTACCACGGCCTTAGGCCGCGGTGTTCCGCTGCAGGATATCTGTCAGGCAGCTACGTAGGCCTCGCTGCACACGTTTACCAAGCATTACTGCCTTGACAGTCCGGTCCGGAGGGACGGCTTCTTTGGCCGTTTTGTCCTCCGGGACTTCCTTGTCTGATCTTTGTTAGCAGACCCACCACCGGGGTTGGTATTGCTGGGGTATCTATTCTAAGGTAAGGAATCTGTCACTAACGTGTCTCTTTTAGATGCACAAGTTACTAACTTGTGTAACGATATATCTGTAAGAGACAGTAGTTAGTGACCGATTCCTTACCGCCCCACCCATCCTCCCCGTTCTGCGAACTGATTTCTAGGGTTAAGGACATCCCTTTCAGGGCCCTAGTATTTTTCAGACACCTATGTCAGCTTCTTGCATGGCTCTGCATTCCTGGCGCGGAAAGTCGTGTACAGAACTGACGTCAGCGCGCAGGGGCGGCGTCTAAGTACTGCCCGCAACGTCATCCCGGCGGTCCCGACGCCGACGACGGACGCCGAGCCGCACGACGACGCCTACCGACGCGCAAGGGTACTGCTACGCAAAAACTTTCCGGATCCAGCCTGACGCCTGGGGATATTGTAAGGTAAGGAATCTGTCAGTAACTACTGTCTCTTACAGATCTATCGTTACACAAGTTAGTAACTTGTGCGTTGCACTGTGAGCCGAACATAAATATTACAAGGTGTTCCTGTGACCAGTTGGTATGGCAAACATGCAACATATAAACCCACAGTACTAAAAACACCAACAAATGTGCACTCAAGATGGTGCCCATCCAACAATCTTTTTATAGCAGATAGGCCTCTCAATGTATTTGATGGTGTCCAAATAGACCGGGTCTAGCGTTTCTTCTCACAGGGATGTTTGTATAGAAATTAGGCCTTGCAGAGACATTGCACAGATGCGTTCACTGCGACAGCCACCAACATCGGGGTTGCAATCCGATTCTAGATTAAATGCCGTTTATAGGTGTACTCTCAGCCATGCCCCGACTGGCCATAGGGGGCATCAGCCATTTCCCCAGGAGGCTGGAAAAGTGGGGGCCGGTTTTGTAGCAGTGGGGGACGGTTTTGTTACTTGGGGGTCTGTTTTGCAGCAGTGCTGCAATATCGGCCCCCACTAATAAAAGCAGCAGTGCCTCACACCTGCAAACACCCACCCCTAAGACCAGCCCCCCTGCTCTTAGCCCAGAGAAGCCACATGCTGAAAACCTCACTGCAGCGACTGATCCACCGCTGGCGTGACGACGCACTAGAAGGTGCTTAAAACACGCCTCTCAACCGGTCTTCAGTACAGCACCGAGAAGAAACCTGAATGGGAACACTGGGTGTCGATCATCGCCACTAATAAGAAGAGATTAAGTAAGTGTTCACCAGCTTTAATCTTCACAACGAGCATGTACCATTCTATTTGTACTCAAATGTTGCTTTACTGGGTTGTACTGACGCACGGGTTGCATGACTGCCTCTGGTCATGCTGCTCACCGCTTGACGGGTGTTAATGTTTGTTTCTGGTTCACATGCATTGTTTTCCTTTGATTTCGTCCTCAATCTAGTATTGTTCTCGTGATGCCGGTTCTCAACCGGTGCCTGTTGGAAGGACCACCACAAAGTCTCTGTCCCCTGGGTATAATGTCCTGGCTTTGCTACATTTATTACGTTGCTGGGGAGGGTGGCTTCGAGGGAATTGGGACCTTTTGTTGAGAAGGAACTGAGATGAAGCAGTACAGCGCAAGGGGGGCACCTTTCTTACAGTGCATGGTGCAATGGCATTCAGAGCGCTTTTAAGTTGTTTGCCCAGAAGCTAGTACTTTTTCTCGTTCTCCAAACGTTAAGAGTAACATTTATTCAGACTATGGCAAAACTGCAATTGTGAACACACTTTAATTTTTTTTCAGTCGATAAAAACGGCGATGTCTGTATTTCTATTCTCCATGAGCCTGGTGAGGATAAGTATGGCTATGAAAAACCCGAGGAGCGTTGGCTTCCCATACATACAGTTGAAACCATAATGATTAGTGTCATTTCCATGCTGGCGGATCCCAATGGTGACTCACCGGCAAATGTTGATGCAGCGGTAAGTGTGGTCTTAAATATTCTATGTACATATTTTTGATTATACTTGATTGTTGCCAATTGTGGTTATGCGAATCATAAAGTCAGTGGGCTAACACTCTTATCATTATCTCACTCCTCAACCTACCCATCAGAGAGAGAGTTTTATGCAAATGTAACGTGGTGCTTCCTTTAAACAAGCCATGTTAGTTCTGCTATTTAACTTTAAGCAAACTGCTTTTCAAAATAAATAAAAATGTGTTCAGCACCATTTCGACTCACGAGGGGAAATGTATTTCATTCTGAAAAAATGTTTTGACCGAATAAAACCTGCATAGGTAGCATAAATAAGCAGCTTCACCTCTTGGTAACCTGTTTAGAAACCATTTTAGTGGCATATACAACATTCGTTGTTCATATATTTAATAAAAACCATGGTGAAGTTTTCTTATGCCCCCATCCCCTTGCAGCAGTTAGTATGATTTTTCTTGCTTTTAAGAAGGGCAAAAAACGTGTTGTCTTTGTCTTGCACTGTCATGCTATGTATCTGTATTGCAATGCTAAAGGAATATTGTAACTTTACAGAAAGAATGGCGGGAAGATCGAAATGGAGAATTTAAAAGAAAAGTTGCACGTTGTGTAAGAAAAAGCCAAGAATCTGCATTCGAGTAACCATAATTAAGCAGTTAGTAGCTTCACTTTTTCAGGGTAAGAGCTAATGTTAAATATGATTAGACATAAAACATTATTTAATTGCTGTTGACCTTATTTTGGCACAAAACGGAAAGAAACGGAGGCCTAATCTCATATTTCTTCTCTTACCTTTTCATATCTGATTTGAACTCTATAAAGAGCTTTAAAGTTCACTGTTCTACACACAGCATTTTCACAATTCATGAAGTATTTTTTTTGGGTGCAGTTCGAGTGATTTGGATTTCAGTTTTTGGTTAATATTCCTTCTACTCACTTTGGACGTGTATTTTACAACAAATAAACCCTAAAGCCAAGGCCTGGATAAGGCTCTGTACAGCAGCCTCCATCTTTTGTTAAAGTAGCCTAACACATCATTTACATTCGTCACAACCAATGCCAGCTTAATCATTCTTTCAATTATTGTTATATTGCTAGTCTGCTTTAAATTGTTTTTGCAGCCATTTTGAATTGGTTGTAGATATGTGATCTAGCACATTTACTAGAATTTGAATTATTGTGATCCCAAGTAACTGTGTTGTCTTCAATTTGAGGAATGAATTGCAGTTCTGAAATGGCCAACAGTTAATCAAGGAGTCCACAATCACTATTAATACTCATAATCATAAAGACATTTCCATAGCAGTAGGTAGACATTAGTCTCCTTCAAGCTCTGGAAAGCCTTTTGATGCAGCTACATTATCATCCTCCCTCTACCCCATCACCACTCTATCCGCGGTATGCCACTTGCTAATGTAGCATAGTCTACTAAATCTTTTCCCAATAAGATCACCTTTGGGATATAACGTTGCACTCTTACCAGCGCAGTCCTGCACTTAGGCAGTTGGAATCATTTTTGTATAAATTTGCATAGTTGCACTCCTCTTTTATTTTTAGTTCTCACCTGAGCCAGCGCATGCGCTGCTCTGGCGAGAGTTTTAGTAAGCGGGTTTTGGAAGTGCAAACAGTGGCTTTTGCTGGCGACCAGCTTGCGTTCACGCGAGCGTGCACGCGCGAGCAGGCGCCATATGGCTTCCCTCGCCATCTGGACGCTCGCGATTACTTTCACGGCCGCGCGGCCGTGTCAGTTTCACGGCCGTGCGGCCAATGCTTGTTACTGGTAAATGCTTTTCCCTTTGAGTAGTGATTATGAGCCCTGGGTGAAGAGGTCTTGTGTGCAGTTCCTCCTGTAAGCATCACTTCCAGCTGCCAATCTTTACTTAACAGTGAAGAGAAAGCCACGCAGCACCTTGTTCCTACTCTTGTACGCTGTCATCCCCCGAGACTGATAACTGCGAAATCGTTTCCACAGAACACTTTCCTGCCACTGCCGCGTAAACCTCGAGCCCTGCACGTTGTGCCCGCTGTCGCGCCCTTGGCAACCAGCTGCCTCGCGAGCCCCCGTCCCCGGGCCTGCCCTGCCTCGCACTTATCTTTGTAAATATCCGCATTAATGGCCGACAAAACTCTTTCTGCTGCAATATGCATTTGCCGCAATTTATTGTCTATAAAAGTCATGAGCGGTGAATTATTACTATTAAAACTGTGTTTTTCTTCATAATAACTTTAAACTGTGCGCTCAAATATGAAGCATGCAATAGGAACGGAGTAGCTTTTGTATAAAACTGTGACATGGTCATTTTTCCCCAGTTTTGCATTAGGCAGACACTCCTGCATGGGGCTTTTTAAATTCTTATTATGTGCGAGGTCAGGGGGTCAGTTGTCAGAAAATACTGTTAATTTCACGGGGTTAGGGGAAAGTCAATTTGGAGAGACTACAGATCACAGCACAGAAAACCAGTGCCCCTGAAGTTTGCTTTTACATTTGTTAACCATATCCTGCAGTTGACGATCCGTCGAGAGTTACACCCCGGAGGTGACACCCCGTCCCCTGGGGTAATGGCCTAGCCTGCTGCAGCAGGCGCGGCCCAGCTGGCCTATTCTAGTGCCATCTCCGCAGTCTTCATCTGAACCAATGAAGCGCTACAGCCCTACACAACTGGAGCTGACCAAAGCATGTTCCCATTTTGTCTGTGATGTTTAAATTATAAGCAATGCAGCCAGGGTGGCTTAAAGTTAAACCTGACAAGAAATTTGAAATATATTTCTGTCTTCTGCTCCTCGGAAGGTGTATTCTTGCAGGGCACAAAATCACTGCCCATGCTCTTTTTTTTTTTTTTAAAACAACTGTAAATGTTAAGGCAAAACCCACATTTCGCAGACTTACTTACCAGGAAAACAAGCATTGGCATAGCCAATAGGTCTCGCCTTTGGGACCTTATAAGTGTTTAGCCATGCAACAGTTGTTGTTGCACCAAGGATATTGTGCTGCATAACTAAATACTTATAAGGTCCCAAAAGCGAGACCTATTGGCTATGCCAATGCTTGTTATTTATATTGGTATTTTATAAAATTCCAGTTCACACCATACGGCCCCCTCAAGGAGCTAGCAATTTGAAGCTCAAATCTATTTAGGTTTGCAATTTTGGTACAAGTCTAAACGTACAACTGACTAAGGTAGGTTCATTTTAAGCCCTTTAAAGTAATTATCATTATTATTTTTATTATTAAGGCATTATAAAGCGCGACAGCTACTCCAAAGAGAGTCCCGGCGCTAATAGTGAAGTCTACACTAATAGAAGGAGGCATTAAAAAGCAGACCAAAAGAGCCAAGTTTGAGACATTTTTTAAAAAGCAAAATGTCCTCAGTGACCAGTAGTTGTACAGGAAGAGCATTCAACTTTTTTACGGCCAAATAGGAATAGGAGCTGCCACCTCATTTTTTTCCTTCTAAACCGAGGGATGACTACCAACAGAGATGGAGGACCGAAGAGATCTAATCGGTTGATACGGAATAAATCTGTTGGACAGATACTGAGGGCCCTTACAATGGAAAGCTCTGTGACTGAGTACTAAGCCTTTGATCTTTCATAGGCAACCAATGTAAGTGTTTATTAAATAATTAATAGATTTTCACTGAAGTCAGTAATGTCTAGCTCTAAGTGTACCCAAGTACCACTTAGACTTGGGAGCAAGCCCATTCTCCTAAGAGTGACTAATTAAATTTACTCAGTTTTTAAAATTAAATCTTTTTTTATTAAAGGTTGTTCAGTCATACAGCATTTAGACGAAGTAGAACTGCATTTAGTATATGGCAACAAATTACAATGTAAGTGAGAGTGTAGGTTGTGCACACCCTTTATTTAAAATTGAACTGACCAATTGAATATTTAAAACTGTATAGCGTGCTACGTGTGACCTGTGTCTGCCCTACATGTACAATTAAGTGACAAGGGGCCAGGTCCCCGGAAGGCAACCTGGACTCAAACGTGCACAGCCTAAGGGGGTAAATACTATCTAGATATCCGTGTTTTACCTTGAATTATTACAATGCATCAAATGTTTTGACTGCTTATGCTTTACATTTAATATTCATTACACAGTCCTTCTATAAATCTTGCATTTCAGGAACTCAATATATCAAAATTCAAATGATCAACATTAATTGCACATTTCTTTTTGCAACAAAATGAAAACAAAGGAAAACCCAAAGAAAACGAGGCCCAATGCATTTCGGGACCACTCGTCCCTTTGTCAGGGGCGAAAATCTGGAAAAAATGCACAATGAATATAATCATTTCTTATGCACATCGTGGTGCTATCATTCTGAATCATGAAACTTTTTTGCTCATATACAAAATATTTAGTGGTGTGCTCTCACTTTACATGAAATCTAAACGTGTCAACTATTCCTCCACATGCCAAAAGCCGTGTTGAGAAGTGCTCAAAGAAGTAGTCGTATTATCATGCAAACCTCATTCAACCTGTGTGAACGTCTTCTATCATATAACAGTGGTGTGCCCAAGGTCACACAACCAAGTAAGACACCCTCTAGACTGAACAACACTTACTTATACTCAAAGCTGTGATCCACGGCCCAATACGGGGGTGGATGATTCCTGTATGACAGAAGAAACTCCATGAAACCACCGATTATACATCTAACGTGATACAATGCCATATGTAATAACTTGTCCACCCGTGACTCATACCTTAATGGTTGACCCCATAAGGGGTTCCAAGTCAAACTGTAAACCCTTAGATTGTCCACGCCGTCAAAGAGAAACTGATTCAAAAAAATGATCATGTTAATGGAAACTCACAGCGCGTCTCTTACTAAGTCTACTCCAAAACTCTTCAAGTTCTTACCACAAGGATGCCGCTACTCTTCTTAGAATGCTTCTGACCTTCTATGCCCAGTTTTTACGCTGTAAGTAAAAAAACGAAAAACCCATCAAGCTCATGTCCCCGTTTCTACTCTAGCCGCGTGTCCAATGGAATCTCACAAATCCGTATCCTACCCGGTCAAGGGCGACGTCGATGGTTCTATTACTCCAATCCACGAGTATTGCTCAGAGTTCCAAACGCCGTGTCCGCAAGTTCAGTGATCGAGAGCACTCGACAATCCAGAGTACACTAATTCATGCTCTCGCGAGAGCACGTCAAGACCGTCACCAGAGTAAGCACCATCTTTAAACGGGCAAAGCCAACCATATCTCTTCTTTAAACTCCTAACGCACAGTGAGCGACATCTTTAAGCGAGAAAATCAATACAAATCTCCACTGTACACCCCAAACACCCGTCAACACAGGGCTCTCGGCACGCTTACAATGTTATAAGAAATATCGTAATGCATCTAATTTAGTGGAAACATGTTAATGAACATCTGTGACATCTCCTTGCAATTAGGGAAAATAACTATCAGCGATGTAAATCTACATATGCTCTGACATGTAATCCATTAGTAGTGGTTAAACTTAGATCATTCGAATACTGACATTAACAATCATGTCTGGTAAACCGTCTTCGAACAGTAAAACAAAATAGTTGCAGTATGATCTGACATGTTATTACATTTCCCATAAATCAAACGACCGATATTGATGTTTATAACTACTGACTAAACAATCATAAACGTAATATTTAACCACATGACAAAGCGCAGTGAACAAAAATAAAACATGCAGATTAATCATGTCTTGTGATGTATTAAATGATAACTAGGGTAATCTCTGGGTTCTTCATGTGTGTGGTGTATGTAAGTGATAAGTGAATTGTGGATGCTTCAAAGGAAACATCATGTCCAGTTTGTCATTCAACCCTGATGGCATCATGGTATTAAGCCGTTTAATCCAATGAGCTTCCCTTTGCAACAGTAATTTCGAATTATCCACCCCTTCACGGGGGGGGGTATATGTTCAATGATTTGAAATTTGATTTGCGCTATGGTGTCGGGCTTCCCCCCAATGAATTGCTAAGCTTGAGGTTGTGTTTTTGTTCCTGATACGACTCTTCTGTTCCGTCAAGCGAGTCTTCATTTTTCTGTCGGTTTTCCCGACATATAATAGACCGCAAGGACATTTGATCGAATAGACTTTGCGAGTTGAATTACAGTCGAATGCTTGTTTTATTTTAATACGTTCTCCAGTTGTAGGATGTAGCAACGCGTCACCCACAATAGCATTATTGCAATGAATGCAATTTCCACATCTATTCGTTCCAGGTTTAGCAACTGCAGTTTTGTCCTTTTTACTAGATAAGATTTCTTTTAAGTTACGTGTTCTCGTGAAAGCAAACAAAGGTTTATCACTAAATAAACCATTAAAATCAGATTCTTCTTTAAGCAGTTCCCACCGTTTGTGGATAATTTGTTTAATTTCAGTTGAAACTGTTGAATATTTTGAAACAAACACCATTCTGTTACTGTTTTTTTTGGGTTGCTTCAATAAGAGATCTGCTCTTATTCGAGATGTAGCTCGTGTTAAATGTGTTTCCAATAGTGTTTCTGGATACCCTCTATCCATATAGTTTTTCTTTTGGATGGCCATGGATTCTAAACTGGTGCTTTGATTCGTTGTAATGCGTTGAATCCTCAGAAATTGTGAATATGGAAGGTTTCTAATCAAAGATGGTGGATGAAAACTCAAAAATTGAAGTGCATTGTTTCGATCAGATTCTTTTTTATACAGTCGCGTGGTGATTTTGTTCGCCTCTATTTCAATTCATGTATCAAGGAAAGCAATCCCACTTTTCTTAATGGTGTAGGTAAATTGAATCCTAGGATCTCTGGAGTTCAATATCCTAATATTCTCTGTTAACCTTTCCTCAGTGTCCTTCCAAATTAGAAAGATGTCGTCGATGAAGCGTCTGAAAAATATCAGACCTTCCTTCCATGCCATGTTGTTTAAAATGTGGTCGTGCTCAAATTTTGCCATGAATGTATTGGCATAGACTGGGGCTCCTGGAATGCCCATCGAAGTTCCATTGAGCTGTAAAAAGAATTCCTTGTTCCATTCGAAATAGCTGTTGTGTAAACAAAATTCCAGTAACTCAATCACAAAACAGTTCTGATGTTCCGAACCCAATTGTCTGAGTAATGCCCATTCAGCAGCCTCTATACCAAGTGCATGTGGTATAGAGGTGTACAATGAAACCACGTCTATGGTACACAAATACCAGTCTTCACACACCTCCTCTGCTAGTGATTCCATACTCCGTAGAAAATCATTTGTCCTCTATGTATGTATCCCAACTTTTCACAAACGATTGGAGATGGGCATCAATGAACCGTCCTGGAGTTTCGAATAAAGACCCACAGCCAGAAACGATGGGCCTACACGGAGGGTTTGTCATGCTCTTATGAACTTTAGGGAGCATATAAAGTTTAGGTCGTCTAGGAAAGCGAGTGGTCAAAAATTGTTTAGTAGTCATCAATTCTGGATAGTTCAACCGCTCTTCTTAAAATAGTCTCTAGCAGCTCACTTGTTTCTGCAGTTGGATCAGTCTCGAGTTTAACATAAATGTTGGTGTCATTGACATGAGCATTTACTTTAGTCTCATAGAATTCACGATCCATCATGACTAGGCCTCCACCTTTGTCCGCTTTCTGAAATGTAACCGAATTGTTGTTGGCCAAGCTGCGTAATGTACTATGTTCAGCTCGACTGAGATTCTTTCTAGTTTTGTTGGCTTTGGGATAGTTAATTTTATCAAAATCCTTCTTCACGAGAATCTCAAATGTATCCAATGTCTTATGGGACACCGGAGCCACGAACGTACTTTTAGGTTTGAATTTTGTCTCTGTAGTTACTGCAGTCGATGGTACTACGTTTGTAAAAAAAATTCTTCAATCTTAATACGCGCATAAATTTAAAGAAAGCCACCTCATTTTCCAGCTTAGAACTGGTGTATGTGGGAACAAATGATGTACCTTTATTCAAAATCCTTTCTTGTGATCTAGTGAGACTAACCACTGAAATATTTATTAAGAGACTTTGTTTTGACTCCTCAGACCTGTTTTCAATTTTTGAATTTTCTTTTTCCTCACCGGGCTTTCTTTGTTTTTCTGCTGTGTCCGGTGGTTCCCCTGCTTCCCCTACCTGACCTAAAAAAGAGACCGATGATGAACTTCCATGTGCTGCTTCGCTATTTTCAATGTTAATAGATTGACCATGTATGCCTGCTGAACTTAAAGGGGCTCTTCTAGTATCAATATCCTTTTCAGAAATCACGCTTTCTTCAGATGATCCTATGTGGGTTCTCCTGCTGAATCGTTTTTGAGCGTATACTTCCGCCCACGTGTATACATCATTTGTTCCCACATACACCAGTTCTAAGCTGGAAAATGAGGTGGCTTTCTTTAAATTTATGCGCGTATTAAGATTGAAGAATTTTTTTACAAACTTAGTACCATCGACTGCAGTAACTACAGAGACAAAATTCAAACCTAAAAGTACGTTCGTGGCTCCGGTGTCCCATAAGACATTGGATACATTTGAGATTCTCGTGAAGAAGGATTTTGATAAAATTAACTATCCCAAAGCCAACAAAACTAGAAGAATCTCAGTCGAGCTGAACATAGTACATTGCGCAGCTTGGCCAACAACAATTCGGTTACATTTCAGAAAGCGGACAAAGGTGGAGGCCTAGTCATGATGGCTCGTGAATTCTATGAGACTAAAGTAAATGCTCATGTCAATAACACCAACATTTATGTTAAACTCGAGACTGATCCAACTGCAGAAACAAGTGAGCTGCTAGAGACTATTTTAAGAAGAGCGGTTGAACTATCCAGAATTGATGAGACTACTAAACAATTTTTGACCACTCGCTTTCCTAGACGACCTAAACTTTATATTCTTCCTAAAGTTCATAAGAGCATGACAGACCCTCCGTGTAGGCCCATCGTTTCTGGCTGTGGGTCTTTATTCGAAACTCCAGGACGGTTCATTGATGCCCATCTCCAATCGTTTGTGAAAAGTTGGGATACATACATAGAGGACTCGAATGATTTTCTACGGAGTATGGAATCACTAGCAGAGGAGGTGTGTGAAGACTGGTATTTGTGTACCATAGACATGGTTTCATTGTACACCTCTATACCACAAGCACTTGGTATAGAGGCTGCTGAATGGGCATTACTCAGACAATTGGGTTCGGAACATCAGAACTGTTTTGTGATTGAGTTACTGGAATTTTGTTTACACAAGTTATTTCGAATGGAACAAGGAATTCTTTTACAGCTCAATGGAACTTTGATGGGCTCTACAGGAGCCCCAGTCTATGCCAATACATTCATGGCAAAATTTGAGCACGACCACATTTTAAACACCATGGCATGGAAGGAAGGTCTGATATTTTTCAGACACTTCATCGACGACATCTTTCTAATTTGGAAGGACACTGAGGAAAGGATAACAGAGAACATTAGGATATTGAACTCCAGAGATCCTAGGATTCAATTTACCTACACCGTTAAGAAAAGTGGGATTGCTTTCTTTGATACATGGATTGAAATAGATGCGAACAAAATCACCACGCAACTGTATAAAAAAGAATCTGATCGAAACAATGCACTTCAATTTTTGAGTTTTCATCCACCATCTTTGATTAGAAACCTTCCATATTCACAATTTCTGAGGATTTATCGCATTACAACGAATCAAAGCACCAGTTTAGAATCCATGGCCATCCAAAAGAAAAACTATATGGATAGAGGGTATCCAGAAACACTATTGGAAACACATTTAACATGAGCTACATCTCGAATAAGAGCAGATCTTTTATTGAAGCAACCCAAAAAAAACAGTAACAGAATGGTGTTTGTTTCAAAATATTCAACAGTTTCAACTGAAATAAAACAAATTATCCACAAACGGTGGGAACTGCTTAAAGAAGAATCTGATTTTAATGGTTTATTTAGTGATAAACCTTTGTTTGCTTTCACGAGAACACGTAACTTAAAAGAAATCTTATCTAGTAAAAAGGACAAAACTGCAGTTGCTAAACCTGGAACGACTAGATGTGGAAATTGCGTTCATTGCAATAATGCTATTGTGGGTGACACGTTGCTACATCCTAGAACTGGAGAACGTATTAAAATCAAACAAGCGTTCGACTGTAATTTAACTCGCATAGTCTATTCGATCAAATGTCCTTGCGGTCTATTATATGTCGGGAAAACCGACAGAAAAATGAAGACTCGCTTGACGGAACAGAAGAGTCGTATCAGGAACAAAAACACAACCTCGAGCTTAGCGATTCATTGGGGGGAAGCCCGACACACCATCGCGCAAATCAAATTTCAAATCATTGAACATATACCCCCCGTGAAGGGGTGGATAATTCGAAATTACTGTTGCAAAGGGAAGCTCATTGGATTAAACGGCTTAATACCATGATGCCATCAAGGTTGAATGACAAACTGGACATATGTTTCCTTTTGAAGCATCCACAATTCACTTATCACTTACATACACCACACACATGAAGAACCCAGAGATTACCCTAGTTATCATTGAATACATCACAAGACATGATTAATCTGCAAGTTTTATTTTTGTTCACTGCGCTTTGTCATGTGGTTAACTATTACGTTTATGATTGTTTAGTCAGT
Source organism: Calotriton arnoldi (assembly GCA_963921515.1). Lineage (NCBI taxonomy): Eukaryota > Metazoa > Chordata > Amphibia > Caudata > Salamandridae > Calotriton > Calotriton arnoldi. The sequence continues at coordinate 6,304,088 of CAWUFW010000035.1, forward strand.
AGTTATAAACATCAATATCGGTCGTTTGATTTATGGGAAATGTAATATGTCAGATCATACTGCAACTATTTTGTTTTACTGTTCGAAGACTGTTTACCAGACATGATTGTTAATGTCAGTATTCGAATGATCCAAGTTTAACCACTACTAATGGATTACATGTCGGAGCATATGTAGATTTACATCGCTGATAGTTATTTTTCCTAATTGCAAGGAGATGTCACAGATAATGTTCATTAACATGTTTCCACTAAATTAGATGCGTTACGATATTTCTTATAACATTGTAAGCGTGCCGAGAGCCCTGTGTTGACGGGAGTTTGGGGTGTACAGTGGAGATTTGTATTGATTTTCTCGCTTAAAGATGTCGCTCACTGTGCGTTAGGAGTTTAAAGAAGAGATATGGTTGGCTTTGCCCGTTTAAAGATGGCGCTTACTCTGGTGACGCTCTTGACGTGCTCTCGCGAGAGCACGAATTAGTGTACTTGGGATTGTCGAGTGCTCTCGATCACTGAACTTGCGGACTCGGCGTTTGGAACTCTGAGCGCAATACTCGTGGATTGGAGTAATAGAACGATCGACGTCGCCCTTGACCGGGTAGGATACGGATTTGTGAGATTTCATTGGACACGCGGCTAGAGTAGAAACGGGGACATGAGGTTGATAGGTTTATCGTTTTTTAACTTGCAGCGTAAAAACTGGGCATAGAAGGTCAGAAGCATTCTAAGAAGAGTAGCGGCATCCTTGTGGTAAGAACTTGAAGAGTTTTGGAGTAGACTTCGTAAGAGACGCGTTGTGAGTTTCCATTAACATGATCATTTTTTTGAATCAGTTTCTATTTGACGGCGTGGACAATCTAAGGGTTTACAGTTTGACTTGGAACCCCTTATGGGGTCAACCATTAAGGTATGGGTCACGGGTGGACAAGTTATTACATATGGCATTGTATCACGTTAGATGTATAATCGGTGGTTTCATGGAGTTTCTTCTGCCATACAGGAATCATCCACCCCCGTATTGGGCCGTGGATCACAGCTTTGAGTATAAGTAAGTGTTGTTCAGTCTAGAGGGTGTCTTACTTGGTTGTGTGACCTTGGGCACACCACTGTTATATGATAGAAGACGTTCACACGGGTTGAATGAGGTTTGCATGATAATGCGACTACTTCTTTGAGCACTTCTCAACACAGGGCTTTTGGCATGTGGAGGAATAGTTGACACGTTTAGATTTCATGTAAAGTGAGAGCACACCACAAAATATTTTGTATATGAGCAAAAAAGTTTTTCATGATTCAAAATGATGGCACCACGATGTGCATAAGAAATGATTATATTCATTGTGCATTTTTTCCAGATTTTCGCCCCTGACGAAGGGACAAGTGGTCCCGAAATGCATTGGGCCTCGTTTTCTTTGGATTTTCCTTTGTTTTCATTTTGTTGCAAAAAAGAAATGTGCAATTAATGTTGATCATTTGAATTTTGATATATTGAGTTCTTGAAATGCAAGATTTATAGAATGACTGTGTAATGAATATTAAATGTAAAGCATAAGCAGTCAAAACATTTAATTCTTTGTAATAATTCAAGGTAAAAAACGGATATCTAGTTAGTATTTACCCCCTTAGGCTGTGCACGTTTGAGTCCAGGTTGCCTTCCGGGGACCTGGCCCCTTGTCAACAAATTACAATGTAGCATAGTTGGCATGAATCTGAGCCGATATCTATTCTTGCACTTATTCATAGTCTCATTCCCCCACAATCCCACCCTTGTTTAATTCACTTGTGGGGGAGACACCAATGTCACCTCTGTGTATTCAATTTGCCCTACATTCGATCCCATTTCCCTTGACATCCTCTACTTTTATAAACATCTTTTTCTGCTATTATACATCTGTCCATCTCTCTTTCCCACCCACTCAGGGTTGGTATTTCAAGCACCCCACTTTTGGGCTATGTTTTGTTTGGCAATGATCATTTCCAGGGCAACCCAAGATTGCTAGGTGCGGGTCAGATCGGTGGTTTCCCATAAGTTAAGCAGACCTATTTGAGGAGTTGGATGGAGCTCTTTTTCACACACGATTCGCAGCTGGGAAGTTAAGGCCTCCCAGAACGGCCTAATAACCAGGCATTCAAAGAGAATGTGATAGAATGTGCCCTCTTGTGCACAGAGCCTAAGACACTTAGTCTGCTCTTTTCCCCATTTTGGTGAATGTATCACATGAGTGATGAGATCTATGTAAGATTTTGAGTTGGATCAGTCTGAATTTCAGTGCAATGACTATCTACCGTGGGGAGGCCAGGGCCTCTTTCCAGTCTGTCTTCTAGATTTCCCAGGTCTCTGCCAGAGTTATCGGAGACGCAAAAGCGGGTCTGGCAGATTATTGATGAGTTTTTGATATGTCGTGGAGATTGCCTTGCGGTCCATAGGTTCCAAAAGGAGCCTATCTTCCAATAGAGAAGCTTCCGGCAATACTTCCTCCCGCGAAATGATGGTTGTCGGGGCATGGCGTATTTGTAGATACCTGAATGTTTTGGAGTTTACCATTTTGTACTCTGTCATTAGTTCTGAGAACGGGATTACACACCCCCTCACCCAGAGATCCCCAACTGTCGATATTCCTATGGCATCCCTTTTATCAAAACCAGTCAGTAACCTGCCCAATTGTTCGTATTCCCACAGGGGCATTGCTTGCGTCCCTTTTTTTGTGCCATCCTAGCTTTTTAGTTTCCTGATGCCAGATTGCGATTGTTTGAGCCATTGGATATTGGTGTTGGGGGTTTCCCATCCCAAAGTAGAGTTCTCACATCACTCTCGAAATCATCTTAAACAGCGCCGCCCGACCTAGTAGGGATAGTGGTAGTGAACTCCAATGTCACACCTCGTTCTGTAAGCGGGTCAATGGGCCTTGGAGGTTTTTTGTGTAGAAAAGGTCTGGTGTGGCGAAAATCCCCAAGATTTCTGCAATTTATTCTCCCAACCAGTCAAAATAAATTGTCTCTACACAGCTATACAGGCCGCAGATTCTGCTCAGGGAAGACCAAATGATAGCTGGGGGCTAAAACAATGTAATGGATCGAGGACACAGCAGATCTGCTCCCTCAGCTGGGTTGACAGGAGTGGTGTCAGACAGAGGACCTTGGGGGAGGCGGACGTTCAGTGGGCCATGCCCTCCGGGGGGGGAGGGGGCGGGAGAGGGGAGAGACTTTTCTCTTTAACCTTCAGTGCACTCACCTGCAGCTCTGGCCCTCCATTGTAAGGGGAGGAATTAACAGATATTGCCTGCAGGTGTGAGAAATTTTACTTACTTTTATGCCAGAATGGTTTAGATATTTTGCAAGGGAAAGTTATCTCAGGCTTGTGGAAAACTGGAAGGGTGTTTATATGAACAGCATATCAATACAGAGAATCCTCCGTTGAGGTCATGATAGGATGATACTTAACTCTAGATAAGCTACTACAAAAGTTCCCAGAGACAGCAGACAGATGTTGAGGAGTTTTGGGAGAAGCATAGGACTTTTCATATATTGTGGTCATTGCCCTAGCCTGGCAGCATATCAGAAGGACCATATAGCTGCTATGAAAATATAATGGGATTTCCTGTTCTGATAGCCCAAGCATGACCATTCTGGATCTGAAGCTGAAAATGTGGGAAGATGTCAATAGGCAACAGAAATTGGTTGGTCATTGGGAGCCATTGGACACAAACCCCTAGCTCACCCTTGAGGAGTATGTGGTGCTGGAAGGTATGTGAAATTGTGGCCATAAAACTGGCCAACAATAACTTTCTGGGCATAATTCCCTCAGAGCTTTAAGATTCATGGGTGAGGAATTCATGAAGGTGACATTCTCTCTTTCACACATCATGTGAATTCTGCAGCTACCCAAAGTTTGTGGATTTACCTTAAGGGAACTGAGATAATAACCAAAATAGAACAAAGGTTGTCTACTTGACTGATGGGTGCCCTATGAAATTACAAAAGCACACCCTTATTCAAACCCAGTGACTCTACTACATTGCTGCTGTCGGCAGAGGATCCATTAGCCTTTTGATTCTAACCCTGATCCTGTGCTAATGCAGGGTACACTCCCATGATTTTAATGATGGTCAGAAGGATGCTTTGCTCCTTATTACACTGATAATGCTGTAAACTTTGATTTAAAGAGGCAGTGGACTTGATTCCACCACTGAGACAAAGTGTTGCTTGCCCATGGGTCACCACCAGCACATGGACAAGGGGGGCACAGTGGCACTCATCCCATTAGACCTCTCGGCAACATTAACACAGTCTCCCACCTCTTCCTCACCCTGCTCCTTAACTGGACCAGAAAGCAAGGCCCAGCCCTTTGATGGGCATGCTCCTTCCTCTTCGGACGCACGCATGAAACAGTCAGCCTAGCTCTGTGTTCATCTGCTGCCCCAACTTGATTTGCAACAACAAGGTGATGCACTGAATGCTTGAATTGATTTCAGCCACCGGCAATCACTCGGGCTGCATCCCAATCCATTGTTTTTTGCCCACTATGCCACCTCGTGGCCAAGCCAGGTCTGCCCTAAACTGGAATTCTAGTAGCCTAGGACACGTTTCACCCTGATAAAGGCTCACCAGCCAGGTATAGCTTGATTTCAGTGGCACAGGGAACACTGGACCCACGTCTGGGCATACCCGTCGCACTTAAGGTGTCAACTGCAACAACAAGGTGATGGATGGAATATTTGAATTGATTTCTGCCACTGGCAATCACTCGTGCTCATTCCATTGTTTTTCACCCACCATTCCACTTCAGTTTGGACACAGCCATATGCAAATCAGTCATGACCCTGCTTCCCATGGGAACAGTCCAGCCTGAACTGCCGAGCCAGGTCCTCCCTGAACCGGAATACAATCAACCTAGGACTGGTTTCACCTGGATAAGGGCTCATCAGCCAGGTGTACTTTGATTCCAGTGTACTAGTGAGCACAGGACCCGCGCCTGGGTCTACCTGGTCATATCCACCTGCTTCCACAACCTCAAGCTATTCAGTCTTCATATGCCTCCTGCTTGACACCTAAAGGTCCATCACACAAGCTGTCCTCACCAGCAGACTGAACTGTGGCAACACCCTTTGTCTACATCACCAGTCAACACAACAAGAGGCTCCAAGTCCTACACAATGCAGCTGCAAGACTCCTGCACAAGCTACTACACAGCACCCACATAATCTGAAAGAGACTATTAGTTATAGATTCCTTACCTTAGAATTACCCCCAAGCGCCAGACTGGATCCGGAGACATTTTTTCTTAGCAGTACCCCTGCGCGTCGGTAGGTGGCGTAGGTTGACTCCGCGTCCGTCGTTGGTGTCGTGGTCACTGGTATGACATCGCGGTGTCTACTTAGACGCCGCCCCCGCGCGCTGACGTCGGTTTTCTTTTTCCGCGTCAGCCAGCGCAGATCCGGAGAGAGCGTGCCCCTTAGTCAATTTTTGACTAAACCCTTTTTCGACTTTTGTCGACCTCTTTTTTGAGTCTTCGACTCCTGGTAGCACGAGGGATGTCCCATCGTCGGGCTGGCTTCAAGCCCTGTGACTCCTGTCACAAGTTGATGTTCGTCACCGATCCGCACCTCGTGTGTCTTTGGTGCTTGGAGCGCAACCACGATCTGAAATCGTGCTCTGAAGTCTTTGCGGGAGCGGTCCCGAAAGCTTTTGGAGGCCCGGCAGTCCGCTCGGCGTCCCCGTTCAGAGGAATGTCGCGCGACCAGTCGCGAAGTCATCACCATTCCTCTTCAAAGTCATCACCATTCCTCTTCAAAGTCATCACCATTCCTCTTCAAAGTCATCACCATTCCTCTTCAAAGTCATCACCATTCCTCTTCAAAGTCATCACCATTCCTCTTCAAAGTCATCACCATTCCTCTTCAAAGTCATCACCATTCCTCTTCAAAGTCATCACCATTCCTCTTCAAAGTCATCACCATTCCTCTTCAAAGTCATCACCATTCCTCTTCAAAGTCATCACCATTCCTCTTCAAAGTCATCACCATTCCTCTTCAAAGTCATCACCATTCCTCTTCAAAGTCATCACCATTCCTCTTCAAAGTCTTCGCACTCCTCCGGTAAGTCGAAGCACAAAAAGAAGGCGAAGAAGCATTGTTGCTCTTTGCCTTCTCCCCGTCCGTCGGCCGACGCGATGTTGGACCCAGAGCGTCGTCGCTCTCCGGCTCCTTCCTCGGAGCCCGCTGGGACGGCTCTGTGCTTCCCTCCCTTTTCCGAGCCGGAGCGTCCCCTGCCCAGCTTCGTCAATTTTCCGAAGCGCTGCACAGCATTTTTGGGCAGCCCGACGCCGCAGGCGCGCCTTTGGGCCCCACTGACTCGGCTGGGGGCCCTACGCCTTCGATGCCGGCGGCTCCGGCCCCGCAGGGTCTCTAAGGATCCAGGCCTGGATCAGAATCGGTGCCGGTCGACCTCACGGTACCTTCCAGTACAGATTCCAGTGGCGATGCCCCGGACGCCGGTTGTGCCCCCCACCGGCGTCAACCCCAGCCTCACCCTGACGTGGATATGGTACCAGACCGACATCGGTACCAGCGCCGGAGGGTGCTTTTGTACCGCTGTTTATCCCTGGCGTTCCCTACCGCCCTGAGTGGTAGCCAGAGGCGGATGAGGAGGACTGGGAGGGGTCTATTGACCCTCTAGCAGACCAACCTGAGGAGCCGGACTGGCGAGAGGAATTTGGTGATGCCAGTGGTCTGGATACCTGCCCAGACCTTGATATGCTTTCTCCCTCTACCGTGGCTACAGAGAAGGAAGCCTCCTACGCTGTGGTGTTGCGTAGGGCGGCTGAGGCCTTGGGCCTCGAGCTTCCTACGGTGGCTGTCAGGACTAACCTCCTGACTGAGGTGCTGCAGCCGGCAGCAGTCTCTTCGTAGCCCCTGCTGCCTTTTAATGAGGCCCTCACTGACATCCTTCTGGGCACTTGGTCCAAGCCCAGCACAGGGGCTCCTGTGGACAGAATGATTGCCTGACGCCACAGCCCACATTTACTCTCCCAACACCCTACCCCTGAGAGCTTGGTGGTCCAAGCCTCATCCTCAAAGGGCGCAATCCCTACTGCTCCCCCAGATAGGGAATCCAAGAAGCTGGACCATATTGGGAAGAAGAGGTTTTCTTCCGCCAGCTTAGGACTGCGGTCGGTGAACACTGCATGTCTCTTGGGCCGTTACACACACGTGTGGGATACGGTTGCGCAAGTGCCGTGCTGTTGCTGAGGGTCGAGACGCAGCAAAGTTCAATATCCCGTGTGGGCTGGATACCGCTGACTCGCTGGGTAGAACGGATTCTACGTTCGTAGCCCTGAGGCGCTACGCCTGGCTGAGAACATCTGTCTTCTCTGGGGATGTCCAATCTAACCTTTTGGACATGCCCTTTGATGGCCGTCGCCTGTTTAGTGACAAGGTGGACAACGCGCTCGAGCGCTTCAAGGACTCTAGGGCTACGGCCAGATCCTTGGGCCTCGCAACAACTTCTCGGCCCATGCAGTCTGCCTTTCGTGGCTACGAAGGGGTGCCCCACCACGTTCCACCCAGAGCCACGAGGCTGCGCAAACTACCCAGCCTCTGCATGGTTGGGGACGTGGGACCCAGCGTCGTGGGTCTGGGGGCTAGCGGGCGGGCCAGTCCACCAAAGCCCCCCCTGCAGCAGCCTCCAAACCTTCCTAGTCTGACCATCAGTTGCCAGTGGGCGGCAGGATCCAACATCACCTCCCCCACTGGCACAACATCACGTCAGACATGTAGGTTTTGCAGATAGTCTGAAGGGGCTACTCCCTCCCCTTCGAGACTGCCCCTCCCTTCATGCCACCAACACTCTATCGCATGTCAGAGGATCATTTGGCCCTTCTCCCCCAGGAAGTTACGGCTCTCTTGGCCAAGGGAACTGTCGAACGCGTCCCTGTGCCAGAAGTAGGTCGTGGTTGCTACTCCCACTACTTCTTGGTACCCAAGAAGGACAGAGGCCTGCATCCTATCTTGGACCTCGGGGACGTCAACCGCTTCCTCCGAAAGGAGAAGTTCAAGATGTTAAACTTGGCTCAGGTCTTGTCTTCCCTGGAGACTGGATGGTAGCGTTGGACTTGCAGGACGCTTACTGTCACATCCCAGTCTTGCCTGACCACCGGCGTTACCTACGGTTCACAGTAGGCCACAAGCATTTTCAGTTTACCATGCTCCCCTTTGGCCTTACCAGTGCCCCCCGGGTGTTCACGAAAGTGATGGCGGTGGTCGCAGCTCATCTGCGCAGATCAGGGGTTCTAGTCTTCCCTTATCTTGACGACTGGCTGTTGAAGACGGGCACGTCGCAGGCTGTCGTCTCCCACCTCCAGACTACGGCGGACCTCCTGCATTCACTGGGGTTCACAGTCAATGTGCCGAAGTCACACCTGATTCCCTCCCAGAAGCTCCTTTTCATCGGAGCGGTTCTGGACACAGCGCAGTTTCGGGTCTATCCTCCCGAGCAGCGAGTCCAGGATACCGATGTTTCAGCCTCTATCCCGGATTTCGGTGAGAATGACCCTGAGGCTGCTGGGCCTTATGGCATCCTGCTGGTGGATCATGCAAGATGGCATATGCGGGCTCTGCAGTGGGACCTGTAGTTCCAGTGGGCGCAGCACCAGGGGAATCTTTCCGATGTCGTTCAGATCTCGGAGGAGACTGCAAGTTAATTGCAGTGGTGGCTCACGAACCAGGATTGGGTCAAATGCAGTTTCCTCTCCCTTCCCCTACCAGAGTTCACAGTAGTGACGGATGCGTCACTCCTGGGATGGGGCACCCATGTGGGAGAGGTGGAGATCAGAGGCCTCTGGTCTCCGGCGGAGTCCGGGCTTCACATCAACCTTCTGGAGCTCTGGGCGATTCGTCTTGCACTGAAGGCATTCCTTCCTTCTGTCAAAGGAAGAGTGGTGCAGGTGTTCACGGACAACACCACCGCCATGTGGTACTGCAACAAACAGGGCGGGTGGGGTTGTGGACCCTATGTCAAGAGGCTCTTCGCCTTTTGACATGGCTGGAACATCAGGGCATATCTCTGGTGGTTCAACACCTGGCAGGTTCCCTGAACGCCAGGGCAGACGAACTCCGTCGTCGGGTCATGATGGATCACAAATGGTGTCTTCACTCGGAGGTGGTGCAAGGTTTCTTTCAGCAGTGAGGAGAGCCTTGGTTAGATCTATTCACCATTGAAGAGAACGCGCAATGTCAGCAGTACTGCACGTTGGAGTTTCCAAGGCGGCTCTCGCTTGGCGACGCTTTTCGTCGCGAGTGGATTTGCGGCCTCATGTACGCCTTTCCGCCTGTACCACTTCTACCCAGAGTGTTGAAGATGATCAAGCGCGACCGGGCCCAAGTCATTCTTGTGGCTCTGCACTGGGCATGAAGAGTCTGGTCCCCCGAGCTCTTGAGCATGGCCATCGATCCTCCGATCAGACTACCTCTTCGGGAGGATCTTCTATTGCAGCAGCAAGGGACGGTCCGCCACCCGAACCTGTCCAGTCTCCACCTCCTTGCGTGGAGATTGAGCGGCAACAGTTGACAGCTTTCGACCTTCCTCCTGAAGTCTATAATGTCATCTTGGCAGCCAGGCGTCCCTCCATTAAAACTGTATAAGCCTGTAGATGGAGCAAATTTGTGGCATGGTGCACAGCAAAGTCTGTGGATCCCCTTTCTGCCCCTCTTTCTGAGGATCTCCTCTTCATTCTTTCTTTGGCCCAGCAGGGCTCTTCTCTGGGCACTCTTAAAGGCTATTTTCGGCCATTTCCTCCTGCCTTCGCCTTCCTGACCAGCCTTCTCTTTTCAAGTCCCCTATTGTTAACAGATTTCTGAAGGGCATTACTCATCTTTCCCTCTCCTCCTTTCGTAACGCCCCAGTGGGACTTAAATCTTGTCCTCACTTTTCTTGTGTGCTCCCTTTGAGCCCCAACATAATTGTCCTCTTCGCCTTCTTACTTTGAAGACTGCTTTCTTGCTTGCCATCACCTCTGCTCGCAGGGTGAGTGAGCTTCAGGCCTTAACTTCCAGGCCTCCCTTTCTTGCTGTCCATCCGTACAAAGTAGTCCTCCGTACTAAGCCCTCTTTTCTGCCCAAAGTGATTACCTCTTTCCACATAGGTCAGACCATTTATTTATTTAATGAGTTTTATATAGCGCTGGCTAGACCCGTAGGTATCAGAGCGCTTTACCTTCGGTTACACAATGTTACAGAAAATGATAACAATTATACATTACGTCAAAAATAAGCAACACATTGAAAGAGGAAAGAAAAGGTGGAAGCAGTAGGGAGGAGGGGAGGACGGAGGAAGTGTGAAGGGGGAGGATGAGGGAAAAGACGGCAGGAGAGACGAAGGGAAGTCTGCCCAAAGACCGACTGGGTAGGTGACGTCCGAGGAGGGAATCCACAGCCCGTCTCCCCTTTAGCTAAACAAGGTAGCTCCATCGGGCATCAAATAGCTAGGTCTCAACTGACGAGGGAAAGTTCACATAAGAGAGTCCAGTGGATAAACCGGGTGGGAACTATGAGCAAGGACGGGTGAGGGCAGGGGTCAATAGCTGGAAAGAAGAGAATAGTAGAGCGGTAGGGTGTAGGGTGAAGGGGGAGGAGGGAGATAAGGTCAGGAGAGTTTGCCCAAGGACCAGCTGGGTAGGTGATGGCCAAGGAGGGAATCCATCACATTGCCCACTTTCTTCCTGCCTCCACACCCTTCCAAAGAGGAGGAGACTCCACAGTCTGGACCCAAAGCGTGCGCGGTCTTTCTACCCTATCCGCACTGAAGACTTCCGGGTGGACGTTCAACTCTTCGTGGGTTATGTGGGCGCCAAGAAAGGTCGGGCAGTGCACAAACGTACCATCTCTCGATGGGTCGTCCTATGCATTAAGATCTGTTGTTCTTTGGCTAAAAAGGAACCTCCAGTAGGACTGCGCGCCCACTCTACCAGGGCAATAGCAGCCACTACTGCTTTGGGACATGGAGTTCTGCTGGTTGACATCTGCCAGGCAGCCACGTGGGCATCCCTGCACACGTTTACTAAGCATTACTGCCTGGACAGCAAAGTCCGGAGAGACGGCTTTTTCGGCCGTTCTGTTGTCCAGGACTTCCTGGTGTGCACTAAGTTCGCAGACCCACCTCCGGGGTTGGTATTGCTGGGGTATCTATCCCAAGGTAAGGAATCTTTAACTGATGGTCTCTTTCAAATGAACAAGTTACTTAACTTCGGTAACGATTTATCTGTGAGAGACATATTAGTTATAGATTCCTTACCGCCCCACCCATCCTCCCCGTTCTGCGAACTGACTTCTAGGGATAGGGACTCCCTTGCAGGGCCCTAGTTTTGTGCACCAGTGGTCAGTGTCTTGCATGGCTCTGCGCTTCTGGCGTGGAAAGTCGTGTCAGAGCGAACGTCAGCGCGCAGGGGCGGCGTCTAAGTAGACACCACCTACCGACGCGCAGGGGTAGCGCTAAAAAAAAAATTCTCCGGATCCAGTCTGACACCTGTGGGTAATTCCTAAGGTAAGGAATCTATAACTAATATGTCTCTTACACATACATCGTTACCGAAGGTAAGTAACTTGTTCTTCAAATCACTCATCAACCTCCACTGGTTCCCTAGCCACAGATATACCCTCTTCAAACTGCTCACACACCCCCCTACAAAACACAACTCCACTAAGGCTCAGTATACCCCATCAGCCACATCCAGTTTCACACGCTGACCGGACAACTCTGCTTGGCCAACCAGTTCATTGTCCCCTGTATCTGCTGTTCCAGAGTCGAGAGGCTGTGCCTTTTCCTACATTGCCCCCAAAGCCTGAAACGATCTCCCCAATCATATTAGAGCCACCTATTCCATCCTAGAGTTCTATATGAAACTGAAAATCTAGGACAATAGACCAGAGACAAGTCTGCACCCCCTTCTAAGGCACCAGAATATCCTCCCAGATGATATGCGCACCATACAAATATATAAAATAACATAACCAAGGGAGACAAGTGCCTCATTTGCAGTGGTGGTTTGGAAGGCAGCTGAGATACTAGAATTATAGCTGTTGAGACTAAAGCAAATATTTTCACAGAAATTCTACAGCTTGAGACAGTAGCATCTGAGCCCTTACTACCATTTAATGATTCCTCCACAGATGCACTGATGGCTACCTGGTTGAAACCATGTATCTGATAGAGCTGTCTAGCCGCAGATTCCTTACCTTAGAATAATCCGTAGGTGTCAGACTGGATCCCGAAATTTTTCTACAGCAGTACCTCTGTGCATTGGTAGAGGGTGCCGGGCGACTTCGTACCACCTCGTCCATTGGATGGGACATCGTCAGAGTCCACATAAGCCCTCCCCTGACACACTGATGTCAGTTTCTTCTTTTCCCTGTTTCCACACGGATCCGGAGTGCGGTCCCTCTGTCCATTTTTGGCCCCTCTCGACGTTTGTCTGATAGTGTGCTTTTTTTCTAGCTATCTCCAAAGTCCTGGGGTCTACAATGTTGAGTCCTCATCCTATTTGCATGTGGTGTCTCAGCACCAACCCCGACTCCGAACGGTGCGGCTTGTGTGTTCAGCTGCGGTCGTCGGCGCTGCAGGAGTGACGCATGACACTGGTAGCCGCATGGTTGTCGGCGGCTCCTTGTCTGTCACGGTCATCTTCTTCCTCCGAGGACCAGTCAAGGGCAAGCTCCCGAAGTCCTTCGTCCTCGCTATTGCCTGGTAAGTCACGCCGTAGGCGGTCGGTGCGCTTCCTTCACTAACTTTACCATGTACGCGCAGTGTCTCTGACTCTCCTCCGATATCCGAGTCGGAGCGGGTGTCTGTTCTACGCCTTTCGGCTTTTCCAGGCAACTGTGGCTCAGATGAGGGACTACTATCTCTCCCTTCATGCCATTTTTGGCTCTCAACCTCCCTCTGGCGTGCCTTTCGGCTCCGAGAAGGTCAGTGAGGCCTCAAAAGACTCCACGCCGGCGGGACCTCCCTTTGTATCAACGGGCCCTCAGAATTCGTGCTCGACTTCCTTTAGGCTCCGGTGCACAGCCCTCTGCGGTTTCCCACCTGTGACGCCTATATTGGATCTGTTGGTGTCGATGACATCGATCACCTCTACTTTGTCCCTTCTCCCTGACGCAGGGGTGTCGTCTTCTCAACGTCGGTAACTGTACCGGTGGACCAGTTCCCTTTGGGGTACCTTAATCCGCTTTCGGGGGAGCCTCCTCCTTTTTTCTCCATGGCTCAAAGGTATTTTGGTGATGTGCGTGCTCACATAGATGAGCCTCCTCCGGAGTTTCATTGGGTTTCTGACCTTGGTGACACTAGTGGCCTTGACTCTTCCCCATCTTCAGGCCTGTTTTCTCCTCCTCTCCTCGCTTCGTAGGCTAGCTTGGCCTTTTCGGAGTAGATGTAGTTCTGGGACTGCAGCTTCCTTCTGTGGATGTGACCATTGATCCCCTACTTGGGGTGCTTCAGCAGAGCCAGCTAAGAACTGAGCCTGCGCTTCCCTTCAGTTAAATAGCTCTTTTTATAGATTATAATTTTTCAGTTTTTTTGTTGGGCACTCTGTGGACCGTTCTATTGCTCATAGACACCATCCTTCCTCTGGAGGCCCGCTCTGCCTTTTCCATCAGCCTGCTCCGCAAAGCTATGTACATCAGGCTGCTACAGCCTCCCTCTACATCAGCACCATGCCTGATGTCCATCCGGACAGGGAGTCTAAGGGACTGGATGCTTTAGGCTAATATATCTATTCTGCTAACAACTCCGCTTTGTGGTCCCTTAATACGACTTGTTTTGAGCCATTTTCCTCATGTATTGTGGGATTCATTCTCGCACCTTCTCCCTTCCATCCCTGATGACTCTCGGGACACTCTTGCTCATTTGATCCAGGATGGCCGTCAAGCTACATTGCCGATTCTTGGTGGCATGGATACCACGGATTCTGCCGAGCAGGCCATGGCCCTTTCTGTAGCTCTTTGCCAGCTTGCCTAGCTACGTACCTCTGGCTTTTCTGAGGCGGCTCAGTCATTAACCAATATTGATTTGGCTCTCAAGCTGACTCCGCTTTACAATGTTTTTGGGTTCGTCGGAGTGAAGGCCCCCTCCTCCCCCCAATACTCCGTTTGACCAGAGACTGTCTCCTTCATTTCTTTGTGTGAGCCATTCTAGGCCGTTGTCAGTTGGCTTCTTCTTTTCACTCATCCCTCCATGTGCCGCGTCCGGTGTGGTACCCTGCCCCGAGAGGTTTTTTTTTTTTGTTGCTTGCATTCTTACCCCGTCAATGACAGGTTATTTTCCCTGGTTGTTTTCTGAGATGCGTCTTAATTTCTGACCCGGTTTGGTGTCTACACCGGTGGCTGCACGATGTTCTTTACTTTCTACCCAAGTTCTGATAGGGGTGTTTTCATGGTATTGTGCAGATGGACTGTTTCCTTGTTCCCTGTCTGACAGGGTACGCAGTCTTTATGCCTTACAGGTATTTCTCAATATGTTTCTGATGCCACAGTACCCCTTATAGGGGACTCCACATACCATGCTTGGTGCACCGGTGCACATTGAAAGGTTCCTCCCTTCCCCCCCTGTTTTTTGAGTGTTCTCCACACTGGCCAGGGGGTTCTTTCCCTCCATTCTGTCTGGTGCTCTTCTTTCCTAGCAGATCCATGGGAAGGGGCATGCTTCTTGGCCCACGGTTCTTGTCTGGTTCTGCCCGGAGTGTTGGTCTTTATTTCTCTCTTCATGCGTTAGCACTTTTTGTGCTAGTTCTTGCTATGCGCGGGCGAGACAGGCCCTGCCCACTCACCTCCTCTCTCTTTCTCTCAAGTTCCTTGTGGCCATCCCTTGTGCATATCTTGGCATGGGTGGCCAACTCTGCGGCCCTACCTCTTCTATGCCTCTGCATGGCCTGTTTTTCCCTTGCTTCTACCTTGCACGCTACTGCAGTTGCTTTCACTCTTTGATTGGAGCGGTTTCCATGACAGCTCCGATACCAACCCCAATGTTTCGTTACTGGCCTGGCTTCTTCAGGTTTGCCCTATGCCTTTTTGGGTGGTATACGGCGAATGTTCCTCTACTGTTCTTCTCGGACATGGGTTCCTTGCCCGTCCACTCCGGATTGGATCATATGGAGGTTTGAGATCTCTTAGAATTCTTTTCCAGGGTATGTCCTCCGCTTCTTGCGAGCGTGGTTGCAGTTCTCACCCCTTGGTGGCTCATCCCCCTTGTACTTAAGGATACCGAGTATGATCTTGGGTGGCGTCAGGATCACTTTCCACGTTGTTTCCTGGTTTGTTGGTCGGGCACCCGTTGTCCCGTGTATACAAGAACTTTCCCTTTCTTCTGGCCTTCCTGCTTCCTAGACTGTGGGCACTTCCTTGCTATCTATCCTTCTCTTCTTCACTGGCCCTTTGGTTGGAGTTCCCTTCCTAGCATTGGTCTTCAAATACTAATTTCTTTTACGCTGTGGCCTGGTTGTCTGCATAGGCCACCCAGGTGTTGGCCCCTTCCACCTCGGTCCCTTTTTCTAGTCCTCCATTGTAGTCTTTATTTCTCTATTCTAGCGGGGTTGTTTCTCCCCTGCGGTTTTCTTTTCTTTTCAATAGTCTCTCGTCTGCCTACTCGTACCGTTGCATCTGTAGTGCCGTTTGTCTGCTCCCTTGGTTTTCTGGGGTGTATTCTTCCGCCCCACCCTCTCCCTTTAAACGGGACCATGTGGCTGGTTTGAGGTTGTCTCGCCTTCAGCCCATAGCCGCTGTTGTGGTCTTTGTAGGTACCCTTCTTGGGCACCTTTTATTGTACATTGTGAATTCTATATATGTTTATGTTCATACATTACATATATATATATTTTCATACCTCTCTATGTTTTATACCTTCTTTTCTTGGGATTCTACGCTAGACCTCTCTCTCGAAATGCTTCCCCTGCCTACTGTGGACTATAGCCATGAGTGTTATTGCTCGCGATGCTTAACAGCTATTGGTTGGAGCTGTCTGCCATTCCTACTTCTATGGCTGGGAGCTTGGCCCAGTAGTTGTCGCTGTTGTTCTTAGTCTTCCACCTCTGTCTCTTGTACAAGTTGCCCTTCCGGGGGCGTTGTAGTGCTATGTTTATATGCAGTGTTCTTCCCACTTGTCTTGTTCTTCTGCCATGCATTTTCTCCCATGCCTTTGCACGGCTGCAGATTCGGTTCCGTACGGGGTTCTCAGAGTTTTTTGGTGGGATGTTTTCTTACACCCCTCCCTTCCTGGCAAGCGGTCTCTCTCTCTTTTTATTATGCAGACCAGATAGCCTTGTCGGGGATATTTCTTGAAATCAGTTTGCAGGCCCTCCTCCGGGATGGTATTGCTTGGGTATCTATTCTAAGGTAAGGAGTCTGCGGCTGGACGTCTCTATCAGATGAATAAGTTACTTCCCTTTGGTAAAGCCTTATCTGGTAGACACTAGATCTAGCCGCAGGTTCCTTACCAACTCACCCAACCTCCCCGCGAACTGATTCTCCCCTTCATCCGGTTCTCTTCTTTTCACCCTTGTGCCTTTCGTTTAAAAAAAAAAAAGGAAAACATACAGAGGGGAGACCGAGAAGGAGAATTTACTGCTCGTCGTTCTTCATATAAGCGATTTTCTAAAAGAGGACTCTTTTGGGGCACACTGTTTCCATATCAGTTTTTATACATGGCTCTGCGTTTTAGCACAGAAGGTAGTCGCGAAAGAAACTGGTGTCGGGGGAGGGCTATGTCAAATCTGGTGGACGACGTCGTACTGAGTCGCCTGAAGTACTCCACCAACGCTCGGAGGTATTGCTGTAGAAATGTTTCCAGATCCAGTCTGGCGCCTGGGGATAATTCTAAGGTAAGGAATCTGCTGCTAGATCTAGTATCTATCAGATAAGGTGTTACCAAAGGTAAGTAACATATTCTTATGCTTGCCTCTTAGCCACCAGGTGACAGGACGCCGTTACCTGCGCTCATTGATGTGTATTTTCTCACCAAGCACCTTACTGTAGTTTCATTGTACATGCCTTGACAAGTAAGGTAGAATCCAACTCAGGGTAGAGAAATCCAAATGAATTGATGGCTTTGACAAGCGTGTTTTCCTCTGCCAGATGCCAGTCTGGCACTGCGATCCATAAACGCCATCTGTCTCTGTGGCTGATATGCACATGGCCAGTGAGATCCTGTCTACAGTCCAGGAAGATCTTATTGCCTCTTGCTAAGACGATCAGTGACTGGCAAGATACAACTTAGTATGCTACGGATGCTGGTTTGGATACCAGAAACTGCATTGGCATGGCAGTTTTCAGCAGTGTTGCCCTTCACAGACACATCTTTCTCAGAGGTCCTCTGGATTCTCCAGCAATGTACGAAATATAAAGCTACAGCACATTCTTTTGGGCTGGTGAAGCCTGCGAAACTGTTTCCACTCCACTCCAGTTCAGGAAATGTAGGGGTTATTCCAAAGATGTGGAGTATAGGCAGAGACAGCCTTCCCTACCATTAATGCAGCAGATAGCCCAGTCCTTTCGGGGATGCGGAACAGATAGAAAGTATGCCGACCAGCAGGGGTACCAGTCCTCCAACTTCTCTTTACCTGCTACAATTGCCAACAAACCACTTCAGTTTGCCCTCAGCAGTGCGTTGACAACCAGTAGGGGGCAGGATCCAGCACCTGGGTTTACGATCCATCCTATCTGAAAGATGGGTCTTGCAAGTTGTTCAAAAAGGCTACAACATATCTTTTCTCACCTCCCAATATACCCCACCACCCCCAGCCCCCCTCCAAATACCAGAGCAAATTTCAGACGAACATCTGTTCATCCTGCTACAGGTGGCGTGCCTGTTGCTCTCCAAGGATGCTGTAGAAAAAATATCAGATACGGAGAAAGGCTAGGGTTATTATTCCCGCTATTTTCTTGCCTCCAAAAAAGGAGAGGGCCTCTGGTCTATCTTGGGCCTCCAACCTTAGAATGTGGGATGTGATATGCATTTCCTTTTTATTGACTATTTAAAACTCTAATATATGAATTCATTATTAATAAATATTGATATGCTTTGAATTTTTGATTGTGGCATGCCTCTGTCTATAGGCCAGCTTCTTGGGTGTTCATACACCAGCGACGTGTAGCGCATTTAATCAATTCTGGTAGAGAACTCCCGTCTGAGTAGTTTACAAGTATGTTGGGACAGCACTCTACAACAAACCCTACCTCCGCAAACCGGCCCCCAACCCCACCAGTCCCTGGACAGTCTGATAATGGTCAGCACAAATACGGAGAAAATGAAGCACAAGCAGTACTCCGGAGACATGCAGCCATAGGAGTTTTTGAGGACGGGCTGCTAGAAAAACAGAAAGAGCTAAAGGGAGGGTAACTCCTTGCTGTTCGCACCCGAATTCCCTCACCCATCCCAGAACTAACTATCCAGGATTCAAGGAGCCCAAGGGATTCCCCAGGAAAGGTCTCTTTACTATGCAGGGTGCAAACCAACTAGTGTCATAATGAGGGCATAGAGGTTCTGGGGCAGAAGGAAACAAAGAGACCACAGAAATATCAATATCTGGCCAAATATGCTACGGATCATCCTCCACACACGTGATTTGTGGAAATTGAGGGCTCCCTTCGGCAAGGCGTCAGAGTCCAGGCATTCCGAGGTCGACCCAGAGTCATGACCGTCAGTGGCCCTGTAGGGGAGGCAAACAAAAGTAGACGTTGTTGCAAGGGTGTCAGTTTGTTCCTCCTGATCTTTGCTTTTAGAGTGGCACCTCATGCTCACACTGTTGAGGGATCCACTCAGTTGCCATTTCGAGGACGGTGAGTCACCCAGTCAGCTTCTTTAGTTCCTGTTTGGTAACTCTCCATTCACTCCTAAGCACCCTTTGGGTCATCAAAGAAGTAAGTGTTATCCTCTACAACGAGTTTGAGTCTGTCCTGGAATAAAAACATATACCACCCTTCCACCTCTCTCAAGGCCGCCTTAACTTCAATGAAAGATATCCTTTGTTGTTGCTCTGCCATTGTGTAGTCTGGGAATATGACACAGCAGCATTATCAATATGGAAGCTACCAGCAGTGCTGGAGATCAGCAATATTAAATCCCTATCACGATAATGGAGCAGTTGTGCCACAACTGGACACACAGAGGCCGTGCGGAGCTACCTTCCTGTGCAGCCAATCCTCCAAGAAGGTACCATATCTGATTTCTCAATGTTCTCTGGCAAACCCACAATTCGGATATTGTTGTCACTGCTGCATCCCTTGAATACTCCACCCTGCGATCCAGCAGTCTTTTTGGAAAAAGCTTGCCGCTGTCCCTTTAGGACTGCCACTGTCTGGTGCATGTCGCTTGTCATGGCCTCATTGTTATTGACTTTGTCAGCAAGCTTGCGGTGATCATTTTGCACAATACTTAAATGGCTAGATACTTGATCTATTTTAGCCTCCAAGGCTTCTTGATTTGTTTACATTGTTCAGAATTTGGTCTAGTTTAGAGGAGCGGCATACGGCCTGTCTGTTCAGCAGATGTAGTAAACAGGTCGGGGACTCTGTAATGTGCTGAGGCGTTCTACCTGGTTCAGACCTAAAGCCCCCAGCTACTTCTTTAGCTGCTGTGGTGCAGCCCTTAGTGGTACCAAAGCATTCTCTGGCCACAAGTCCAGTTGCACACCTCTCTGTTCGTCCAGAGAGGACCTGCTTAATCAGTTACTCTTGTGAGACTTTGCTTCTCAAAAATGTCATTGCCCACTTGTGCAACCATCTGCTATCTTGGAGGCAAACGGAGGAGAACAAGCGCCAAAGTTGAAGCCACTGCCAGTCGCACTCCGCACAGGTAGACACAGTAACACACGCCCCATCTCACCTCAACATTGGTGCATTGAGTAGGCCCTTGAGCGATCAGTTGTTGGGGCTGCTGTAACATCCAGGCGCCACATACCGCCTATTCGGAAGCTGGACACTTGAGCGCAGTTGTTCCTGCTGGTGATTGCTAAATAAAGCTCTCTTCCACCAGTTCCCCCCAATAGGAGTATCCATCAGAAAGACCTTTAATGAAGGTAAGCAACTTGTTCTAGTATGTTCCCGTGCTTTTCCTGATAATAACAATGCCCCACTTGTGTGATTAGGCCTATTGCTCGTGACTGGAAAGGCTCCAAAACAGGATGTACACCAATTGTTTGGTATGAAAAATTACTTTTTGGTGATGTGGTTAGCTGCAGAATTTGAGACCGGGCTCAATGTTTTATTGAATTATCTCAGTTAGACCCTACATGTCAGAGTTTAGGCTATGTCCATGCATTGAATCAGAACAATATAGAACTATAACCTTTACCAAGAAGTGTATCAGGACTTCAAACCTGCTACTAGGAGCCATTATTTATACACAGTGATCATCTGCTTCATTCCAGGACAAACCTGCAGGACCACTCCTAAAAACATTTGAATCAGTACAACAATGCAGAACATTTTACTGCATGTTCTTTATGCTAGACTGCACACTGTTGTACTTCTTCGAGTTAGTGCTGCGTGCTTAAAGAACTGAAGCCGGGTGGACAGCATGTTTTCCTAGATTATTGATGCATTGTCTTACTCAACTCCAGTGCTTTCATCGTCCTGGGCGACCTCAACTAGTACCTAAAGGACCACACAGAACCCAACATGACCAACATTCTAGAGGCCCTGTCGAACTTCAGACTCGCCCAGCGAGTGGAATGCCCCACACACGCTGCAGGACACGATCTTCACAAGCTTCAATGGCATCACAGTAGACAAGCCCACACCAATCACCTGGTCTGATCATGTGCTCCTCTACTTCAGCATACCCCTCCAACACAACCACAGAAATACCATTGCCGCATTTTCATGATGTGACTGGAACAAAATCTCAGAAGAATCCTGGTCTTAAGAGTTCCATAAACCAGAAACCCGTGGAAGTCCCAAAGATTCTAACTACTGGCCTATCTCCCTGCTACTGTACTTGGCAAACGTAATGGAAAATATGACAAACACTTAGCCACTCACCTCACTGACAACCACTTCCTTGACACCACTAAATACGGATTCAGGCCCAACCACATCCGAGACCTTTCCACAAAAAGCACTTTTCAGACTCCTTGCACATACAAAAGTTTGATTGAACACTAATTACCTCAACAACCACATAATCTTCTGCAAATCTACCTGACCCTTCCGCTCGGCTGGACTCCTACTCCCACTCATCCCCCACATATGCAGAACCAGATCCAGCAGTCGTACCTTCAGCTGCCTCTCAAACCTTGGACCCACCTGCCCTTACATATCAAAACTGCCTTCTCCGTTCTTGAATTCCCCAAGAAACTGAAGACTTGACTCTTCACATAATCTCAGGCCTGGTCTGCATAATTCTCCGTTCTTGAATTCTACATAACTCCTGCCGCAGCGCCAGGATACCCTGCAGGGTGACGTGTGTGCTCTACAAATACACATAACATAATTATCATTCAGACAGCAAGTTGCCTTCTGAGGTGTAACTTGATGTGTTTTCTCTATTAACGTACTGGAACCTAGTTTTTTTACTGAAATCTATAATGTAATGAGATTTGAGTGTACTGTAAATATAATAAATTTTAAATTCTGATCTTACCCGTTTAACAATGAAGCTGCGCATGAAGCTGTGCTAGTTTATAAAGTTGTGCTAGTTTATAAAGCGTTTTTCAAAAAAGGACATATATTGTGGGGAGAAATCCCTGAATAATAGGGAAACAACTACAAGGAAAGATGAGAGTTGAACCCAAATGCAACATGTACATTGTGTATGTTTGTCTTCTAAATGGCTTGATGTGAACATGTTAAATGACGCAGTAGGAGTTGTGTTAATAAAATGTATCTATTTTCATTCTCTTTTAGGTCTCTTATTGAGAAACGTGGCACTGTTTTTTCCTGCATTCTACCCACCTGTTGCTGGACTTATGTTATAACAAGTTGGCAAATGCTGGCTGGCTCTAGGCTGCAATAAAACATGCCAGTTGTGAATGGCTGATGTGAGCCTTACAAGTGCCAACTTAAAAGATGATTTTGCATTTTAGATTCTAAATGAACTGCTTGAACCTTCAGGAAGAATTGTAAAGATCTGTACATAGCACAACATGTTCAGGATAATATATATATGTATACAGTTCATGCACATCTGCTGATACTACTTGAACCAAATCATGAGTTCTCAGCTAAGACAAAAATCATGTACATTTTCAAAGATTTTAGCAGGTTTCCTTTCTTACTCCTAGAGTTTGTTTGAAAATGTCTCATGGAGCCTAGGATGTCCAATTTCCAAATTGGGGTTAAAGTTTTATCATTTTGTCCTGTTGTGGTTTCTTCAGTCATTCACTAATTCAAAATAAGTATTTGGTTCTGAATGAAAAGTGCCCAATTGCTACCTCCAGGTGATGCACTGCTGCTTCATCGCATCCCCATCGGCTCCCAGGGAGAGTGCTCCCTAGTTCATTGTATGTATAAATAACCAAGGATCTTTATGAAAAGACTTGATTTTAATGGCAGTTTGTTACTGGTTGCTTCTTTCTTTTATACTCAGTTGCACACTCTTTTGTCTGGGCATAGCAATTACATGTCTGGCTATCGTTGGCATCTTGACACCTGCTCTTTTAAAGACTTAGATGTAGTGTTCACTTGTGCTCTGATTAGGAATCAAACCCAGCAAATGAGAGCTTTTGGATTTTTTTGGGCTCCTACACTTCTATTTTTGTCTGGTACCTGGAAAGGATTTTGAATAAAGAAGGCATGCATAGTTAGGTTTTTTGTTTGAAAATAGTGACATTAAACTTGGTATTAAAGAATTTGGTGGTGCCCCTTCTCCCTCTTGGAATTTTTGCTATTTTATTCCACTGCAGTTTTTCCTCACCTAATGTACAAAGAAAAAATTGCGATGTATATTTCCATGTAATTTAATTTTGGAATTTTGTCACCTTCTGTAGTGAGTTCTTCCAAAATATAACTTTTTCCAATACCTGTTGTCCATATTTTTTGACTGGCCTCAAATTTTCAGTTGTATAAAGAAAATAGAATGAAGGGAAAAAAATAGGTCCAAACGATGGTTCCTAACCCAATATACATAAACATTAATATTGCAATCATTAGTCTTATAATATGAACAAGGCATTTTAACACTTTTTATGATTTTATTTATATATATATATATATACAACAGTCATAGAGGTAAGGGTTGCCTCCATGAATTTGTACATGTGGAAAGCCTAGAACTGGGTAATTTAAAGTTCGTGATGTGATCTATTTGCTATAAATACAGTACCTTTATATTAGTTTGATAGTCTTCATTCCTTACGTATGCCGTTTCTAAGTGCTGTAAATAACAAATGTTCCTATTGCTCTATTTATGGCAGTTAATTTTCCCTCTGAAGAATGACAGGATGAGTCTGCTTTGCTAGAAATCAAACCTTTGGGCTTTAAATTACATTTGTCAGTGGTGAACGTTTAGCTCAACGAGTTTAACTACAGACACTTGACAATATTTTTTCAGTTTTGGGGACAATAATTGGTCTCGTCATACAAAAAAGCTTTTAAATCTTATATATTTTTGAATTGTTTGTCTTAAAGAGTGAAATAAATCTTACCTCGCTGGTGAACCTTTCTGATATTGATACTGCAGTTGTGCACAAGGTACCTTTTCCCAACAACTTATCGGACAGTGTCAGGAGATTTATTATTTTCAATGGATAGTATCTAAACCTCATTGAATGGCACAATTTAGTTCCTTTTTCAGTTGGAACAATACTTTACTGCTATTGGTGGAGGAAGGTTGCCATTGACTCTGGTGCAAGCAAAGAAAATGCTACTCTACCCCCGACCCAGATGCCAGTGACTGAGACTACATACCTCTCCTGTCTCTATCCCTTTTTGTGCTTAACTCACGTTCTGTTTAACTCTCCTTTTCTGTGCCTCCCTTTCCTACTTATATTCTCTCCTGAACGTTATTTCCAACCTGTAGCTGCCTTCAGTTGAAACCGAAACATCCTGGCAGAAATTTTGCTGCCTGGGCCTGCTACTTCTGAGCTATTGCTCTTATACTTTGATGGCCACTTAGTCAAAGCCCTGTTCCTGCCCTCCAATAAATAGGCAGGTAGCCAAGCATCACAGACCGTCCCCTAGGGACCTAATTTTCTTACCAAACATCCTACTCCAGAGAGCCTTCTGGTTCAACCCTCAACAAGTAAAGTAACCCCAGCCACTGCTCCAGGTAGGGAATCCAAGAGTACTGACGCATTTAGCAAGAGTATATTTTCCTCTGCAGTCAGGCATTGCAGTTGGTAAATGCTGTCTGTTTAGTGGGCTCCTATACACATTCTTTGTGGAACGTGGACAGTGAGATCTTTCAGGCAGTCACGGAAGACCTTAGGGCCTGTTTGGCTCAGACAATACATGATGGACAATACGCAGCCAAATAACTTTTCTGTGCTGGTCTAGATACTACTGGTTGCCTGGGAACGGCAGTTGGCACTAGAGTTGTAGTTCATTTGAGACAAGTGAATGTGTTCCATGGCATTTTTCAGTGATGTACAGGCCTTTTTCATCAATAATCCCTTGGATGGGGGTCACACCTGTTCGATGAGCAGCGGCCTCGGTTACAATTCTTTACAGAAAGCCACAGCATGTTTCTTTGGGTCTGTTGAACGCTGCCAAACCGTTCCTGCATCAGTTCAAAAAGTTAAAAGGCTATTCCAGAGGGTCGGCATATAGGCAGAGACTGTCTCCCCAACCAGCATAGCAGGCTCCTCGGTCCTTTTGAGGCTGTGGACTTGGGTCTGGGAGGTGGCTCATGAGCCAGCAAGGGACATCAGTCCTCTTTCCTTTTCCCCTGTTGCATCAGCCAACAAACCTCTTTAATTTAGTGGTGCAAGCCTATTCACTAGGGGGCAGGATCCAACATTTCCTCCCATGGTAGCAATCCATCAAGTCTGACAGATGGTTCTTAAAAATTGTTCAACTTGACAATGCCCACACTTTTCTATTTGCCATGCCAAATATTCCCCAACATAAGAACGAATTTCAGAATAGCACCTGTATATTTTTCTGAAAGAGGTGTGGGCATTGCTTTCCAAAGGTGCCTCGACCCAGAAAGAAGAGAGGGTTGTTACCCTTGCTATTTCCTTGTTTCTAAAGACGCGGGCTTCAGATCTATTTTGGACCTTCGTTCTCTGAATACCTTCCTGCAGAAGGAACAGTTCAAAATTCTCACACTGGCCCAGATTCTGTCTATCACGGACTCTGGACTGAATGGTGTCCTTGCACTTGCAGGATGTGCAGCTTCATATACACCTACTGCAGTCCCACAGGCTGTGTCTGTGGTTCAAGGTAGGCTAGGGGCATTTTCAGTTTGTGGTGCTCCCCTTTTGCCTCACCAGCACCCCTCAGATATTCCCGAAAGAAATGGCATTGGTCATTGTCCACCATCGGAGGTTGGGGGTTATTCATTTTTCCGTTCATCAACGAATGGCTGTTGAAGAGGGGCTCACCACACTTGTCATAGACCACCTCCAGACCAAGGCGAACCTCCTGACATCGTTGGGCTTCCATATCAACGTGCTTAAGTTGAAACTGACTCCTGTACAGCTCCTACACTAATGACGCTACAACCTTTCATATGTTCACAAGAGCGTAGCAAGTGGCTTACCATGTCCAGAGTGGGCCATAGTGGAAGAATCCCTCTCAGAAAAGAGCTTAGTGGTCCCCTAATAACCTTACCCCAGAGAGTGCTAAAGCACTATAAGTGCAGTAAAATAGTGTTTTCGGTTTATACTGAAAAGGAAATATTCCTTTCAGTGGTTTCATTGATTATGACCAGTGTTAATTGGAAATATTACATGCAAAAACATTCAATAATCATTAAAAGAGCAAAAATTGATTTGATAATTTTTAGGATGAAATCACACACACTTCAGCTTTGTCAAAGACATTTCAAGAAATTGCATCCGATTCGAGATGGAATGATTTGAGGGACTGCAGATTTGTGAAGGAGTTGTCAGGCTGTTGCATCTGGGTTTGATGAACATCTAGCAGCGACTTTAAGTACTACAGGATTGTCAATGTCTTGCCAATTTTGGTTTTTCTAATTAGAGTGCCATAACCTTACACAACAATCAATACATTTATTGAAAACTGTAATATACTCATCAGCATATTTAACCAATAGAAAAAAACAAATCATTAAATCAAGACGAGTGGATATGCATACTTATGTGACAGCCACACCCCTCAACTTAAAAAAAAAAAAGCATTTTAAGAAATTGCATCTGCCTCAAGCGGCACATCTAGTAACAATTTGAGCTACTAATTGTTTGTGGAATAATTTCCAAGCTGTTGAATCGGATTCAAGAGAAATACCTAGTAGCAACATGAAGTACTGTCTGAATGCTTGTGAATATCTAGCAAGCCTGAAGTTTGTTTTCAAAAATTCATTGAAAATATTAATTTGTATATAAATAACTCATTAGAACAAATTTCTTTATCCGCTTGTTGGCTCAACTGAAATTGCCATTTTGCTACGTCCTGTCACAGCATTTATCAAAAGACAACTGAACAGCTCAGCTCATCTATAGATGGGCCTCACAATATGCAACTGCAATTTACTGTGACACATGTAGCACCGGTGTGCTAAGATTAGAATAAACGGCACTTCGATTTACCAGTCACTGCTGAGGGTGTCATTACAGCGTTCCATAGCACTCAAGACATTTATATACTCGCCTTCATAAAACAGATTTGGCATATCTGTTTATCCTAGGGAAAACGAGCTCAAATCATTGGAGAAGCAAAAATGCATTTGCAGATTTATATATTGAGGCCATACTCCACAACTTTGTGTAGGACATTTCGATCAGTTGCATCTGACTCTGGAGTGACATTTAACAGCCAGTTGAAGTACTGCAGGTCTGTGAAAGACTTTTTTCTGGCTGTTTCATCTGACACGAGATGGACATCTAGTAATGACTTGAAGTACTGCATCTTCGGGATGACCTCAACCAGTGGTTTTGGACTTGGGACATCTAGTAACTATTGGAATTACTGCAACTTTGTCAGAGACGTTTCAGGTTGTTACATGTAACTCTACAGTGACATCTAGTAACTGCCTGTGGTACTGCAGGTTTGTGAATGCCTTGCCAACCTGAAGATTTCCAAAGAAACAGAGAAAATACATACATAAAAATAGAAGGGCTCTTGGTCACATTTTTTTTAAATCAGTTTGTTTTTCAGCTGTCATTACCGTTGCTTCCTTCTACCACAGCATAAAATAATGGATCAGCACAGTTGTCATCGCTCACGTACTGGCCCACATATGTACCTCCAGTTGAAATGTAGTCTTCTAAGACCAATGTTGAAGGCACTTTCATTTACTAGAGGCTGCTAGTAAATGTGTATCATGGTTTCATCACACTGTTCCATATTAATCGAGGCATTTATTGAGTTACAATATTGACAGATGTTCATATACCAGCTTTGGCATATTTATTATATAAAGAAAAAAAGCACATCATGAGACTAGCAAAAGGGCATGTGCTCATTTTTTTTAATTTTTGAAGACTCATCCCCTCAGCTTTGTGAAGGATATTTAAGCTACTGCATCTGACTTGATGGATATCTAGTATCACTATGAAGTATGGCAGCTTTGTGAAAGATTTTTCAAGCCCCTTTTTGACTCGAGAGCAACATCTAGTAATGACTTGAGGATCTGCCGCTTGTTAAAGACGTCAAGGTGTTTCTTCTGACTTCAGAGGGACATAACGGAATGAGATACCTAATCTATGCGAAAGGCCAGACCTAATGGCTTTGTTCTTGTTTCTCTGGCGGTGGAGCAATTGGTCTGCCAGCTTTGTGTGCCATCAAGAGGTGCCCCTTGGTGACTGGGGAATTAAAATTTGTTCATAAATCCTATGTCTATGTACACTGATGACACCCTAGGCCAGATGCAATCAGTCCTTGTTCCTTCTGCGAGAGCTGACCCGGTATGGCAAGGTCTCTGGACAGTACACCAAATGAGCTAAAAGCTGATCCTGGTGAGTGGGCTTCGTGATTTGAATTAGGATGCCTGCCTGAATATGGGCATCCAATGGAACACTAATTTAATATGTGGAGAGTACGTACTAGACAGTGTGAAAATATAAACTGAATTTTGTAGTAATTGCCTCGGTCAGTGATGTGAATAGCTTCCTTGCTAAAATGTATGTACTGTAGGGACCCATTGCCCCTCTTACATGGCAGATATTTAAGAAATTAATCAACTTTTGTTTCATTTGTCTGGGTGAGGGACACGTAACCGGGAGCTTGGATGTAATTGCTATGCAGTAAAGGAGTACTTAAACTTACAAGCATGGAACTATATTGCATGCCACCCCTACTACATCATGCAGTCAAATGGTAGGATAACGAAAATAACTTGGAATAGTTCCTATTGTAAAGAAAGATTTTGCCGCTTGGTCTCCTATAAGTTATTTGACAGGTAGGAAGAGTATAAGACAAGGTGGTGAAAATAGTCTTGGGCCGCCCTTTATTTGCACCCAAAATGCACATATGGTCTATCAAACAGGTAGGCAGGTTAAAAGAATAGCCTGTAATGCTAGGTTCTAACTTGTGGAATTTTATTATCTTTCTAACACTTAAATTATGCCACGGAAACGGATTAAAATTAACCATGAACTCACTCCCATTGTCCAAGATGTAGGGAGTCTAATGCACATTTCCTCCACATGGTATGTAATTGTACACATATACGAACGTATTAGTCAGAAGTGCTGTGGGAATTGCACAAGTGCCTTACTTTCCTTAACAATGTTTGCAGAGTCAGATGCCAGAGAAAAGGAAAGGCATTTCAGGTCAAGCATCTAATAGCCTTTCATTGGATGAGTGCATAGGTGCCACCACTATGTGCTTAGATCAGAGACATGATGGAAGGAGAAACGCCAGAAGTAGGACAATTGTACAAAGTGATGAAAAACCTACTGAAAATTTGGCAGACTGGAAATCCATGTAATCAGAATTGACTGGTTCCCCTGATACTAAATCCTAATGAATTTAATGCTGACATGTACTGCTGGAGTTATGTAATGAAGATCCAATGCTGATGGGATGAGGCTAGAGGAGTAACCTGCCTATCAAGGAATTGGGAATGACCTGGGGTCAACGTCAGCTCTTGCACATTGGGCTTTTTCCGCCCTAGGGACCTTAATTGCCAAGAAATTAATGCAAGCATATGTCCAGCCACCAAGGCAAAAAAGAGATCAATTTTGTGTTTGTCGTGTATTGTAGATGTGGTTTCTTTCCTTGGAACACTTTATTGATTTGGGAAAGGTTAATGTAAGTAATAGTAAAACTATAGGAGACGCACAATCACAAGATAGGGTTCACAAAACAATTTGACTGTTAAATTATACCTACTACAGGGACAGACCAACTCTCTCCATTTTAACTATTCATTTCCCTTAGAAGCCTAACGCTTACAAGACCACAACCCCAAAATTCACATCATTGGCCCATCATTTCATACTCTTATTTAATTATAATCAAGTAAATAATGTTTCTATATTTTGCATCTTCAAACTTCATGCTGTCTCAAAAATATTCACTGTGTACCTTAAATCTGGCATTAAAAAAACTGTCCTTTAATTAAAACTTTGGTTTATCGCCTCTCCTTTTTTTTTTTTTTTTTCTCTTTCAAATATCCCTCTCCTTACCTTCCATCCTTTGCATGCCTCCTATGTCTGAGCACAACCTTCTCTGACAGATCCACCATTGACTTTTCTTTATTTCCGCAAATTTCCCACGACTCGTATACAAGATCACAATCTCTCCTCCTTCTGCTGAAAGTTATACCTATGCAACCTAACAATATCTAATCTCTAGTAACTCCTGTATTAATCCCACCAACCATGTGTTTGAGTTCATCCCTCCGACTAATGATTTCGACCGACAGCTAATACTTTAGTCCACCATAAAAAATTGAAATGACTGCATGGAATGGTTTGCTTTGAGTGCGCAAGACTAATCCCAATAAATAACAAACAGTAACCAATAACACTGAACTAACCATCAGCCTTGGGTCCCGTAGCAGCATGCTGCCCGGCGTAAAGCACTTTGATGCCTCGTCAGGGGTAGTAAGCACTATATAAATGCTGTTACAATACAATAATTTTTTTACGCTGCTCATTATTTTTGTAACTATTATTTTTTATCACAATATGTCTGAGTAAAGATTTAGATTTATGTAACTCCATGTTTTGCATTCTAGATTCAAGCTTCTGTGCTCTGCTTTAGGCTGGCAGGAGCAATTCATCCTGAAGAAAGGGAAGAAAAGCTAAGGGTCCCCACTCCCTGCTTTGTTCCAGCAACCCCACAGCAAAGTGTCCCAGGTGCAACGGATGAGGGAAATTGGGGAATGGAGGCTACATTACTAACAACCTTCATTGGAGCTGAGCCATCACCACTATGGCCTAGCAGTTGAGCCATGGTGGGGGCTTCTCCATCTCGTCAGTCACTTGTACTCTGTTCACACTACCTCCTCAATAGCATGCCTGTTTAAAATGCAGGGGGTGCATGCATTAAAGCAGGATTTCCCAAACTGTGGGTCGTGAAAGGCCAAGCAATAAAGATGCCTTTGCTGATTTATCTTGTCACATTTGCTGCGCTTCAAACACTGAGGTCAAATATCAGGCTTTGTCTTCTGAAAAATTGCTGCTTATTTCTTAACACGGGGATTGATGTTTTTAAAACTCCCCTCACTTTGCAGTCAGAAAAAGTAAAGTGAATTATGTGACTAGGAGTGTGAAAGGAAAGGCTGTAGGATGCCATTTTTTGTAGCACAACAAATTTAAATACTTTAAAATGAACTGTACACATTCTGCAGGTTGGCAACCACAAACGAAACAAATGTAATTCTGAGGTGTGATAGAAATTAACTTTAATAGGATCAAAACACTGTACTTCGTGATGCACAAATGATAAATATTCATTGAAATCTGAATTTGGGTGTAATATATTTTTATCAGTAACACTGTATGTCTGTGAAAATTTAGTGGCCGTTTCAATGGAAAATGTGCTGTATGTAAATGACAGCGCGCTACCACACAATACTTTAGTTATGTTCCAAAACATTGGCTGCTTCATGTTCTTTAAAGCTAGATGGGTTGCGAAAGTTTGTCGTTCTAAAATGTGGGTCATGGTTCTAAAAAGTTTGGGAAGCACTGCATTAAAGTGTTGCTAATTTTATTCTAAAACTGGTGTCCAGAGTAAAATGTGTTTTCTTGTTAATTCAAACAAGAGCTCAGAATATGTCTCTCTCCTCCCCCTATAACGACTTTCGTCCACGGTCCTAGAATAAAAAAGGCAGTCTTCTACCTCAAATCAAAGGATACCACAAACGGACAATACTCTCTTTTGATTCCAAATCATAAACACCTAAATTAACAGGAAAGGAAGAAGTAGGTCGTAATGAAGTATGATCCACTTTTATTCTAAAACATTTTTATACAGGAATCAATACAAAATGTGCCCATATTTATTCCAAAACAAATGTTTAAAATAGAGTGCCACTCCCAAGGCATATGAGAAGGGGTAGGTCGTTGGTGAAGTTCTCCAATGGATGACCACGCTAAAATCTGGCATTTTCCTCCGTGTTTCCCTCGAGGCGGTGACGACATCACCCTCATTGTGTTTCCCTCTTTGACCACAGTGTCAGTGATTGTACATTCTGCAGGTATACCAATAGGGTACTTGGTGTTTGGACACTGTTTGTTTCAAACCTGGTCCCAGACACTGTGTAGATTAGTTATAATTTTACAGTCCTGAAGAATTTCCTTAGATCATTTATCTTGACTATATGACGGCGTGAAACATGTTAACCTTATAAGTCACAAGTGATCATTGTCCCCACTGGTGACACCACGTTTTAAGACGGGCATACTCGCGGATTAAACATTTGATTTGAGGCTTGCCTAGTCTTTTTTTTAAATCACTACTCACTACACTGACACCCACGTTTCCTCAATCTACATAAAGGGCCCATAACTTGGACTTCACATAACAGCTTTGGAAAAAGATCTCCAATAAAGAGCCCCCTTGAGGGTGCCCGTCGGACTTTGCAGTGCTGGCCCGAAGAGGAGCAAGTTCGATGATGAAGCACGACACCTGCAAGGGTGTGTGAGGGCCCTATTTCCAAAAAGGAACCACTCGCCATCTAGTGGCTCCTTGTTCTCTGACCTATTCCCCTTTGTCTTTTGTTCCCCCCCCCCCTTCGGAACAGCATACCTCATTATTTCTAAGATAAAGAATGCTCTTGTTTTTAAAGCTACAGTTGCCTAGAGCTCTTTCATACGAGGAGGCCCTCAACCAGGATTCACACCCGAGTTTAGAATTTGTTCATCATATGTGATCAGTTTACACACATATACATACATAGTTTGGGGCAATTGTCAGACAATTGGAGTTTCATAAGATAGTGATCGGAAAATCAGAAATGGTACTAAATAAATGTAACTCTGCAAAGAGGGCTTGGTACTTTCAGAAGAATGTCACTATACAGGCAAAAAGCAGGCGTCTTTATGTAGCATAACGTAGGAATCCAGCTCCTGTAATTGACAGTATTTTATGGTGACTGAGAGAATCTGTACACAAAGGTATGGTAGACCCTGGAAGAGGGACCTGTAAACCAGGAGGGAGGGGAGACCTTTTAGAGGCTAAGGAAGACTGGGATACGTTCTCTGGGAACGTGAACTACTAAACAAATACAGTATGTCTGCCTGAAGAAAAATTCACATCAAGTGCACCTACAACAGGATTACAATCTTAGTGAATAAAGCTACGGGGGGAAGTGGCATACTTCATCATCTGGTTTATCCTGGCTCCTAAAGGACAGGATGGGCTCGACCATATTCCAGGGAGCTCTTTGAATATTATGGTGATATTCAAGGAGCTCCCTGAAATACGGTCGAGTCGATCCTGGCCTTTCGGAGCCAGGATGAACCAGATGATGAAACATGCCTCTGCTAGAGTGGGTGAGGACTATACATAAAAAAGAGAGAGACGGGGGGGGCGGAGCTTGCCTGGCTCCAAGATGGCTGCGGCGTAAGAACGCTCTGCTAGCCATCCAAACTATTTGCTAATTATCCTTGCTTCCCTCGACCCCCCCCCCCCCCGAGCTACAGGTTCTGCTGCCGTTACGACAGTGCTCACGGGCTGCCGATCGAGCCCATCGTCGACAACGGACATCGCCAGCTGCGGCTCCGTGAGGCGACGCCGTGAGGCCTGCTGGGCGTAGAGGGTGCGGCCTGCTGCGAAGCCCTGTCAGATTGCTCACTCCCCCGGCGACCGAGGCCCTCCCGAGGGGCGCGAAGCGTGGTGTCTGGGAGATGGAACGGCACCTGGGACGAGTTTATGGTTGGCACTGGCACCCCAACTGAATGTGATGTGATGAGGTGAGCGCTCAGCGCGAATAGCTCCGTGGGAAGTGGCACTCTGCAGGACTTGCGCCCCGGAACTGAGGCTGGGCGGCGGCTGATAAATACACACGCGGCCGAGGGAGAGCCTGGTGGTAACCCCATGCTGCTGCTGACCCCTGAGGTTACTGGGGACTATTGGCCTGGCGTGCTACTCTGAGCCTGTGATAGTGGACGCCTGGGCAAGCTTGGGGGGAGGGGGGCGGACAAGACGATTGGGCTGATGAGAGGAGAGAGACCGGAGCTGATGCTGGGGCTGGAATAGCAGTTCCCCTGTGGCGGCCCATTTGGAGAGAACCGGACATAGACTGATTGGAGTCCTCATGGGCTCAAATCCAGGTGGCAGTTACAGAGATCATTAATGTAAGGCAATACGTGCACTAAAGTTGATATTGGGGTGTTGTGCAGACGGGATTTCTGACTGAGGCTTGAAAACTGAAAGCGGCTGCACTAGTATATACGCAGGTTGGTGCCTGACCTATATCCCGCCACTGCCAGGGAGAGTCCCCGTCGTGGTGGCCCAGGGGTTAAGCGGTGCTTACGACATCTGGCCCAGTCACCCTGTAGAGATGGGTAAGGTGGACAAAACACAGGAGAAGCTGCAGTTTGAGCAGCGTAAGTCGCGACATGGAGAAGAAGACGCAGGACCTGCGGGAGCAGACCAGCAATTGGCCTCGGAGGAATCGGAGAGTGACCTGTGACCGATTCTATCTGCTATGCAAAAGAGCCTATCCACCATTGATGCCAAGATCGACACGCTGGCTTACAGGATGCATAGAATGTCGGAGCAAATGGATAAGCAAGCAGAACGACTTGATATGACGGAGCAGAGAGTGGCAGACGTTGAAGAGGCGCAAATGGAAACTGATACTGCACAAAAGATAATGGAGAAATTGCTAGCAACCCTCCAAGACAAAACTGAAGACTTAGAAGCCAGATCTAGGCGCAGCAATATTCGAATTACTGGGCTACCTGAGACCACTCCGATGGGGAACATGGAGGTCTTCACAGAAAAGCTGTTGGTCACTCTGTTGGGCCGAGACATGTTCTCCGATATGTTTGTTGTTGAGCGGGCGCATCGATCTCTGGGGCCTCTGGTGCCCCCCCTCGCCCAGTAATTGCGAAGCTGTTAAACTACAGGGATAGAGATGCCGCCCTGAAACGTGCCAGGGAGTTTAAAGATCTGCAGTATGAAGGCTCTACCCTCTCGCTATTCCCTGATTTTACGATCAAGGTACAGGAAGCTGGAAGACAGTTCGCCCCGCTGAAACGAAAATTGAGAGATCTAGGGCTTGATTATGCTATGCTCTACCCGGCTAGATTAAGGGTCACAATGGATGGTACATCGAAAATCTTCGCCGACCCCAAGTCGCTACAAAAGGCACTCAAGAACTGCAAGAAGTCGGCCGGAAGAGGGAAACCATCGCAGGAATCGCCAGAGACTGAGGGAGGTGACATGGGGGAATAGGGTGCCTGATGAGCTGAGATGTATAATGTTGAACATTTACACATGGTTAGCTACTGTTCATTATAGTAATTAATGACACTGATTGCTTCGGGGTGTTTGGGGATCTGGTCCCTTCTTTCTCTCTCCTGCATTCATTGAGGGCCTTATTTTTACACTTATCCTCTGCGAGAGGGGAAGGAGGCCATTGCCTGTACCAGGATTACGACATGGGAACACTAAACGTGATTCTGCTTATACTGCCGACTCTGAGGGCACAGATCTGAATCTGCTTAAGACGATACTTATGCACTTGTATGTCTGTACTATTTGCCCAAGAGAGACTCTTTCTTTGAAAACTGGGGAGGGAACGCATAATAGAGGTTGATGGCTGAGGGTTATGATTGAAAGCCACTATTGGCTTATTGACGCGCGGCCGGTAACATCCGCCCCTGTGTGTTACCCACTGCGCACTTAGTTTCTCGAATTTACGTTTAGTATATTTTTTCTAATCAAAATGGCAGTATTATGTGGCATGGGCTGGGTGGTTCTGTCTTGATCATGCTCTGTTGGGGATGGCATGGTGTGGGTGGTGGGAGGGGGGTTCCTTTTTCTTTTGCTTGTTTGGTACTGCAGTATGGGGTGCGGGATATGTACAATTGATGATTCACAATTAATGTATTCAAGTAGAAATATGTTCCACATTGTCTATATGGAGGGCTCGGGGGTCATGACCGTGTTGATTTTTGATTGTTGGTAAGAAAGCTAAAATCCGGTTACTCACCTGGAATATCAGGGGCCTCAATGAACATAGAAAGCTTCGCAAGGTGCTGGCATACTTAGCAAGGCACGAGGTGGATATCGCACTGTTACATGAGTCTCCTTTACCTGTCGGCAGCACTGTGCTAAAACACAGAGCACTGCTAGGCCATACTCATACAGCTGGCTTCACTACACATGCTAGGGGCATCATTATATGGGTCAACCCCAAGTCTGGGATTAAACTGCGAGCGCTCGCAGCGGATGCTGCTGGTAGATATGTCATATCTAGGTGCACTGGTGAGAGTATAGACTGGCTTGTGATCAACGTTTACGGGCCCAATTATGACTGTTCGCAGTTTTACCAGGACTTGTTGAAGCATATGAGAGTGGAGGAAGAGGTCCCTATCATCTGGGGAGGGGATTTTAACTGATGATGGATCCCGCACTAGATAGATCTGGAGGGACGGTACGGCGTCCCTCGGCATCAGCCAAGGTAATTAATGATATAGCAGTACAGTTGGACCTATTGGATGTTTGGAGGGAGCGCTCCCCTGACGCGGGTGGCTTTACTCACTATTCTGCCTCATACCACTTGCACACCAGAATAGATTATTGGTTTGTAGCACGTAGATTGATGTCACAGGTGTTGGACTGTAAAGTGCTCCCCCGCTCTCTCTCAGACCATTCCCCGATACTGTTGGACGTAGGGAGTCTTGGGAAAAGGCCTACCCCCTTTACATGGCGTTTCCCACCATTTTCGTTAATGGACAGCGTGTTCCGCGCTGAACTAGCTGAAGCGATAGTGTTTCTTTGAGACGAATATTGGTACTAGTCAAAAATTCACCACGGTGTGGGAGACATTTAAAGTGTACATCAGGGGCGTGGCCATGTCCAAGCACTCAGGGGTGTTGCGTTCTATTTGCCGTCGTCTGGGCTGTTTGGAGACGGAGCTAGCTGATCTGGAAAAGGCAGTTTTGGAGGAAGATTGCCCTAGTGCCTCCGAGAGATTGAAAGAGAGGCTAAACGAATACCATGAAGTTGCTGACAGTGAGGTTAAACATATGGGGAAGTATGCAGTGGCCAGGACGTATGGTGAGCGAGACCGGCCGGGTGCGGTTCTCGCTGCTCTACTGCGCGGAAGAAGGGAAACCGAGAAAGTAATGGAACTTCGCAATGCTGATGGTAGCGCGCCTAC
Source organism: Calotriton arnoldi (assembly GCA_963921515.1). NCBI lineage: Eukaryota > Metazoa > Chordata > Amphibia > Caudata > Salamandridae > Calotriton > Calotriton arnoldi. The sequence continues at coordinate 6,340,975 of CAWUFW010000035.1, forward strand.
TGACAGTGCTAGCATTGCGTATAGATTTAGTCAATTCTATGTCGAACTATATAGTAAAAAAGGTTCCACGGATGAAGCTGCCTCCATGGAATATCTGGAACACACGGTTGCCCTGGCTTACTAACGAACACAGGGAATACCTTATGAGGCCATTAGATGCTTATGAGGTATCTGTGGCTCTGAGCACAATGAGATCGGGGAGTGCGCCCGGGGCGGATGGACTCACTGTCACGTTCTATAAAGAATTTAAAGATTTAGTAATCCCACACCTGTGCACCCTCTTTAAAGAGATGGGGGAGGAGGGATTGATACCGGCCTCTGAGAGAAGTGCTTATTGTTACGATACTTAAGCCCGGAAAACTGGCGTACGAATGCTCGTCCTATCGCTCCTTAACATAGATGCAAAGCTTTATGCGAAGGTCTTGGCTAATTGACCCGCCCCCTTGGTTCCCGTATTGGTTGGTCCTGAACAGGCTGGGTTTGTCCCAGAGCGTAATTTGTCGTATAATCTACGTTTTTTGGTGCAATACAACATGTCAGGCCCGTGATCAAAGCAGCGGCGGTCTTAGATGCCGAAAAGGCTTTTGATTCGGTAGAGTGGTCGTTCATGTACGCGGTTCTGAAGCGTATGGGAGTGGGTGAGGTCTTCCTGAGATTGGTTGAAGTCCTATATGGTTTCCCAGCTGCCCGCATAGGAGTCGGGGATATAGTCACGGCTCCCATAAATATATCGAGAGGTATGCGTCAGGGATGCCCTTTATCCCTGCTGCTATACGCTCTTTTAGCTGAGCCACTCGCCTGTGCTCTCAGAGAATACCATAGTCATAGGGGGATCAGATTCCCTGGGTATAACCTCATTGTGTCAGCTTACGCGGACGAAACTCTACTATATGTAAGAGATCCTGAGGTCAATCTCACCCCTATCCTTGAGGAGGTGGTCAGATATGGGAACAGTTCGGGATTGAAGATCATCTGGGCAAAGTCCACCATTTTCCCCTTAACGCCTGCCATGCTCCAAATTGAGCTAGGTTATCCTATGAGGTGGTCAGCTGATGAAGCTATTGGATATCTTGAAATCAAAATTCATACAGACTCTGCCCTGGTGATCAGGGAGAATTACGGCAGACTTATTTCTAGATTGGAGGAGGGTATTGAGCGCTGGATTAGACTGCCCCTATCGCTCTTAGGACGCATATCTCTTATGAAGTTGGTCGTACTACCTAGATTTTTATTCCTTTTTTTAAACATACCCATAGTACTTCCCATGCACATGTTTAAAGTTCTGCGCTCGCTCCTTATAAGGCTGTCCTGGGCGGGAAAACAACCAAGGGTCAGTTGGTAAATCCTTACTCTCCCATACTCAATGGGCGGTCTGGGCGCCCCGGACCTGGAGCTATACTACAGAGCGGCTCAATGCTCCCATGCTTATTATTGGATGCAAAAGGAAACGTGTCCTCCGCATCTATTTATTGAACGAGCAATGGTGGCTCCGGAGCCACTGCCAGTAAAGTTGTTTCGAACTCCAATAAGAAGAACGGGGATCCTGGATTCCATAAACTCTGTTGTTCACGCTTGGCATAAATTTGCTTAAAAGACAGGCAGGTGCCATTTTATATCCCCCCTTAACACCTATTCAGTGGTGTGACTGGATGCCCATAAGTCGCGAGAAAGGGGTGGTTCAGGCGCTTGAAACAGTAGGCGTTACTAAGATTGAGGACTTGTTTGCAGATGGAAGGGTCCGCGGCTGGGAAGAATTGGTTGCAGGGATGGAACCTCCCTCGCAATTGGTCCGGTTTCAGTATTATAGAGTCCGATATGGGCTGAGGGAGATGTTGGGTACGGAGTTGCAGTAGCCCCCTGAGTTAATGGCTCTCTCCCATATTATACGTTGGAATACCCCTAGAAAAATAGTCTCTATTATATATTCCACTACACAGAACGAAAGGCGGCATCAATACATTAAAGCCAGACTTGAATGGCAGACTGATTTGGGGATACTGTTGCGACATCACTAAAAAAGTATCGCTGAATGGCAGACACCGTCTTATACATTTTAAATTTCTCCAAAGAGTTTATTACACGCCTGAGCGATTGCTTAAATATGGGCTTCGTGACTCAGCGGCATGTGAACGATGTGGTGCAGACCCTGCTGGGTTTATGCACTTGGCCTGGACGTGCCCCCCCCCCCCCATAGCTAAATATTGGGACCAAATCTTCCAGTTATTGAGTGAAATTTGTGACCAAGTACTTGCGCCAAGCCCGTTAATGGCATTATTGGGATATGCAGGGAAGCTACCCAAGGGTGTTCGAAGATTAATTGATATAGGACTACTGCTTGCCAAGAGGAGACTGGCCATCAAGTGGGCACGAGGACCAATTCCGACTGTCTCCGATTGGTCAAAAGATATGATATATTGCAACACACGTAGCTTTATTTACTAAGATGGTGATCATGTTGTAGGTGCACTATATGTGAATTTTTTGTTCAGGCAGACGGATACTGTATTTGTTTAGCATACTCAGAGAGAAAATACAGCCGATTTGAAAATGTTTTTAAAAAAAACAACTATATCTACCAAGAGCACTCGGAACGACAAACCACCACAACGCAGTAGAACCTCTTAGCATTAATCAGTCCTGACTAACTAAGCTAAAGTCATTAAAGTTCTTTTTTTTTTTTTTGCACATTTAAGACGGGAAAAAATAATTGTGAATGAAACTTCTAGGAACTGTACGTCTATATCAGCTATCATAATAGAAGTACATTAAGCATGGTGGAGTAACACCAGACTTTAATAATAGTTGTAATAATCCTGTTTAAAGCAGATTAGCACCACAGCGAATTGATCCACCAGCTTGGATTAAAAAAATTTTTTTTTAGTAGATTCCACTTCCTCCTGTCTAAATCTTGCTTTATCCGCCTTCGATCGCTTTACCAAATTTGCACCAAAACGTTACTTGCCAATGTCTGTGACGCAAACCATCAAAATTCGTGTGGAAATAACAAGAGAAAGCAGTTCCTCTGAGAAATCAGAAGTTGAGAGTTCGAAGGATGTTTTGAAGTTGTTCTGAATTCATATTTCTTTAAACATTTAAAACACAGATATTCACAATCGGGAAAACGAAGATAAAAAATTGAATTTGAACTTGTATGTAAATAATACTGGAAGATTGTGTCCTGTTAGAAACATGGGACGCTACAAAAACATAAGTCCTTAATAGCCATCCATTTAGATGGTATTGGTGTAAAAGAGAGTTCTCTTTCAGGGGATCCTCATCAATAGTCATAAGCACATGAATATTCTTGCCCATGCGCGGGGCCCCGGAAACATAAAAAACATATATGTGGAAACCATATATGTAGCTTATATATATATATAACAATAAAAACACAATGCAGCCTTCCATATACTAGAAACGCTGAGCAATGTTGTAAGAATTTCCCTTGCACATAAATACAATTCCAATAAAGCAGGGAGAAAGAAAACACATTTGAAAACTGCTTTAATGCACAGCAGAAAACATAGTCCTGCAAAGAGGAATAAAAGAACATTGCCAGCACATAGGCTGCATTGTAGAAACATCAGTGTAGAAAGCTGAAAAGCTAACCCACAGAAACACAGAATAAACTAGCACCGTGCCTTTAAGGCAGCCATGACTCCTAGCTTCCCATCATGCCTCAGGGGTGACAGGTCAGTTCTTTCCGGCTCCTTCTGTCAGGACCCTGGTAACTTCAGCTCTGTTTTTTCTGATTTCTGTCAGAAATTACTTTTTTTTTTTTTGTCAAAAACATTTTACTATGACGTCTTTTTGTTGTTGAAGTACCTTTCTACTATTTTTGAGAGAGTTGAGCATTATTTTTCAGTCAAAAATGCCCTCTCTTTGACTCTTGCCCTTCCTGTGGCAAGAAGAAGGCTAAAACAGACTCCCATCCTGTCTGTATTCTCTGCCTGCCTTCTGATCATGCTCCCAAGACCTGCCAGCATTGCCAGTCGCTGTCCAATAGAACTCTGAAGGACAGAGAGGATTCGCCTCTATGGGCTGGCTGAGCAGGGGAAAACACCTTCAAGAGGCAGGTCTCCGATGAAGAAGAGGAAAGACAGAGCCACCACTCCATCTAGAAGTAAGGTTCCAGTCTGCTCTCCATCGGTGTTGGGCTCGGCGCCACAAATGCCTTCATCGGCAGCGAAAACGTCGACGAGAAGACCATTGACGGCGGGCTCGCCGTCGAGAGAACACCGGTCGTCGACGAAGACTACAGGTACGTCGAATCCTCCGCCGTCATCAACCCGGCGACGATCGGCGTCGAGGAGTCGCTCTCCGTTGGTGCGGGCTCGCCCAACGTCGAGAGATGGATCTCCGTCGTCGCCGTCTGCTCGGCGTTCGACGTCGAGACATGCTCCGCCGTCGCAGGGTCATTGGCGACCGGCGTCAAAGCAGCCGTCTCCGTTACCGTCAACCAGGCGGCGGTCAACGTCGAGACGTGCCTCGTCACCAGAGGCAAGGCACCCATCGCCTCCGTTGTCGTCATCCAGGCGATGTTCAACGTCGAGGGCTCGATCTTCGCCGACGACGAGGAAAGATTCGTCGTCGAGACCTAGGGTAAAATACACTAGGCGTCGAGACGGCGGTCTCCATCGACGGCGAGAAGTGCCCCGATCTCGACTCCGCTGGCTTCCAGTAGACGATCAGCGTCGAGAGAGGGAGATCTGAAAGGCATAAAGACACGACGTCGAGAAGGATTTCTCCGTCGTTTCATACTTCGTCTCCTGCACGCTCAACGTCGAAGACTAAGTCTGTGGGCTCCAGGTGTTCGACGTCACATCATACAACGTCGAAGCACACGGAGAGGTCGACGTCGAGGAGAGATTCACCCCAGTGATGGTGACACAGTCGGTCGACGTCGAGACACTCTCCATCGACGTCGCATCGTTCATCAAGACGCCGATCACGCTCCAGAAGTCGCAGAGAGTCCTCTCATTCTATTAGGAGCTCCCCCCAGACGCTCTCGACGTCACGCAGCTCTTCTGCTCATTCTCCTGAGCATCCAAGAACATCTCAAAGAGACTCTCCAAGGAGACAGTGATCTCCTTCCATACATCTTTCGCCCAGATGGCTTCAACCTCTCCATCACTGGCAGAAAGAACCCTCTGGTCATGCTCAGCGGCCTACAGACTATTCCAGTCCACTGCACAGATCCCCGTTACAGCGTCTAGTGCAGGAAGTGGACAGGTCTCCCACTACTCGAACCAGAGAACACAGAGGCAGATCTCCTGAGCATAGGTGAACTCATGCTCATCACAAGAGACGAAGAACACCATCTTTGTCCTCGTCTTTGACACGCTCATCCAAAAGGGACTACTCGCCTACCCTTACGGATAGCCCTCCTTCTAGAGTGTCACCCATCGATGATGTTAACACCGTTCACGATGTCCTCGCTAGAGGAGCACAAAAGCTGAGCATAGCCATGTCAGCTCCTCAGACCACCACTTCCATCATTTTCGAAACTCTCCATCAGAGATCTGCAGCTAGACCATTACTTCCTCTAGTCCCTGGTATCATTGAACCGGTAATGGACATCTTCCTCACCCCATCATTGGTTAAAGCAGCTCCGGCTCGGATCCTGAAAAAGTATAAACCTGCTGCATCGGATCCCCTTTTTCTGAAATCTGATCCACCACCGGACTCTGTCATCATCGCAGCGGCAAAGAAGACACATGCGGTGGCTTCTTCCTCCTCAGCCCCTCCAGATAAAGAAAGTAGAGCCCAGGATTCTTGCGGCTCTGCAGCATCTTCTCTTAAGGTATCTAGCGCTGCTGCCTTGCTGGGCAGGTATGACAGGTCCTTATGGGATTCGCTGGAGCGTTTTAAAGACAAACTCCCAAAGGAGGATCAGCAAGACTTCTCAGAGATTTTCCAAGAAGGGGCACTGGTGGCCAACCAAGTAATCTGCACAGCAGCGGATGGGGTTTCTTTGGCTGCACACTCGTATGCACATAGTATATGTGCACGGAGGCCTTCCTGGATGCGCCCGACAGCTTTGAAACCGGAAGCACAACAACGTATTTTGAATCTTCCGTTTTCTGGAAACTCCCTTTTTGGGTCACACACTGATGAGGAAATGGCCAGAATGAAGGCTGAGTTGGACACATTAAAGGCTGTGGGCCTTGAGAAGAAAAAGGAGTTCAAACGACGCTACAGGCCCTACAATCGTAAAAATTACAAACAGAGGGTTCAAACCCCTCAATGGTCGCAAAACAAAAACAAATCCCAATATCAAGGCCGTCGTTCCTCGAGAGGAAGAGGAGGACATCAACAGCAGTCCTCTTCCACAGCAAAAACTCAAGGAAAGCAATGATTTTCTGCTTCCTCTAGCACCGTTGCACACTCCAGTGGGAGGAAGTATTTCAAATTGCATACAAGAGTGGTGCAACATCACCAAAGACCAGTGGGTGCTAAATATACTGAGCAATGGGTACGCACTACGTTTTTGCGCGCCCCCAAGAGACATTCCTCCGGTAAGGTCACGTCCTCAACACCTGGAACTGCTGCGTCAAGAAGTGTTGACTCTTCTGAAGAAACTAGCCATAGAAGAGGTCCCTCCTGCATAGAGAGGAAAGGGAGTCTACTCCAGATACTTCCTTGTTCCGAAAAAAGACCAACCAAACAAGTTCAGACCTATTCTAGATCTACGAACTCTGAACAAGTTCATCCGAAAGGAGAAGTTTCGAATGTTGGCGCTCCATCAAATATTTCCACATCTGAGGAAAGGAGATTGGATGTGTTCGGTGGATCTCCAAGATGCGTACTTTCACATTCCAATTACCCCAAGGCATCGCAAGTTCCTGCGATTCATGGTAGGCGCGAAGCATTACCAGTTCAGAGTCTTACCATTGGGCCTCAAATCTGCTCCAAGGGTATTCATGAAATGCATGGCAGTGGTGGCGGCAGCATTACATCGCCAAGCCCTGTTTGTGTATCCATACCTGGACGACTGGCTGTTGAAGGGACCATCTCCTCACATGGTGCGGAATCACCTTCACATCTGCCTGGATCTCCTTCAACGCTTGGGCCTTCATGTGAACGTGGAAAAAATCAGTTCATCAGCCCACTCAATCGCTCCACTATCTGGGCGCCACAACCACCCTGGACTCAGGCCTAGGAAAAGTGTTTCCTTCGGAGGAGAGACTGTTATCAATGAGAAACAAATGCAACATCATCCTTCAAGCACATCAACCATCAGTAAGGCAAGTGGCGTCTCTACTGGGGTCGATGGCCTCTTGCATTTTTCTCATACCCAACTCCAGATTGAGAATGAGACCGTTGCAGCAGGATCTGGAGGACAAATGGGACCAATCCTCGGGTCATTGGGACGACCGAATTCTCCTCTCTCAAGCAGCGAAGAAGTCCATTCTCTGGTGGATTCAGCCAGAGAATCTTCTAGTGGGAGTCCCATTCCATCAACCTCTGCCAAAACAATCCCTGATCACGGACGTGTCTCTTCAGGGATGGGGAGCGCATCTGGGTCAACTGCAGACTCAGGGCAGATGGACCAGCAAGGAACAGACCTATCATATCAACATGCTAGAACTGCGAGCGGTTCATTTGGCCCTCAAGGCATTCCATCCGTCGATTCAGTCTGGGACTTCTGATACAAACTGACAATACAACCACCATGTATTACTTAAACAAACAAGGTGGAACACGCTCTCGCCCTCTGTCTCTGGAGATCTGGCACTGGCTGCTGGCCAGGAACCTCTCGATCACGGCAGTGCATCTGCCAGGAGAGCAGAACGTGCGAGCAGACGCCCTCAGTCGACACTTCGAAGAACAAGAAGACTGGGTGCTCAATGACGAAGTGGTGGCGGACATTTTTCATCAATGGGGTCATCCATTCATCGACCTCTTTGCAGACGATCGAAACAGAAAATGCCACGCCTTTGCGTCCAGATTTTACCGACCAGGAACGAGAGGGAATGCTCTTTTGATAGACTGGTCCGGGACGTTTGCATATGCTTTTCTGCCCCTTCCTCTCATCCCGAAGGTGGTGACCAAGCTCATCCGATCCAGGATGAAGATGATCTTCATAGCACCGGACTGGCCACGCCCATGGTGGTATCCGGACCTGTTGCAGCTCTCGATCTGTCCGCATCGGAGACTCCCGTGCAGGCCGGACCTTCTGACCAAAATGGGAGGGAAGATTCTGCACTCCAGCCTTCCCTCGCTGAGCTTGGCAGCATGGCTCCTGAGATCCTGCAGTACGGACATTTGAACCTCCCTCAGGACTGCATGGACATTTTGAGGGAGTCAAAGAGACCATCCACAAGAGCCTCTTACTCTTTTAAATGGAAAAGATTTTACTTGTGGTGCATGCGTAATGGTTGGAGTCCAGTTAGCGGGCAAGAAGAGGTAATCTTGCCGTATCTGCTCTACTTGGCCAAATCTGGTTTGAAATACACGTCCATAAAAGTGCATTTGGCGGCCATCACAGCATTTAGAAAATCCCCTGACCAACCTTCTTTCTTTCAACTTCAGATGGTCAAGGACTTCCTTCAGGGGTTGAAGGTTTATCCCCCTGTCCGACGACCTCCTCCGCCTTGGGAGTTGAATCTAGTTTTGTCCTTTCGAACCCATTCATAAGGCCACATTACAACACCTTACATGGAAAGTAGCTTTTCTGGTGGCTATTACATCAGCACGCAGAGTGAGTGAAATCCAAGCACTCTGTTCTAAGGAACCGTATATGGTTTTCCATCACAATACGGTAGTTTTGAGAACTCACCCTTCCTTCCTTCCTTCCCAAAGTAGTGTCTGACTTCCATGTCAATCAGACAATTTCTCTCCCCTCTTTCTTTCCAAATCCTGCTACACCAGCAGAAAGGTCTCTTCACTCATTAGACCTCAAGAGGGTTCTCAAATTCTATTTGGAGGGAACAAAATCCATTAGAAAGGCTGACCAATTGTTTGTAAACTATGGTTCTGTTAGAACAGGCTTTCCAGCCTCCAAACGATCCATTTCAAGGTGGATAGTGTCTTGTAATAAATTGGCTTACCAATTAGCGAACAAGCCTTTGTTAGTCTCCCCTAAAGCTCACTCTACTAGGGGCAAGGCTGCTACACTAGCTTTCTTACACAATGTACCGATGGCCGAGATTTGCAGGCTGCAACTTGGAAATCGGTCCATACGTTTACCAGGCATTACTGTCTGGATTCTGACTCCAGAGCGGATACCCAAGTAGGCCAGGCCTCCTTGAGGAATCTGTTCCAATGCTAGCTTGATTGGAGTCTTTGTAATGGATTTTTTCTTACAATGTATCTTTATTGTACTCTGGTCACTTGCCCGCAGGATGAGGGGATGGGCTTGCTATTATATTCATGTGCTTATGACTATTGATGAGGATCCCCTGGAAGAGAAGGATAAGTTACTTACCTGTAATCCTAGTTCTCTTCCAGGGGTATCCTCATCAAAGTCATAAGCAACCCACCCGCCTCCCCGAGCAAGTGATCAAGATACATGTCATCTCTTTGTGGCATGGCCTTCGGGTCTCCGCAAAGAACAACTGACCTAACTGTCACCCCTGAGGCATGATGGGAAGCTAGGGGTCATGGCTGCCTTAAAGGCACGGTGCCAGTTTAATCTGTGTGTTTCTGTGGGTTAGCTTTTCAGCTTTTTACACTGATGTTTCTACAATGCAGCCTATGTGGTGGCAATGTTCTTTTATTCCTCTTTGCAGGACTGTTTTCTGCTGTGCATTAAAGCAGTTTTCAAATGTTTTTTCTTTCTCCCTGCTTTATTGGAATTGTATTTATGTGCAAGGGAAATTCTTACAACATTGCTCAGCGTTTCTAGTATTGTTTTTATTGATATATATATATATATATATATATATATATATATATATATAGCTACATATATGGTTTCCACATATGTTTTATATGTTTCCGGGGTCCCGCGCATGGGCGGGAATATTCATGTGCTTATGACTTTGATGAGGATACCCCTGGAAGAGAACTAGGATTACAGGTAAGTAACTTATCCATCTTGGGGCAGGTTGGGGGAGCGAACGTGGTTGACACCTGAATCACAGGCTCCACTCCTGTATCCTGGCCCATCAGTCCTAATAAAGAGAAACACCGGGGCAACTGATGGAAATATCCACAGTGGAGATAAGCATGAACAGACAGTTGAGTTGCACCATTGCGGGATCTAGCGAGAAGCTCAATATTCTCCTAAGGGGCTACGTGAGGACATCTAAGATGGTGGCCCCCTTGATGCCTAACTGGCCCTAACGGGCAGAGATGGCAGGTTTTAGCACGGACCTCTGAATGGCAACGAGGCCCCCGCCTACTGCAGAGAGACAGTGGACCTGATAAAACCAGCAGTAGCATGCCCAACTTTTCTGAATGCTACCAAGACCTACAATTGGCTGCCCCAGCTTGTGCAGGGAGTCTGGCCTGTGACCATGAGGCACAGGCACACCCAGCAAGCACCATCAGCCCCTTGAGACCTTCTTGCGGTGCAATGACAAGTCGCTGGAAGGGAATTCTTGCACCCCCTTTTCTCTTTTTCTTGTCCTTTAGTCTTGTGGTGCTCGCAGCAGCAGAAAGGACTGGACCTTCCACCTGTGGGACCCAGTGCCAGTTTGAAGCCCAGAGTGCACCTGGATGTATCGTTAAAGACCTTGAAGGTAGGTGGTAATCCCTGCACAAAGCGCCCCTCCCCTCAAATGGCATCACAAGGGGGGACCACTTTTCATTTTGCCACAGCCTGCACTCCATAATAGAGCATCGGGCCAAATCCCAGGGCCCACATGGAGGACATCTAAAGCCAACCATGAACTTCACTGAAGGTGCATGCTTTGGTGTCAGACGTTGGATTCACTCCCATCTGTATCCGCTTTACCACTTAAATTTTCCACAGGCCGAACATTCCCTTTTGCCTGACCCCAGGGCCCCACGCCAAATTGTTTCTCTTAGGCTCGTATCCAGCATTCCAATTTTTGTGTTCGTGCTGGTGCTTTTCGGACACTGCATTTCCGTTGAGTTGCCCTTTTAGTCGTTGACATTACCTTGTCTTTCACTGCTGGACAACGGAGAAACGGCGGCCCTCATCCTCCTGGACCTGTCAGCCGCCTTCGACACGGTCTGCCACCACACACTACGAACACGCCTCCACAACGCCGGGATCCAAGAGAAGGCCCGGACTGGACCACCTCCTTCATGTCCGGCAGAACACAGAGCGTCTGCCTTCCCCCCCTTCCGCTCCGAAGCCACCGAGATCTGCGGCGTACCCCAGGGCTCTTCCCTCAGCCCAACTCTGTTTAACATCTACATGGCACCGCTCGCCCACGTCGCCCGTCGGCACGACCTCAACATCATCTCCTATGCCGATGACACCCAGCTGATCCTCTCCCTCACCAAGGACCCCCACACCGCCAAAACCAACCTCCACGAAGGAATGAAGGCCGTTGCTGAATGGATGAGGAACAGCCGACTGAAGCTGAACTCGGACAAGACGGAGGTCCTCATCCTCGGATCCACCCCTTCGGCCTGGGACGACTCCTGGTGGCTGACCGCACTGGGAACCGCCCCAACACCCACCGACCACGCACGCAACCTAGGGGTCATCCCCGACTCCACCCTCTCCATGACTAAACAGGTCAACGCCGTCTCCTCCGCCTGCTTCAACACCCTCCGCATGCTCCGCAGGATCTACAAGTGGATCCCCACTGAAACGAGAAGAACGGTCACCCAGGCCCTCGTCAGCAGCAGGTTGCACTACGGAAACGCCCTCTACGCAGGAGCCTCGGCCAAACTCCTGAGACGGCTCCAACGCATCCAGAACGCCTCTGCACGCCTGATCCTCAACATCCCTCGCCACAGCCACATCACACCCCACCTGAGAGACCTGCACTGGCTCCCGGTCAACAAGAGGATAACCTTCAAACTCCTCACCCACAAGGCACTCCACAACACCGGACCAACGTACCTCAACAGACGACTCAGCTTCTACACCCCCACCCGCCAGCTCCGCTCCGCCGACCTCGCCCTCGCCACTGTCCCAGGCTTCCGAAGAGCGACCTCCGGTGGCAGATCATTCTCCCACCTCGCCGCCAAGACCTGGAACACCCTCCCCATCCACCTACGGCAGACCCAAGACCTGCTGACCTTCAGAAAACTCCTCAAGACCTGGCTTTTCGAGCAGTAGCAGCATTCCCCACCCCAGCGCCTTGAGACCCTCACGGGTGAGTAGTGCGCTTTACAAATGACATGATTGATTATTAGTGGTAGTAGCCCATTCATTGACTTGTTTTTACTGGCTTTACGACACTGCTTCTTTATTGATTGGAATTCCTGTCCATCACATTCAGAACCTGGTAATAATTTGCAAGTAGCTGGATAGTTACCCAGTTTTTCTTCACTTTCGACGTTGGATACCTACTCTAGGATCTACATTGTGCTCTGAATTTTCATGTCCAGTTGATGACTCGTGCGCAGCCTTAGGGTTGAAACGCCGGCGACAATCAATGGCAAAAATACTTTTGGGAGTCCTATTAGCCACAAGGGAGTATTGAATATATCTGAACATTATTTATACATGTTCCTTTGGATTTACTTCATACATGGACATTTTGGCCTCTCATCTTTCGCCATTTGTTAATGTGCTCACCTTTAATCGGGCACTTTATTTCTTTCACCTGCACAGAGTGACCACTCACTGAGCACTATTTTTGACTGTAAATCTTTATTTATTTGAATCATGTCCTAACCAGATCCATTATTTTATAATGTTTTAATTGTATATCTCTATTTAATATAATTGAGTAGAGAGACAGTCATTGGATATACATTAAGGATGTTTTCTTTAACCAGATGGGAATAATAACTATCTTAGAACCTCTTCCACATTTTTGTTTGTGATAATTGGTTGGACATTATTGTTGTTCCTACATTATTACCAGAGTCCAGTGTACGGCAGGCAAAGCACAACACTACACTGGAGGTACTAGTAGCCGGAGGTAGGGAAATGGCCAGCAGACAATGACACACCCTGGAAACCTTTCCTGGGTACAACAGTGAGGCACAGAGAGGAGCCCTCACTCCCCACTATTTTGGAAAGAACCTGCTGTGACAGTAGATAGCTTCCCCTTTCTTCCCCCTCACCTCAGGGGGATGGACATAGTATCACCTTACAGGCAACGCAGCATGTCCAGAAGCAGTACACAGAAAAATCACTGCAGTATATGGGCACTCCATTCGAAGCCACGTGACAACCAACTAGGAAGCTTCGGAGTAGGAAGAGACGCATGGATTTACTGACAGTCCATAATTCGTACAGGGATTCAATCTGATCTACAAAGCTCCCATAAGAAGCTGCCTATTTGCTTGCACTGGAGGGTGCCCCTACAATTGCAAAGACCATCAGCAATGGTATGGAACAGACCTTGATGACCAGACTGGTGGGCCCTATTGATCTCTTGAATCGGGCCATGGTGAGAGAATACAATTGGGGGACCTCAGCCTAGCATCAAGCAAAGAGAACTATGGCAGAGCAATGCTGGAACCAGCTATGTAGTATAGGTTTTCATGGGTACCCCGCCACTAAGCGCAACCACGTGACAGGAATTATTTGGGTCAAAGAGCCACTGATGGGTACATCGACTCCTGGGTTACCAAAACAACAATCTGTGCCATTAGCCATCTGCGAACTCAAAAACACTTCCCCACTACGTAAGGGAAAAATATAGGAGACAACCAGGACTTGTCCAGACTAAATAACACAACTGCCCAAACACAATGACCGGAGCAGAGGGAGGAAAGTATGCATCATCTGAGATCTCCACCAGAGTACAGCTTGCAGAGCAACTAGTGACAAAAGTGCCTTGAACATGACGGACCCCGAAAAACCTTCAGACCAACAGGGTGATTTGATTAGATAGTAACCAAGGACTTTTTCCCACAGGCATTTTGAGAGGTCAAGGAGGAGATCCAAGTCGTCAAACTGGATTTACAACAGGACCAGAAGGAGATCTAAAAATACATCAACGTTCCTGGAGATGGGCTGACTGAAAACTGAAACATACCTAAATGAGCTAGTAGACTGTGAGTGCCTTCAAAGATGATCACTGGAAGATCATTACATGTTTCTGCAGGAAACTCCGAAGGCCAGGAGAAACAACACATCTGGGGTCCTTCCTCGAGTAGTAACCCAAGGGGAGCTACTGAAATAAGTTACAGACTTATTCAACGCTATCCTCAAAAGAATGTGAGATACCACATAAAGCTGGACAGTAAAACACCCAGAGTAGCCCCAATATCTGGATCAGCCAGCGCGACATCTGATGTACTGATGTAAATTTTTTATGTAGACAACCAATGTCTAAAACGCAACAAGGAGGGCTAACCTCCTATAATGGCTGTCAACTACAGCTCACCAGGTACTTTCCTCATCACATTAACTAAATGCAAGTCCTTCAAGTCAATCACCATTTGACAGCAAAAGGCATCAAATACCGCCTTCCTAAATTAATGATTGATATCGCAAGAAAGTGAAACGGGCGAGCCTCCTGTACTTAGACGCAGAAAAAGCATTTGACTTTGGGGCATGAAGAAAGACACTTTTTAGGCAAGTTTGGGATGGCAGACCACTTTATAGGTTGGATTGAGCGGCTGTATTTACTCGCCCTGGGCTAAGATCCGAACGAACAGGAGACTTTCAGAGCACATTAACATCCACTGGGGTACTGGTCAAGAGTTCCCTCTATCACCCCAGTTATTTGTTCTATACCAAAAGCCCTTCTTGCAAATGCAAAGGGTTACATTTAGACATAGCATATACGAAATCTCAGCTTTTGCAGAAGCTGTATTGCTGACACTCCTAGAACCCGCACATTCTCTAAATTAACAGTCACCAGTACTAGAAGACAACCGAGACAGCGGGGCTCCAAATCAGCCTTAAATCGTACCAAGTCCTGGTGAGGAGGTCAATTATCAGCAATGCGATTGCAGAACACAACTTTTTTTTTTTTTTTTAGAAAGTTGTTGGATGGTTCTTGAAACCTAGGTATCCAACTGATACCACACATACACCAAAGTGTAAGGGGTAACTACAAGATACTATTAAGAAAAGCCGAATCCACCCTCTACTATTGGCAAAATCACACATTATCATGGGTCAGTAGGATAGAAACACTCAAGATAACCCTACTTCTGAATATCCTCTATACATTTCAGGTCCTGCCTCTCCTGCTCACAAAAGACAAGATAACGTGATGCAGGAGACCAGCAGCATATTCTTTCGTGCTGGGGGTTAAAAAACCTTTGAACCCTTTCAGTAGTTTCCTGATCAAATGAATGTTACCTATTGTAATGCAGTCAACTTCCCCATGCTATTCAGACATTTCCAATATGAAAACCCTTATGGTCCTGTCACATTTCCCCACTGATGAGAAACACAGCTGTACAATGATTGGAATCCCTTTCCTTGTACCAGATAGTCCATTGAGACCAGGCAATATGCATGCTAGGGTCCAAAACTTTTGCTCAGAAACAACTAGTTACAACACACATTTATTTGTAAAATAGAACAATTGTTAATAGGAAACAGACCGCTTCTTTTAATTAATATGACAGATTGGAGAGCATTGCACAGTATGCACGTTCATTTTTTTAAATTCTGAAATTAAATTAGAACTATATTTTCAGATAATGCACGCATTAACATGTACACACATCTACAAGCACACACTTAATAGTAAATTAATGCATATCTGTAATTACATACTTAAATACACACTTCCATACTCATCCATTTATACAGCACCATTAAAATACAACCAACATAGTGTTTAAACAGACCAAGAAACAAACCACTCGACAATAAAACTACCCATACACAACAATCAATTTACCCAAATCAAAAATCATAAGCTTCATGTACAAGAATTTACACACGAACAAGCTTACATACTTATGTATCCAGCAGCAAATATGCATCATTATTAAATACTCAACGCTCTGCTGCCTTTTGGCTAGTTTCATGCTGTATAAATACCACATACTCATATACTTGCAAAACATACTAATACTTACATATGCACACAACACTAAAGACGCATACCCAATATAACACTCACTACTGTATGCATACTTACTTTCAAATTGTTTTTATATTGTAGCTGAATGCAAACAAGATCATCCCTACACAGCATTAACAAAACACATGTGCAACATATACAATGGTGTGAGTACAAAAGAATCTACTAACACCAGCACATGCAGACATTCACACTACTAGCAGTAGGTCTACACTTAGTCAGTTACTATTTTTGTAGCTATGGCTCCCTGTTTTCTGTTTTTACTACAGACAGAAAAACATTTATTTTCCTATCTGTATTTATTTTTACATGTGGATAAAAACGGAAATTAGATTGTTTTCTGAGTGATTCTAAATCCAGTCAGTCATGACTGCTACACCAATAGCTGTGAGGTGTGACAGGCAAGGGGATTAAAAAAAAAAACATTTTAGTAAATAGGCTTAAGCAGCAGTAGATATGGACAAAGTTGATATGAAAATGTGCATGTTTTCATATACATGTATTGATTTATCATCAGTTGGTGTTCATATCATTGAAACCTAGCAGTTAAGTAAATGTTGAAATGCTCGAATTTCAGCTTCATTTTTCCACAAGCCCAAAATAAATATGGATAAATACATTTGCAAATGTCAAAAAATATAAATGCAATAAAACCAGCAGCCCTAATTACAGCATACTAATATAACCAGTGGCAACTAACAATCGATCCCCAAAAATATATATACAAAACAAAATCAGTTATGCATGTGCATTCACACTGTACGGCTTCATTAGCAGTAAATGTAAAACAGCTAATTATTACTTAATAGAAATAAAGATATAATTACATAGTAACTTATTCATGCATACACACAACAGCATACATATTCACACATGCACTGTTAAATAACCAAATTAGTCAATACCCATGCTACAATAAAAATGCAGACAAAACTTTACATACTATTACATAGTCTCCCACACAAATTATATACAAACACTTGGCCCACGTCCCTATGTTATAGCAAACGTAAACTGCAATCATTGCATAGTAATACAGATACAATGTCAACAACTGCATGCTAAAACTACACACACTTTACATAATCACATACACAAGAACATGCATACATACAACAGCATATATATGCACACACACATTCACAGACCTACCTTTAAACAACCATTGTAAATCAAAAAAGTAGTGCATAGTGACATGACCATTTCAACACGACTCCAGAATAAAAAATATATTTACAAAACCTTACATACCACTACATAAACACATACACAAACAAGCATATGCATGCATTCACCCACTCACCCTCCCTTCATAGCAAAACTACACCTCAAACATTATTCCATAGTAACAAATGCATTTGTTACTATAACCAGATTTAGAAACAAAACACCTCTTTCTACAGACTATGCAGATACAGCTTCCCAAGACCAACGTGTAAAAAAGGCCAAGCAGGTAGTTGTAAGATAGGAATACGTCACATAGTTATTTGACTATCACCAAACAAAGCCTACAGTTTACAATCGACTGAATCAAAATACATCAATTACAGTAATCCAATAAACAAGATAAAAAATTAGAATGCTAATACAGATGTCCAATTTGTTTCTAACAATTGCAAAGCTATTGCTCGATAGTTACATATTACATCAGAAAGTCAAAGAATACAACTTAAAGATTTATGGCATGACTTATTAGCAGGAAAAAGTTTAGGACAAAATTATACAGTTTAGAATGTGGAGCAGGTGATGAGCTGATCGTCTTAAGGAAAGTCTTTTACATGAAAAACTTATCTTCATAGTGTAGTTGTCACTAAGAACATTTTGCACTTACAAAAGGGTCCTTCAACCTTTTGGTGAAATTGGATTACACAAATCCAGAAAATAAAGTAATCTTGAAAGGGAGTCTTATTGACTGCAGCCATCTCAATAGTTCACTTACATTAGAAGAAATATGGGTATTTAAAATTACACAAAATTGTGCCTACTGACCAGATGAAAACCATTATGCAGAGATTGTTAAAAGAATATATTGACAGCCTTCTCTAGCTAGCAACACCAGATTTAATTAACCAATGTAAATATGGTGGCAAGAAACTACAAAAAGGAACATTTCTAATTTCATATAATTCATCATGCAACACCATCGCAGGGCGCACACTCATTGATTGAAATGTATACGTGTTATGTGGGTGGAATAAGTGCCCGGACAACATGACTGCTGAAATGAGTTCCCTTCTATCCAATACGCCCATGAAAACTGAGAAATTGGCATTTAGAATGAGGTTTTTACCAACTAAAGAGAGATATGAAGGAATAATATGGAAGTGCTCCTGGTTTCACTGTTGCTGCATGGTTTGATGCGGTGATGAGTTTCTTCTGAAGCAGAGCGATGCGCTACACAGACAAAAGAAATGACATTTATCATTCTGAGACGTATATAATAATTTATCATTCTGTGTGTTGAGTGATTCTTACATGGAGAGGTGAGGCTGCACATAGTAAAATGCACAGAGAAATATAAGGTTGGTTCATTTCCTTTTAATGCAAGACCAGTGAAAACCTTCTGATTATGGAAAAAACAAAAGTGCGTTGGAACAAAAAGGTTAGACTGTTTTTGCTCATGAATGCTTTCTTTAATTTAGGATTGTTCAGATTGGCATTATATGAGGAAGCTTGGCTACAGAACAGGCCTCAAGTTGTACGCAATGAGGTTTAGAAATTTACTCCAATTGTTCTGATTGTAGGCTTAAATATTAGCCTTTTTGACGTTGTATATTATTCCCACTGACTATTAGGTCATATGTCCATTATTTTCATTATAACACACATTTACTTTCACAATAGCTGTGGGGAGTAAGGATTGGCGGGCTCTGATGGTTGCCCAGTGGCTTGCTTAGCCCGTTTATGACTCTAGGGGAAGTATTGATTTTGGCAGGGACATTACAGGTTGAATTTAGTTTGTTTTAGTTCAGTTTTCTATGTTTCTGTCCTCATTTCTACTTTCTTTTTCTTCCTTTTTCATTTTATTTCTTGCAAAGGTACATTGCTCGAGTATATTGATAATATGCAGGCAACTCAAAATTTCAATGAGAAGTAGTTCAACTGTTTTACTGTGGCCTATCTCAAAGTAGCCTTTATGCTTCTATCAGTATCTTTTTGTGGAAAATGACTTGTGGCCAAAACGATACAACTGCGAAGGATAGCTTGATTTCATACATGATTTCATACATGATTCTGTCAAACATCGTGGGCAATAATGAATGATTTAAGAATCTTATCTTGAAAACAAAAGGTAATCACTCTATAAATAGTAGACAAATACTGCTATAAACTAAAAGGTGTTTTTTCTGTTACAAGAAACCAGTGTGCAAGAAACATTGTGCAAAATTATTGGGTAATTAATTACAGTTGTTCACCTACAATTTAACAATAGGATTGGAACATCAATCTCACAACTTGTTTAAGCATTATACATGTGAATATGACACTGATGGATGATGCGTTAAGATGAGGTTACAGAGAGATGATAGTAATTTGTTATCAAGAGCGTTTTCCCCACTGCAGACATACAGGAATTCTAGCTAAAATGTACTAAAAAAAACTAGCCAAATTTCCAAGTGGAGTTGGTTAAGTGAAGTGTTGTGCCATGCCATTGCCATTTGTAATTATTACCTAACAGTATCAGTATGTCTTGATGCTTCTGTCGCTCTTTTTGGGTCTTTGTGTAACTTTATGTACACTGGGCACAGGACTTAATGACTGTGCCCGCCTTGCACAGTGCACTTCCTGCTTATGGTTCACTCATGTTCATGTGCACAATCTCCTGTCTGCCTCTCCTCATATCTTCATTGCCATTCCGACTTATGTGTTTTAGGAGGGCTGCCGCATGCCCATCTGCCACGTGCCATGGCCGGCTGCGTTCATCCGCCACAATACCTCTCACAGCTTTCAGTTTGTCATTTGGTGCATCCTCCTCAACGTCCGCTCCCTCCACAAACACGCCACCGAAATCTGGGACCTCCTCGACAGCCCCACACCGGACGTCGCATTCCTCACCGAGACCGGACCAACAACACCTCAGGCCCAGACATCGCCATCCCCATCCCCCAGGGATACAAGACCGCCCCAGCCGCCCTGGGGGGGGAATCGCCATCGTCCACAGGTCCAACCTCCGCCTGAACACTCACTCCGGAGACTCCAAAGAAGCCTCTGACCTGATGGAACACCTCCACTTGAAGTTACACACCAGCCCGACATCCACCATTAGGGGAACCATCATCTACCACCCCCCCCGGACCTCGCACACCTTTCGCCGACTCCATCACGGACTGCATCTCTGCACAAGCCATCGCAGCCACCAACTACACTCTGCTGGGAGACATCAACTTCCACCTTGAGAATCTACAAGACCCCAACACTGCATCCCTCCTAGACAACCTCCACAACATAGTACTCCGACAGATCGTGACAGAGCCAACACACGCCGCAGGACACACCCTCGATCCCATCTACACTACAGGAACCTCCGCTACCTTCAGCCACACCACGGAACTCCCATGGACAGATCACCGATGCATCTACTTCACCTTCAACACACCCACCATCACCAGACCCAAACTCCAGCCATCGCATAGAAACTGGACAAGAATAACCGACTATCAGCTCACCGCCGCCCTCGCCGCCCCCACCATCGCACGCAACGATGACCCAAACACCGCAGCACGCACCTTCCACAACTGGATCACCGACTGCGCCGACACCATAGCCCCCCTCAAAAAGAACAACACCCACACAAAGAAAGCCAGCTGGTTCACCCCCGAACTCCGGGAATCAAGACGCACCTGTCGCCGCCTCGAGAAAATCTGGAGAAACCCCAAATCCCCAGAAGCCCACAGCAACTTCAGAGCCGCCACCACCAACTCATCAGAAACACCAGAAAGAAGTCTATCCAAGACAGGATCTCCTCACAAGCACACAACAGCAAGAAACTCTTCAGCATCATCAAGGAGTTCGCCCAACCCAACAGTGAAACTACGGACATCCCACCCTCACAGGACCTATGCGACAGACTCAACACCTACTTCCACCACAAAATCAAGACCATCTACGACAGTTTCAACAAGGACAACCCACGTGCAGAACCCCCCCTTCCAAACCCCGACACCAACAAACCTACAATCTCCTCCTGGGCACCCCTCTCCACCGAAGATACCCTGGAAACTATGAAGTCCATACACTCTGGGGCCCCCACGGACCCTTGCCCCCATCACATCTTCAACAGAGCTGCAGACACCATCGCCCCCAAGCTCCGCCTCACCATCAACTGCTCACTAGCTGCCGCCACCTTCCCTGACGACTGGCAACACGCACAGATCAACCCCCTTCTCAAGAAACCCTCGGCAGACCCCACCGACCTCAAAAACTTCAGGCCCATCTCCCTGCTTCCATTTCCTGCGAAAGTCATTGAAAAAGCAGTCAACAGACCACTCACCACGTTTTCAGAAGACCACAACATCCTCGACATCTCCCAATCCGGATTCAGGTCTAACCACAGCACCGAAACAGCCCTCCTGGCCGCAACAGACGACATACGCTCCCTACTGGACAAGGGAGAGACGGCGGCACTCATCCTACTCGACCTCTCGGCGGCTTTCGACACAGTCTCTCATCACACCCTGATAAGAAGACTCCACAAAGCCGGCATCAGAGACAAGGCCCTCTACTGGATCCAATCCTTCCTCTCGGGCAGAACGCAACGAGTGAGACTAGCCCCCTTCCTCGCAGATCCCACACCCACCACCTGCGGAGTGCCCCAGGGATCCTCCCTCAGCCCCACGCTGTTCAACGTCTACATGGCCCCGCTAGCCACCATCGTCAGAAGCTACGGAATAAACATCATCTCCTATGCCGATGACACCCAACTCATCCTCTCCAACGAACCCGACAAGGCCAGACAACTTCCACGAAGGCATGAAAGCAGTCGCCGACTGGATGAGAGAGAGCTGCCTTCAACTCAACACAGACAAGACAGAAGTACTCATTATGGGTCCTCAACCCAACGCATGGAGCAACTCCTGGTGGCCTCCCACCCTCGGAAACCCGCCAACCAAGCCCGCAACCTCGGAATCATCCTGGACCCCGACCTCAGCATGAACCATCAGATCAACTCGGTCACCTCCACCTGCTTCCGCACCCTCCGCCGCAAGACCTTCAAATGGATCCCCCTCGAACATAGAAAGACCGTCACACACGCCCTCATCACCAGCAGACTGGACTACGGCAACGCACTCTACGCCGGAATCAACAAAAAACTCACCCGCAAATTGCAAAACATCCAGAACGCCGCCGCCAGACTGATCCTCGACCTACCCCGACACTGCCACATTTCGCAACACCTACGTACACTGCACTGGCTCCCCATAGAGAAAAGAATCCCTTTCAAGATCCTCACCCACGCACACAAAGCCCTCCACAACACCGGACCAGCCTACCTGAACCAGCGACTAAACCTTCACGTACCCCACAGGGCCCTACGCTCAGCCCAGCTCTCTCTCGCAGAAGAACTCCGCATCAGGAAAACCAGAACAGGAGGACGCTCCTTCTCCTACCTCGCAGCCACCGCCTGGAACGCCCTACCCATCCACATCAGACAAACCACCTCCCTCCCCAGCTTCACGAAGGAACTGAAGACTTGGCTTTTTTAATCCACCTCACTGGCACACGCTACACTCCCCCTCCCCCCCAGCGCCTTGAGACCCTAACGGGTGAGTAGCGGCGCTTTATAAACGATTGATTGATTTGGTGCCCCTCAGCCTCTATCTTTCCTGCAGCAGCCCTCCTGATGTACAGCAGCCGGAGGAGCGCTGCACACAGGCCAAATGGGGTGTCCGACGTTGATCTCTCGGTCATCACTGTCTGGGTGCATTCCTAGGGGTGCACTTTTCTCTTATTCAGGTAGCTGAAGGATCGACCTCCTGCTGTAGCTCTTCTGTACCGAGGCAGAACTGCTTAGTTAGACCTAGTCAATGTTAAGAGCTCATGCAGAGGCATAAGACTGAATCATGCCTCTTAAAAACACCAGACTGGTATCCAAAAAGGCCCTATAAGAGAGAGACAATGCCTTGAATTTGATTCTTTTCTCATTGGAGAGCCAATGGAATCAGGACAGATGGGAGGACGCAGAATGGCACTTTGTTATATGCAGAAGAAACTGGGCTGCAGCATTTTGAATAATCTGTAGCCGGTGGAGAGAAGACCGATTGGCTCCCAAATAGAACATAATTCCCGTAATCAAGGCGAGAGATAATCATAGACTCTGCTATGGTCTTCTGAGTCTGATCCGGCAGAGCCCCCATAATCTTTTTTTAAACTGTGCAGTAGGCCAACACACACCTGATCAGTTTATCTATCTGAAGCTTTATATTCAGATCACAGTTGAGCCAATCTCCGGACCTTTTACTGCAGGCATAGGAGAGAGAAATGGGTCAAGCTTGTCTGGCCACCAGGCTGCAGATCAGAGTAAAGGCTGGTTTCCGACCATCAGCACTTCATTTTTACCTCCATTAAGCCGGGAGCAATTCTTCCCCATCCAGTTGGAAACAGCTAAGAGGCAACTTGTGAGGTGTTCCTCTAAGCAGCCGTGCTCTGCTGAGAGTGAAAAGACCAACTAAGTGCCATACGCTTAAGAAAGTAGTGCAAAGCCGAAGGGTTCCACAAGGTTTGACAGAGGTCGGATATAGATATTAAGAAGAGTTGAACTCAAGGACGAACCATGTGGTACTTTGCTTTCGGAACCCCTTTCCGCCCCTGCGGGAGCTCTGGTGTGTTTGGGGCTTAGTTTTAGCCCTGTTGACAACTATCTCTCCACTGAACTGGGATGACTGTGCTGTAGCTCAGTGGCTCATGGCCGCCAAGTTGCCTCACTGGCCATGCCTCATGAAATGCTACTATTGATGCAAGAGGCAGAATCAACAATACCAGGAGTCTTTAGACACTATTGAGCTATATCAAGAATAGACAAAAGACCGAATATATACTAAATCATGGTCTAGCCTTTTGAAGATGGAGGGTAAAATACCTAGATGGTTTACTGGTGACTTAGAAGACTCTTTTAGGTATAATAAAAAAGTAACCCTATCAAGGGAGAAAACCTACTAAACTCTAGGGGACCAGAGTTTATCACATGGTGGGGGAGAGCTAGTGTGATTAAAGTGGTTTATCCTTATTGACAATTTTTTCACAAGTATAACACCCTCACATATTTCTGAAGATTTCTTTATAACACTTGATGGATACATTAATGTTTTTTTATTTAAATCCACAAAGACTAGAAATTCAAAATAGCCAAGTTTAGTTAAAATCAGAGAAAGATCTAGAGTTCCCCTTCATGCTTCCAGTTACTTTGTCCATGAACTTCAAGTTTGAACACTCAGCAAATTGATATCAGTCAAGATATTTTATGAAGACAGTAGCGATAAGTACCAATAAGGGTAAAATTGCAGTTAATGATCTGGGCAAATTACAATTTCATATGACCTTTAGAGAACATCAGGATAAATACCAAGCTGAAAATACAGAATTCTATACATTTTTTGAACTCATATCAATGATCTCCAAGCTTGATCCTCTCATGGATCCAGATTTCCAACTCCTTTACATACAGTATATAATCTAGATCATGTAACTACTAGACCATATAAAATGCTAACCCCTAAAACTCAGTTGCTCAAATTTGAATATAGTTTTAGTCCCTACAAAACCTGATAGATCCTGCTTTTTCAACCTATAGCCTTTGTTAATATTTTTTGCTGATGCTGTGCAGCAGGAGCAAAACAAAATTAAAAAAGTGTTGACATGTACATATGCGTCATGACGCTATTGCAGTCTAGTGCGATGATGCATTCACATATTTTGTCACCAAACGTGTATGGCATGATGAGGCTGCTATTTTGTTAATTTTTATTTAGCATTTCCTAATGGTGGATACCGCTTGGAGTCGTACATTTTTTTAAAAAGTATCTGAACAGGTCTATACACGCTTTTTAAAACAGAGCATCTGACGGCAAACAGCAATTTCTGGGCCCTCCAAAAACAAAAAGTTGGAAAAACATTTGTTTTTTTTTAAAGACCGGAAGGGATGTGGAGCAACAGGGGAGCAGGTGGCGGTGAAGTCAACGGGGCACAGAGGCAGTGGGCAATGGTGCAATAGAGGCGTTTGAGGTAGGGGGAAGAAACAAATACCATAAAGAAATTGGGTGCAGGAATCAATGGATGACCTGCAGTTTGGGGGAGGAGGAAGCAGCACAAAGTACTCAAGGTGATATTTAAAGAGGCAATGCAGCACCTGAGGGAAAGAATAAGATAACACATGCATTTTCATAGAGTGATGAAAGAAAAACAAAACAGTAGTTCCCTAAAAACTGTGTAGGTGAGACCAAAAAATTACATCTGCTTTGGCTCAATGTAGCATGTGCTCTGTATACCAGGCATATTGGATCCAGAATAGATTATGTAAAATAGACCCTATAGAATCAAATTTATGGTGGTCATGTTCAGAACTGATCAGACACTTAACACATATGTTTATAAGCGGAAACATGTAAGAACATTATTGAGGGAAATGCAAGATGACCTACAAAACATAGTGGATACCCAAATACACTTAGATTTTACCACAGTCTCTTTGGGTACCATTGCCTCTTCTATGGTTCCATATTTACAACTAGAATAGCTTCTTCTGATTGAATTAGCACTGAACATTGGAACCAAGACCATAAACACTGGAGTGGAAAAATGGTAAACACCTGTCATTTCATACTTGATGGACATTGTTGTGCCTCACGAGGTGTATGTTTAATGAAAATGACACTCCTGTGTAACAAACAGTGGGGTGTTTTTACCTCGACGATTATTATAATTGACGAAGTTCACATCGTGTCTAATTTAATGTTGGCACTTATCATTTAAGAAGTCCTATGAACAGAAAACAATATTCCACAAGTTACAAAGTAAGTTATATTTTTTAATTAATAGTCGGATAATGTTGAAAAAAAACTTTCAGACAAAGACAATTTGTAAATAGTGCCAAGGGACACATTGTAAGCGTTATCACCCCATGTGAGAAAGTGCCCTCTTTCTGCATGGTTGCCCCCACTTTTTGCTGAATTGCTGATGTACTTTGACTGAGTGTGCCCTGGGCTCCTGCTAATCAGGTACCCAGGGCCTATGTTCTTTCCCTAAAACTGCATTGAAGCCTAAACCCAATTGGCATCTCTGGCCACAGGTCAGTCCCTGGTAAATGGTACCACAGGTACCCACGGCACTGTGACCAGAGAAGGCCTCTAAGGGCTGCAGCACTTATTGTGCCACCCTTAGAGGACCTGTACCACTACACTCACACACTGCCTTTGCAGGCTGCGTGTTTTGGTGCAGAACAAAGTGAAGAGTCGACATGGCACATATCTCGGGGTGCCATGCCTACAACCCACTGCCCTGGCATATGTCAGTCACCCCTCTAGCTGGGTGCACTATACCAGTGTTGAGGGTGCAGGTGCATGAGCCCTGTACACCTACAGTATCCAAGTCCATTCTTAGACATTGTAAGTGCAGTGCTGCCATTAAGAGTATATGGTGCTAGGAGTTTGTCATTACGAACTCCACAGCACCATAATGGCTAAACTGAAATTGAGAAGTTTGGTATCAAACTTCTCAGCACATTAAACCCACACTGATGCCAGTGTGGGATTTAATGAAAAATGCACACAGAGGGCATCTTAGAGATGCCCCCTGAAAACTAACCCACCTCTAGTGTCCAGGCTGAGTGGCTGCTCTCAGCTGCCACCACCAGACATGTTTCTGGACCCCTGGGTCGAGAGCCTGCTGCTTTCTGGGGCCTGAAACAATGCACATCCTGGGACGAGGTGCCAAGCCTCCTCCCACAGGATGGGCAGGGTTCACGAAGGGGAAGCTTCAAAGGCTTGCCTTTGTGAGCTTCCCCAGGCCACTTGCTGCTTTCAGCAACTGGTCCCCACTGGTTCTGACCCCCACTTTGGGCGGGAGAACCGGCGGGAAAAACAAGTGAGGAAGAGAGGTGTGCCCACCTCTGCCAACTCCACCCCTCCAGTGGGGGAGGCGAGGTGAAGCACAACTCTCAGTCCACGCCATCTTGAAGATGGGGGGACTCAGCCAACCAGGGACAGGCACATGCCCCCCTCCCACTGGAGGTTGGAATAATAGGGGGTGTACCCACCCCATGGAAGGGACCCATTGGTCCCTGCCTTTTACCTACCTGTAACGCCCCTAAATCTAGTATTTAGGGGCACCCCTGAACCTTACTTCTTCAGATCCAGACAAGAAACAAGAAGAAAAGAAGCACCGAACAGCCGTGCAGCAGCTAACAAGAGGAAGACGCCCACTGACTTGGCCCCAGCCCTACCGGCCTGTCTCCCCCTCGAACCTACTCCTGCGAGAGCCCGGTGTGTCCTGCAGCCAGCAACCTCAAAAACCCCGGAGGACCTGCCTGCCTTCACTTCCAAAGACTGCTTCTCCTGTGAACACCGGATTTGTTCAACTGCAACCTCTGGCAGCGGCCGGAGACCGCGAATCCGCCCCACTCTGCACCCGTCGTCCACGGCCTGCACTCGAGTGGGCAAACACCACGAGGAGGTTACCCCGGCGTTCCTGAACCGAGAACCGGCAACCCCTGACCTGCCTCAAGCCTTCAGCCGACGCCTGCAGACTAAAACCAGAAGGCCCCCCTAACTGCGACCAGGAGCTGGTAAGAAGATTCGACCCCAAAAGGCACCCCTGCAACCGACGCCCCACGGCCTTGTGTGCCCAAACCAACGGTGCCTAACCAACCCCTAACTCCCCAACTTACCTCTCGAAGTGGTGGTCACACCCAGAAGTCCTTCGTCTCCCTGCCTGCAGTGCTTTTGCAAACCGGAGGCTCTCCATTGGAAACAAAAGGGCATCCGACGTCGAAACAGCACCCTGCACCTGGCGGCCCTAGTGCCGCTGAAGGTGCACCTTTGGTGCTAATTTATTTGCCCTGAGCTAAAGTCCAGGAGCTTTGCTCCCACAACCCAAAGGCCTGCTTGCCAGCAGCCACCAACCGGAGCCCCCGAATCCCCTGTTGGATAACATTGGGCCTCAACACTCTGCACCCTGCCGCCCTAGTGCCGCTGAGGGTGTAACAAGAGTGCAACACTGACCCTGGGGGACCCCTGAGTCTACCCCCAGAACCTTAACTCCCACTACCGAATACTTACCTAAAAACCGATAACCATATTTTCCTCCATAGGATAACATTGACACTTTTTCCTGAAAAAGTTTCCAAGTGTGGAGTTATGAAACCTAAAGAAATTCTTTAAAATTGTACGATTTAACAAAAACGCTTTTACTCACCTGTTTACAGGAAATGTCCCAGTGCTGCATCTAGGCATACAGCACTGAGTAAGAAAAGTAATCCAAAAGTAACTTACCTGCTATTTTATGAAAATCCCATTCAAGTCTATGTACTGTATTTACAAGTGATTGCATTTCTCTGAAACAATACTGTAAGTCAAACCATAGTACATTTACAATTGAACTGTTTTACAATCAGCATTTACTACTGTAAAGTATTTATTGCTTACCTGAGCCAGGCTTGCTTGGTTCTAGAAATAAAATAAGTAAAAGAATATTTTTATACAAAAACAATTGGTCTGAAGTTCAGTCTTTGAGTGTGTGAATTCATTTGCTGACTGAGTGTGTACAACAAATGCTTAACACTGTCCTCTGATACTGCCTTACTGCTCGACCACACTACCACAAATAGAGAGTAAGGTTCTATCTAACTTTACCTCTGCCTACCTTTGGGGATCTACTGGACTCTGTGCACACTATACCTCACTTTGGTATAGTATATACAGAGCCAGCTTCCTACATTGGTGGATCACCGGTGGGATACACGACTTTGCATTTGTTGGACTACTTGGTTACCACCTGATCACACGACAGAACTCTTAAATTGTCTTTAGAATTCTGATTTTTTCAAATTGGCATTTTTGCAAAATTACTAAAAGTCTTGTTAGGGCCTTGGTTAAGTCCCTTTAGAATTTTAGAAAATAAAAAGTCACTGTAGCTATGGTTAGAGGGGTTAGAAGTTTTTTTTAACAATGTCTGAAAATAAGAACCCAGCTATTAGTGAAAATACCCACAATGACATAGAGGACAGGGTTGAGGAGCTTGACCTCACCCCCTACCTTCACTTGTCTTTCAAGGAGGTAAGGTCCCTATGTAAAATTAAAAACATAGCCATGGGTCCCCAGCCCACCAAACAAAAGCTCCAGGAGTTGTTGGCTTGGTATGCTAAGGACCACCCATCTGAAAATGGTAAAGATCAATCAGATGAGGAAGTAGAGGAAGGGAATGACCTGGTAGATCAACCCCCTCCACTTCCTAGGGAGAGAAGGGTTCAAGTACCCTTGACTCCAAGAGTAAACCTCTCAGTGCCTAGATCTCACACAGGTGGATCAGATATCAGTGAGGACATTGAGGACAGCCTCAATGAGGAGGACAGCCTTTTAGTAAGGCTGACAAAAAGACTGGATCTAGAGACCAGGTTGCTAGCTCTAGAAAGAGAGAGAGCAGAGATGGGCCTAGCACCCATCAATGGTGGCAGCAATTTACTAAATAAGGATAAAGAGCAATCTTATGATCCTAAAATCCCCAAAGGGATTGTCCCTAAATATGAAGAGAGTGATGATATCACAAAATGGTTCACAGCCTTTGAGAGGGCTTGTGAAATGAGAAAAGTGAAGAAGTCACACTGGGGGCACTCCTTTGGGAACTGTTCTCTGGTAACTGCAGAGACAGACTCCTGACCCTTTCTGGGGCAGATGCTGGGTCCTATGACCTCATGAAGAGAACTCTGATTGAGGGATTTGGACTCACAACTGAGGAATATAGAATTAGATTCAGGGGGCTCACAAGACCCAAAACCAATCCTGGATTGACTTTGTAGACTACTCAGTTAAAACACTATATGGTTGGTTAACTGGACACAATGTGCATGATTTCAATGGACTTTACAATCTGTTTATGAAAGAACATATTTTAAGTAATTGCACTAATAAAAGTTACATCAGCATATGGTAGACCTAGGTCGAATTTCTCCCCAAGAATTGGGAAAGAAGGCAGACCACTGGGTCAAGACAAGGGTGACTAAAATAACCACTGGGGGTGACCAAAAGAAAGGGGTTACAAAACCTCCCAAGGGGAAAGGTGGTGAGAATCCCCAAGATAAAAAGCCTGAGTCTTCTAAAGTGCCCCAAAAACCTGCACAGGGGGGTGGGTCCCAAAACTCTTCCCAGTCCATTAATAGGTACAGGGGAAAGAACTTTGATCCTTTAAAGGCCTGGTGTAACAACTGTAAGAAGTTGGGACACTTAACTAGAGATGCTGCTTGCCCAACCAAGAAGGCCCCTAGTCCTACTACAGCTACTCCTGGTGTTGCCAGTCTCCAGATGGGATCAACAATGTGCCAAGAGCAAATCGGGTTGCACACTGAAGCAGTTCTAGTTTCAGAAGGGGAAGTTGAGTTTGCCACTGTAGCTGTGTGGCCACCCAACTTAAAAAAAATACTTACAATACCCTTGGATTCATGGAACTAGCATAGAAGCTCTGAGGGATACAGGTGCCAGTGTCACTATGGTGAGAGACACACTGGTTTCCCCCTGAGCAATACTTGATTGGGAGAACTTACCCAGTCACCAATGCTGACAGTGTTACCACTAACCATGCAATGGCTATGGTGACATTAGACTGGGGGGGGAGGGGGGGGGTTTACTGGCCTGAAACAGGTAGTGGTCTCTCCAAAGCTACCAGCTGCATGTCTGCTTGGCAATGACCTGGAAACCTCAGCATGGGCTGAGGTTGAACTGAAAACCCATGCAGCAATGCTGGATATCCCTGAATTGGTGTGTGTAAAAACAAGAGCACAGAGCAAGAGACAGGGTGAAAAAGAAGTGTTGGAGCCTGAAAGTATGGCCCAACCTTTCAAGAGAAAAGGTAAGAAGACTGGGGAACCAGCTTCTGTACAGCAAAAGGATCAGGACCCCTCTCCCCAGGGAGAGGACTTGGACACCCCAGAGGGAACTGAGCCCATGGAGCTTGACCCTTACCAGGTTGAACTCTTAGGCCCAGGGGGGACCCTCTAGGGAAGAGCTGTGCCTTGGACAGCAGGTCTGTCCAACTCTTGAAAGCCTGAGGCAGCAAGTTGCTACCCAGGAAAAAGAAAAGATGTCAGTGGTACCCACAGAGTTTATTGGGAAGAGGGACTACTGTACACTGAGGCCAGATACCCCAAACCTGGAGCCACTAGGAGAGTGGTAGTGCTTCAGAAGTACAGGGAGTTTCTCCTAACTTTAGCTCATGACATTCACTTAGCTGGACATCTGGGCCAAGCCAAGACTTGGGAAAGGCTAGTTAGCCACTTTTACTGACCCCAGATGCACAAAAAAGTAAAGGAGTTTATCAGCTCCTGTGTCACCTGTCAGGCCAGTGGCAGGACAGGTGGCCCCTCAAAGGCCCCCCTGATACCACTACCTCTGGTGGGGGTTCCCTTTGAAAGGGTAGGTGTGGACATAGTGGGTCCACTTGAACCTCCCACAGCATCAGGGAACAAATTCATTCTAGTGGTAGTGGATCATGCCACTAGGTACCCTGAAGCAATTCCCCTTGGACTACTACAGCCCCTGCAGTAGCCAAGGCCCTCATTGGTGTCTTCACCAGAGTAGGGTTTCCTAAGGAGGTGGTTTCAGACAGAGGTTCCAACTTCATGTCTCCTTACCTAAAACACATGTGGAAAGAGTGTGGAGTGCAGTACAAGTTTACTACACCCTATCACCCACAAACCCATGGCCTTTGTAGGAAGGTGGAATCTGACTACATGGTTGCCCCCACTTTTTTCCTGGTGTTTTGTTGGTTTTTGACTTAGTTTGGCTGGGAACCTGCTATTCAGGTCCCCAGCCTATCTGCTTTCTCTTTAAACGACTTGGAGTGCACTCTAGGTGCACTAGTGATTGGATACTGTGGTACCTTATGAGTCCCTAGTATATGGTACCTTAGGTACTAAGGGCATAGGTACTTCACAGGCCTACCAGGGGCTGAAGCATGTATTATGCCACCCCTGGGAAGCAGACTAAATCTGACACCACAGGCCTGCTACTGCAGCCTGGGTGAGGTGGTGCTAGCACTCCTCACTGAGATATAGGTTTCCTATATCTCTCCTGCACACACATTTAAACCTATCAGTCACCCCTAAGGCAGGCCCTATCAATCCTGAGGGCAGGGTGCTTGGTTCCTATGTGAGAGGGTGCCTCTGCCTGAGCAGGGCCCCTCTGCAGCTCTCAGAATCCATTCTCTGGGGCTGTTTGTGGATGCGGTTAAACCATATACTCTTAAGTGCATTATATCCTCGCGGTAAAATGCTAACTTTGGAATGGCTGCATCAAAACATGTCGTGTTTGGTGTCAAACAACTTGGAATACTACCCCCCGCCAGTCCTGGCGGCGGGAGTAGCATTCCACCCTTCTAGAGGGATAGACATACACCTACTGTGGAAACGCGGTAGAATCCTGCAGAGCCCTGGCATCACAAAATGGATGCCACCAGTCAGACACTGGGCTGCCCTCCTGCTGATGACCGAAACTCACAGTGGAGGAAGCCCAACAATAGGCATCCTGTCACAGGGAGGTGTAACCACCTCCCAGACAGGGTTTAGTGTATTGGGGCTGGGTGGGTGCACTCTTAGAGTGCTTTGAAGTCCTGCACTGGGGGAGCAGAAGGCTCCTCTGTGCATATGCCAGTTCAAACCAGCTCAGGGGCTACCTGCCCCTGCTCTGGCGCGAAACTGGACAAAGGGAAGTGGGTGTAGCCACCCACTCCCCTAACCCTCCCATAGGTGGGGGTCATAGAGCTAATCCCTCCCTTTCTTTTAGTATAAGAGGGGGAACCTGTGCATTGCACCCTAGATACCCCTGGACGACGCTCTGAAGAAGAATCCTGGACCTTCGACGTTCCACTACCTTTGGAAGACTGAAGAATCTCCCTTGGAGTCAAGGAGTGACTCCCTGCTTGGCAGGCACCAAAACTACAAACGACGGTCGCAAACTACGCCGCTCCCGCCGGAGTCCGAAGTCCCTGCAGCCCAAGAAGTGGATTTCCTGACTTCTCAAAGGCCAATGTGAGTCCCCAGCGAAGCTGAGGCCAGTGGACCCCAAGAGTGATGAGGAACCGCGACCCCTGGGTACCGTGCACTATTGTCGAGTGCAACCCCTTCACAACGTTCTACGAACTTGTGCTTTGGACCACGTGTGGTCCTAGCCTCCAGCAGGAATCCCTCCGAAGATCAGAGGCCTACCACGTCCCGAGTGACCGTGGGCCCTGTTGAGCGAATCCTCCCGAAGCGTCTTCGCGATCCCTTGCCAGCCGGCTTGTGGGTCCCCTGAAGGCTTTCCTACAGAACCAAAGGGCTCCCCTGGTTGCTCCAAGCCTGCCCTGACTTACCCTCGCTGGGTGAGTCCCTCAGACCTTGCTGGTCTGCGCCATTGACTTTTTACACTTTCCCCGAGACTTGCTGTTACCAAGGCTTGTTGGCTCCAATGGAGTCGCCGACACCACAGTAAGCTGCAGACATTGTGGGACACGCCGAATCCAGCTCCTGGTCGTCGTCGACGCCTCCTGGACCTCGTGGCTGAAGAGTCAAGGCACCCGTGAACGACCTGAATCTTGCGACGACGGTGGGCATCCATCTTCCTTGCCCCGAGTCACTGCCAAGTGACTTTGAACACTGTCCCCTCTGCTTTCAGGTCTTCCATCTTCCGAATCCAGGCTTGGATTCCTCCGGACACTTCTCCTGTCGCCGCGAGCAGCAAGTCTTCACTGGCTCCCATTGAAAACGACGCCGCGACCCGACACCAAAGAACACCTATGCACCCGGCTCCCCTGGGTGAGGTAACTTCAGCACTACGGTGCTCCTGTGGGTGTGGGCCCTAGAACTACTTACCCTGTAAGTGACATGCTTGTAGCTACCCTAGAAGTGCCCTAAAACTCTTACTTTCTAAGTGCGACTATCGCGCTGACTCGTA
This sequence comes from Calotriton arnoldi, assembly GCA_963921515.1. Classification (NCBI taxonomy): domain Eukaryota; kingdom Metazoa; phylum Chordata; class Amphibia; order Caudata; family Salamandridae; genus Calotriton; species Calotriton arnoldi. Next base: position 6,375,203 of record CAWUFW010000035.1, read on the forward strand.
CATGGTTCGCGTCTGTGTTAGACACACCGCGTCCAACTCCCTTGCAACTCTATATGTAACCGCGTCCTTCGACTCGTACAAGGACCGATCGGTGTGTTCGCCTCGAACACGCAAGGGACCTTTAACATTGAAATCTCAATCGCGTCTGTTCGCATAGACTCGTACAGGACTCGCACCGGTGCCAGGACACCGCGTCCGTCCCCTGTGGGTCTCCTACAACTACCTGGGGTGGTTCTTGGGGTCCCTCGATTCTAGATGCCCTAGACCTAGGTCTAGCCAAACTAAGATTGTGATATTTGATTGTGCTAAACTTATTTTGATAACATTTGATTTGTACATATGTCCTTGACTTCTAATCTCATAAAGAGATTAGTAGAGAGTTGTTTATTAATAAATACATATATATTTGATATATATACCTGTGTGGTGTCTTTTCATTTGGTGATTCAAGAGATTGTGTGGTAAAACAAGCTGCTTTTCATTCCTTCAAGACTTAGCCTGAAGGCTGCTCTCCACAGCTACCACTAGGATAGCTTTCTTTAAAGGTTGTCTTAAACCTATCTACCATAAGAGTCGAATTGTACTGGTGCAAGGTGTCCACTTTAATTAGTGAACAGCATATACCAGACTAACTTCTCACATTGGTGGGCAGCGTGTGGGATTCCAGCTTGCTATTGTTTTACCAGAAAATCTCTATTTGAATTACTAACTGAAAACCACCAAAGGTACTTAAGGTACATATAAAGTCAAGCTTAGTATCAATAAGTTCTACTGAACTTAGAGCTGGGTGCCAAGGGATAGCACACCCTTTCTACAGCTCAAGCTAGTATCAGTAGGCCACAAACTAGTGTAGGTAGTACAACACTGCATAACACTAGAATGTCCTTAAAGGGTGGAACCAGTGGATCCACTCAGCCTCAGTATAAGGACATGGCTTTCTCTGACTTGAGAGCCATGTGTGTTGAAAGACACCTGAAGCTAGGATAGAGTCCCTCCACACTACAACTGATAGATCTGCTGACAGCAGATGATCTTAGATTGGCTCTAGGAGCTAATAGGTCTGAATCAGGGGGTGGGTCAATTACAGTGTCTGGGTCAGATGATGAAAATCAGAATGACCAAGACTCTGTGATTGAAGGGCCAGGCTCCAAGGGGCCTGAAAAGGACAGAGGAATTCTCCCTAAGAGGACTGACGGAGTGGATGAGAGGCATAGGTCCCCTTCCAGGGAATCTGACCACTCTTATCACTGGCAGAGAATTTGTCCAATAGAGGAACTCATACTTTCCCATAAGAGAGAGCTCCTCTGACAGAATGTGCAAACTGCTGCAGTATGAGGAAGCAAGAGTTGCCCTCAGAACCAAGCAGTTGGCACTGGATAGAGAAGCCCTGGAGATCCAGAGAGCTTCTAGAAGAGAGGGGTTAGAACCCCTTGGTGGCAGCAACAGTGTCCCTAGAGGCAGAGAATTTATTCCAGACCATAGGAACCTGAGCAAGGTTGTTCCTCCCTACCAGAGTGGGAATGATATCCACAAGTGGATAACTGCTATGGAGAGGGCCTGTAGAGTACAGCAGGTCCCCCAAAAGCAGTGGGAAGCAATCTTGTGGCTCTCCTTTTCTGATAAAGGTAGAGACAAGCTCCTCACTGTTAGAGAAGAGGATGCTGATAACTATGAAGTCCTGAAGAGTGCACTGATAGATGGGTTTGGCTTAACCACTGAGCAGTACAGGTTGAAGTTCAGAGACACCCAGAAGGCACAGACTCAGGACTGGACTGACTTTGTAGATTGTGCAACCAAGGCTCTGGAGTGTTGGCTGATTGGCAGTAGGGTTACTGATCTCAAAGGATTGTACAATTTGATTATGAGGGAGCAGATCCTTAATAATTGTCAAAACCAGCTTTTGCACCAGTACCTGGTAGACTCTGATCTGACCTCTCCCCAAGAATTGGGAAAGAAGGCAGACAAATGGGTCAGAACCAGGGTGAGGCCTAAGAATCAGGGTGGTGACCAGAAGAAAGATTCTACCAAGTCCCAAGAGAAAGGTGGGGATGAATCTAAGGATAAGTCCACTACAGGGCCCCAAAAGTCCTCTTCTGGGGGTGGGTCCCAAACTCCTTCCTCTCCTGAAAAGAAACCATATTGCCATGTCTGTAAGAAGCCTGGACACTGGAAAACTGATCCCAGTTGCCCCAGGAGTGGCAATAAAGAAACTGTTCCTCCAGCTATTACTACCACCCCTCCTGGTACTACCAGTAGGAATCCTCCAGTTGGGAGTAGTGCACCCAAAAAGTTAGGTGCGTTTGCAAGGGGAACAGAGGTGGGCCCTAGTTTAGACAGGTCCCCCTCAACAGACTCCTCAGACTCTGATGGTGGTATAGGATTTGCCACCTTTACCATGGGTCCCATTGCATTGGGCAGGTACAGACTGGAGCCAATGATTAATGGTCGGAAGGCTGTGGCATTCAGGGACACAGGGGCTAGTGTCACCATGTTGGCAGGGAAACTAGTCACCCCTCACCAGCTTTTACCTGAGTTTAAGTACCAGGTGACCAACATTGATGGTGTCAGGGCAGATCACCCCATGGCCATAGTCAATCTCAGCTGGGAGGGGGTCAGTGTCCCCCAACTTGCCTGTAGATTGCCTGATGGGCAATGATCTGGAAATTTCAGCCTGGGCTGAAGTTGAACACCAAACCCATCTGAAGATGCTAGGCGTCCCTGAAAAAGCTAGTGGGGCTGTGATGGCCACAGCCCCAGCCCAGGGAAATGCTGGAGAGATGGAGCCTGGAAGAATGGTCCACTCTCCCCCAAGAGAGAGCACAGGGGTTGAAGAAAAGTCTCCTTCCCCCCAGACAGCAGGTAAGGGTCAGCCTCCTCAGGGAACTGATCCTACCCCTAGTGAAGGAACTGCCCCAGAGGTGGTCAGGCCTGGCCTGGACCCACCCCTGATGGCAGAGGACCCTTCCAAGGTGGTACCCAGTCTGGAGCAGGTAACCTGCCCCTCTCTACCCTACCTCAGTCAGCCCAGGGCTGCAGAGGTCAGGGAGGTCAGTGGACCCCACAGGGCCCCCTGTCCAGAGGAACCCCCCATCAGCAGATTAGGGGCACCCAGTCTAGTAGCCCTAGCCAGATGAAAATTCCTCCGCACACTGAGGGATCCCCCATACCTTTGTGTAGGGACCTTCCCCAGAAGGACTCTGTTAGGCAAGGGCAAACGTGGAACCAAAAGGTTCCAAACATGCCATGTCCCTCCAGTGTTCCACCCAAAGGGACCCAGCCCCCAGCTGTAGGCAGCCAAAGGTTGACCCTTAGAGCAAAGTGCAGCTCAGTCATGGAAAGACAGGCATACATGGTGACCAGTGAACTGAGGAAACTGAGACCAACTTCCCTAGGGTCTCACTTCCCTGCTCAGACACCTCATCAGCCTTGTCCTTTACCAAAACACCCCACAGGTAGTAATTCCCCATGGTGGAGACCCTCTCATACCCTTAGGGTGAGGGATAACTTAGTGGACCATAAGACAGGGGGTAACCATGCTAGTGCAGGTACTTCCTTATATGGCCACTCAGTAAATACAGGCTCACCGGGACAAGGTTAGCCTCATCTCCTTTCGTTTGGGGGGGTTTATGTAGGAAGGTGGAATCTGACTACATGGTTGCCCCCGCTTTTTTCCTGGTGTTTTGTTGGTTTTTGACTTAGTTTGGCTGGGAACCTGCTATTCAGGTCCCCAGCCTATCTGCTTTCTCTTTAAACGACTTGGAGTGCACTCTAGGTGCACTAGTGATTGGATACTGTGGTACCTTATGAGTCCCTAGTATATGGTACCTTAGGTACTAAGGGCATAGGTACTTCACAGGCCTACCAGGGGCTGAAGCATGTATTATGCCACCCCTGGGAAGCAGACTAAATCTGACACCACAGGCCTGCTACTGCAGCCTGGGTGAGGTGGTGCTAGCACTCCTCACTGAGATATAGGTTTCCTATATCTCTCCTGCACACACATTTAAACCTATCAGTCACCCCTAAGGCAGGCCCTATCAATCCTGAGGGCAGGGTGCTTGGTTCCTATGTGAGAGGGTGCCTCTGCCTGAGCAGGGCCCCTCTGCAGCTCTCAGAATCCATTCTCTGGGGCTGTTTGTGGATGCGGTTAAACCATATACTCTTAAGTGCATTATATCCTCGCGGTAAAATGCTAACTTTGGAATGGCTGCATCAAAACATGTCGTGTTTGGTGTCAAACAACTTGGAATACTACCCCCCCCGCCAGTCCTGGCGGCGGGGGTAGCATTCCACCCTTCTAGAGGGATCGACCTGTACCTACTGTGGAAACGCGGTAGAATCCTGCAGAGCCCTGGCATCACAAAATGGATGCCACCAGTCAGACACTGGGCTGCCCTCCTGCTGATGACCGAAACTCGCAGTGGAGGAAGCCCAACAATAGGCATCCTGTCACAGGGAGGTGTAACCACCTCCCAGAAAGGGTTTAGTGTATTGGGGCTGGGTGGGTGCACTCCTAGAGTGCTTTGAAGTCCTGCACTGGGGGAGCAGAAGGCTCCTCTGTGCATATGCCAGTTCAAACCAGCTCAGGGGCTACCTGCCCCTGCTCTGGCGCGAAACTGGACAAAGGGAAGTGGGTGTAGCCACCCACTCCCCTAACCCTCCCATAGGTGGGGTCATAGAGCTAGTCCCTCCCTTTCTTTTAGTGTAAGAGGGGAACCTGTGCATTGCACCCTAGATACCCCTGGACGACGCTCTGAAGAAGAATCCTGGACCTTCGACGTTCCACTACCTTTGGAAGACTGAAGAATCTCCCTTGGAGTCAAGGAGTGACTCCCCTGCTTGGCAGGCACCAAAAACTACCAACGATGGTCGCAAACTACGCCACTCCCGCTGGAGTCCGAAGTCCCTGCAGCCCAAGAAGTGGATTTCCTGACTTCTCAAAGGCCATCGTGAGTCCCCAGCAAAGCTGAGGCCAGTGGACCCCAAGAGTGACGAGGAACCGCGACCCCTGGGTACCGTGCACTATTGTCGAGTGCAACCCCTTCACAACGTTCTACGAACTTGTGCGTTGGACCACGTGTGGTCCTAGCCTCCAGCAGGAATCCCTCCGAAGATCAGAGGCCTACCACGTCCCGAGTGACCGTGGGCCCCTGTTGAGCGAATCCTCCCAAGGCGTCTTCGCGATCCCTTGCCAGCCGGCTTGTGGGTCCCCTGAAGGCTTTCCTACAGAACAAAAGGGCTCCCCTAGTTGCTCCAGGCCTGCCCTGACTTACCCTCGCTGGGTGAGTCCCTCAGACCTTGCTGGTCTGCGCCATTGACTTTTTACACTTTCCCCGAGACTTGCTGTTACCAAGGCTTGTTGGCTCCAATCGAGTCGCCGACACCGCAGTAAGCTGCAGACATCGTGGGACACGCCGAATCCAGCTCCTGGTCGTCATCGACGCCTCCTGGACCTCGTGGCTGAAGAGTCAAGGCACCCGTGAACGACCTGAATCTTGCGACGACGGTGGGCATCCATCTTCCTTGTCCCGAGTCACTGCCAAGTGACTTTGAACACTGTCCCCTCTGCTTTCAGGTCTTCCATCTTCCGAATCCAGGCTTGGATTCCTCCGGACACTTCTCCTGTCGCCGCGAGCAGCAAGTCTTCACTGGCTCCCATTGAAAACGACACCGCGACCCGACACCAATGAACACCTATGCACCCGGCTCCCCTGGGTGAGGTAACTTCAGCACTACGGTGCTCCTGTGGGTGTGGGCCCTAGAACTACTTACCCTGTAAGTGACTTGCTTATAGCTACCCTAGAAGTGCCCTAAAACTCTTACTTTCTAAGTGCGACTATCGCGCTGACTCATACATGGTTCGCGTCTGTGTTAGACACACCGCGTCCAACTCCCTTGCAACTCTATCTGTAACCGCGTCCTTCGACTCGTACAAGGACCAATCGGTGTGTTCGCCTCGAACATGCAAGGGACCTTTAACATTGAAATCTCAATCGCGTCTGTTCACATAGACTCGTACAGGACTCGCACCGGTGCCAGGACACCGCTCCGTCCCCTGTGGGTCTCCTACAACTGCCTGGGGTGGTTCTTGGGGGTCCCTCGATTCTAGATGCCCTAGACCTAGGTCTAGCCAAACTAAGATTGTGATATTTGATTGTGCTAAACTTATTTTGATGACATTTGATTTGTACATATGTCCTTGACTTCTAATCTCATAAAGAGATTAGTAGAGAGTTGTTTATTAATAAATACATATATATTTGATCTATATACCTGTGTGGTGTCTTTTCATTTGGTGATTCAAGAGATTGTGTGGTAAAACAAGCTGCTTTACATTCCTTCAAGACTTAGCCTGAAGGCTGCTCTCCACAGCTACCACTAGGATAGCTTTCTTTAAAGGTTGTCTTAAACCTATCTACCATAAGAGTCGAATTGTACTGGTGCAAGGTGTCCACTTTAATTAGTGAACAGCATATACCAGGCCAACTTCTCACAGCCTTGTTGAGAGATTCAACAAGACATTGAAAGGCATGATTATGGGGCTTCCTGAAAAACTCAAAAGGAGATGGGATGTCCTCTTACCATGTCTTCTTTTCGCTTACAGAGAGGTGCCACAGAAGGGAGTAGGGTTTTCCCCCCTTTGAACATCTGTTTGGCCATCCTGTGAGGGGACCACTCTGTCTTGTAAAAGAGGGTTGGGAGAAGCCTCTCCAAGAACCCAAACAAGATATTGTGGACTATGTGATTGGCCTAAGGTCCAGAATGGCTGAGTACATGGAAAAGGCATCCAAAAATCTTGAGGCCAGCCAGGAGCTTCAGAAGCACTGGTATGACCAAAAAGCTGCACTGGTTGAATTTCAACCTGGGCAAAAGGTGTGGGTTTTGGAGCCAGTGGCACCAAGGGCACTCCAGGATAGATGGAGTGGCCCTAACCCTATCCTAGAGAAAAAGAGTGAGGTCACCTACTTGGTTGACCTGGGCACAAGCAGGACACCCAAAAGGGTTATCCATGTGAACCGCCTGAAGCTTTTTCATGACAGGGCTGACATCACCATGCTGATGGTGACTGATGAGGATCAGGAGACAGAGAGTGAACCTCTCCCTGACCACCTCTCATACAGCCCAAAAGATGGGTCAGTGGATGGAGTTGTCTTTTCAGACACCCTCTCTGCCCAACAGCAGACTGATTGCAAGCAAGTCTTGCAGCAGTATGCTAAGCTCTTTTCCTTGACCCCTGGTCAGACAAACTGGTGTACCCATGATGTGGACACTGGTGACAGTTCACCTGTCAAAACCAAAATCTATTGACAGTCTGATCAAGTCAAGGAAAGCTTAAGAGCTGAAGTCAGCAAGATGCTGGAGTTAGGGGTTATTGAACCCTCTGAGAGCCCGTGGGCCAGCCCAGTGGTTCTAGTCCCCAAACCTCATCCACAGGGTGGAAAGAGAGAAATGAGGTTCTGTGTGGACTATAGAGGGCTCAACTCTGTCACCAAGACAGATGCTCACCCTATCCCAAGAGCAGATGAGTTGATAGACAAGTTGGGTGCAGCCAAATTTCTAAGTACCTTTGACTTAACTGCAGGGTACTGGCAAATTGGCATGGCCCCAGGAGCAAAAGAAAAGACCGCATTCTCCGCACCTGATGGGCATTATCAGTTTACTGTGATGCCCTTTGGTTTAAAGAATGCCCCTGCCACCTTCCAGAGGTTGGTGAATCAAGTCCTTGCTGGATTGGAGTCCTTTAGTGCAGCTTATCTAGATGATATTGCTGTCTTTAGCTCCACCTGGCAGGATCACCTGATCCACCTTGGGAAGGTTTTAAATGCCCTGCAAACTGCAGGCCTAACTATCAAGGCATCCAAATGCCAGATAGGGCAGGGAACTGTGGTGTACTTGGGCCACCTTGATGGTGGAGGCTAGGTACAACCCTTACAGCCCGAGATGCAGGCCATCCTGGACTGGGCAGCTCCAACAACCCAAACCAAAGTCAGGGCATTTCTTGGCTTGACTGGGTACTACAGGAGGTTTGTGAAGGGATATGGGTCCATTGTGGCTCCCCTCACAGAACTCACCTCCAAGAAGATGCCCAAGAAGGTAAACTGGACAATTAGTTGTCAAAAGGCTTTTGACACCCTGAAAGAGGCTATGTGTTCAGCACCAATTCTCAAAGCTCCAGACTATGCAAAGCAGTTCATTGTGCAGACTGATGCCTCTGAGCTAGGGATAGGAGCGGTCCTATCCCAGACCAATGATGAAGGCCAAGACCAACCTGTTGCTTTTATAAGCAGAAGACTTCTCCCCAGGGAGCAGCATTGGAGTGCCATTACGAGGGAGGCCTTTGCTGTGGTTTGGTCCCTGAAGAAGCTGAGACCATACTTGTTTGGTACTCACTTCCTAGTTCAAACTGATCACAGACCTCTCAGATGGCTAATGCAGATGAAAGGTAAAAATCCTAAACTGTTGAGGTGGTCCATCTCCCTACAGGGAATGGACTTTGTAGTGGAACACAGACCTGGGACTGCCCATGCCAAAACAGATGGACTTTCCAGGTTCTTCCACTTAGAAAATGAAGACTCTCTAGGGAAAGGTTAGTCTCATCCTCTTTCGTTTGAGGGGTTGGGGGGGGGGGGGTGGGGGGGGTGTTGTGTGAGAAAGTGCCCTCTTTCTGCATGGTTGCCCCCACTTTTTGCTGAATTGCTGATGTACTTTGACTGAGTGTGCCCTGGGCCCCTGCTAATCAGGTACCCAGGGCTTATGTTCTTTCCCTAAAACTGCATTGAAGCCTAAACCCAGTTAGCATCTCTGGCCACAGGTTAGTCCCTGGTAAATGGTACCACAGGTACCTAGGGCACTGTGACCAGAGAAGGCCTCTAAGGGCTGCAGCACTTAATGTGCCACCCTTAGAGGTCCTGTACCACTACACTCACACACTGCCTTTGCAGGCTGCGTGTTTTGGTGCAGAACAAAGTGAAGAGTTGACATGGCACACATCTCTGTGTGCCATGCCTACAACCCACTGCCCTGGCATAGGTCAGTCACCCCTCTAGCTGGGTGCACTATACCAGTGGTGAGGGTACAGGTGCATGAGCCCTGTACCCCTACAGTGTCTAAGTCCATTCTTAGACATTGTAAGTGCAGTGCTGCCATTAAGAGTATATGGTGCTGGGAGTTTGTCATTACGAACTCCACAGCCCCATAATGGCTAAACTGAAAACTGAGAAGTTTGGTATCAAACTTCTCAGCATATTAAACCCACACTGATGCCAGTGTGGGATTTAATGAAAAATGCACACAGAGGGCATCTTGGAGATGCCCCCTGAAAACTAACCCACCTCTAGTGTCCAGGCTGAGTGGCTGCTTTCAGCTGCCATCACCAGACATGTTTCTGGACCCCTGGGTTGAGAGCCTGCTGCTTTCTGGGGCCTGAAACAATGCACATCCTGGGACGAGGTGCCAAGCTGCCTCCCCCAGGATGGGCAGGGTTCACGAAGGGGAAGCTTCAAAGGCTTGCTGCCTTTGTGAGCTTCCCCCAGGCCACTTGCTGCTTTCAGCAACTGGTCCCCACTGGTTCTGACCCCCACTTTGGGTGGGAGAACCGGCGGGAAAAACAAGTGAGGAAAAGAGGTGTGCCCACCTCTGCAAACTCCACCCCTCAGGTGGGGGAGGCGAGGTGAAGCACAACTCTCAGTCCACGCCATCTTGAAGATGGGGGGGACTCAGCCAACCAGGGACAGGCACATGCCCCCCCCCCCTCCCACTGGAGGGTGGCATAATAGGGGGTGTACCCACCCCAGGGAAGGGACCCATTGGTCCCTGCCTTTTACCTACCTGTAACGCCCCTAAATCTAGTATTTAGGGGCACACCTGAACCTTACTTCTTCAGAACCAGACAAGAAACAAGAAGAAAAGAAGAAGGACCGAACAGCCGTGCAGCAGCTAACAAGAGGAAGACGCCCACTGACTTGGCCCCAGCCCTACCGGCCTGTCTCCCCCTTGAACCTGCTCCTGCAAAATCCTGGTGTATCCTGCAGCCAGCAACCTCAAAAACCCCGGAGGACCTGCCTGCCTTCACTTCCAAAGACTGCTTCGCCTGTGAACACCGGATTTGTTCAACTGCAACCTCTGGCAGCGGCCGGAGACCGCAAATCCGCCCCACTCTGCACCCGCCGTCCACGGCCCGAGCTCGAGTGGGCAAACACCACGAGGAGGTCACCCCGGCGTTCCTGAACCGAGAACCGGTGATCCCTGACCTGCCTCAAGCCTCCAGCCGACGCCTGCAGACTAAAACCAGAAGGTCCCCCTAACTGCGACCAGGAGCTGGTAAGAAGATCCGACCCCAAAAGGCACCCCTGCACCCGACGCCCCACAGCCTTGTGTGCCCAAACCAATGGTGCCTAACCAACCCCTAACTTCCGAACTTACCTCTTGAAGTGGTGGTCGCACCCAGAAGTCCTTCGTCTCCCTGCCTGCAGTGCTTTTGCAAACCGGAGGCTCTCCATTGGAAACAACAGGGCATCCGACGTCGAAACAGCACCCTGCACCCGGCCGCCCTAGTGCCGCTGAGGGTGCATCTTTGGTGCTAATTTGTTTCCCCATTTGCCCTGAGCTAAAGTCCAGGAGCTTTGCTCCCACAACCCAGTGGCCTGCTTGCCAGCAGCCACCAACCGGAGCCCCCGTATCCCCTGTTGGATAACACTGGGCCTCAACACTCTGCACCCTGCCGCCCTAGTGCCGCTGAGGGTGTAACAAGAGTGCAACACTGACCCTGGGGGACCCGTGAGTCTATCCCCAGAACCTCAACTCCCACTACCGAATACTTACCTAAAAACCGATAACCATATTTTCCTCCATAAGATAACATTGACACTTTTTCCTGAAAAAGTTTCAAAGTGTGGAGTTATGAAACCTAAAGAAATTCTTTAAAATTGTACGATTTAACAAAAACGCTTTTACTCACCTGTTTACAGGAAATGTTCCAGTGCTGCATCTAGGCATACAGCACTGAGTAAGAAAAAGTAATCCAAAAGTAACTTACCTGCTATGTTACTGAAAATCCAATTCAAGTCTATGTACTGTATTTACAAGTGATTGCATTTCTCTGAAACAATACTGTAAGTCAAACCATAGTACATTTACAATTGAACTGTTTTACAATCAGCATTTACTAGTGTAAAGTATTTATTGCTTACCTGTGCCAGGCTTGCTTGGTTCTAGAAATAAAATAACTAAAAGAATATTTTTATACAAAAACAATTGGTCTGAAGTTCAGTCTGAGTGTGTGAATTCATTTGCTGACTGAGTGTGTACAGCAAATGCTTAACACTGTCCTCTGATACTGCCTTACTGCTCGACCAAACTACCACAAATAGAGAGTAAGGTTCTATCTAACTTTACCTCTGCCTACCTTTAGGGATCCACTGGACTCTGTGCACACTATACCTCACTTTGGTATAGTATATATAGAGCCAGCTTCCTACACTCCATTAAACAATTAAGTTGAACCTATTTTAGTATATAATGAGCACAGACAATAGCACATTTCAAACATCTACATCCACAGGCAACAATTCTCTTTGTGCCTTTCGTATGAAGCAACAATTCATAAATCTCAAGGACATAGATTAGAAGTAGCATTTGCTAATATTGGACCTAAATCATTCATGAAGGCATGAGTTTTATGTAGAATAATTTAGACTTCTCACATTGAGTGGGTTGTTTTTGATATATTTGAATGAATCTACAGTAAATATTGATTTACTATACCGAAAGGAATATATTTTATTGATTGTGATCAATTTACTCATCAGAATTACATTAGTATGATATTCTCAAAAAAGGTACTTAAGAAGCATGGTTGTACTTCTACAACCAAAAGCTCTTCAAATACGAAGAAAACTGCCAAAGTATTAAATAATACGTGGATTTATATTGCATGGCTAATCACCCATGAGGGTCTCTAGGCGCTGTCCATAGGCTTGGGGAGATTAAGTGATTTGCCCAGAATCACAGGATGTTGAACCGACGCCAAGACTTGAACCTGGATCCCCAGCTCCAAAGTCGGCAGATCTGGCCGTAACGCCACACCGGGGTAATGGTGAGATCAAATGAGTAAAAAGCCTCCCTTTAAAAATTGAAATGGAATATATTGCTATGCCATTGCCACTTGACATTACTACTTACAATGGCCAGCAAATGAACAACAATCAAGACAAAGTACTTTGTAGAACTCTACCAAATATACTCTAAGATCGGCTTCAACAAACAAGAACTGCCTCCACTTCGCAAATAGGTGAAAAGGTGGACATTCAAAAACATATATAATTTAAAAATAATACACAAGAAGATGCCAGTTGTATTTCAATGTTGACAAGATGAAATGATAAAAGTCAGAGAAATTAATAATGCAACTTACAGTTGGAAACACAAATGAAACGTGGCAACATGAAGTAACTGAAGGAATACCTCTGAAAAATGTATTTGCAGGTCCTAAATGAATCCTCAATTATTTTAAAAAAAAAAAAAATGTACGATGCAAACCAAAGTGTACAGTTGCTTAAAACAGAGGAACATCACAAAGTATTTTCAGAAAGCACCCTCATCCAAACAGTACATAATATTAATGTTAGATACACTGCAGGCATCATAAAAATTCAAACATCAATAAGTGAATTTAAATACTATTCAACAGGTAAGGAAAATATCCCAACTTAAGTAATTATATCAGTTGCTTAACAGCAGACAAATAGTGGACGTTAAACTGCATATGTATGAAGAACAACTTCCTGTTATGATGTAAATGACATTGTCATAACCAACAAAGCTAGACTACCTTTGAATTTGGAAAATATATAAATGCTACTGTTACAAAATTAAGCAAGATCAACATAAAGCACACGACTATTTATGGTTTTAATCTCTTTATTGCATTTCAATAATAAAACATATCACATAAGAGCATATCGTGAGCATATCAATGCCTTAGCAAGAATCCATATACTCTTAGTGCAACATAAAACACAACCTCTCAGAAAAAACTCCACATTCCCTCCATCAGTCTGCACTTCTGGCAGGGTTGCCTCTTTGGAGGCGGACCGGTGTGAGATTGAGACTGCCACCAAATTAGAAACATGCACCAGTATGTAGCTATTTCTGTGGCAGTCTCAATACTCGCTGTGTTTCGTGCTGTGTGACATGCCCTGTAACATATCTCCTCCCACTCTTTCTACATCAGCTGTCGCCCTAGTTCTGACTCCCAGCGTCTCCTTCATGCTGTTTTAATCTGTGGGATAGTAGTAGGCCATATAATTCAGTGACGAGGCGTTTATCTGAAGTTTTCATGACTAACCACTTCTCGAACGAGGTAAGGGGTTGGGTTGTGAGCCAGTGTCGAAGCTGGAGATCATGCATTCTTTCGGACTCCGGTAGTGTATAATCCATGTGCAGCTGATCAAAGGGGAGAAGTCCCTTCTTATCAAAGAGGTGACCGATAGAGCGGCATTGGGCTCGCAGCCGTTGTTGATATTCTTTCTGTTCGAGTCCTGTCGAAAAATCAGTGTTACCCGATATTTGCATTAGTGGGGAAGGAAATGTTGAGAGATCTTGGCTTTCTGGCACTCGGTCCCACACCTCGAGCAGAGTTTTAGTATTCGGGGAAGAGGATAGGCCCCATGGATGTTGCAGCTTTCACAGGAAGGGATCACAGCGACCACATGGTCCATAAACAGCCAGTGCTTTTCGGATTCCTACCTGGTCCATTCCACTACATACCGAAGTTGGGCCGATTGATAGTAGTGGAGAAGGTTTGGGGCCACCTAAGCCTTGCTCTCCTGGAGATCTGTAGCTTTGTACGCGCCTCAACTGACGTCACCTGCCCGCCCACACAAAGCGATTGATTTCTCCTTGTAGTGTTTGAATCGTTCCTGTGGGAGGTTCTACTGGGAGGACCTGGAACAAGAATAGTATCTTCAGGCTGATGGACATCTTTAAGGCTGCCACGCAACCCAGCCAGGAGAGCCGGTAGTGTTTCCACTGGGCCAGGTTGCACCGTATTTGTCGGAGTAGGAGATGGTAATTAAGGGCCCTAGTCTCTGCTATAGTGGTAGCCAATTGAACCCCTTAAGTAGGGGATGGACATAGTTGCCCATTGAATAGGATACTGCCTGGCGAGTCGCTCTGTAATCTCCGAAGGGATTGAGAGCCTGAGACTTTTGAATGTTAATGCGGAACCCCGCCGTTGTGCCAAAGGTCTCGAGCTCAGTCAGAGAAGCAGGTAGGGACGTGATTAGATTGTCCAGAGCTACAATTATGTCATCTGCATAGAGGCTGATGGTATGTTCCTCACCGCCAAAGATGACCCCTGAGATAGTGGGGCGATCCCTAATGCATTGGGCTAGGGGCTCCATATATATAGCGAATAACGGGGGTGAAAGTGGACATCCCTGTCGCATGCCTCATTCGACAGGGAAGAGGGCTAAGGCTTGCCCATTCACCCTGACCACTGCTCTCGGTTGTCCATAATTACTGAGAACCCAGGCGTGAAAGCAGGCACCGAAGCCAAAGTGGGCGAGTGTCGTCTTCAGATGGGTCCAATGCACTCTGTCAAACGCTTTCTCTGCGTCGATGGCCAAGAGCATTATTTCCCTGTTGGAGCAGCCAGCTTTGTCAATCAAATGCAGGATCCTCTTTGTATTGTCACTAAATTGTCTGTGTGGAACGTAGCCCACTTGGTCCGGGTCTATCAGCCCTCGCATTAAGGGTCCTAGGTGCGCGGCAAGAATGGTAGCAAACAGTTTGATGTCCACATTAAGAAGAGATATCGGGTGGTATGCGGGGGCTCTGGTGTGTTTGGGGCTTAGTTGCAGCCCTGTTGACAACTCCCTCTCCACTGAACTGGGATGACTGTGCTGGAGCTCAGTGGCTCATGGCCGCCATGTTGAATCACTGGCCATGCCTCATGAAATGCTACTATTGACGCAAGAGGCAGAATCAACAATATCAGGAGTCTTTAGACACTATTGAGCTATATCAAAAATAGACAAAAGACCGAATATATACTAAATCATGGTCTAACCTTTTGAAGATCGAGGGTAAAATACCTAGATGGTTTACTGGTGACTTAGAAGACTCTTTTAGGTATAATAAAAAAGTAACACTATCAAAGGGTGAAAACCTACTAAGCTCTAGGGGACCAGAGTTTATCACATGGTGGGGGAGAGCTAGTGGGATTAAAGTGATGTTTATCCTTATTGACAATTTTTTCACAAGTATAACACCCACACATATTTCTGAAGATTTCTTTATAACACTTGATGGATACATTAATGATATCTTTTTTTATTGAAATCCACAAAGACGAGAAATTCAAAATAGCCAAGTTTAGTTAAAATCAGAGAAAAATCTAGAGTTCCCCTTCATGCTTCCAGTTACTTTGTCCATGAACGTCAAGTTTGAACACTCAGCAAATTGATATCAGTCAAGATATTTTATGAAGACAGTAGCGATAAGTACCAATAAGGGTAAAATTACAGTTAATGGTCTGGGCAAATTACAATTTCATATGACCTTTAGAGAACATCAGGATAAATACCAAGCTGAAAATACAGAATTCTATACATTTTTTAAACTCATATCAACTATCTCCAACTTGATCCCCTCATGGATCCAGACTCTCCAACTCCATTACATACAGTATATAAACTAGATCATGTAACTACTAGACCATATAAAATGCTAACCCCTAAAACTGAGAATCTTAGCAAGAAAATTCTGAATGGGATGAAATTTGCTCAAATTTGAATATAGTTTTAGTCCCTGCAAAGCCCGATAAATCCTGCTTTTTCAACCTATAGCCTTTGTTAATATGTTTTTGCTGATGCTGTGCAGCAGTAGCAAAATAAAATTAAAAAAGTGTTGACATGTACATATGCGTCATGATGCTATTGCAGTCTAGTGCGATGATGCATTCACATTTTGTCACCAAACATGTATGGCATGATGAGGCTGCCATTTTGTTAATTTCTATTTAGCATTTCTTAATGGTGAATACCGCTTGGAGTCGTAAATCTTTAAAAAAAAAAATCTGAACATGTCTAAACATGCTTTTTAAAACAGAGCATCCGACGGCAAATGGAAATTTCTGGGCCGTTCAAAAACAAAAATTTGGAAAAACAATTGTTTTATTTTTTATTTTTTAAATGACCGGGAGGGATGTGGAGCAACAGAGGAGCAGGTGGCGGTGAAGTCAACGGGGCACAGAGGCAGTGGGCAATGGAGCAACAGAGGCGTTTGAGGTGGGGGAAGAAACAAATACCATAAAGAAATGGGGTGCAGGAATCAATGGATGACCTGCAGTTTGGGGGAGGAGGAATCAGCACAAAGTACTCAAGGTGATATTTAAAGAGGCAATGCAGCACCTGAGAGAAAGAACAAGATAACACATGCATTTTCATATAGTGATGAAAGAAAAATAAAACAGTAGTTCCCTAAAAGCTGTGTAGGTGAGACCAAAAAATTACATCTGCTTTGGCTCAATGTAGCAAGTGCTCTGTATACCAGGCATATTGGACCCAGGATAGATTATGTGAAATAGACCCTATAGAATCAAATTTATGGTGGTCATGTTCAGAACTGATCAGACACTTAGCACATATGTTTATAAGCAGAAACATGTAAGAACATTATTGAGGGAAATACAAGATGACCTACAAAACAAAATACAGTTAGAATTTACCGCAGTTTCTTTGAGTACATTTGCCTCTCCTATGGTTCCATATTTACAACTAGAATAGCTTCTTCTGATTGAATTAGCACTGAACATTGGAACCAAGACCATAAACACC
Source organism: Calotriton arnoldi (assembly GCA_963921515.1). Taxonomy (NCBI): domain Eukaryota; kingdom Metazoa; phylum Chordata; class Amphibia; order Caudata; family Salamandridae; genus Calotriton; species Calotriton arnoldi. The sequence goes on from CAWUFW010000035.1 coordinate 6,392,041, forward strand.
GGAGTGGAAAAATGGTAAACACCTGTCATTTCATACTTGATGGACATTGTTGTGCCTCACGAGGTGTATGTTTAATGAAAATGACACTCCTGTGAGCATGGGGTTCTTCATGCAGTGGTCACACTGGGCACCAAATCAAGTGGTTTTATGCGTCTCTGCTGGAGGTATCCCTGTACCCGCTGTTAGATCTACGGGGGAAATGGGAGAGGTGTCTTGGCAGAACACTCACTGACGCAGAGTGGGGGCGTATATTAAGATCCCTCAAGAAAGTATCCCGTAATTCACGCCTTAAATATTTACAGTTCAATGATGTGTATATGACTCCGCATCGCATACAGGCTGCATTTGGGGGCGAGCCCAGGGAGTGCCCACAATGCCGACAACTGGATGCGGATTTCCTCCACATGACATGGAGCTGCATGATTATACAACAGTTTTGGGAGGCAGTGGTGATGAAACTTACCGACACATTGGGCCGTGCATTGACTCAATCGATCGAAGTTTGCCTCCTGGGGCTGTATCCCAGACCGCCTAAGCGCAAGGTGGGGAGTCGATTTATTGACCTGGCCCTGGCCTTGGCCAAGAGGCGAATTGCGATTACTTTTAAATCTGCGGCCGGACCACAGTTAGGGACCTGGGACTCGGAGGTCCTGCGTTGGGCGGTGGCGGAGGGCAGGGCACTACACAAGGAAGAGCAGAAGGGCATGCGTAGGTCCCCTATTGCAGAAGCCTGGAGGGAGGTATTATTCAACTGGGAACATCCGAGCTGCCCCAATAGTGAGGAGGAGGAAAGTGGGACTACCCTAACACAGAGGACGTCGACGTGAGAGTGTACAGTGAGGAAGCAGGGGACCACAGGGGGTGCGACAACCGGATCTCTGACCTAGGCCTGTTGCGACTCCGATCACTTGCCTTCCTCGAATGGCGCCCACCTCTTGAGGAGGCCCCCTCTGACGGCTTGGCTTCCCACCCCTCTCTTCTTCTCACCCCCACCCCCCCTTTACCGTAGGGGTAGCTGATTGATATCAATCGTAAACGGGCCTGACCCCGATAGCAGATAGGCGACCCCAATTGGCCGGCCAATAGCGGCGAGCGAAACTTCACCCCCCCCCCAGCATTAAGCGTAGTAGTACTTAAGACAGCTCATACGAGGACTGGTTTTGGTTTTGTTTTCTTATATTTTATTTTAATGCTTTTTCTTTACAATGGCATACGAATATTGGCTACAATAGGCTAGATCACAGATAATCTGCCTCTCGCTGATCGGACCGGGCCCCAGGGGTCGCAAATAGGACAGATGTGTGCGCATTCAAATGTAGGGCTGGGTAGAGTTGCAATGTTTGCGCCATGTGTTATGTGCACCGAGGAGAACTGCTACCGACTGATTGTATTGATTGACTCATAGTCTTTGTTTGCAATGTATAGAATACACACTGTGCGGGGCTAACTGCCCAAACAGATAGATGCTGTAGATAATGTAATTGTTAGATGTCTGATCTTATATTTACTCATGTGAAAGTTTTATATATGATTAGAAATGCCAATAAAAATATTTTCAAAAAAAAAGAAAATGACACTCCTGTGTAACAAACAACAGTGGGGTGTTATCTTTACCTCGCCGATTATTATAATTGACGAAGTTCACATCGTGTCTAATTTAATGTTGGCACTTATCATTTAAGAAGTCCTATGAACAGAAAACAATATTCTTTTTGGAGGAAAGCAGTCAAAGGCCAGTTAGCAGCTTCTCAACCTTAATGAACAAGTTACTTACCTTCGGTAACGATATATCTGTAAGAAACATAGGTTAGTTATAGATTCCTTACCTTAGAATTACCTCGAGGCGTCAGACTGGATCCGGAAAGTTTTTCGTCAGCAGTACCCCTGCGCGTCAGAAGGTGGCGTCGGTTGACTCCGCGTTCGTCGTCAGCGGCGTGGTCGCCGGGATGACTTCGCGGTAGCTACATAGACGCCGCCCTCGCGCGCTGACGTCAGTTCTGTACACGACTTTCCACGCCAGAAGCGCAGAGCCATGCAAGACACTGACCACTGGTGCACAAAACTAGGGCCCTGAAAGGATGTCCTTAACCCTAGAAGTCAGTTCACAGAACGGGGAGGATGGGTGGGGCAGTAAGGAATCTATAACTAGCCTATGTTTCTTACAGATATATCGTTACCGAAGGTAAGTAACTTGTTCATCTGAAAGAAACAGTTCGTTATAGATTCCTTACCTTAGAATAGATACCCCAACAATACCAACCCCGGAGGTGGGTCTGCAAACTAAGTTCACACCAGAAAGTCCTGGAGAACAGAACGGCCAAAGAAGCCGTCTCTCCGGACTTGGCTGTCCAGGCAGTAGTGTTTGGTAAACGTGTGCAACGATGTCCACGTAGCTGCCTGACAGATGTCATTGAGGGGTACTCCTAGTCCCAAAGCAGTGGTAGCTGCCGTCGCCCTGGTGGAATGGGCGCGCAGCCCCACTGGAGGCTCCTTCTTTGGCAAAGAATAGCAGGATTTGATGCACAGAACGACCCACCGATAGATGGTCCGTTTGTGCACGGCCCGACCTTTCTTAGCTCCCACGTAACCAACAAAGAGCTGGTCGTCCACCCGGAATTGCTTTGTGCGATCCAAGTAAAAGGAAAGTGCACGTTTGGGATCCAGACGGTGGAGCCTCTCTTCCTCTTTTGAAGGATGCGGAGGCGGAAAGAAGGTGGGCAAAGTGATGGTTTGGCCAATGTGAAAAGAAGTAACCACCTTGGGAAGAAAGGAAGGTCTAGTTCTTAGGACGACCTTGTCCGGATGAACAGCCAGAAAAGGAGGCTTGGAAGAAAGTGCCTGGAGCTCACTCACCCTGCGAGCAGAGGTGATGACCACCAGAAAGGCAGTTTTCAAAGTGAGGAGCCTGTGAGGACAGTTATGTAGTGGCTCAAAGGGAGCGCACATAAGATAGGTAAGAACCAAGTTCAAGTCCCACTGAGGCATTACGAAGGGAACAGGAGGAAAAAGATGAGTAATGCCCTTAAGGAATCTATTTACAACAGGGGACTTGAAAAGAGAAGGCTGATCAGAAAGCCTAAGAAAGGCTGAAATGGCCGAGAGGTAGCCCTTGATAGTGCCCAGAGCAGAGCCCTGCTGGGCCAAAGAAAGGAGGAACAAGAGGACCTCAGAAAGAGGGGCGGAAAGGGGATCCACAGCCTTTGCTGTGCACCATGCCACAAATTTGTTCCATCGGCAGGCGTATACCGTCTTAGTGGAGGGACGCCTGGCTGCCAAGATAACATCGCAGACTTCGGGAGACAGGTCAAACGACGTCAACTGCAGCCGCTCAATCTCCACGCAAGGAGGTGGAGGCTGGACAGGTTCGGGTGGAGGACCGTCCCCTGCTGCTGCGAAAGAAGATCCTCCCGAAGAGGCAGTCGGATCGGAGGATCGATGGCCATGTTGAGCAGCTCGGGATACCAGACTCTTCGTGCCCAATCCGGAGCCACAAGAATGACTTGGGCCCGGTCGCTTTTGATCTTCTTCAGCACTCTGGGCAGAAGAGGTATAGGCGGAAAGGCGTATAGAAGACAGCAACTCCACTCACGACGAAAAGCGTCGCCTAGCGAGTGCCGCCTTGGAAATTCCAACGGCAGAACTGCTGACATTGCGCGTTCTCGTCGGTGGCGAATAGATCTAACCAAGGCTCTCCCCACTGCTGAAAGAGACCTTGCACCACCTCCGAGTGAAGACGCCATTCGTGATCCATCATGCACCTGCGGCTGAGTTTGTCCGCCCTGGCGTTCAAGGAACCTGCCAGATGTTGAACCACCAGGGAAATGCCCTGATGTTCCAGCCATGTCCAGAGTCGGAGGGCCTCCTGACATAGGGTCCACGACCCCACCCCGTTTGTTGCAGTACCACATGGCGGTGGTGTTGTCCGTGAACACCTGCACTACTCTTCCCCGGACAGAGGGAAGGAATGCCTTGAGTGCAAGACAGATCACCCGAAGCTCCAGAAGGTTGATGTGGAGCCCGGACTCCGCCGGAGACCAGAGGCCTCTGATCTCCGCTTCCCCCATGTGGCCGCCCGATCCCAGAAGTGATGCGTTGGTCACCACCGTGAACTCTGGTTGAGGAAGGGAGAGGGATCTGCCGTCGACCCAATCCTGGTTCGTTAGTGACCACTGCAATTGGTGTGCAGTGCCCTCCGAGATCTGGACGCACTCGGACAGGTTCCCCATATGCTGCGCCCACTGGAACTTCAGGTCCCACTGCAGAGCCCGCATATGCCACCTGGCATGATCTACCAGCAGGATGCAGGAGGCCATGACGCCCAGCAGCCTCAGAGTCATCCTGACCGAAACCCGGGATAGAGGCTGAAAGATCGGAATCATAGCCCGAATATCCCGGACTCGCTGTTCGGGAGGATGAACCAGAAACTGTGTTGTCCAGAACCGTTCCGATGAAGAGGAGCTTCTGAGAGGGGGTCAGGTGTGACTTCGGCACGTTGATGGAGAACCCAGCGAATGCAAGAGGTCGGCCGTAGTCTGGAGGTGGGAGACGACAGCCTGGGGCGAGCCCGCCTTCAACAGCCAGTCGTCGAGATAAGGGAAGACTGGAACCCTTGATCTGCGCAGATGAGCTGCGACCACCGCCATCACTTTCGTGAACACCCGAGGGGAGCTGGTAAGGCCAGAGGGGAGCACAGTAAACTGAAAGTGCTTGTGGCCTACCGTGAACCGCAGGTAATGCCGATTCACATCCCCGTCCTGCCGGTGGGCCGGACGGGGATGTGAAAGTAAGCATCCTGCAAGTCCAACGCTACCATCCAGTCTCCAGGGTCGAGGGCAGACAAGACCTGAGCGAGCGTCAACATTTTGAACTTCTCCTTCCGGAGGAAGCGGTTGACGTTCCAGAGATCCAAGATAGGAACGCAGGCCTTTGTCCTTCTTGGGCACCAGAAAGTAGTGGGAATAGCAACCACGACCTACTTATGGGGCAGGAACGCGCTCGATGGCACCCTTGGCCAGGAGTGCCGAAACGTCCTGTTGGAGAAGGGCCAGGTGATCCTCCGACATGTGATGGTACTGAGGTGGCCTAGAGGGAGGGGTAGTCTCAAAGGGAAGGGAGTAGCCCCTTCGGACTATTTACAAAACCCACCTGTCCGACGTGATGGTGCGCCAGTGGGGGAGGTGATGGCGGATCCTGCCACCCACTGGCGTTTGGTGGCCGTGAAAGGTCGGACTAGGAGGGCTTGGAGGCTGCTGCAGAGGGGCAGTGGTGGACTGGCCCGCTCGCTGGCCCCCAGAACCACGGCTGTGGTTCCCATGTCCCCGGCCACGCTGGGGCTGAACAGCTTGTGCTGGCCTGTGGCTCTGGGCGGGACGTAGCGGGGCACCCCTTCCGTAGCCATGAAAGGGGCGAAAGGCAGACTGCGCAGGGTGGGTGGTGGAGAGGCCCAAGGACCTGGCCGTAGCCCGAGAGTACTTAAAGCGCTCTAGCTCGTTGTCTGCCTTGTCACCGAAAAGGCGACGGCCATCAAAAGGCATGTCCATAAGGGTGGATTGGAGATCCCCAGAAAAACCAGTCGAACGAAACCAGGCGTAGCGTCGAAGGGCTACTGACATGGAAATCGTCCTGCCAAGTGCGTCTGCGGTATCCAGTCCACAGCGGATGGTAAACTTCGCTGCGTCTCTCCCCTCTGCAACTGCACAGGAGAGTACGGCCCGGGCCTCTCCGGGCACTGGGGCAGCACCTGCGCCACCGTATCCCACACAGAGTGGGAGTAACGGCCCAAGAGACATGCAGTGTTTACCGACCGCACTCCCAAGCTGGCAGAAGCAAACATTTTCTTCCCAAGGTGGTCCAGCTGTTTGGATTCCCTATCCGGTGGTGCGGTAGGGAAAGCGCCTTTAGAAGTGGAGGCTTGGACCACCAAGCTCTCAGGGGTGGGGTTGCCTGGGGCCGGACGGTGGCGTCGGGCAATCATCCTGTCCACAGGAGCCCCTGTGTTGGGCCTGGACCACGTGCCCAAAAGGATGTCCGTGAGGGCTTCATTAAACGGCAGCAGGGGCTCTGAAGAGCACGCTGCCGGTTGAAGGACCTCTGTCAGGAGGTTAGTCCTGACTGCCACCGTAGGTAGCTCGAGGTGGAGAGCCTCAGCCGCCCTACGCAACACCACTGCATATGACGCTCCCTCCTCCGTAGCCACGGTAGGAGGAGACAACATGCCAAGGTCTGGTGAGGTATCCAGACCACTGGCTTCCCCCAGTTCCTCTCTCCAGTCCTGTTCATTAACCAACTGGTCGGTTAAAGGGTCCCCAGACTCCTCCCAGTCCTCCTCACCCTCCTCTGGCTGCCAGTCTGGTCTCGAAGAGCTAGGGTAGAACAGGGGCACAAAAGTACCCGCCGGCGTCGGTCGACGCCGGTCCGATTCTGTGTCTACCTCGAGGTGGAGGCCGGGGTCGACGTCAGCTGGGGACACAGCCGACGCCGGTGGCGGACGTGGTGCCGGTGGAATCAGCGCCAGGGGAGGCATAACGAGGTCAACCGGTGCCGATCCGGATCCAGGCCTGGCTCCAAGGGGACCCTGCGGCGCCGAAGCCGCTGACGCCAAAGGCCCAGGGCCCCCAGCCGAGTCCGTGGGGCCCGAAGGCGCGCCGGCAGAATCGGGCTGCCCAAAGATGGCATGCATCGCTTCGTAGAAAGCTCGAAGCTGGGCAGGGGTCGCCCCGGGTCCCGGGAAGGGAGGGAAGCTTGGAGCCGACCCTACGAGCTCCGCATCCCTCGTCGCGTCGGACGGGGAGAAGTCGAAGAGCGACGATGCTTCTTTGACTTCTTTTTGTGCTTCGACTTACCTGACCCCGAGTGCGAAGACTTCGACGAAGAATGGTGTTGGCTCCGCGATCGGTCCCTCGACCTCCTCCGCGACCGGGACCGCGAGCTACGCGGAGCCGACTGCCGGGCCTCAAGTAGCTTTCGGGACCGCTCCCGCAAAGACTTCGGGGCCATGGTCCGGCAGTCAGAGCATGACTTGGGGTTGTGGTCGTGCTCCAGGCAGTAGAGGCACACGCGGTGCGGATCCGTCACAGACATCAGTCGGTTACAGGAACCGCAAGCCTTAAAGCCGGGCATCCCTCGTGCACCAGGAGTCGATGGACTCAGAAAACCACGAAGTCGACAAAAGTCGAGAAAAGAAGCTCAGTCAAAAAATTGCTGGGGGTACCGCTCTCTCCGGATCTGCGCTTGCTGGCTCGGAAAAAGAAAGAACTGACGTCAGCGTGCGAGGGCGAGGGCGTCGTCTATGTAGCTACCACGACGTCATCCCGGCGACCACGACGACGAACGCGGAGTCGATGCCTGGGGGTAATTCTAAGGTAAGGAATCTATAACTAACTGTTTCTTTCAGATTAATAAAGTAGCAGAAAATCCACCAGAGGGACTGGACACTTCAACTTATGGATTTATCTTATTTGCCATGAACTAACAGAAATATATGCACCTCGCAAAATACATTCAATATATCCAAATATTACAAGACATATACATTGGAGAATTAAGCCTAACAGCAATCAATATTAATTTGTAATTTAGTCTTCTAGAACACATTGGTAGAAATGTTAGGGAAACTATTATTGAACCAAAAATGCAGTGTGTTTAATGAACACTGTTGCAGATGGTGTTAAAAAGATAATGACAGCCTGGTACACAGTTACCCACCATGGATAGACCAGAAGTCTAATGACTACTTACTCCTCTTGGAAAACAAGATCCTCAGAAGCTAAAAGAAATGGATACATCACTATCTGAATCCACAAGTTACAAAGTAAGTTATATTTTTTAATTAATAGTCGGATAATGTTGAAAAGAAACTTTCATAAAAGAAGAAGGTACCCCTACATACTTTTAGGTCCAAGAGGAGGGGGAAACAAGAAAAGCTAAGGAGAAACCTCTATCCTGACCTACTTTGCTTTACTATTGGCCTAAAGGCTCTTATTAGAGACATGTCCCCAAATTAACTTCTTACAACATGATTAGTTCATAGAACTGTGTTTTATTATTTATCAAAATATTTTTATAAATAATAAAACACAGTTCTATGAACTAATCATGTTGTAAGAAGTTAATTTGGGGACATGTCTCTAATAAGAGCCTTTAGGCCAATAGTAAAGCAAAGTAGGTCAGTATAGAGGTTTCTCCTTAGCTTTTGAAAAGAAACTTTCAGACAGAAAGACAATTTGTAAATAGTGCCAAGGGACACATTGTAGGCTTTATTTATCACCCCCTTAAACAAATAAGTTGAACCTATTTTAGAATATAAGGAGCACAGACAATAACACATTTCAAACATCTACATCCACAGGTAACAATTCTCTTTGTGCCTTTTGTATGAAGCAACAATTCATAAATCTCAAGAACATAGATTAGAAGTAGCATTTGCTAATATTGGACCTAAATCATTCATGAAGGCATGAGTTATGTAGTATAATTTAGACTTCTCACATTGAGTGGGTTGTTTTTGATAAATTTGAATGAATCTACAGTAAATATTGATTTACTATACCTAAAGGAATATATATTATTGATTGTGATCAATTTACTCATCAGAATTACATTAGTATGATATTCTCAAAAAAGGTACTTAAGAAGCATGGTTGTACTTCTACAACCAAAAGCTCTTCAAATACGAAGAAAACTGCCAAAGTATTAAATAATACGTGGATTTATATTGCATGGCTAATCACCCATGAGGGTCTCTAGGCGCTGTCCATAGGCATGGGGAGATTAAGTGATTTGCCCAGAATCACAGGATGTTGAACTGATGCCAAGACTCGAACCTGGATCCCCAGCTCCGAAGTCGGCAGATCTGGCAGTAAAGACACACCGGCGTAATGGTGAGATCGGATGAGTAAAAAGCCTCCCTTTAAAAATTGAAATGGAATATATTGCTATGCCATTGTCACTTGACATTACTACTTACAATTAGTAATGGCCAGCAAATGAACAACACTCAAGACAAAGTACTCTCTAGAACTCTACCAAATATACCCTAAGATCGGCTTCAACAAACAAGAACTGCCTCCACTTCGCAAATAGGTGAAAAAGTGGACATTCAAAAACATATATAATTTAAAAATAATACACAAGAAGATGCCAGTTGTATTTCAATGTTGACAACATGAAATTATAAAAGTCAGAGAAATTATTAATGCAACTTACAGTTGGAAACACAAATGAAACATGGCAACATGAAGTAACTGAAGAAATACCTCTGAAAAATGTATTTGCAGGTCCCAAATGAATCCTTAATTATTTTAAACAAGCATTTGCAATGCATTAGGTCTCACATTTACGCGAGTTTAAGCTATTGGCATTGTAAATGACAATGCCTATTATTTTTGTTTTTTAAAACATAAATAAAAGGCATTGTCCATTACAATGCCAATAGCTTAAACTCGCGTAAATGCGAGACCTATTGCATTGCAAATGCTTGTTAAAACTTCAGCACCGGCAAGACCCGGCCCACTTAAATTCCTTGACGACAACCCCCACACGGGCACGGTCGGAAGCGGGTTGCGAGCTGGCTTTAGACTGACAAAGAGACCATACTGGAAAGACACGGTTTTAACAACCTCGAATCCAGCGAGAACAGGCCCCGGTTAATGTTTCTAAGGAGTCCCGAGCTGAACTCTCCAATATGCCTGGCTCATGTGACCGTGCATCGCTGACCCGGGTTTCGGGCCTCCCTCCTCCCAGTAGCCTATTGAGCCACTATAATAAACACGCGCTGCTTGTGGCTGTAAAGATGTTCAGGACAGGCTCAAAATGTGCTTTCTCATATCCTAAAGAGATGCGAGTCAGCATAACCCTTACTCGCAAACCAAAGCTACCCATGGGGGTATCAACACGCATCCCTTAAACGTGATTTTAAAAACTTTGTGACTTCAAGTAAAAATGTAATAAAAAACCAAAACGAGGATGGTTTAAAGAATAAAAGCTTTATAGCGTTGCGCGTTCTATCATATTTTTAATTTCGTCTTCTATTATACTCCCTAAGTGCTAGTCGCTTCATGAAAAAGTCTCGACGTCGCCGCACAAATACACTTTCATTCAGAAACGATGAGCGGGGACTTTGTGAATGACGTCTGTCAGGAACGCACAATCTGATGAACAAAACTTTCCCCAAAACCTCCTCCTACTCTTAGCACCTTAAACCTAGAAGAGGTGACGATGCCCTACCTCTCCTTCCCCATCACAGCTATACACACAACTACATTTTCAGGGTTTGAATAACCTCCAGTGCGCATGTGCGGAAAAACCAAAACAAGGAAGGCTGTGGGCGTGTGGCACCTCCGGGGACAGAAACAGCAGGGGCTGTGGGTGAAGCGTGGAGACGGGCATACGGTCACTATGGCAACCAGCTTTTATTACAATAGCGAAGAGTTGGGGAGGAGAAGGGGAGGATTGGGAGGATTGGGAGGGGCTTCTCGTGTGGTGGCAGTAATTGAAGCCAGCTGATGTTTCCCGGCACATGGGGCTGCCTCCACCGGGATCAGAGGGGACAGTCAAGAGGCTTGACTCGCATGCGCTCACAGTGCAGGGTAAGGACTGTGAGTGAAGTCATTTCGTTTTGCCGCAGAAAGATGGCGGTTACCGGGAACCTCAGTACGGAGAGCCTGAGAGAGGGGAGTGCGGGCGGACGGACGAAAGGGCACGAACGGGAGTGTGGGTGGGGGGGGCCGAGAAGGACGGACTGCGGGAGGGGGGAGGCTGGGGAACAAAATAGTGCTTGAAGTAAAGGGGCCAGTAGCCGTGGCAGGATACAAATGACGACATGGTCGTCATGAGGCGGGACTAAGAAGCGTAAAACCTATCGGAAGGCTGCATTTAGGAAATAAGCCAACAACAAATATGGGCGGAGAGTGGGTGGAGCTTCCACAAAGCTTACACGCTATAGTGTATACTGCATGCCTCGCAAAGCGAGCAGCGCATGCGCGCTGCAACGCTAGGCGAGACCTAAAAAATGTACGATGCAAACCAAAGTGTACAGTGCTTCAAACAGAGGAACATCACAAAGTATTTTCAGAAAGCACCCTCATCCAAACAGTACATAATATTAATGGAGATACACTGCAGGCATCATAAAAATTCAAACATCAATAAGTGAATTTAAATACTATTCAACAGGTAAGGAAAATATCCCAACTTAAGTAATTATATCAGTTGCTTAACAGCAGACAAATAGTGGACGTTAAACTGCATATGTATGAAGAACAACTTCCTGTTATGATGTAAATGACATTGTCATAACCAACAAAGCTAGACTACCTTTAAATTTGGAAAATATATAAATGCTACTGTTACAAAATTAAGCAAGATCAACATAAAGCACAAGACTATTTATGGTTTAAATCTCTTTATTGCATTTCAATAATAAAACATATCACATAAGAGCATATCGTGAGCGTATCAATGCCTTAGCAAGAATCCATATACTCTTAGTGCGACATAAAACACAACCTCTCAGAAAAAACTTTACCACCACCCCCCTCCCACACACACCCACTCCCTCCTCACTGGGGTACGGTACTCACAGTGAATGCCTTTTACCCTGTGTGGTCTTGTGCTGCTCTTGAGGTTGCAAGTTAATTATTAGCTTTGGCTGGTGGATGTATGTCCACATCAGGTAATTGCAGAATATGGAGGTATCTAGGGCACGTGAGTTATCTAAATTCTTGGGACAGTAAAGCTATAAAGGGTCTCCAAATCTCCCTATATGTGTCATCGCTTGCGATGAGCGTGAGGAAACGTTTCTCCATTCTCAAGATATGCGATGAGCGGTATATCCAACCAAGCTGAGTGGGGGTGTTGGCAGAGCCCCAGTGTGATACTATGTTCTGGAGGGCGGCCCCCAAAACAAGCCCAATTTGTCTTCCTCTGCGGGATTTCAATGTAAATGTGAGGGCATTTGGTACCATTTCCCAATACCTTGTGAGTTTGTGGCAGTCCCATAGTAGATGAAGAAGCAACCCGGGGATCCAAATTCCCTCCATCAGTCTGCACTTCTGGCAGGGTTGCCTCTTTGGAGGCGGACCGGTGTGAGATTGAGACTGCCACTAAAATAGAAACATACACCAGTATGTAGCTATTTCTGTGGCAGTCTCAATACTCGCTGTGTTTCGTGCTGTGTGACATGCCCTGTAATATATCTCCTCCCACTCTTTCTACATCAGCTGTCGCCCTAGTTCTGACTCCCAGCGTCTCCTTCATGCTGTTTTAATCTGTGGGATAGTGTGTTGTAGTAGGCCATATAATTCAGTGATGAGGCGTTTATCTGAAGTTTTCATGACTAACCACTTCTTGAACGAGGTAAGGGGTTGGGGTGTGAGCCAGTGTCGAAGCTGGAGATAATGCATTCTTTTGGACTCCGGTAGTGTATAATCCATGTGCAGCTGAACAAAGGGGAGAAGTCCCTTCTTATCAAAGAGGTGACTGATAGAGCGGCATTGGGCTCGCAGCCGTTGTTGATATTCTTTCTGTTCGAGTCCTGTCGAAAAATCAGTGTTACCCGATATTTGCATTAGTGGGGAAGGAAATGTCGAGAGATCTTGGCTTTCTGACACTCTGTCCCACACCTCTAGCAGAGTTTTAGTATTCGGGGAAGAGGATAGGCCACATGGATGTTGCTGCTTTCACAGGAAGGGGACTTTCTACAAATGTATCCCAGCGACAACATGGTCTAAAAAAAGCCAGTGCTTTTCGGATTCCTCCCTGGTCCATTCCACCACATACCGAAGTTGGGCCGATTGATAGTAGTGGAGAAGGTTTGGGGGCACCTAAGCCTTGCTCTCCTGGAGATCTGTAGCTTTGTACGCGCCGCAACTGAGGTCACCTGCCCATCCACACAAAGCGATTGATCTCTCCTTGTAGTGTTTGAATCGTTCCTGTGGGAGGTTCTACTGGGAGGACCTGGAACAAGAATAGTATCTTCAGGAGGGTGGGTATCTTTAAGGCTGCCACGCAACCAAGCCAGGAGAGCCGGTAGTGTTTCCACTGGGCTAGGTTGCCCCGTATTTTTCGGAGTAGGAGATGGTAATTAAGGGCCGTAGTCTCTGCAATAGTGGTAGCCAATTGAACCCGTTAAGTAGGGGATGGACATAGTTGCCCATTGAATAGGATACTGGCTGGCGAGTCGCTCTGTAATCTCCGAAGGGATTGAGAGATTCAGAGCCTGAGACTTTTGAATGTTAATGCGGAACCCCGCCGTTGTGCCAAAGGTCTCGAACTCAGTCAGAGAAGCAGGGAGGGACGTGATTAGATTGTCCAGAGCTACAATTATGTCATCTGCATAGAGGCTGATGGTGTGTTCCTCACCACCAAAGATGACCCTTGAGATAGTGGGGCGATCCCTAATGCATTGGGCTAGGGGCTCCATACATATAGCGAATAACAGGGGTGAAAGCGGACATCCCTGTTGCATGCCTCTTTCGACAGGGAAGAGGGCTAAGGCTTGCCCATTCACCCTGACCACTGCTCTCGGTTGTCCATAATTACTGAGAACCCAGGCGTAAAAGCAGGCACCGAAGCCAAAGTGGGCGAGTGTCGCCTACAGATAGGGCCAATGCACTCTGTCAAACACTTTCTCTGCGTTGATGGCCAAGAGCATTATTTCCCTGTTGGAGCAGCCAGCTTTGTCAATCAAATGCAGGATCCTCTTTGTATTGTCACTGAATTGTCTGTGTGGAACGAAGCACACTTGGTCCAGGTCTATCAGCCCTGGCATTAAGGGTCCTAGGCGCGTGGCAAGAATGGTAGCAAACACTTTGATGTCCACATTAAGAAGAGATATCGGGTGGTATGAGCCGCATTGCTTTTTGTCTTTCCGTGGTTTAGGGATCACTAGAATAGCCGCGGCTAGCATAGAGGGCAATAGCGTACCTGGTCCTGTTATTGAATTAAAAAGTTGAGTCAGGATCAGGGCAAGGATGGGGCAGAATGTCTTGTAGAAAAATGCTGACAATCCTATGGGTCCTGGTGATTTAAGGGTATTCTGTCAATCTATTGCGGAGATTACCTCCTCTATGCGAATCAGGCGATCAAGACTGTCAGCCTGTTTTGGTGTCAGTCGGGATGTGTGTGCCTCTTGAAGGTAGAGACCTCGGCCTTTCGGCGCAAGAGGCTGTCAAGCATAGATGTCTTTATGAAAGTCCCGAAACATAGAGGCTATGGGGCTGTCTCCGACCACTTCAGTGCTGTCCCCAGTCAACAGAGATTCCACTCCTGTTGCCTGTCATTGTGCCCCAAGTCTATTAGCTAGCATCCTCCCGCATTTGCCCCCCCCATATAAAAGGAGTGCATATTCAGCTCTATCATTGTCAATCTCCGCAAGCTTCTCTCTCACAGCCCCCAGTTGTCTCCAGACACGAGGGGGTCCTGTGCGTTTATGTATATGTTCCGATTCCTGTGCTTGTTTGCAGAGACGGTCTCTCTTTTCCTGTCTAGTTTTATCTGCTGCTGGTACAGAAATCAGTTCCCCCCTAATGACTGCTTTTAAAGCATCCTAAAGGATAGTGACTGGGGTATTGGGCTGGTCGTTAATAGCTAGGTAGTTTGTTATTCCTTGGGTGATATGCTTCACCACTGTCAGCCTATGTAACAGGGTCACCCACATCCGAAGGGCGCATCCCACGGGTGGAAAATCTAGGATAAGGGACACTGCCTCTTGGTTCTATCTCTGTATCGGAGACTAAAAGCTGAAGTTTCCGTGCACCCAGAAAATAATCTCGGAGTGCGTATGTTTTGTGCGCATGTGAGTAGAATGTATAGTCCCGAATCTGGGGGTGTTGTGCGCGCCAGAGATCTCTCAAACCCATCTCTCGTAGCCACCGGGTGCCTTCCACAGAGAGTTCCCCCACAGGGCCAAAACATTGTGCTGAGCGGTCCATATCATTGTTGAACACTAAGTTGAGGTGTCCCCCTCACCCCAAGAGCACTAGTCTCTTCTGGGAGGACATCACCTCTGCGACCACCCGCCTCAGAAATTGTTCTTGACCCTCGTTGGGTGCGTGTAGAGAACCTATTGTAAATGTGTAAGCCCCCATACTCACAGAATGCGCTATAAGGCGCGTCCTAATTTCTACTAGTTGTGGGCCTAATTTCCCCCGGAATGAGTGGGAGAGCAATATTGCTACTCCTGCTATCTTAGAGGAGGTGGAGAAACTCTGCTGCGGTAAGACACGTGATAGCAGTTAATGCCAATCTGAAGAGATAAGATGTGTCTCCTGTAGAAGGCATGTGTCTGCACCGGACCCCTCCAGGTATGACAGGATGGCCCAACGCTTGGTTGGATTGTTCAGCCCCTTTTCATTAAGGGTAACAACCTTCAAATGATCGTGTGTGGGGTAAAGGGAATATGCGTTTAGGCTTCTCCAGAAAAGGTGTCCCCCTCTGTCTGCCAGTCTCTATGCTGTCTCAGACGGTGCTCATATGTGCTGAAAGCTAAATTGTAGCATGTATCTGAATGGCATGAGTACCCCCCCCGTGTAACACCAACAATAAACAAGAACAATATCATGAGAACTTCAGGTGTGACAGTCTGGCTAGAGCCAGGAGCGTCCCACTGGAAAGTTGGGTGAAAGAGTCTATACGGTGGCACAAGTACTCCTCCAACTGACCCCGTCCCTCCCGTCCCCCACTTCACCAGATGCTTTCAGGTGCGTTGCGGAGTGCTCATGTTGTTTCCAGGTGGTCTGTTTCAACGGACAGCGTCTCAAGTACAGCATTGCGCTCCATTGCCATAATCTCTGGGTCAGGCCGAAGTCCCCTGGATGACCTTTTACTCCTCTGCCAGCAAGGGCGTTGCAGAGCTGGCTTTCTCCAGGGGCTATTGCGTTGCTCTCCCTCTACGGACTCTTTGAGTTTCAGCACGTGGCAGGCCACCATCAGGGAGCGAATCTGGTGCAATGTGTCCTCCCATCAAAATCTAATTCTAAATAGGTGACCCCAGGAGTACAATAAACCCTGGTCTCGAAGATAGTTGGTAACTGGACAGAAGTCTCTCCTCTTCTGCATCGTAAGGACTGATAAGTCCTAATAAAGTAGCAGCGTGTGTCCTCAGAATTGCAGTGGATGTGGCTCTCTGGCCTTGCAAAGAATGCTTTCTTTGAGTTGAAAGTTATGGACACAAACTAGTATGTCAGCTGGACGGGCATTCCCAGTGCGTGGGAGACCCACTCTGTGGGCTCTATGAAGCTCCATTCCTCCGTCCGGTGTTGAACCTAAGATCTGAGTAAAGAGGTCCTTGATGTAGGCACATACGTACGTGTCTTCTGCTGTGGTAGGGGCGCCTCTGATGCGTATGTTATTAAGCCGTGACCTGTTCTCAAGGTCCTGAACGTGGTCCTGTAGTTCTGAGTGTTGTTCCCAGAGCCATAGTACCTCTTGCTGCTGCTGCTCCACTTCTTCATCGCGACTGGACTCACCATCCTCCTAAACTGAGACTCTATCTTCCATGTCCACAAGGTCTCGTCGGACCAACTTCAGGTCCTGTGACGGTTCCTTCTTGACCGTCTGGAGGTCATCTCTAAGAGAGGCAAATAATGCCGCTAGAAAGGAGTGCGTGACCGGGGCGTCTGGATCCTCTGCATCTGAAGAGGGCTCCTGTGAATGGGATAGCAGTCGATCTCCCTGTTGGTCTCCACCGAACACGGTCAGCATGTCTTTGAGGGTGAGCTACCTTACTGCCACCATAGTCACTCTGTGCTCCTCAAGGTGATCAATGCATTTTTGAGGTATGTGAGGTATTGGGCACTAAGTGGAGCAGAGGTTGTATCCAGGCTGAGAAAATTGCATGGCTGGTTCAGGGGCCCAGGGTACTATGCCCGCTTCTCAGACTACTACTTCTTTGATAAGGGAGCCATGAATATGCCTTGGCAGTATGCTCTTACCCCCTTTTTAGGTCGAGCCTCGAGTAGCGCGCAAGCGCTGCTTAGAGGCGAAGACTTAATGTAAGCGAGTTTTCAAAGCAGTCCAAGAAACGCTCGTGCGTCGTGGCTGGCCTTTTTGAGATGGGTACGCGCGGCAAACATGTGTTTCCAATTATCGTGCCCAGACGCGGGCGCGATAAGTGGAAACACATGTCTGCCGCGCGTACTCATCCAAAGGCCAGCCACGACGCACGAGCGTTTCTTGGGACTGCTTTGCAGGCTGCCGCGCTCGCTCGCCCCGCTCCATGTCGCCCGATGCGCCCGTAGTTTTCGGCTTCGCTCACCTTCTGCGGCTCACCGCTCGCGGCCCCGCTCCCCACATGATTTCCGTCGCTCGCCGCCTCGTTCCCATGTCTCCCCACATGATTTCCGTCGCTCGTTGCTTTTTTCACAGGTGAGTGATCTAGAGTTATTTGACCTCGAACACTGCAACCCCAGTACTTTCTTGGCAATGATTTATTCAAATCTCCTAGGTTCCATTACGATGGGTTGGGTAATACTGTGGTGGTTGCCTGAAATTGCACATTCAGCTAGTTGTTTCCATGAGCATGTTTTTTTGGCTTGTTTTTGGAAATTGCTGCCAGGGGAGACGAGGCACTCGAACTGTTCTGTGCTGTTTTTGTTTGATAAAATCATTCCTTCCTGTAAACGCTCTGGTCTCTAGGAGCAGAGGGCTCTGTGAGACCGTTCTAGAGCCTCCGGCGAGAGAAGCCCTCTAAAACCCTCTAAAATATTTGTTTTCTGGGTGACTGATCAGTTGTCAGACGTGAACCTGTAGGCTCTGTGTAACAGGAAGATTAGCTCTATTGATGCCTGAGCCTGTGAGATCTGTGTAACCCGAGAGACGGCTATAATGACGGAGCCTGTGAAATCTATGTAACTTGAGAGATAGCACCGATGGCTGAGGCGGCAGCCTGTGATATCTATGTAACCTGAAAGACAGCACTAGTGACTAAGCCCTGAGCCTGTGAGGTCTGTGTAATATGAGAGACCGGACTAGTGAGCCCTGAGCTTGTGATGTCTGTGTAACCTGAGAGACAGCACTGGTGGCTGAGGTGGGAGTCTGTGACATCTGTGTACCCTGAGATACAGCACTAGTGACTGAACACGGAGCCTGTGAGATCTGTGTAACCTGAGATACAGCACTAGTGACTGAACACTGAGCCTGTGAGATCTGTGTAACCTGAGCTACAGCACTAGAGACTGAACACTGAGCCTGTGATATCTGTGTAACCTGAGAGATAGC
The DNA here is from genome assembly GCA_963921515.1 of Calotriton arnoldi. Taxonomy (NCBI): domain Eukaryota; kingdom Metazoa; phylum Chordata; class Amphibia; order Caudata; family Salamandridae; genus Calotriton; species Calotriton arnoldi. The sequence continues at coordinate 6,410,257 of CAWUFW010000035.1, forward strand.
ACTGGTGGCTGAGGTGGGAGCCTGTGAGATCTGTGTAAGCCAAGAGACAGGACTAGTAACTGCACCCTGAGCCTGTGAGGTCTATGTAACTTGAGAGATAGCACTGATGGATGAGGCGGGAGTTTATGAGATCTATGTAAACTGAGATACAACGCTAGTGACTGAGCCCTGAGCCTGGGAGATCTGTGTAAACTGTAAGATGCTCTACTGGCTGTTGCTGTCATCTGTAACATGTATGTAACCTGGGAGGCATCTCTGCTGGCTAACGCCTCAACCTGTAAGAAATGTATAAATCTAAAGACAGCTCTGCTTGTATAAACTTGCATGGTAGGTTCAGAGTAAGCTTTCGGCTATCTCTGCCGGTGAAGGCCTGGACCTGTATAACCGTGTCATCGGAGTAAGCTTTGTTGGCATTGGCCTGATCTGGGGCCACTGGAATTATGCAATTCTGTGGCTGTGGCTTTTTTTTTGCATAATTATGGATTTGCCACATAATCCAGATCTGCAGATTTTAACCCAAAAATTTTCTCTAGCTCAAACCGATCAAAAGTTACTAAAAATGTTGCAGCATGTTTTCGCACACAGTGGAAAGCCCTTAGTGAAGGTTAACTGGTCATCTTACAGGTCCCTATTTCTGTATTTTTCTGTTAAACTGGTACTAATGAGGAGAAATCTTCCCCAGACAGTATTACCATTCCGTATAATACATGCGGCCCTGGCCTGGGCCTGGGCCTGGGCCTGGGCTATTCTATCTTTGTAACTGAGGGCTAACTCGAATCACTGAGCCCTGAGTCGCTATGATTTGTGTACAGGGTGAGCTTACTGCTAGGATACACCTGAGTTGTAATATGTGGTTAATCTGTGGGTAGTTCTATTGTCTGAGATTTAAGCCTGTATGATCGGTGTAATCTAGGGGTTGCTCCACTGCCTGAGGTCTGAGGCTGTGCATTCTTTGGGACCTGCGGGATAGCTCCACTGTATAAGGACTAAGCGGTCTGTCGTGTCTGTGCCTACAGAGAACAAGCGAAACCCATGAATATTTAGGGACCAGGGGTGCATAGTGCTTTAAAGGAACAGAGGTCCCTAAAGAGAACTTATCTAGGCGTTTTACTGGGAAAACAATTATGACCAGACATGCGGTCAATTTGAAAAAATACAATCACATTTATTAGACAATTTAGTCAAATCGGTGGGAGAAAACACAAATGACACAAAATTAAATGAGCAGAACAAAAACAGAAAAACTCAGGCAATAGTGTGTGACATAAGTCAAAACATTTAATTTATTTAATTAAATTTAAAGCAACACTTCTGCCCCTATGTGCCTTACTCTGTACATTATAATATGGGTCAGTGTGCGAGAGTCGACGTTTCGATCCTTACAAAATAACAGGATCGTCATCTGTGTCTGTGCCCTCAGATTTAAAACAGTGGGTTCTAACCTGTTGCCTGCTTCAGATTACCTTGGACAGGTTGTCAAATAGCCTCCTGAGACTGTGTGCGTCCCCATCAAAGGGTGCATTACACACCTGATTGGATGTCCTTGGATCACCACAGTGCTTAGAGACGCTGCAACTCGTCTGGAGCTAGGCCCTTCACATCAGCACTGCTTCCCTACTCTCGTCAGTGAAAATGTATTGGGGTACCAACATTATGTGTATTTGTAGGTCGAGCTTATCACTCAGGAGGATATCCTGCACCTGAAGAAGGACGGTGCGATCCTGGCTGGGACCTATTGTAAGAACCAGGTTTTCAGCCTTTTTTTGCGGGATTCAGGGACTGAGCTGGTGGCTCTAATGTGCCGGGGAAGGTCGTTCCAGGCTTTGGTAGCCAGGTGGAAGAATCCATTCTCGCCGGCTTTGGCTCTTCGGATTCGGGGTACATGGGCGAGCAAGAGGTTGGCAAAGTGGAGGTTGCTGCTAGGGGAGAGGATGTGGTCTTATGTCTAGAGCGGTCGACCTCGGTGCTGGGGAACTGGGTTCGAGTCTCGGCAAGGATGCTCAACATCATTTATTCTGGGCAAATCACTTAATCTCCCCGTGCCTAACAAAAACAAGCATTGGCATAGCCAATAGGTCTCGCCTTTGGGACCTTATAAGTTTTTAGCCATGCAACAGTTGATGTTATTGCACCAAGGATATTGTGCTGCATAACTAAATACTTATAAGGTCCCAAAAGCGAGACCTATTGGCTATGCCAATGCTTGTTCAGGTTGTCGCTAGCGCCAGTTCTAGGTTGCAATCTCAGGTGCCCTTTGGGCTCTCGCGGTGGTGCAGCCAATCGCGGCGGCTCCCTATTGTCCACAATGGGTGTGCCCACTAGGCCCCAGCTCCAGAAATCACTGTGTCCCGCGTCAAAGTTCGTACTGCTGCGAGGTAGAAGGTCAGCATTAGCTTTAGAGCGCAAGGGGGCGCAGCAGGGAGGTCAGCCCGCCTCATCTCTATCTGCTGTCAGGCCTGTAAATGGTGGTGCCCCAGGTCTACTATGCATGCCCCCGCTGTTTGAGGCCCTCAGTTACTCCCACATGGATGCAGGGAGTCCGGGAGCCGCGCAACATTTGAAATGCAAGGCCCCGGCCTGGTGCGTGGCGTCACTCGGCACTTACTTGGAGGGGGTTCGGCTCAAGTTAAGGGCTATATCGGCAAGGTCCGCAGCCTGCACCCCAACACCACTGCCAGGTCAGGCCTCTTGCTGCGGCGTCGGATTTGGGCTGCCCCGCCATCCGCAGTATGCTGCTTCTTTCCTTCTAGCCGCTCCACGCCAACAGTATCCTAAAGCCAATGGACCAACACCCTCAACACCTCCCCCCTGACACAACAACCAACCTTGAACAGGTTGTCAAGAACTTCACCACCTGGATCACCGACTGCACCGACAGTCGCCCCGATCAAACCCACCAAACTCAAGAGACCCACCAAACATGCCAGTTGGTACACCTCGAACTGGGAACCACAAAACGCAACTGTAAGCAACTGGAAAGGAAATGGCGTACCAGCAAGGAGCCTAGAGACCACACCACCTTCCAGACATCGCTTAACCACTACCACCAACTCCACAGCTCAAGAAACTCCACTGACTCCCCATCCAAAAGAGATGTCAATTCAATATGCTGACCCACACCGTCAACACCCTACACAATCAAGGATCAGTATTCATCAACCACCACTTGAGCTTACACCAACTTTCCAGACACCTACGCTCTGCCTCCCTCTCCCTCGCTCACACCCCCTGCATCCGCCGAAGCAACAGTGGAGGGTGCTCCTTCTCCTACCTCCCCGTGAAGTCCTGGAACAGCCTCTCCCTCCACCTCCGGACCTCACCCTCTCTTCAGAAATTTAGAAAGGGACTCAAGACCTGGTTGTTCAACGGATTACACCCGTGCAGCACGGCTCCCAGTGCCTGGATACCCTTGTGTGTGACTAGCAGCGCTTTACAAATCCTGTTTGATTGATTGATTAATATTTTACCGACTACACAAATGTTTTGGTAACCCATTCGCAAAAGGGAAGGTGATTCAAAGGGATCCATTCTCCTCTGTGAATGTTCCCAATTTTTTTTTTTTAAAGTAGGCTCTTAAAAAATGTTACATAAACTTTTCTTTTTTTGTTTTTAAAAGCATCCCGTTTTCCTAAAGGAAAATGGGTTACATTTTTTAAAAACAAATTGCTTTATTTAAGTTGACCTCAGCAGACCACCATAGCTGTTTTGGTTGCGATTCATAGTGGGTCGCAATTTGCAACCGGTATCATTAATCTTCAAGAGGTAGGTTGAAATTGTGACGCACTATGAATCGGATTTCTGCAAACCGACGTATTAGTACATATTTTGGTTTGCAAAAACAGTATGGATTGGGTATAAGTTGGTGTGCAAATTGCAACCACTTTTACCAGATCCATTCTTCAGTACATCTGACCCCAAATGCATAATTTTGCAACTGCCTGACAGATTGTCTGCTTACAATGCAATCTCATAGTTTGCAAATCCACAGGTCTTTTGCAAGGTCTACTACAGACTTTGAAGAATTCCCTTCCAGATAATTTATGGACATCACAGCTGTTGAATTTTCAGCATGAGGAGATTACAATTCTCCTCTATATGAGTACCAGTCGTTTGACAGCAAAGTGCCCTGTATGGAGCTCTCTTGAAATTTCCCGTCACCTGGTTTCCCATCAACGAAAAGTGGTACCTGGTTATATCACAGGTTCCGGAGGAAGACTGACTATTGTTCTGGCATTCCTTGTTGGCTATGTGGAGATCTGCTTCTAAAACAAAGGACTGATCATAATTGGCTTGACAGCATGAGCCAGCCGGTCCCTACATCTGCCCAGTGATTTCTTGATCAGGATGTCTTGCCTGATTCTACCCTAATGCCTATCCATGTCGTCATATAAGTGTCCCCGTTTGTATTGTGGTGAGAGCTACCAGCATCCAGACAGTCCCAGCTGAGGATATGTCTTCTGTCTCCTTCACACATCCTTCAGACTAGTTGGTGGTCCCTCTGCCCATCGGAGTGTTGGAATTCCAAGGAAGATGTACTCAGTAATGATAAACTGGAAACAGGATTTTATTTTTAAGGTGACACACCTTTACATGGCCCTTTGTTTCCAGCCAGTACCTCCCACTACTGGATAAGAAAAAGCCTTCCATAGTCAGTTCTTTGTATTCATCCGGACCTCTGAGGAAACTATGCAGCACGAAGTGGAAGAGATAGTTGGCTTAGAACTTGTGCTGCTGTTCCCCTCAAGGGTAGAGCCAAACCCAGACTACTGGAGGAAGCCATGCCATTATGCCATGCCTTCAACACTGGCCTGAAGGACAAATGCAATGCCCTGCTGACTATGACATGTTACAAGGCAGGGAAGCTTAGCCCCAAGCTATGTCTGCAGCCAGCCTGGGTGGCTGCTCCCAGACACAACAACAGCTGCATTACTTGGGGGTTGAAGACTTGTTGTTACCATTGAAAGGACAATGTCCATTAGTTGAGCTGACACTACCCCTTGACCCGCCTAACTTTGCGGTACCCATATTACTCTTTCATAAGTCCAAGAGGAAACTAAATGTTAAAGCAGTTAAATGGAAGAGGCGGCTCCACTTGGCTTTGAAACCACTGAATAATTGTGATACAACATACAATTCCTGGAGATGATTGACTTCGAGTTTCTGATAAACTCAGACCCCCCAGTCCAGGTGGCAGCCAGCTAATTCCTTGGGTGCCTAAGGTTCTGGAGCTTTTCAACCAACTGATGGCTAGGTAGTGATCACTAATGTGTTGGTACCTTGCTGCTGCCAAGGAGCCCACTTAAACCGCGTATTCATCTCCTTACCCCAGTGTCAAGCATGGCAGGAAGAGATGGAGATGCTGAGAGTTCCAGTCCTCCCACCCAATCCCTGGATAGAGGTTCCAACGAAGCAACGCGTCTTATGGAAACATGAGGGGCAAAAATGCGAAGGGAAAGAGACACAGGAGCTGGCCATCAGCGTGAGCAGGCTCAATCATGGGCTCTTCTTACAAGGTGTCTATGGAATCTTAGGTAGCACACTAAGAGCAAAGAAACGCAATGAGAAGGCTGGATAGTCATGAGGTATATGCACATTATTTGCGAGACAGATGTCATGACTTACCAAGCTCCAGGGCAGATGTAGCTTTGATGAGCACTCACATTGGTAAGTGGCAGAGAACTCGAGGAGCGGTTTGATCATAGCAAGGTGCAATCCGCTAGAATCACAAACAAGCACATAACCAGAGGGAGAACATTGATTCTCTAACCAAAGCACGAGACTGAATTTACATTTCGTATGCAATGCCGCTCTCTGCATCCAACATCTTAACTAAAAAACCTCTATAGCAAACCCTTGTGGGAGCAGTTTTTCATATTAAAACTATAGTTTTAATTTAGGTTGACTTTATGCTAGCATGCCAGGCCGCATTAGGCTGCCGCATTTAAAAGAGAGTGTGTTTATTTGTGTGAACGAACCCTACACATTCATATTTTCTTTCTGTTTCAGAAAATCATTTTAATTAAGCTGCAAAACATGATCTCTACTTGCATGTAACAAAATAATGTTTCATTAGCTTCCCTGCCTGATGTTACAACATATGCAAGGCCACTTAGCTAAGCCTCTGTAAACATCTAAATTTAAAGAAGAGCAGCTTGTTGTTTCAGTTTGTGTTTTTTATTAATAAACGCATTGGGGCAGATTTTCAAGAATTCATGCAACGCAGCAAGCCACCTTGCTGCGCTGCTAGGAAAGGACAGGAATGTGCTGTATTTAACATTATACCGCGCATTATTTTCCTTGAGTTCACTCACAATGTGCTGCCTAACGCCAACGCAGGCACCCTTGCACCATGGTGCAAAAGTGCCTGCGTTGTAAGCAGGATTGTTTTTGTGAAGGAAGGGACACCTTCCTACACAAAAACATCTGAAGCATTTTCCTCTTTCTATGTGTGCTGCAGAATGCGGGAGGAGGAGGACTGAATGCTTGGTACAGTTCTACAGGTAGACCAGACTGGCTCATTTATAGAAGAAGTGAAAGACCACCCTGTATCATTTTTGGTTCATACAGGTGCTACACGTACCTCAGCTAGACCAGTGGAAGTTTCTAACCTACCCCAGTCAGGAAAAGAAGTCCCAGTTGCAGACATTTCTAATAATCAAGAGGCTAATTAGTTGTCAGCAAACATTCTAGTGTAAATAGGAAAAAACAAATATGAATTCATGATTGGTAAAACTTAGTCTACTAAATTTGTTGCATTGTCTTAGTCTAGTAAATTTGTTGCGTTGTGACCTATTGTGTAAAATTAATTGTTTGATTTATTCTGAACTAGATGGTGTCTGAGTTCAGACAAAGTTCAGACAAAGGATTCTGATGCACAATTTAAAGGGAATTCATAAGAAGTGAAAAGTGGTATATTTCTAGTACTCACAGAAGATACCATACATCCAGATTTAAGACAGACAGTGAAAAGAGAGGTCTTTGTGTTTACTGGAAAAGATATTCGACTAATTAAAAATGCAAGACCAGTGCAAATTTCAATAAACCAGATGCAGTACTTCCCACGCATTCCCCAATATAGACTTTCTCGAGAAGCTGGGGAAGTGATTTCACCCATAGTGAAAGACTTAACCTACCTGCCAGCAAGATCCACAAGCAAAACACACTCTCAGGATCTATGCAAAGAGCTATCCCCTTTCTTCAGCACAAGATCAGCAGCATCTACAAAAACCTCAAAACCCAACCAGACCCTTCCACCCTTGCAGCCCTCCTACACACCGTGACCGCTCAAGAAACCGCAATGACCAAGCAGTCCATGCACTCCGGAGTAACCTCGGATTCCTGCTCTCCCCATGTCTTCATCAAAGGAGTGGATACTTTCAGTGCAGCCCTCACCCCAATCCTGTATGATTTTAGCATCATAGCCACCTACCCGGAAGCCTGGAATCTGGCACAGTACTCATCCTCCCAAAAACCCCTCAGCAGATCTGAAGACTCCAAACTATACAAACCTCAGCTGACATACTCAACCTTAACCTCCCACCCAGAACTCGCATGACCCCGCACCTCAAAAAGCTCCACTGGCTCCAAATCCACAAACAGCGACTCTTCAAATTCCTCACGCACACATACAAAGCCTTACACAATATTGGCCCCATGTAACTCAACAACCGCATAAACTTCCACACACCTACCAGACACCTCTGCTCAGGCTGACTCCTGCTTGCACACACACCCGGCATGTGCTGAAACCAGATCTGGCACTTGTACCTTCTCCTGCCTCCCTCCTAAAGCCTGGAATGAGCTGCCACTGCACATCAAAGCTACCTCCTCAGTTCTTGAATTCCGCAAGAAACTGAAGACCTGCCTCGTTACCTAGCCCTTAACCTAGGTCTGCCCATTATGCTCCTGCTTTAGCGCCAGGATACCCTCTAGGGTGAGTTGTGCGCTATACAGATACATATAACCTGTGATTGAAAAGATGGTACAGCAAGTCATTTTATCGGTGTAACAAACCTATAATGGGCTTGCACAAACCGAATGGGAAATAGAGAACAGTTCAAGATTTGAGATACATTAATGAGACAGTAGTTCCATGTTGTCCCGTGCTGCTGAATCCAGCAATGATTTTGTTTCAAATTCCAGTAGATGCAAAGTGGTACAGAGTGAACTGATTTGTGTTCTGCACTTTTCTGCATTCTTCTACATGAAGATAGTCAATATATTTAGCAGAGTTCAAAATTAAAATTAAAGTTCTATTGTGGGCCGAATCCCACAGAAGTATACTTAGAATCCTTCAATTTTTAGCCAGGTACTTAAAAACGTTTTGGAACATTTGGAGTTGCCTTTTGAGTCAGTTTTCATAAAATACATTGATAATTTGAGGATTGCAGCAAAAAAGAGCTGTAAGTTGGACACCATTGCATTACTGAATCATTTGGCTGATAATGGGCATAAGGTTCCTCTCTCAAGGTAACAGTATTGTCAGACAGAAGTTATTTATCTGGGACATTAAATTCAGGAAAGGAGTAAGGAAAGTGTCCCAGGATCATATTTCTGCAGTTTTGAGTATGAATCCGCCAACAACACAGAGATAAGTGGGAATGGTTCTAGGAATGGTGGGCTACAGTCGCAAGTGAATTCCAAACTTTTCCTTAGTTGCAAAAGCATTACAGAGATTGACACATACTGGTACCATGGAACAACAAAAAGTATATGGAAGCCTTTTTTAGGAATGCCATATTACGAAAACAAAAGCATTATTTATTTTGTCATGAAAAAGAAGATTACTTACTTTCTGTTTGGCACAAAAGCATGGAACTAAGAAAAGACCTACTGCATATTTTTCAGGAACACTAGATTCAATTGCATTGGCTTTGCCTGGGTGCCTGATATCGGTTGCTTCCACTTCAATTGCCATTACCCAAAGCGATGCATTCGTCATAAGTCACACGCTAAACATGTTAGTATCTCATAACCAGCACAAAAACTCAACATATGACCAATTCGATATTAACTAAATATGAATCGGTGATACTAACAGCACCAAATATATCAATAAACAGATCTAACATATCAAATCTTGCAACTCTTTACCACTTCCAAGTGATTGTAAAAATTGGGATGATGTACAGAATGTGGAAGAACTTGATTGTGTGGATGTGACAGAATAGTGCACCTAACCAAGAGCCTATAGTTGATATGTACCACTCGCTTTTGACTGATTTGGCTTTTTTTGTGGATGGCTCATGCTTGAGAGACATCCAAGGCAAATTATGGAAAGAATATTCAGTTTGCACATTGACATGCATTGTTGAGGTGTCATACTTTTGCAATGTAACTCTGGAACCAGAGTCTAGATAGATTGCCATTACAAGATCTTACTGCATAGTTAAACATGGTTGAGCACTACAATATACACTGATAGTTAATATTGTTTTGGTGTGGTTCACAACTTTGTCCAGTTGTAGGCACAACGTTTCATGACCTTAATTGGTACTCCAATTAATAATAATATTAATAATAATAATTCCATTTGTAGAGCGCCTGGTTACACCCAACGGTGTGTCCCCGTGCTAGGATCCAGACCCCCCCGAAGGAGAGCAGAGATAGCACCTAAGGGAGAAGGAGGAATACAGGAAAGCATATGGAAAATCTCGGATTAGGGGTAAAATAACAACGTTTTTAGATTTTTACGAAAGATGCTCTCAGTGGGTTCAGCTCTCAGGGTTAGCGGTAAGGTGTTCCACTTTTTAGCTGCCAGATAGCCAAAGGAGCGCTCTCCCATACTGGCCCTTTGGAATTTGGGCACTTTGACAAGGTGGGTTCAGTCGACCTCAGATTACGTACAGGAATATAGGGGGTTAGCGGTAAGGTGTTCCACTTTTTAGCTGCCAGATAGCCAAAGGAGTGCTCTCCCATACTGGCCCTTTGGAATTTGGGCACTTTGACAAGGTGGGTTCCGTCGACCTCAGATTACGTACAGGAAAATAGGGGGTTAACATGGGGTGGAGATAGCTTGGACCTCTACTCCACAGAATTCTGTGGAAATGGCACATGGCTTTAAAGATGATCCTTTTTTCCACTGGCAACCAGTGGAGGGTGTCCAGAGCTCTGGAGGAGGATGATCTTCTGGGAAGATTCAGGACCAATCAAGCGACCACATTCTGGATGCGTTGAAGTTTGTTGAGACATTTTTTAGCTGCTCCTAGATATAGTATACTATCGTAGTCAATCTGAGATGTGACTAGAGCATGTACAAGAGTTTTTCTGGCCATGAGAGGTAGAAGGTCTAGGATTTTTTTTAGGACTTTAACAGTCCCAAAGCATTTTCTAGCTACTTTCCTGATTTGATTGTCAAAAGAAAGTTTTGGATCAAACCAGACCCCAAGACTTTTGGTTTCTTCTTTGGGGGTAGGGGTCGGCCCCAAGGTCTGGGGCCACCAGCCGAAGACCAGATTGAGGGGGCTTTCCCCAAGATCAATACTTCAGTCTTATTGCTGTTCAATTTAAGGCAATTGTTGGACATCCATGAGGCGAGCTCCCCTAAACAAGAGGGGAACTGATTGGCAGCTATCTCCGTGTCCTGAGATAAGGTGACGATCAATTGCCTATCATCCGCATAAGATACAATGGTTACTTTGTATTTTTCCACAATACCTTCAAGGGGGCCAATATAAAGATTGAAGAGTGTGGGGATCAGTATCGAGAAGCTGAGCCCCCATTCCCACAAAGCCTTAGTCTATGAAGGAATAAGTTATGGGATACAGTGTCGAAAGCTGCACTTAGGTCCAGCAGGACCAGTGCAGCAGTATAGCCTTCATCTGCACTTTTCCGCAAGGTTTCAGTTGCAAGAAGTAAAGCCGTTTCTGTGGAGTGGGAGGCTCCGAAGCCAGATTGAGAGGGATGAAATAAATTGTTGAGATTAATGTGGCTCACCTATTGGGTGTTCACCACTTTCTTCGCGTTTTTGGCAAAAAAAGGCAAGAGCGAGATTGGACGTAAGTTGTCTAGCAGACCTGGGTCGGTGGAAGGTTTTTTTTCCCAAAGGGAGAACTATTGCTTGCTTCCACTGAACTATGCCGTAGCGAAAGGATATATCTATGAGTTGTTGGACATTGGGCAGAATAGCGTCCATTCCTTGCATCAGGATTTTAGGCGAGGCTGGATCCAGGGGGGAGCCAGATTTGATGCTCATGGCCAGACTATTAAGATCATAAAGCACAGGTTTAAATTCAGAGAGATCAATCCCCTCAAAAGAAGTATCGTAGAGGGTGTCAAGACTGATACCGCTACGTGCTTCTGACGGGAACGTGTCGTAGATCTTTGCTACTTTAGATGCAAAGAAGTCAGCGATAATATTGCAGTTCTCCAATGAAGTAGGTGAGGGGGCCATAGTGCGGTCAAGGATTTAAGTATGAAAAACAGTTCTTTAGATGAGTTGTTGGCTTGCTCAATTTTATCTGTGTAAAAGGCACGGTGTGTTTTTCTAATGAGTGCGTGATAGTGCTTTAGGTCATTCTTATAGATAGTTTTACTCGTGGGGTGTAGTCCTTCCTCCACTTACGCTCAAGGCATTTACACGTTGTTTTGGCTATTGTCAGAGTTTCATTAAACCAGGGCACAGAATTCTGCAGACTCTGTGTGTTGTGGGTGGTCCACGGGGCTATTTCGTCTATGGCTCCTAGAATCCATTTTTCATCTGAGTTGGCTATATTGATGTCATCTCCTAGTTAGAGATTGGTGCTCAGAAGAGTCTGTGTAAAGATTTCAGTATTGAACATAGTCCATTTCCTACGAGTGATCCTCTGGCTCGACCTGGAGGAAGGAGGAGGTCTGGTGAGAGGAGTAGAAAAGGCCACCAAATGGTGGTCTAACCAAGGGACTATAGTCGGGGTGTCCACTTCAATCTCCAGGAAATTGGAAAATATTTGGTCTAGTATATGTCCTAGTTGATGCGTGGGGGTATTCACTTTTTGACTTAAATTCATGGAGTTAAGTTCCTTACATAAGGATTGTGCTTCCAGGTTAGAATTAGTGTCAAAGTGCAGATTAAGATCGCCTAGGATTATCAGACTGTTGTGGCGCAGTGCTGGTTGGACAGTGTTTTCAGCTAGTCTGGATATAAATTTAGCGGCAGGTACCGGAGGCCGGTAAATCGGGAAACCTGCTAGAGCATGGTCCTCTACAGCAGCTAAGGTGAAGAAGATGGCCTCTCAGTTTTCAATGTTCGCGGCCTTGATGGTACATTTGAGGGAGAGTTTATAGATAATTGCTATTCCACCGCCTCTCTTAATAGGGTGGTCATGTCTTAGTATTCTGTATTCTTGAGGTAAGGCATCAAGTATATCGGAGGATGAGCACTCATTCAGCCAGGCTTCTGTCAGAAACATGGCATCGGGCTGTTTTTCCATGAGACACTCATAGATTTCGTTTTTATGTTTAGTTAGTGACCGGCAGTTAATGAGTAGGGACCTTAATTTGTGCTTACTAATGGTCGTTTGCTCTATTTGATACGGATTAAACTTGCAGTGTGAGCATTTAAGCAGGTCGGCCTCTACAGCCAGCTTATGCCGGCATGCTTCAGGGATGTCAGGCGCTGGGTTCGTCAGTTGTCCTGCAGAGTATTTTAGAGGCTGACCGATAGTGAAACTGGCAGGGGTTCTGCCCCCTGGCCCACGCGGACAGGTGCAGACGGGCTTGCCGTTGGTGTGCCTTTGACGTTTCGCACCGTTGCTATTCTAATGTAGACCGCCTCCGTGGGAGAAATGGCTCTCTAATTTTTGATTTGTTACATGGTTTGAAATTGCAATCAAGAATTGCAGGGGTGAAATGTGTAGCACATGGTCATGGTGGTGACACAGTAACTTTGGGCAATACTTTTGCTGACAGAGTTGCAAAGTATTATACAATGACTGGCACCATAATGTTTATGGAGACAGATGAACAATGAGACAACAAAGTCAAACATGTTCTTACATGTATGACAATACAGACATTAGATGAGCTAAAACATGTACAAAATGAAATGTTAGATTAGGAAAACAAAAAGTTGGAAAATGCAGCATGCAAGCAAGATCAAATTGAGTTTTGGAAATGTGATGATGGGAGGTTTGTCTTGCAGAATTAATTGCTACCCCAAATGGTGAGACTTTTTTCATGTACCTACTCATGTGGGACCTGATGGGATGGTGAAAGTTTTCAAAAGGTACTGGTTTAATAAGCTTTTCAGAACATTTGCAGAAGATTTCTGTCAGAGATGTATAGTGTGTCAGAAAAACAATGTTGGAAAGAAAACATTTGTCATTTATATATTTCAACAGGATAGCGCAGCAATATTTGAATAACAACAAAAGCCCAGTAGCAGTGCATTAGCATAACATAGACTGAGTTGATAGTGGAAATGGCTGGAGTATACTGTGGCTGCTGTGGATCAGCATGGATGTATGCAATATGGTTGCACCGCTGATGTGTCGCTAGTCATAGCGCTTATTTGTGCTATGTAGAGTAACCGTGAACAGCGGGAGGAGGGTACAACAAAATGAAGGCAAAATAACTTGACTGAGGGGTGGGGTGATTGCCCGTGACCTAAGTGCAAAAAATGTGACTACCGTTGAATAACTGCTTGTGGAGCATGTTAGGGTACTATGACCTGCCAAAACGAATGGGGGTTTGGAATCGCTATCCCAATTGCAGCTTCCCTTTGATGATGAGGGATATGTATTGGACTTTCTAGGTTTCCAACCATTCCTTCTCAGACAGGGCCTGTCCCAAGTCTTCCTCCCAGTGTTGTCTCAGGGGGGGTCAGTGGAATCGCAGTATGTTGACGAAGGGAGGAGGCAAACCAGCGTATCAAGTGCCCCCCTGTACCCATTATTTATTTTTTTAATAAATATCTTTATTGCATTTTTCAAACTTTTTCCAGAGTCACTAGTAATAGCATGTAGATATGCGTTAGGGGACAATTCACTTCACATTACATGATAAGAGTTTTCGTTTTTCGCCGCTTATACATGTCATACTGAGTCCGATGTTGGTTCCATATATCAGGAGAAACAGCTATTCCATGTGTCCTCTGTGTGCTACTGTCGCATATCAATGTCCAAGAAATTACATCTACAGGTCCTTTAGCAGAGCACAATATTTATCTCGTCTACTTTGGTATTATCCTTTATCCTTGCGCCCTATTAGGAGTACTTGTGAATATCTACCTCTGAACATGCCATTAGAGCAGAAGGAGAATGCAAAACAAGATACAGTTTCTAAATAAACAAAATTAACAGTGCCATCATCTACTTGCCACGCCTGGGTCAATGTGTGTGCAATGTGCGTGTTTCGTTCCCTATGCCTCCCTTACAAATTTCCTATTCCCTCCTTGCCATAAGAAACTCTTCTTGGGAGACAGTTAGGCGTCTCCCTTGGTGCTAAATGCGTACTATGTCCCATTGTTGGCCCTCGGTCTTAACCTGAGTTTGGAGTATTATGTATCTGTATATCTGTGCCCTCATCTCCCCTATCACCCTCCTGCCATGAATTATTTCTGTCTTCCCTGTCTATACGCGTTAATTCCATGAGTATAGTGTCCCAATACTGTGCAATTGGGTATTTGCGTAACCCAGCTATTTCCTCTCTATGCAGCGATGTACTTTCTGCTTGTGCCCACACTAAAAGTGACTTTTTCTAACTAATAACAACAGGGGGGTCAATGTGTTTCCACCTCTTGGTTATTAGCCGCTTTGCTACAATCAATCCTAAGTCAATGAATCTAGAGGTGACCTTGTTTTTCTTAGATCGGGGATAAAGGCCCAATATGCAGACTTCCCATGTGAGCGTTATTGACTTGTCAGTACATGTTGCGAGTGTCGTGGTAACCGCTTGCCAGTATGTATGTAGGGTGGCGCAAGACCACAGCCCCCTGTACCCATTATTTGGAGGTATTGCAACAGGTGGTGCGAGGGCTGTTCCATTGTGATATTACCCCACTTAGATGAAAGTGAGGCTATGATCGCTCGGTGTAGTAGAAAGTGCCCCGGGGGTAGACCGTCCTCTGAGATTAGATCTGTGTAGGGTATCAAGGGGCCATCTCTAAAAAGGTCTCCGGTGTCATGTATATCCGCCGCCTCCCAACCACGCAGCTCTGCTGTGATGGTGCATGAACCGCCCCTCGGTGACCCCAGCAGGGGAATAGCAGGAACATATGGCGTGGTAGTGCGAGTGATGTATAAGCTTTTACGGTAGCATTTGAACGCTATGGAGAGCAGTAAAGAGTCCGCCTTACTGAGCCTAGCGCAGGGGTGAAACATGCGGAGCAATGCATGAAGTGACAGAGGAGGTTGCAGTGTGGCGGTGTCCGACAGGTGCTCTGAGGCCAGCCATCTAGCCACCCATTGTAGTTGGGCTGCTAAATAGTAATGTTCGAGGTTAGGCACCGGCAGTCCGCCCTGTCCCGCAGGCAGGTATAGCTTCCTGATGGAGACCCTATGCCTGGACGTGCCTCAGAGAAAGTCCCTAACCTTAGTCTCCAGTTTGTTGAAATAGGAGGGGGGAATGTAAAGTGGCAGGGTGGCAAAGTAATAGAGAAGACGTGGGAGAACCACCATCTTTACCAGGGCCACTCTACCCGAAATAGACAAAGGGAGAGTCTTCCAGAATGTCATCTGTGAGTAAATAGAGGAGGTGGCTCTAGTAATGTTTCCGTCAAATAGGTCAGATTGGGAGTGATATACGTGAACACCCAAGTATTGGAAAGTACCTGTGCACCAGGGCACTGGGATCCCCCCCCACCCAATGAGTACCCTGGATCTGGAGTAGATGGCGCGAACGGGAAGAGAGTGGACTTAGTTGCATTAACCCTGAGGCCTGAAACTGTGGTGAATTGTGACAGTGCTGCGTCTAGTGTTTGGGGGATAGCGTGAAGATCTCTGGCATACAATAAGAGGTCATCGGCATATAAAGAGATTGTATGTATGTTGTCGCCCAGGGGAATGCCCATGTCCCCGGGCACGTATGAATGCTGCTAGGGACTCCACCGCTAGGTAGAAAAGGAGTGGGGAGAGTGGGCAGCCCTGACGGGTCCCGCGGCCCACCTGGATGGAGTACGATATATAGGGTCCCATTTTAACTCGGATCATTGGATGCTTGTATAACAGCCGAACCATGCTGAGAAAGTAGGGGCCAATGCCAAACCTTGGTAGCACAGCGAAGAGATAGTCCCACTCCAGGGAATAAAATGCTCTCTCAAGGTCAAGGACAAGGCATTCTGAGCGAGGCCAGTTCAGGAAGGCATACTCAGCTATTCTAAAGTAGTGGCGGAGATTGAGTGCGGTATTCCGGGCAGGAACGAAACCATTTTGGTCCGAGTGTACCAGGAGGGGCACAAGAGGGGCAAGCCGATAGCGACTGCTTTTGCAAGGACATTGTAGTCGGTGTTGAGGATCGCCAGTGATCTATAAGACCCTAAGGCTGTGGGATCCCTGCCCGGTTTCAACAGGGAGACAACGTTGGCTGTACAAAGAGAGGGAGGAAGAACTGCATTGTCAAGCGCTGCTGTATAGAGTGCGTGTAAACGGAGCACTAGTGTCTCTGCATAGGTCTTGAAAAACTCTGTAGGGTACCTATCAGGGCCGGCGTTTTACCAGATGCAAGGGACGTTAGCGCCTCCCTGACCTCCGCCGATAAGGGGGAATCCAACTCTAGGAATTGGTCAACGGATAGAAAGGGTAGCTGCACAGAGTCCAGGAACAAGCATATTAGTTGGGCATCCCTGTGCGCGCTAGATGCGTATAATGTGGTGTAATGTTTGGTCATGGTCTCGTGTATGTCCCTCTGCATGTATTTCATCTGACCAAGCTCATCCCTAATGGCTTGTATGGGATGATGTGGGTGCTCCTGTCTGATAAGGTACGCAAGCAGTTTGCCTGCCCTGTCTGATGTGGCATGGGTGCGGACAGAGTGAGCCAGGTAATTATGACAGCGTAGCTTTTCCAGCAGTTCTAGACAGTCTGCCTGCAGGGCCGCAAGCCTGGCCCATGCCGCAGGATGAGTGACTGACAGTGTTTCCCAGTGGGGGTGCTCCCGTTCAATGGAGGCAAGCGAGGTATCTAATTGCTTACGGATGCACCAGGTTAGACCCAGGCAGTGACCTCTTGTATTGGCCTTACAGGCCTCCCACTCTACCAGGGGGGAACCTGTGCAGCCGACGTTATGTGCAAAATATTTGGCTACTGCGGTCTCAAAAGAGCAGCGGAAGCACTGGTCCTCCAGTGCCGCTGTCTGTAACCGCCAGGCGAGGAACGAAGGTGGTCCAGCCTCCCAACTGAGCGACATGATCTGCAGATTATGATCCGAGTGAGTGCGGCCTAAATAGCTGGTGTCACTAATCAAGGGGAGTAGGGCTGGTGATGCCAAAATGCGATCCAGCCGCACATGGAGATTGTGGACAGGCGAGTAAAAGGAATATACTCTCAGGTCTGGATGACGCGCACCCCAAACATCTATTAGGAACCAGTGTCCTAGCCAGGCGCGCAGGGCCTGAGCATTAGACGAAGCATTGGTACGAGTAAGAGGGGGGAGGGAGCGGTCAATTGAGACATCGAGGACCAAGTTGAAATCCCCGCCTAGTAACCAAGGGATACCACCCAACTAATTTGTCAAAACGAGTCTTGAAGGAAAAACAGCAGGTCCCTTCACAAGAGTACAGATTTATTTTGTAGTAATTCCACCCAGTAACGAACTGAAATATATATATCAAAAACACTATGCTAATATGGCAATCTCCATTCTATGTGCGGTCAGCCATTTAATACATATAGGGGACTTCAAGTCAAATACGAGATGTCTAACTATATATTGGCTGCAACAAAACTGGTCATGTTTGGTATCAAACATGTTGGAATCCTACCTCAACACCAATTCCAGTGTTGGATGTAGGATCTCATGTACTGGGGGTTCCCCTAGGGTACCCCCCTGTATTCCCGGTACCAGCCTTTCAGGGTCTAACAGCAAGCTAGTGCTACTGCCGACCAGAGACATGATTTGTCCTCCTGCTGCTGGGCTGAGCTCGAGCAGGAGAAGGTAGAAAAATAGGTTTCCTGTAACGGGGAGGTGTGACCACCTACCAAACACGACTTAGTGTATTGGGCTGGGGGCACTTGCCAGCTCCACCAGACTGCTCTGAAGGGCACATTTGGTGCTTTCCTTGAATACTCCAGTTTGAGCCAGTTCAGGGAGCCTTTGGCTCCCGCTTTGGCACGAAACTGGACAAAGGAAATGGGAGTATCCTCCCCTCTGTCCAGCCCCTCCTTTGGGAGGGATCCCTGAATCGTCCCAACCCTTTCCCTAGGGTACTTAAGGGCTTACCTGTGGGTGGCTCTTCAGATTCGTCGTGGGACAAGATTCAAATCCGAAACCACTTCAACTTCAACCGTCTGGGCACTTTGGACTTCGTTGGATTCGCCTGGAACCGAGACTGCATCAAGGAAGACTCCTGCTGCTCCTGGTCTTTCCGTCCCGACAGTCTTCTGCGTCATCTGTGCCTGTGCTTCATCCAGGTTCTTCTCCAGGCTTGTGAGCATCAAAGCTGTTGCCAAGGCTTGTTGACTCTGTCCTCCAGAGATCTTTGGGCTACAAGAAGCTCCAGCCTCCAACATTTCTTCCTGTCAAGATTGTTGTCCTCACCGCATCCTCTGCACCGTGGGACTGCATCTTTGGTGAGCTGCTCAAGCTCCTCTTGCGACTCCTGTGCCTTTGGCCTATGGGTCTTCTTGAGGGTCTACTTTGGCTTCAGTTGGCTCCCCTGCTTGCTCGGGCCTGCTCTGACTCTCCTGCACTTGGTGAGTCCCTCATACCTTGCTGGTCCCAACACTGCACCTTTTTCTGTTGCTCCTGCCAGGGCTTGTTGGTGCTCCCGCCGTACACGGACTCCCTGGTTCTTAACTTCTGAGGTGGAACAGCTCGTAAATTGCTCCTGGTCTTCCACAGCATCACCTGGTCCTCAAAGCTGCAGCGACATGGTCTCTGTTATCACTCCTGTATCTTCTGTCATCAGTGGTCATTAGTCTTCCGTGCCTCCTGATCCCTTCCTTGAGGCATAGACTCTGTCCCTTCTGCTTGCAGGTACCTCTCTTCAAGAATGCATCCTTGGATTCCACCGGACTATTTCACCTTCTTCGCCAGCGGCATCTTTACTGAAGTTCTCCATTGTGGTCTACGGCAGTTTCCGACGTCACATCGAACCTATGCACCCGGCTTCCATGGTGTAGGTATTCTGGTTCCTGGGGTATCCATGGGTGGGGCGACTTTCCAACCTTCCATCTTCCACAAGGTTTCTTCAGGGTCCACTGGGAAGGGTCCTTCTTCTTAAAAAAATGCAACTGTGACTTTCCCATTGACTTGCATTGAGTACGCGGCTGTGTTTCCACTCTGCACAGTCTCCGTGGGGTTCCTGGGTACCTACCTTGAGTGGTTCTTTGGGTCCCTAGCTCTTCTGCGTCTTCTGGTCCAAGTCTCGACATCGGTCACAGTTTGCATTCCACTTCTTTAGTATATGGTTTGGTCTCCCCCTGGAGACCACTGTGTATTTGTGCTTACTTACCTGTTTCCATTTGAAATATTGTGTGTATTGTGTTGGTAATTTACGGGTAGGAGATTTATATCAATGTGTTAGTGAGTGTGTATAATAAATCTAACTATTTTTATAACTACACTGTGTGGTTCTTTTTCGTTTAACCTACACTACATGATTAGTTCTGGTAAAACAAGCTGCTTAACACTCCTTCTGGCCTGAAGGCTGCTCTCCACAGCTACCACTTAGAGAGCTTTCTATGGTTGTCTAAGACCTCTAGAATCACCATAAGGGTTATCTGGATTAGAGCAAGGTGCTTCACTTAAATAAGTGTGCACCATATACTAAGCCAGCCTCCTACATTGGTGTGCAGCGGTTGGGATTTAAGCCTGCACTGTTTTACCAACTAATCTAGGTGTGGATAAAATGAAAAACCATCACTAGCATTAGGCACATATAAAAATATTTTTGTAAACAAGTAAGTTCTACTGAACTTTTAGATTGGTTGCTAAGGACCTAGCAGAACCCTTTCTCCAATCTTTGGAAGTTTAGTTTTCAATAGGCTAGGTAGGTGTAACACCACACTACACCTAGTCACTATGTCTTTAATCATGGAACCCAGTGGGTCCCACCCCTCTAGATAAAGGAACTGAGGACCCTGTGTACCTCTAGAAAGTTAAAGACAGGTAATAACCCTAACACTAAGCAACTCCTAGAGCTGCTACTGCTAGATGACCTCCAGAATCCTGATAAGTCAGAAGGGCAGGACAAAGTCGGTGGGGATGCTCCAGAAGATGGGTCAGGAGGGGTTGCCCCTAGTAATCTTAATCCTGAGCATTACCAGGAGGAATCTGATGACTCCACCCTGGTGAACTCTGATCCCCCAGCAAATAGTACTGATAGTACAGAGGGTGTCCCTAGAGGTAGGTCCACCTTTGTTCCTCCTGGGATGGTGCAGAGAATGCAGGGAAGGTCTAGGTCCTCCTCTGTCATTTTCAATGCCTCTGTCAATTCCATAGGGACCTCCATCTCTAGCAAGAGGGAGGACTCCTTAGAGAGGGAATACCACCTGATCAAAGTTGAGAGAGTTAGACTCAAGCTCAAGCAAGAGCAGTTGGCCCTTTATAAAGAGACCCTGGAAGTCCAGAGGGCTAGGAAGAATTTGGGACTAGAGTCCCATGATGGCAGCACTAGTGTACATAGTCAGGGAACCATCCTTTGATACTCGGAACCTCAGCAGGATAGTCTCTCCTTACCAGGAGGGGGATGATATCAAGAAATGGATCACTGCATTGGAGAGGGCCTGTAAAGTTCTGAAGGTCCCTCAAGGGCAGTGGGCAGCTATCCTGTGGCTCTTCTTTGCTAACAAAGGTAGAGACAAGCTGCTCACTGCTAGAGAAGAGGATACTGATAATTACTCAGTTTTGAAGAGTGCCCTCATAGATGGGTTTGGTTTAACTACTGAACAGTACAGAGTTAAGTTCAGGGACACACAGAAGGCACACACCCAAGACTGGATTGATTTCATGGACAATGATATTAAGGCTCTGGAAGACTGGCTCCATGGAAGCAAGGTACAGGACTATGAGGGAATGTACAATTTGATGAGCGAGCATATCCTTAAGAATTGCCAGAATCAACAACTGCACCAGTACCTGGTGGACTCTGATCTGACCTCTCCCCAAGAATTGGGAAAAAAGGCAGACAAATGGGTCTGTACCAGGGTTAAGCAGAACAACAATGGTTGGGGAGGTGACCAGAAGAAGCATGATTCTTCTAAAGCCCAAGAGAAGAGTGGGGAGAAGAGTAAAGACAAAAAGGAGTCTTCACAAGGTCCCCAAAAACCTGCCTCTGGGTGTGAGTCCCAAAACTCCAACAACTCTAAAAAGAAACCTTGGTGCTACCTGTGTAAGCAGAAGGGTCATAGGCCAAGGGATGTTAATTTTCCTAAGGCCAGCACCAAGAAAGCTACTACCACTGCTCCTAACTAGCCCCCCTAATACCAGTACAAGTGGTAGTACAGCTCCCAAGGGATTAGTAGGGTTAACGGTGGGTTCTGGCCAAGTCAGAACACCAACTCAGGCTGTCTTTGTCTGTGACAGTGGCATGGATCTTGCAACTTTACTTGTAAGTCCCACTAACTTGGGCAAGTACAGACAACAGCCTTTGATTAATGGTCAAGAAGTTATCACTTACAGGGACACAAGGTCCATTGTCACAATGGTGACAGAGAAGCTTGTGTCCCCTGAACAGATCATACTTGGTCAACTGTACCAAGTGACCAATGCCAGCAATGTTAGGACTGATCACTCCTTGGCAGTTGTTAATCTCAGTTGGGGAGGGGTAACGGGCCCTAAAAGAGTTGTAGTCTCTCGAGACCTACCTGTAGATTGTCTGTTGGGCAATGATTTGGAAACTTCAGTCTGGTCTGAAGTGAAGTTCAGGACACATGCAGAGATGATGGGAATCTCTGCCAGTGCATTTGCTGTCACCAGAGCTCAGGCCAAACAGCTAAGCACTGAGGGAGCACTGGATCCTGGAAAAATGGACCAGCTGGCTCCTACGAGAAGGAGCAGGAAGGGTAAGGAATTATCCTCCTCCCAAACTCCCACTGAAAGTCAGTCTCCTGAGAGAGATGATCTCAGTCCCTGTGAAGGAACTGCCCCAGAGGAACTTGGGCCTGACCAGGCAGAGTTCTTGAGGGCATGGGGCCCTTCCAGGACAGACTTGAGTTTGAAGCAGAAATCCTGCCCCTCTCTTGGACAGTTAAGACAGCAAGCTGCTGCTGAGGAGGCAGGGAGTGTCAGTGGGTCCCATAGGATCTATTGGGAAGATGGGCTCCTGTTTTCTGAGGGTAGAGACACCAGGCCTGGTGCCCCCAGGAGGTTGGTAATACCTCAGAGGTTCAGGGATTTATTCTATCCCTAGAATATGACATTCCCCTTGCAGGACATCTTGGGCAAAGCAAGATTTGTCCCTCATTTTCACTGGCCCCACATGTCTAAAGACACCAAGGAGTTTTGTCGCTCCTGTGTCACTTGCCAAGCCAGTGGTAAGTCAGGTGGCACTACAAAGGCACCCTTAATTTCACTCCCAGTGGTTGGGGTTCCCTTTGAGAGGGTAGGGATAAACATCGTTGGTCCCTTAAAACCTCCAACAGCATCTAGACATAGTTACATCCTAGTGGTGGTGGACCATGCCACTAGGTAGCCAGAGGCCATTCCCCTTAGGACCACTACAGCTCCTGTAGGGGCTAGGACCCTTTTGGGAGTCTTTTCCAGAGTGGGGTTCCCTAAGGAGGTCTTAACAGACAGAGGTACAAACTTCATGTCTAGTTACATTACTGCCATGTGGAAAGAGTGTGCAAGTTTACCCCCCCTTACCATTCACAGTGCAATGGGCTTGTTGAAAGGTTCAACAAGACCCTAAAGGGTATGATCATGGGACTCCCAGAAAACCGCAGGCGAAAATGGGATGTCTTTCTACCCTGCCTTCTCTTTGCCTACAGAAAGGTTCCTCAGAAGGGGGTTGGCTACAGCCCATTTGAACTTCTGTTTGGACATCCAGTTAGGGGTCCATTGTGTCTGGTTAAGAAGGGCTGGGAGCAGCCTCTCAAACATCCTAAACAGTATATTGTGGACTATGTCCTTGGCCTGCGTTCACATATGGCTTGGTACATGAAGAAGGCCAGCAAAGACCTTGAGGCCAGCCAGGAGCTTCAGAAAGCTTGGCATGACCGAAAGGCTGTACTGACTGTTTACCAGCCAGGACAGAAAGTGTGGGTGTTGGAGCCTGTGGCCCCAGCAGCTCTCCAGGACAAATGGAGTGGCACCCACACCATCATTGACAAGAAACGTGAGGTCATCTATTTAGTTGACCTAGGCACTCCTAGAAGTCCCCACAAGGTACTTCATGTGAACCGCCTAAAGCCTTTTGTTGACCGGGCTGACATGAGCTTGCTCATGGCCACTGATGAGGGACAGGAGGAAGAGAGTGACCGACCCTCTCCCTGATCTCCTCTCTCAGGACCCTGTTGATGGGTCAGTTGATGGAGTAGCCTTGGCAGGCAGCCTCACTAATCAGCAGCAAGCTGATTGTAGGAACGTCCTCAATGAGTTTGCCCACTTGTTTTCTCTGACACCCAGTCACACCACCTGGTGTACCCATGAAGTGGACACAGGTGACAATCTGCCTCTGAAGAATAAAATGTACAAACAGCCTGACCATGTCAGAGATTGCACCAGGACTGAGGTCCAAAAGATGCTGGAGTTGGGGGTCATTGAGCCTTCGGATATCCCTTGGGCAGGTCCAGTAGCCCTTGTGCCAAATGCTCACACCCAAGATGGTAAAAGAGAGATGAGGTTTTATGTAGACTACAGAGGCCTCAATGCAGTCACTAGGACTGATGTCCATCCAATTCCTAGGGTAGATAAGCTAACTGATACTCTGGCCTCTGCCAAGTATCTTAGTACATTTGACCTGACTGGATGCCAAGCCAAAAAACAGCATTTTCAACCCCTATGGGCATTATCAATCTATTATAATGCATTTTGGCTTGCAAAATGCACCTGCCACATTTCAGAGGTTGCTGAACAAAGTTGTCACAGGTCTGGAAGCCTATAGTGCAGCATATCTAGATGATATCGCTGTCTTTAGTTCCAAACCTGGGACGATCACCTGGTCCATCTCAGAAATGTTCTGGAGGCTCTGCAAAATGCAGGCCTCACTATCCAGGCCACAAAGAGCCAGATAGGGCAGAGCAAGGTTGTATACTTCGGTCACCTGGTAGGTAGAGGCCAAGTTCAACCATTGGAGAGCAGAATCCAGACCATAATGGACTGGATTGCTCCCACTACCCAGACTCAGGTCAGAGCTTTCTTGGGCCTAACTGGGTACTACAGGAGGTTTGTTAAGGGATATGGGTCCCTTGCGACTCTCCTTAATGATTTCACCTCCAAAAGGATGCCTAAGAAAGTTCAGTGGACAGTTAGCTGTCAAAAGGCATTTGATGACCTGAAGCAGGACATGTGCCCTGCTCCCATTCTGCAAAGTCCTGATTACTCCAAAGCCTTAATTGTCCAGACAGATGCTTCTGAGATAGGGGTAGGAGCTGTTTTGTCACAACTTAATGCAGAGGGCCAGGACCAACCAGTAACTTTTATAAGCAGAAGGTTGACCCCCCAGGGAGAAACGTTGGTCAGCTATTGAGAGGGAGGCCTTTGCTGTGGTCTGGGCCTTGAAGAAGTTGAGACTATACCTGTTTGGCACTCACTTCATTGTTGAGATAGACCATAAGCCCCCTCCTATGGCTTAAACAGATGAAGGGTGAAAATCCCATCCTTTTGAGGTGGTCCATTTCCCTACAGAGGATGGACTTTTCTGTGGAACATAGGCCTGGGTGTAACCATGCCAACGCAGATGGATTCTCCAGATATTTCCACTTAGAAAATGAAAACTCAACTGGACAATGTTAATCTCATCTCCTTTTGTTTGGTGGGGGGGGTTGTGTAGGAACGTAGGATCTGCTTTCATGATTGCCCCCACTTTTTGCTGGTGTTCTGTTTTCTGACTAGTCTGACTGGGATCCTGCTAATCACTGTGCTTCCTCCCTAAATTTGAAAGTAATAAGTACTTTGGTACCTACCCAATTGGCTACTGGTGTACCCAGGTAAGTCCCCAGTATATGGTACTAAGGTACTCAGGGCATAGGTACACCAGGGGTCTCCCATGGGCTGCAGCATGTATTATGCCACCCATTAGAGACCACTGAAACGGTGACTACAGGCCTGCCATTGCAGCCTGTGTGAGCTGGTGCTAGCACCACTTACAACCGATATAAGTTTCCTTACATCTGAGGTCACTGCACTTAAAACCTATAAGTCCCCCCTAAGGCAGGCCTTTTCATCCTGAAGGTAGGGTGCTTGTTTATAAGTGTGAGGGTGCACTGCATGAGCAGGACACCCCCTACAAACCCAGGAGTCGATTCTCCAGGCTTTGTAAGTGCGGTCAGCCATTTTATACTTATAGTGGACATCAAGTCAATTACGAGATGTTTAACTATATATTGGCTGCACCGAAACCAGTCATGTTTGGTATCAAACATGTTGGAATCCTACCCCAACACCGATTCCAGTATTGGATGTAGGATCCCATGTACTGGGGGGCTCTGCTAGGGAGCCCCCTGGTATTCCCGGTACAAGCCTTTCAGGGGGTCTAACAGCAAGCTAGTGCTGCTGCCGACCACAGACACATTTCTGCCCTCCTGCTGCTGAGCCAGGCTCGATCAGTGGAAGGTAGAACAATAGGTTTCCTGTCACAGGGATGTGTGACCACCTCCCAGACTGGACTTAGTGTATTGGGCTGGGGTGGGGGCGTTTGCCAGCGCCACCAGACTGCTTTGAAGGGCACATTTGGTGCCCTCCTTGCAAACTCCAGTTGGAACCAATTCAGGGAGCCGTTGGCTCCCGCTCTAGCGCGAAACTGGACAAAGGACATGGGAGTATCCTCCCCTATGTCCAGCCCCTCCTCTATGAGGGACTCCTGATCGTCCCAATCCTTTCCTTTGAGTACTTAAGGGCTTACCTGTGGGTGGCTGTTCAGACAAGATTCAGATCCAAAACCACTTCTACTTCAACCGTCTGGGCGCTTTGGGCTTCGTTGGACTTTGCTTTGGGAACCGAGACTGCACCTGGAAGACTCCTACTGCACCTGGTCTCGGCGTCCAGCCAATCTTCTGCGTCGCCTGTGCCTGTGCTCCATCCAGGTTCTTCTCCAGGCCTGTGGGCATCAAATACGCCAAAAGAAATCTCCCGTGGAGTGAAGGAGTCACTCCCCTGCATCTGCAGGCACCGCAGCTAAGCTGAACGGTCTGCTGCTCCTGACGTCCTCTGGACTTTTCAAGGCCCAGCGACATAGTTCTGCAACGCTCTCGAGGCCTGCACTGTCGTCTCACCAAGTTTGAGGTCAGTATCCCTTGTCGGAACCGCTGGAACAGCACTCGTGTGCACCGCGTCCACTTGCCGTTGCCAAGGCTTGTTGACTATCTTCTCCAGAGATCTTCAGGCTACAAGAAGCTCCAGCCTCCACCATCTCTTGCTACAAAGATCTTCGTCCTCCCCACATCCTCTGCACCATGGGCCCGCATCGTTGGTGAGCTGCTCGAGGTCCTCTTGTGACTACTGTGCCTTCGGCCTTTTGGTCCTCTTCAGGGTCTTCTTTTGCTACAGTGGGCTCCCCTGCTTGCTTGGGGCCTGCCCTGACTCTCCTATACTAGGTGGGTCCCTTGGACCTTGCTGGTCCTGACACTGCACCTTCTTCGTTCTCCACATCTGTTGTAGCTGCCATGGCTTGTTGGTGCTCCCGCCGGACACCAATCCCCTGGTTCTCGACTACCGACATGGGATAGCTCGTGAATGTCTCCTGGTCTTCCACAATGTCTCCTGGTCTTCCACAGCGCACCTGGTCCTCACAGCTGCAGCGACAAGGTCACCGTCAACCCTCCTGCATCTTCCGTCATCGGTGGTTATTGGTCTTCCATGTCTCCTGGTCACTTCCGAGTGGCATATACTCTGTCCCCTCTGCTTGCAGGCACTCCTCTTCAAGAATCCACCCTTGGATTCCACCGGACTCTTCACCTTCTTTGCCAGCGTCATCTTCAATGAAGTCCTCCATTGTGGTGTGGGGCGGTTTCCGACGTCACTTCGCACCTATGCACCGGCTTCCCTGGTGTAGGTATCCTTGTTCCTGGGGTATCCACGGGTGGGGTGACTTTCCAACCTTCCATTTTCCACTGGGTTTCTTCAGGGTCCTCTGGGAAGGATCCTTCTACTGCAAAACTGCAACCACGACTTCCCCATTGACTTGCATTGAGTACGCGGCTGTGTTTCCACTCTGCACACGGCCTCCGTGGGGTTCCTGTTTATTTTATTTTAAAAGTTTTGTATAGCGCGAACATGACCCAAGCGGGTATCAGAGCGCTTTACATACGGGTTGCGGAAATCATAGTAAGATAGCTGTAGGAGAAAGGGAAGAAAAATAATTAACAGCAGGTACATGAGAAGCAATATACAACAGGTACAGAATGACATAGTGGCGGGCGACATGGGCCGTAACAAATGTCAGGTAGTAGCTAAAACAGGTAGTAGCTAACACAGCTAAACAAGATTGGAGGCAGGAGGAGAAAAACTTCTAACACAGCGCCTTGTTCATGAGGAGGGCCTTAACTTCCCTTTTGAAGGCAAATTTTGAGGGAATCAGTCTTGTTTCCACGGGTAGGGAGTTCCAGATTCTCGGGGCAATGCCAGAGAATGTACGATTGTATGCTTTCAGTTTTTTAAATTTCTTCGGCTTAAGCAGCAGTGTGCTGGTGCTCCTCGAGGGCCGGTTGCAACCGGAGAGTTCGAGCTTGTTTTTCAGGTAGTGTGGGGTATTGAAGTGTAGGGCTCTGTGGGTCATGCATGCAATTTTTAAATGGATCCTTACCTCAAATGGAAGCCAGTTGAGCGAATTCAGGTCTGGAGAGATGTGGTTGGTTTTCTTGGAGCCAGTGATGATTCTGGTTGCCGCATTAAGAGAGGCTCTGAGAGGGGCTAAGCTGAGTTTTGGCAGTCCGCAAAGGTAGCACTGCCGTATTCAAGTCTAGAGATGACTAGTGCTTGCACCGCCGATTTGAAGTCATCATGGGGAAGGTAGGGTTTGAGTTTTCTTAGGATGCTCATTTGGAAGTTCGCTCCTTTGGTACGTGCTCTGATGTGATCTTGCATGTTAAGGTTCCTATCTAACACCACTCCCAGGGATTTTGTGGAGTCAATTATGTGTGGTGTGCAGTTGAGAGCGGTGAGGTTACTTTGATATTTCGCAACAGTGGGTGATTGCTTAGTGGGTGAGATGAGGAGGAATTCCGTCTTGAGGGCGTTTAGTTTGAGGTGGTTGGTGGTTAGCCAATTTAGGGTTTTGAGTAGGGTTCCGTTGAGTGACTTGATGTCTTCGGGGGAGGCTATTTTCATGTACAGTTGGGTGTCATCCGCATACATGTGATATTGTATGTTGGATGCTTTGAGGATTACAGTCAGAGGTTCAATGAAAAGGTTAAAGAGTGTGGGGGAGAGTGAGGAGCCTTGGGGGACACCCAGAGTGCAAGGGCTGGAGTTGGATAGAGTTTGATTGGATTTGACTCTCTGCGTTCTGTTGTTGAGAAAAGAGGCAAACCATTTAAGGACCGTGCCTGAGAGCCCCATTCTGCATTCCAGGAGGTTAAGTAGATTGTCATGTTTGACAGTGTCGAATGCAGATGAGAGATCAAGTAGTATTAATAGGCAGGTTTCGTTCTGGTCGAGCAGAGAGAGAGCATCATCCACGATATGAGTGATGGCCGTTTCAGTGCTGTGGCCCGTGCGGAAGCCTGATTGGAATTGGTCGAGAAGTTGGAATTGCTCAATGTGTTTGTGCAGTTGTTCATGAACACATTTCTCCAGGAGTTTTGCAAGGGTAGGGATGTTTGTGATTGGACGGTAGTTATTAAGGTCTTCAGGGTCCGCCGTGGGTTTTTTGAGAATAGGGAGCACAAGGCCAGTCTTCAGGCAGTCGGGGATTTCACCTTGAAGAAGGGAGGCATTGATGATCTTGGTCCAGAGCGGGACTAGGGATCCTATCATTTCTTTGAAGAAGTTAGGGGGAAGAGGGTCATTGAAGTGATTAGAAGGTTTCAGGGTCGAGAGTATGTTGAGGATGGCAGTGTTATTGAGGGGTGAGAATTGACTCCAGGAGGCATTGTTTTTGGGGGAGAGACATGGCGGCGTGGGAGGGGGCGTGGGTAAAGAGGAGTCAGGAGAGGGTGCGAGTTCGATTAGGGCCGATTTAAGATCTGCTTCGATCTTGCTCGCCTTACTGAGGAAGAAGTCAGCAACAGCAACACAGTTTGGCTGAGGGCAGGGGACGTGTGGGGGTTGGATAGAGGTGTTATTGGATTGTGACTTAATCAGCTGATTTTGGATTG
This sequence comes from Calotriton arnoldi, assembly GCA_963921515.1. Lineage (NCBI taxonomy): Eukaryota > Metazoa > Chordata > Amphibia > Caudata > Salamandridae > Calotriton > Calotriton arnoldi. The sequence goes on from CAWUFW010000035.1 coordinate 6,439,809, forward strand.
CTGCAAATGCAGGTTGATACAGTATACTCTATCTCTCATCGGATGCAGCTTGCAATACCTTCTGGCCAGTGCCATGATCTGTTGCTAGGAGATTCACACAAAGAGAGTGCGTTCTCCGGATGATGAAACAGTGAAACGAGCCATTGAATCACAAAGTAAAAATCAAGTTTGATAGGTGGAGCCAAAGGGGTTTGAGAAAAAGAAACAAGAAGAGAAACAGAATTGAGAAAGTCAAACTTGAAAATTTTAAAATGTTCAAGCAAAGTAAGCTCAAGCAAATCAGACTCTAGTAAACAAAGGAGTTGAGACTCAGCAAACTTGAGCAGAGAAAGTAACAAAAGAGGATGGAATCTTAAATCAATTGCACCTACCTGAAACTTGTGAGGGGAGACATCCAGTTATGCAATCCATAGGACAATTTGAAAGCAGTGGTCACCAATTCTGAGGTTGTCCGATACAAACTTTTTAATGAAGTTTAAAAAGGCAGAATTGTTGGCTCATTAGAAAATGTTACAAACTCACCAACTGGGGTGGTTCCTAAGAAACAACGAGGTGAGTTTAGACTGATACATCATTTGTCGTGGCCAGAAGATGAGCCTATTAAATATTTCATTGCCAGTGAGGATATGGATGAGAAAAACATATCAGTGGATGATGCAATTGCTTTGGTGGGGGTTTGCAGACATGGGGCGGAAACGGCAACGCCAGATATTAAGTCAGCTTCCAGCTTTTACTGGTGCACCCAGAGGATTTTTCACTCTTAAGTATACAATTTGAGGGTGGAATATATGCTGATAGACTGTTACCAATGGGTTGTTCAGTTACCTCTTCATTGAACTTTTCAATACCTTTCTGCCATGTTTTTTCCAGTTCAGGCATGGTTTTAATAAAGTTACTCATTACTTGGATGATTGTCTCATAGTTAGCAGGGAGAATTCAGGAGAGTGCAGTAGAGCTCTTGAAGCTTTTCAGAAGGCAATGGAGGAGTTAAGTGTGCACTTGCCACCTGAGTAGTAGTAGCAATTAATACGTTTATTGGGACAAATGCCTTTAAACATAATCCAACAATTAAACTACAATAAAACCATGATACTAAGAAGCCAATAACATGATCAAAATATGGTTAAAAGTACTGCTACACAATATTGTTGCCTGCTCTATTATTTTTAATATAGAGTAAAAAAACATGCTTAACCTACTGTTACGTTGTTAGCCAATAGTGCAGTTGCTTCCTGTCTGGTATTGTATAAATAAGGGTTTTAAAGTTGGGCGATTTAAAAGACAAACAATCTATCAGAATATGACATACAGAGCAATTTTTATTTAAGGGACATTGACACACACCGTTGTTCTCCAGCCAATTTTTATGCCATTCTGGGTGTGAAAACATTCTATTAAACCCAAGCCGTATTTGAAGTATTTCTATTCGTTGTTTGGGATCCGGCGAGTTGAAAACATACGGGAAAAGATCTGCATGTCCTACGGTTTTACATGTGAGACTGATAGAGGGCCTCTTTGATAAGTAATTCATGTCCTGTCTAAAGGAAACTTGAAATGCTGATTCCTTCAGTAGTTGTTTATAAAGAAAATGGATGCCATTTTGATACTGAGCCCAGAGAAGTTTGTATGGATTTTAATTCATTGACTCAATTAACCACCACTCTGGCCCATTTCCTTTTGCTGCCATGAATTTCCTCCCAACACAACTTGGATATTATTGATGAGTATTCATTCTGGGTTAGCTGATAAAGGAAACTTAGTAGGCGGTGAAACTGCCAGGAGATGCTATGTGGTTTAAGTTGAATTCCCGCCAGATACCTTGAACAATGGCCCCCTCCGGTAAACCCAGTATCTTTTTAAAGGCTACCTTATAGATGGAATCCCAGGAGTATCTTGGGTCCAAACATAGCACGTCCGCCCTGTATAAGACTAAGGGTGGGATTTTGCAACTATAAGATTTCATAAGAGGGGGCCAATGAAAGGCCTCCGTGAGTTAGATCAAATTTCACTAAAGACCCTGTTTGTAGTGAAACCTAAGCTTTTATAGTTTTTATGTGGGGTTCCAATCTCAGATTGCTAGAATGTGAACCCTAAATATTTATATTGATACACTGAGTCAATCTGCATCACATCGAGGTGCCATTTGATTTTTTTTAAAACTTTTTTCCTAAAGATCAATTTCTTTGTTTCCTCCAGGTTTATCGGCAATAATTTTTCTTTGCAGTAGTCTGTAAACTGATGGCTGTGTAGTCTAAAACAATCAGGTCATCCGCATACAATAGACCTGGTATATGCGTGGAGCCCATTTTTGGGAAAAACGATTTTGTGTCTTTTAATGCGGAGGGCAAATCTACAACATATAAACTAAAAAATGTGGTGGCTAAGGCATAGCCTTGTTGCAAACCCTTTCTTTTTTTTCTTTTTTTTTAAATATTTTTATTAAATTTTTAAATGCACAGAGTCACAATACATTACACGTTATGATACATAGGGGGCCAGCCCAATTAATTAATACAACAAAAATTCATTATAATAGCCATAGTATAATAATATACAGCTCATTCTGCAAACTGGAACATCATTAATTGCTCATTTCATTTTTCCAATTATAGATAGGGGCCCATATTGTCCTACCAAGCTTCCTACCTCTTTTACCCCTCCTCTCGTATATTCCTTTCTCAAGATTATAGATAAACAATAATTTGGCTAACCATTGCTGAAAAGTAGGAGCAGCCCGATCCAACCATGCTGAAGAAATACATATACGTAATACAGCCATGGCGACGAACCAAAAATACCTCATTGTGTCTTGGAAACCAGATTTTCTCACCCCTAAGACCATTAAAACAGGTAATAGGGAACCTCTTAATTTCAAAGTTTGATTAATAAATTTTTCTATCTCCTTAATCAGAGTTTCCAGTTGCGGACAAGTCGCAAACATATGTATCGCATCTGCTGCTAAGCTTCCGCACCGGGAACATTTAATCCCCTCTTGTCCCCCCCATTGCGCAATTCTAGCTGGTGTAATATACAGAGAGAAGAGAGTCTTATAGTGCTGCGCCTGGAGTCCCGCTGAGCACAAAATGGTGTTACCTAGCTCAAGGGAATCGAGAAAATCATCGGGGTCAATATCAAACTTCTCAGCCCACTTTCCCCCATGCTTATCTAGATCATCTGATTTAAGCAAATTTAATTCCGTATATATCCCCCTTATAGTGCAGTTCTCCCCTGATCGAATATTATCCAAAATTCTGATTCTTCCAAAATGATATGGTCCCCCTTTTTTCCCTTTTACAAAGCTAGCTAATTGCAAATACTTAAAAAAGCTCCTCCTACTTAAACCATACACACTTTGTAGTTCATTAAATGTTTTTAACCCATCTTGCACCAACAGATCCCCGATCATCCGTATTCCACACTTATCCCATTCCCTCATAATTGTGTCTGCAAAAATCCCCGGGAAGGAAGGGTTCTTATATAGCTGAGTGTAGAAGTGGATTCGCCCAAGGCCCAAACTCTTCTTAAGTGCCGTCCAGATTTTAAATGCAGCATTTAGCGTCTTAAACCTTGTCTTTTTGAAATAACTAGGTTCGTTAAATTTCATAAAACAATTCTTAGCTTTTTTCCTAGTAAGTATTGGTACGGATCGGAGAACTCTGTTTTAGTCCAGCAATCAACCTTGCATCCACCCAGCAAACTAATCATATTTTGTAAAGCCACCGCCCAATAATACAATCTGAAGTCAGGGACTGCCCAGCCCCCCCTGTCTCGCGGCAAGGTCATAAATCTCAGAGCTCTTCTGGTTTTGCCATGCGTCCAAATAAATCTATTCACCATATGTTCCAGGAGCCCAAACCAATGTTTCTCAAATTCTAAAGGTATAGCTCTAAACACATACAGTATTTTAGGCAGGAACACCATCTTAACCACGTTGCAGCGTCCCATGATCGACATATGCAGATTGTTTATCCGGTCAAAGTCTTTCTTAGCCTTGTTAATAATTGGGCCAATATTTTCCCCAACTATTTTCCCCAAATCAGGCATTATATTGATACCTAAGTATATTGCTGAGTCAACCACCCGTGGGTCATCAAATTGGGCCTCCTTGTTTAGAACAATTTGGGTCTTAGCCCGGTTTAGCTTGTACCCAGATATTAAGCCGAAAGCTTCTGCTTCACGCTCTAAACCAATTAAAGCGGCAGCTGGGTCTGGGGTTACCACGGCAACATCATCTGCATATGCCATTATCTTAGCATCTAGCTCATTAAATCTAATTGGTCTAATACTATTATTAGTTTCCAATTTCCTAATCGGGGTCAATATATACAGCAAACAGGAGGGGTGAGCATGGACACCCTTGCCGTGTACCACGGTTAATACTCATAGGTAGTGTATATTCCCCATTAACTCTCAATCGAGCCATTGGAGCTTTATACAAGGCCTGCACTGCCTTAATAAAGATCGAAACCCAAACCAAACATATTCAGTACCTCCCAGAGGTAATCCCAGGAGACCCTATCAAATGCTTTTTCGGCATCAAGTAAAATCAGTGCCATAGGGTCTCCTGAGATCTCAGCTACATCAAACAGCGTAATAACCTTACGAATATGTTCCGTAGTCCCTCGGCCGGGTATAAAGCCATGCTGATTCGGATGAACTAAGTTCCCAATTATTTTATTCAACCGGGTTGCCAGTACCTTAGAATACACTTTAACATCACTATTCATAAGTGTTATTGGCCGGTAAGAACCGGGTTCTTCCGGGGGCTTCCCTTTTTAAGAATACGATGATATCTGCCCCTCCCCATGAATCAGGAATTGAGCTCCCCAGCTGAGCCTGACACATTGTTTCCAGTAAATCCGGCCCAATTGTTTCAGCAAATACTTTGTAAAACTCAACTGGAATCTGATCGGGTCCTGCTGCTTTCCCTGAGGGAAGATTTTGAAGTGCCTCCAAAGTCTCATCTAGGGTTAGTGTTCTCGCCAATACTTCTCTATCACTAACATCTGCACCTTGCAAGCCGGCTGTACTCAAATAATTCTTGCTGTGCGCCTGCTTGCAGAGCCAATTGTTTACTCTTATCTTCGGAATAAAGTTTTTCGTAATAGAGGCGAAAAACCTCCCGAATCTCCTGCGGGTCTTCTACTAATCTCCCAGTGGTATCTAAAACCCCTCTAATCTCGGCCGCTAGCCTCTTTTGCCTCAACCGCACTGCCAGAGTATGCCCAATTCTTTCATTATACTCATAACAATGCTCTCTTCTAGTTAAAAACCTTTCTGCCGCTTTAACCGTAACTAAATCTCCCAATTCAGCTTTCGTCAAGGCTAAGTTAAATAAAATCCCATCCAAAGAGTCATTCCTACTAACCCCTCCTGCCAAATCCTCCTCTATCTCCTTCAATCTGTTGATCAACGCCTTCTCCCTCTGATTTTCCTTCTTACATCTAAATAGGCTATAGCTCATTGTTTCCCCCCGAACTCCAGCCTTGAAGGTGTCCCATACGATCCCGGTGCTAGCACTTGCTCTATTACTCTCCCAAAATATCTGAATCCATTCGGTTATATGCCTTATATATTCCGGATCCTTTAATAAGCCTCTCTCGAATGTCCACGGCCTCATTTGCTTAGGTTTCCCCCCTAGATTAACTGTAAGCACTAACGGATTATGATCCGAGAGCAATCGGGGGTATTTCTCGATTTTACACTTAGATATTAAAGAATATGTGACAAAAAAATAGTCCAATCTCACCAATACCTGATGAGGCGCCGAAAAATATGTACTACCTGAATCTTTAGGATAGAGGGATACCCATACATCCCGAAGTGCATTATTCTGCACCAAATTAGTAAGCGCCTTATATACCCTCTTCTTTCTGCCCGTATAACCTCCCCCTTTTTCCCCCCAAAGACCACCCATACCATTAATATTATAGTCACCGCACATTATCACCGGGGCGGGCCAGGAGGCTAGCTCCACATCCAAGAATTCAAATAATTTTGGGTCATCTCCCGTTGAACCATAGACCGAGCAGATTGTGAAAGCAACCCCATTTATCCAACCTTCAGCCAAAGCCCACCGGCCCCATTTATCCGCCGCTTTCCTTCGAAATATAACACCTAGCCGCCGGGACATAATAGCCACCCCTCTTGTTTTGGTGCCTTGATTGGTATTAACTACTAACTCAAAACCTAGCTGTTCTAAAACCTTGCCGCGGCTACCTTCAATATGAGTTTCCTGAAGGCAAAGCATATCGATGTGGAGTGCCCTCAAAGTTATAGCGACTCTCTGTCTCTTAGTCAGGTCATTTAAGCCACATATATTCAAAGATGCAACATGCAGATTCATCAAGTGTTATTTTGTTTACTTATATTCAATTTGAATTCAGCTTCTAACATCTTTAAAGCTTTCCTTAAGCTTTCCTTGTACAATATTGTTTATTGAGTCTGCCCCCATTTTTTTGTTTCATATCAAGCTGTGCATTACTTTTACCCTCACCTTCCCCCTCCTCCCACCACCCACTTCCCCATCCCACTGAGGCCCCCCACCCCCCCCACCCCCCACACTCCCACACAGGCAAATAGGTCCAGCGGACCTATGTGTGGCGACCAAGTCTAACACCTCGAGTGGTCCCTGATCCCCCCCTACCATCAACCCTTCTTTCAAAATAATCCTACTTAATATACTGTGGTAACCGCTAATAGCCAAAGACATACGTTAAAGCCAAAAAAAAAAAAAGGGAACAGCACGATAAGCGCTGGGAAGGAATATGCACCAGTGCTGAGTTGGGAAGCGTTAACTTATCCCACTCAAACCTTCTCTTTAGCCTCCTTTACCTCCCCCAGATATTCTTGTGCCTTAATTTCAGAAAAAAACATTCTGACCCGCCCATTCTTTATGACCTTAAGTCGCGAGGGAAACAGCAAATAAGCTTCACAACCAGCCTCTTGAAAGGGTGCTATTAATTGTCGGAGTCGCCACCTCCTCTCAACTGTGACATGGCAAAAATCTGGCCTAGTGAAAAATGTATGTCCATCATAAGTCCTCTTGGAGTCTGGCTTTGCCATGTCTATGAGCGCCTGTCTAAGAAGAAAATTGCCCACATAAATCAAGATAGCTCTTGGTCGCTCTTCTGGACCTGCGCCCTTGTTCTTCTTCTGGGTGAAGGGAAAACGATGTGCTCTCTGAATTTCTGCCTCCCAGTTCCACTGTGCTAGATCCGGGAATGCACCCTTTAAGAGAGCCACTACAAAAGACATAATGTTCTCCCCTTCACCTTTTTCCGCTATACCCAGCAACCTCACATTATTGCGGGCGTTGCCGATTCTCGAAATCCTCCATCTTCCACATCATGTCTTCTGATATCTTATCTTGCGCACCTTTAAGGTTTTGCAGCCTTCCAACATCCTCCTCAAGAGCTTCTGTTCTTTGCTCAACGTGAACAACTCTTTCCACCATCTCTGATTGTAGCTTATTCATTCTCCGTAGACACCCTTGTAATTTTTTGTGGACGCCTGGGCCCGCCGGCTCTCAGCTCTAGCTTCACCTTGCATCTGCTTCAGGGTAGCATATACAAGTTCTAACGAAGGCATAGATGTAGTTGAAGGTGTATCCCTGACCAAACCACCAGAGCCCCCCAGTGCGTCCCCCCTAGCCTCATCTTGATATGTCTGGCTTGTAGCTGAATAGTCCCAAACTAATTTACGTGCTGTCTCTGTCTCACTCGAAAGAGTGCCTCTTTTAGATCTACGTTTGGGCCTGCGGGTTTTAGAACGAGTATCCCCATTAAATGTAGGCGAATCACCCGAATCTGACTCTGTGCCCTCCTCGGAGTTCTCTCCCCTACTGAGTGACCAATCAGTATCATCATTTAATGAAAAGAACTTATCCCCTTCAGGGGAGCCTAATAATGTTTTCAATTGCACAGGATTTATGACCAGGCCAGCAGTACTCACTTTCGCCGCACCCATCTCTGAATCTGAGAAGGACATTGTCTGTACTTTCCTTATCCCTTGCAAGTGGGTTATATCTGATTCTCCCAGCAGTTCACCAAGATGGGCAGACACTTGCAGATCACCTTCTCCTTTCTCCTTCATGAGGTTCGCCTCAGGACAATCAAAGATCTCCGGTGCTCCTATTTCAGCTTGCAGGTCAAGTTCATCCACTTCTGCCGCCACCAATGTCTGACACTCCGTCAGTCCGTGATCTGATTGCCTCGGTGTTGCTGTTGTTGTTGCGTGCGGGTCCGATCCGGCTTCGCTGTTCCCGCGCTCACTGATCTCTGGCCCCCCGGCTGCAGCTTTCTCCAGAGCAGCTTTTTCCGCGGCTGCTACTGCCGCAAAAGTTTGGACCAGGGTCGGTTGGCGCAGGGAGCTCTCCACCCCCGTCAGCGCCGGCCCCACAATCCTTGATTTACCGCGTCCCTCAGCGGTCCCGCTCGTTCCTTTGTTGACGAGATCACCGTCTTTCTTCGCTGGATTCAACACACGCCGTGACAGCCCACCATGCCTTACCGGGCCAGGGAGGCTCGGATTCTCCTTTTGTGTTTCTTTCAGCGCGGTGTCCTTAGCGGCACGCTGACTTTTCGGCCCCATCACTGCACTGTTTTTCCGTCGGATGCCGGACACCCGTAGAATCGCCCAGGGCACCACAACCACGAGTGCGAGCTGATCGCCAAACTTGCACGGAGAGCCTCGGAAATCGCCTGCTTCAGCTTTTCCACGTACTCCGTCAGGTGAACCTGGATTCGCATAGCAGCCTTTAGCTATGGATCACCACATTGTTAGCTTCAATGAGTCTCCGGGAGAGAGGGTCAGAAGCCACTCTCACTGATGTCAGTCGGCAGCCATCTTGCCCGTTGCAAACCCTTTCTAATTATTATTTTGATAGTCTCCATGACTTTTCCAGTTTTGCGTGACCCCAGTTTGATGTGTGGAGAGCCTGAATTGTAGTTAAAAGGTCATCAGAATTATTCCAGGCTCTCAGTTTAGCCTATAATCGCCCTCATTCCACTGTATCAAAGGATGTGCTAAAATTGATAAAGCAACAGCACAGCCTTTGATTCGTCGCTAAAGATTTTTTAATAATTGCCCAATAATTGCCCTTAGTGTGAAGCTATGATCTGTGGTGGAGTGACCGTCCCAAACCCCACCTTGTTTGATGGGGAGCAGGCTATTATCCCTGACCTGTTCTGCTAGATGATTCAGTAGGATTTTTGAGAACACTTTCTTAGAGATATCTAAAAGGCTAATTCATCTATAATTTAATGGATACCTTGCATCGCCTTTTTTCAGGCTAGATTTTAAAACAGGCCCTTTCCAGGAATCTGGATACTTCCCTACTTTAGCTATCCATTTGAACAAATACGAAAAGATTTTCGTCCACCAGTCACTATTGTTTTTGATAATTACTGCTGGGATGTCATCTGGAATGGTGGCTCTGCTCAACTTCTGGGATATTATTGTAGACTTGATATCTTTAAATGAAAACCAATTGGTCATCCAATCATATACAGGATCCTGCTGATGTTATAGTGTTTTTACTAAGGATGTACGGGGCAAATGGTTTTGTATGGGTTTCAGCTGGGTATCCTACTGCATAACAGGAGAGCCGTGTTCTATCCAGATGCGCTATCCAGGCATCCTCTTCAATTGAACACTGTTATGCTTCGCAGTAGCAATTACTTGCCAGAGTTACTGTTTTCCAGCTATTATTTATGCTTGCTTCAGCTGGCGAATTGGGGTTTATGTCTTCTGTTCCATGTAACTATCTATTGCAGATTTGAACATTATCCTTGTTCCAAATTATATGGAATGCAATGGGTGCACACAAACGTTGCATAGAGTTTAAAGCTAGGGCGCCCGGTAAGACAGTCTAACACCTGTGGTATTTGTGAGTACTTAGAGGAGGCCCACAAAAAACTTTTCACTGGAAGCACTAACCTTGCATGTTCTCATATGCATTCTGCACGTATACTTTGTCCAGTCCCTTAGGGTGACACAGAGGAATAACATTCTTGCCTCATGGTCAACAGGATACATGATTTAAATTACAGAGCATGATAAAGAAATGGAACCCTTCACGTGGAATACAGTGAATATTGACGCAGAGGGTCGTCTTTCACAGCTCTTTTAAGTGATGATATTCAGCCGGCCGCAGCCTGTGCAGGTAAGAGCGGGGGGGCGGTGGGGCCGGGTGTGGGGGTGGGGGTGATTTTAACAGACGATGATGAGGGAAAATGAATCATTTATTTAATTTCCCCTCATCGTCTGTCGAAATCCCCCGCCCCCACCCGGCCCCACCGCTCTTACCTACACGTGCTGCAGCTGTCAGCCGCGGCCCGTGCAGGTAAGAGGGTGAGGCCAGGTGGGGGGGGATTTTGACAGACGATGATGAGGGAAAATTAAATAAATGATTCATTTCCCCTCGTCATCGTCCGTTGAAATCCCCCCCACCCGGCCCCACCGCTCTTACCTGCACAGGCCGCGGCTGGCAATTAAGAGAGTTCTAGGGTACAATTTTTTTTTTCTAAGACAGGTTGATGCTGTTAACTTCATAACAAGTCAAATACACAAGGACGGTTAAAGCAGTGACCATTCCAGGTAAAGCTGCTAGCATTTCTTTTTATGGGAAATGTTTTTAGGACAATGATCCCATGGAGGCGGAGGTTTGCAAATATTGTGGTGCTTTCAGGATTTATGCGTTGTTGGGTATAAAGGCAGATGGAGATTTACGTCATGAGTAGGTTGTGGCCTCTATGGATGAGGTAAAGATTTGGTAGTGGAGGAGTAAGACAAATCAGTTGGGAAATGGTCAAGTGGTCGTTTTATTGAAGTCTGCTGAAGTTGTTTGTTGCCCTGTCATGCAATGGTTTCAATTCCTGTGGATTATAGGGAAAGCTAAGGGACACATTTTTCAACACTCAGACGGTTTCCGATTATCAGCTTTTCAGGTTCTGAGGGCTTTGTGATTAGCATTGGTAGGTTTGGTTTTGTCAGTCAGTAATTATGGAACCCATTCTTTTAGGATTGGGACAGCAACAGATGTAAGACGTTTGGGTTTTACAGAGGAGAGTTAGAAATCTGCATGTTACAGGCTGTATATGCATTTGAACAAATAGTTGTATTAACAGTTTTGGTTGTATTTTAGTTGTTTGTTTCTTATCTAGGTTGTGTGCCTGGCTCGCTCGGCAATACTTCTGTAGTTTGGATTGTGGGACTTTCCTTTGGTCACTAGGCTGCCAAGCAAGTACAAAACAGGATATATGTAAGGCAGCTGGGACTGAATGCAGCTAGGGTGGTTGTCTTATGGTGGGGTAAGAGCAGTATGTGGTGGGGTGAGTTCCTTGGCAGTCTATGTAAACTTGTGGAAGGAGGGACAAGGCCGGACCTATTAGTTATCCATCTTGGGGAAAACAATCTGTTCCCCTTTCAGGAATTGGGGAACTGAAAGCCATGAAGGCAGATTTGAAGCACATTATAGAGGTTTGGTCGGGCACGCACATATTGTGGACTGAATTAGGGTGAACATGGAGAGGTACTTGGAAGCCGAGCACTACTGGGAAGCAGAGAAGGAACGTAAACAGGGAAATGTGATGTTTTTGCAGGAATTGTGAGCTCTCTGTTTTGAAACGTGGAGATTGTGCAGGAAGACCAGCCCCTGTTTAGGCAGGATAAAGTTCCAGTGTCACTACTAGGCAATGAATATTACCTGTTTGAGTTGCGTTTTAGGATTGCCCAGTTACTGGGAGAGGAGTTATGAGGTTGATAGGTTTGTTTATTAGACACACAGCGAGTTTCGGGGGCGGGGGGCAGGAAAACACCTCGTGTTTCCTGGTTGGCAGTGTTAAAACAGCACAATGGTTGTTAAGGGGGCTCATAGGATGAGGGAGCACAGCCCATTGAGGTCGGGGCAATGGTCAGGGAGGAAGGTGACAGATTGAGCGAAGATGACCGGAGAGAGAGTTGTGGCATCAATGGATGCATGAGTAGTGTGACCGGGTGGAATGTGTGATGGGCAGTGTAATGTTGGACGGTACCCCCAATGATGGCGCGGAGACGCTGGGGTGAAAGTACAGGTATACTTTATTCACGGAGAGGGAGCGCGCACAACCTTGTCTCTCTCACGCTCCGGGATTCGTATGCGCGTGCAGCCTCCCCTGAGGCTTTGCGGTAACCCGTGGTGCGCAACAACTAGACTGCGACACCACACATCTTCCCTCTTAACAACATTGCGGAGGTAATAACCAATACATTAGTCTTTGTGCTTTCAAAGTGTAACAGAGCATGTGCAGTACAACTGTCGTAGGCAGAGGGGCGCCTCAACGGAGGAACCCAGGACGCTGCTGTTGACAACAAACCGCATAGCGGGGAGGGGGGGCAAGAGAGAGAGAGTGTGCGGGGTCACCTACTGTGGATGCTAGGAGGTGGCGGGGGCGGAGGAAAGGGGAACCAATCCCTATCACTCCCTGTACCTTTTGGGTAGCACCACTGCCCTGCCTGTGCGTGTGAGGGGAACTCTTGGTTCATGTGCTTCCCCTGTGTGGGAACTGGCCTCCCTGGTGCTTCCGCCCCTGGTTCTGTCATTTACTGTGGACATCCCTTGTGTACTATCTGAGTTGTGTGTGTCGTTGGTTTCTTGGAGTGGATTGTGCTGAGCTATATCGGCATTGTTCGTCTCTCCTGTGGTGCCGGCTTTGCCCATTGTCTCCCTCATCAAGTCACTCCTCTGTGTACTTGTGACCGACCAGTCTTCGTCACTGTCAGGCTCCCCACCTGCATATCCGGAGCTGGTGGTGGAAAGGACTTTTTTCCATCTGATGACTTTATTGCATTTTGCCATTCTGCATTGCGACCACACCTTTCCGTCACTCAACAAGGCGGAGCGAGAATACAGTTCTCTGACTTGTAGGGGCTTGCTGAACTTGCTGTCTCCTTTCTTGCCGAGAGTGCCAAGTTTCACCCTGACCCAATCCCCTGTAGCCAGGGAGACTTCTCGCACTCCGTGCCTCTTGTCATAGTTGGCTTTGTATACTTTCTGGGCTTTCTCCAAGTTACTCCTGACTACTGCTGGAGACCACTTGCTCTGCAGCCGCAGGTTCATCCAGACGTGGTTGTCCCGTGTAAATGGTTCTCTTCCTCGTAGGATCTTGAACGGGCTGTACCCAGTTAGGGTAGGCTTGATGCGGTAGGCCCATACCATGTTCCTGACTTCTGCCTCCCAATTCTTACCAGCATTGATGGCTGCTTGAACGGAACCCATGATGACCCTATTAAACCGTTCAGCGAGGCCATTACCTGCCGGGTGGTACACTGGGGTATGTTTGGCCATGATGCCATTCCTCTTCATGAAAGCTTCCCATTTCTCCGAAGTGAACTGGGGGCCGTTGTCACACGTGATGATTTTAGGGATTCCTTCCCTCAGGAATACATCGGTAAGGAAGGAAATAACTGCATCCGTGTCTACTTTGTCGTACACCGCTACCTCTGGCCACTTGGAATATCTGTCGACCAGGACCAACACATATTTGGGAACACCCCACGAGTCCAGAATAGGGCCCAAAATGTCAATGGATAATTCCTCCCAAGGGTCGTTGGGAGTAGGAAATTCTCCCATAGGGGGTCGCAGTAAGGTCGTTGACTTGTCTGCAGCGGCACAGTGTTCGCATGCTCGTACGTACTTTTCCACGTGGTTGTCAATTGCCGGCCACCAGTATGACTGTTTGACTCTCCTCTTCGACTTCACGATTCCCAGGTGACCTTCATGTAGGATGCTAAGGATGCGATCCCGCAGCTGTCTGGGGGGAACGACTTTGTCTCCTCTCAGTAAGAATATGGCGTCGTCACTGATGGACAGTTCGTCACGCACCTCCCAGTATTTCCGGTGGTCTTCTTCCAGGTGCCTCTTCTCCGGCCATCCTTGTGTAACATACATCTTCACTTGCGGGAGATGGGGATCCTCCTCGTAGGCCGTCTCCCACTGTTGTGCACTGGTGACAGTATCTTGGTCGAACGTGAAGGCCACGGCGTACTCGTCCCATTCTGTGTGTGTGAGCGCCCCTTCCTTGGCCGCGGAGCGGCTGAGGTAATCTGCTACTTTGTTCTTGGACCCTGGTATGTACTCGACATCATAGACAAAGTCCAAAAGTCGGAGGGTCATCTTGGCGATGCGTGGGGTGGCACTCGCGTGGCCACTAGACGTGAGGACTTTGATCAACGGTTTATGGTCCGTTCTGAGTGTGAAGCGGGAGCCCCAGAGGTACTGGCGAAATTTCTCCATGGCCCAAACGGATGCCAGCATTTCCTTCTCGATGACGCTAAACTTCTCCTCGTTAGGGGCGAGTGAACGAGATGCAAAGCTGACGGTGGTTTCCGTGCCGTCAGTGGATCGTTGGGACAGGACTGCTCCTAGGCCTCTCTCACTGGCGTCCGTCGTCAAGATGCTGTTTGCCGAGCTGTCGAATCCCTGCAGGGGAATTGCGCCGCATATGTCCTTCTTGATGTCTTCGAATTCCGCGTTGGACTCCGGCGTCCAGCTGAAGGTGTTCCTTTCTTTTAAGATTTGTCGTAAATGATGTTGTTTAGTGGCAAAATTCCTGAAGAATTTGCTGTAGAATTCTGCTAGGCCCAGAAATGAGCGGACGTCATCCTTGCTTCGTGGCTTGGGTGCGGATCTGATGGCTTCCACATTGGCTCTTTTAGGATAAATCCCGCTGTCGCTGATCTCGTGTCCCAAGTATGTGACGGAGCGTAACCCAAAATGTCCAATTCCGCTGTGAGGCCGTTCTCTGACAGAGTTCGTAGCAACTCTTTCAATTTGTCGTCGTGCTCCGCTTTGTGTTTCCCCATGATGAGTATGTCGTCCTGGAAATATAAGACGCCGCTGACCTTCTTGAATAAGTTCTGCATGAGTTTTTGGAAAACCGCGGCTGCTGATGCCAGGCCAAACGGCATTCGTCGGAATCTGTAGCAGCCGAACGGGGTGATAAAGGATGTCAAGTTCCTGCATGAGGGATGGAGCGATATTTGGTGATACGCCGCAGTGAGGTCTATTGTGGAAAACCAATTTATTCCTTTGGTTTGAGCCAGCAGTTCACTAATTCTGGGCAACGGAAACTTGTCCACAATTATGTTTTTATTCAGTTCTCTGAGGTCAATGCAAAGACGCACTTTCCCACTTGGTTTCCGTGCCACCACCAGTGGTGCCAACCACTCCGCACTTTCGATAGGCTCTATTATGCCATTCTCCTCTAGGCGTTGCAGTTCAAGTTGCACTGCCTCTCTGCAGCTGAAGGGAATGTTCCAGACTTTATGGCTGACTGGAACTGCGCCTTCTTTGAGTAGTATCTTATGTGTGAACTTTGACAGCTTCCCAATGTTTCCACCGAATACCAAAGGGAACTCTGCTTTCAGTTTTTGCTCTGTGGACACTGGCGGGTCTGCGGTCATGAGTACTTGTGTGGTCCCACTAGGGTTGAGCTGAATACCCAACGCCCCTTGGTCAGCCCACCCCAGAACCGAGGGTCCCTTTTCTGCTACGTACAGTTTGCCCACGGAGACCCTCCCTTTGAATTAAAATTTTAGCTGCCGGAAGCCTACCATGGAGATTCTCTCTCCCATGAAGGTGACAGGATGTAGTCGGTGGGGTGTAGATGTCTCCCTATGGTGTCAGCAAAGTCCCTTTCCCATATGTTTCTTTAGATTATGGTGTATGGGGAACCAGAGTCCGCTACCATAGAGACCTGCACACCCCCAATGTTTAACAGTTAGGAGGGTTTCGTGCTGCTATTGCAATCAACACCCATGACATGGTCTTCAATGCATAAAATACAATCATCATCAACATTGTCTTCCCCACCCTCGTTGTCCGATTCGTACAATACACATTTAACGGTGGAGTTGCTGGGCTTCCGTCTGCAGACTTTAACCAAGTGTCCCACTACCCCGCAGAAGGAACATTTGACATGGAACGCAGGGCATCTTCTGTCATTGGCCATGTGGGATTGACTCCCACACCGGTAGCAACTGCCTCGTTGTTCATTCTGGCTCCTGTTGGGTGCCGCACCCTTTCTCATAGGTCGCCTGTTCTGCCTGTTCCCTGCACTGGGAGCAGGTTTGTCACTTGGTGGTTTTTTATCACTCACTTTGCATACGGTCGGCTTGTGCTCGTCTTCCTTTTTGGCAGCCACCGCACATCTTTTAGACAGTTCAGCTTTCTTCACTATCGCAATGATTTCATTCAGAGGGGCATTGCCACTGACTCACAATTTTTCTTGAACACTCATTTTAATCGTGTGCATTATGATCTGGTCACGTACCAGGTCATCGTGAAGGTGGCCAAATTTGCAATTTACCGCCAGTTTTTTAAGTGCTGCCACATAGTCTTCCACCGTTTCTGAGTCAGTTTGTTTCCTATGGAAAAAATTATAGCGGTCTATGGCCGTGCACACTACTGGTTGGTAATGACTGTCTAAGTCTTCCAGTGCGTGCTGGAATACGTCAGTGTCATTTGGGCCTCTGGGTTTTTTGACCAGTCCCTCATATACCCTTAAGCCTTCCGGCCCCAGATTATGTAGCAAAATTCGTTTCCTGCGTTTGCTGGAGAACGCCTCTTCCCCTTCGTCCTCCATGGCAGAGAGATAATTGAGGAAGTACACCTTCCTTGGAGATGCCCACGGACTGGTAGAACTTTCTGTGCCTTCTTGTGTGAGGGCTGGACACCGCTGTGGGAAGTGTAGGTGGCGTGCGTGTATCCCAGAGCACTGTCCTGCAAGGCTCGTGGACAGCAAACAGCCAAGGACAGGCCGGGAATGGCAAGCGTGGGCACCTGTATGGTGGCGCCGGGCTGTGGCGGGAAATGTAAGGGAGTTCGTAGCGCAAGAGGCTGCAGCGTGTGGAGGGCTCACACGCGCTGCGCGGGGGGCCGTTGACACGTGGTGAATCCCTGTGGGCCTATGGACAAAGGGGTGCTTAGAATAGTGTCCAGATGCAGTCCCCTTAAGATGAGGTGAATAGAGGCTGTGGTAAGTCCTGAAGAGAATATTGAAGTCTATGCTCTCAGCCCTCGCAGCGCCATCGCACTCCCTCTCCGACTGACCTGGTGATTTCTTGTGAGGCACGTCGGCGCCTGCCCAATGTAGCCAGCGGGCGCCGGTCGTTACAGACGGAGGTTCGTCCGCCTTGTCGCCAGCTTGTAATGTTGGTCGGTACCCCCAATGATGGCGCGGAGATGCTGGGGTGAAAGTACAGGTATACTTTATTCACGGAGAGGGAGCGCGCACAACCTTGTCTCTCTCACGCTCTGGGATTCGTATGCGCGCGCAGCCTCCCCTGAGGCTTTGCGGTAACCCGTGGTGCGCAACAACTAGACTACGACACCACAGGCAGGAGGGTATATTAAGGTGGGGGGCACTTACAATGTTCGTTGGATTCAGGAAATAACATTGTATCAGTGAGGTTTATTTAGTTGTGTAGGGCACTTTGACTAGGGAATTGGTGATGTTGTGCGTTTTTCCATACTGGTGCTATTAAGAGGCCTTTTACCCTTAGAATGGAGTGGAGTGTCTTTTTGATGTGCCGTCTTGCCTGTTGGGGGTCCGGGGGTAGTTAGATGAACCCTGGTCTCTCCACAGGCATTTTGGGCGAGTGCACGTCCTGGCAATACTCCAAGCTCCGACTGGTGGTCAGAATAGGGAGAGGGAGTTAGTTGGTGATTTTAGGTGGGTGTTGCGTTGTGGGAAGGGGGCCTTTTTGGCTACACAGAGGCAGATAGCTAGTTCTTGTCAGCCCGCCCGCCTCCCAACCCCTTTTTTGTTTTCTATTCTATTTTGGATTTTATCCCCTCCCCCTTTCATTATTGGGTAAGTTGATTCCATTTTTGTATTATATGAATGGTAGGGCATGTTTTTTGATGGGACAGGTCTGTAACAGTTAGCTTGCCGCTGTTAGTCAAGTCAGGTACACAGGTAGGCGATGTTCAACAGCACAATGGTTATTATGGAGGGCTCACAGGTAAGGTGACCAGACATCCCTTGTTTCCCCGAACAGGCCCGGTTTTCAAAAGTCTGTCCAGGTGTTCCGATGCTTTCCTTAATTTTAAACTTATGTCCTGGTTTTTGGGACAAAGGTCAAGTTTTCCTGAAAGGAGAACTGAAAAGTATGCTCTCGTTAAGTTAAATGTTTGTTTCTTTCAGGCAGCGCAGCAGGTCGGCTGCATGTATGCTGCAGTAGATGAGGAGACAGAGAGGGGATGAAGGGCGGGAAGGGCTCAGGGTAGAGGTCGTGGCACAGCTAGTGTAATGTATACGTGGCTTGTAAATGTGTGGCGTATATATATATATATATATATATATATATGCACACGCAATCCGCCACAGAATCCAACTCATAGAAAGGACGGTACGGACCCAAATTCAGTGCAAAAGGTTTATTTTCTTTGACCACGCACTGCTGCCAGCTTCATCAGTATCTTACGGACCCCTCCTAAGACTTTGGGCCGAGCGGCAGGAAGCATTCTTCCGTGAACCGGAAGAAACTTTGGGTTCCTATATATATATATATATATATATATATTTTACACATGCAAATTTACCATATATATATATATATACACACACACATATATATATATAATTTATATATGTATATTCCTCCGACAAGTGCGTGTACGGCGTGCTTCCTGAACGCCGCGGATGCTCATTAATCACCCGCGCTCGGGCGTAGACATGCAAAATTCTCCGCACTTCTTCCACACAAAGACGGCACTACTCGTCGAATTTATTCTTTAGCAGACACACATGTCTACGCATTTTGGCTCCTGCTGAGCCTTGTTCACGACACTTCGATATCGCGTCAGCCATCGTTTTAACAGGTATGAAGGCAGTAACATAGAAAGTGGACTTCCCTCGGCATTGACATTAATTTTTCTTCATTATAATTTCAGTTGCCGTATGAGCATGCAATGTTCATGATTGTGTAACATGATATAAGGTTACGTATTGCAAGATGGTTGCGGTTAAAAATTATGTAAATATTAAGGGAAAAAGACCTTATTTGTGCAACAGGATGAAAGGCTACACATTATAAGATGGATGCGGTTAAAATTCATGTCAATACCGAGGCAAGTCCACTTTCTATGTTACTGCCTGCATAAGTGTTTAAACGATGGCTGATGCAATATTGAAGCATCGTGAACAAGGCTCAGCAGGAGACGAAACGCGTAGACACTTGTGTAAATTAATTTATCAAGCACTACGAGGAGTGCCGTCTTTGTGTGGAAGAAGTGCGGAGAATTTTGCATATATATATATACCCAGTAAAGCTACCTACAGAGTGTGGACGAGGAAAAGAGTCGGAAGACCCGTAATCGGAACCACGAGTGAAGGTAGGAAGTTTGGGAAAATATCCGGTGGGGAGGTGTGCGCAAGACTAGCGGTGGCATTTGATCCGAACCCGCTAGTGAAAATATCAAGTTTAATACACGTTCGACAATCATGACCGCAGACGCGCTCAGGAGCCGCGAGGCAGCGGCGGAAGTCATGTTTGATGATGCCCCCAGCACTGAAGAACGGGTGTTGGTGCCTAGAGGCTCGTCACAAGGGGAAAATATCAATATCAGGAAAAAGTTAAAAAAATTGGAGAAATGCATGCGTATGGAACAAGCCAAATGGTGGGAGAACAAGTCGTTGGGGCGATATTTAGAAGTTGGACGCATCCCCAGGGGGTTGCGCATAATGATCGCCCCAAGCTACGAGAACCCAGATCCCGCCATGTTGAGAGAGTGGGCTGATTGCAACCTCGAATCGTCGAGGCGCTTGGTTACCATCTTGGTCAAATATGCAGAAAGTGATAGGGCAAAGCTACAAGCCCAAATAGATGAATTGAATATGGAAATTGCAAAGACAGAAGTTACGCCCACAATAACTAAATACCGTGAGGATATGTTGGTCAGACTGCAAAAAGAAGAAGAAATAATAAAAAAACGCAAAACGTATAAATTCCAGCGAGATAAACAGGACTATGAGCAAGGACAGGTATTTACCTTTGCAAAAAAATATGATATGTTGAAAACCTCTAAAGTTACATCTCAACATGCACAAACCAGCGGACATGAAATAGCCATGTCTTCGACTTCAATGTCGGATCTGAGCTCGGCGCTTGAGAGTGAGGTGGAAACAGACCAAAGTGCCAGTACAGGGAGATTGGGGTTTCGCAAATTCTCGCTGGGGGAAGAAGTGAACTGCTTAAGACAGGACAGAAAACAGACACTAAGACCCCGCAAACAGCAGAACCAATCAAACAGAAACGTAACAAGAAACGAGGAGAAAGGCGCAGATGCAACTGGCAGCGCAAGCAACACCAAAAAAGCGCCATACAAGAAGAAGTGGCAACGGAAATAAAAAGTGCAAATAAAACAAATACAGTTGTAAATTTGTCTCCTATGGTCTTAACAAAAGCAGAAACCCAACTACTAGAACTGGGCTTGTCATATTGTCCAGAGAAAAGCTTTGATTACGCAAGAACACGAGTGGATGTGTTTCAATTTATACGAAAATTAAAACTTAAAAAATATCATTTGTTAAACTGTAACAAATCAAGAACGGAACTAGTTACAGTTCAACGTCAACTACAAAGCCAGGAGCAGACCAATCCTTTAACGGTGGCAGATGCGGAACTTTTGGCCAATTTAGAGGAGTTGATGCAACAGGATACAGCCATTGATGAAGGTACAAGCAGCACAAATGGTGGAATTTACTGTTCAGCACCAACTAATTTTAAACCTAGATCTACCTTTCAGCCATTAATGATTAAAGACTCGTTGGACATATTTGGAGATTTGGTTACAAATGAAATAAAGATTCTCAAAACAAAAACGGCAAGGCAACAGAAAAGATTCACTCACCATCAGATTGCATATAACAAACTAATGACAAAATTGCAAAACAATGAACAGATCATCATAAGAAACTCTGACAAAGGAGGGAATATTGTAATCTGGTCTCGCAAAGACTATATGCGAGAGGCACTCCAACAACTGGAAGATAACAATTGCTACAAAAAATGCAACATGCAAATAGTACGCAATTCATGGAATGAATACTATTCAAAACTAAATGCATGGCGCAGTGCAGGATTAATAACTATGGATGAATTGAAATTCTTAAAGAATGAATTTCCGGTAATGCAGGTAATTTATTTTATCCCCAAACTGCACAAGAATGTTACATCCCCTCCAGGTAGACCTATAATTTCAGCTATAGGCGGGTTGATGGAGAACACATCAAAATATATAGATTTTTTTCTACAAGATTATGTAAAACAGCTACCTTCCTTTGTACAGGACTCTGGTGATTTTTTGAGACAATTGAATGATTTTAAATGGGACTCGAGCTATTTACTTATGTGTCTGGATGTAACATCGCTATACACGAGCATCCATCATCAAGATGGGATGAGGGCAATTGAATTTTATTTAAATTCTAGACCTCTACATTTGGCACATCACAACAAAATGCTCAGTACGATGATTCTGTATTGTCTAAATAACAACTATTTTCTGTTTGCCAACCAGGTATATCAACAAATAAGGGGAGTAGCTATGGGAGCTTGTTTCTCCCCTAGCTACTCCTGCCTCCATATGGGTTGGTGGGAGGAAATGGTACTAAACAGAGATCATAAAACAGATGTAGACAATCATGTCAGGATTTGGCTATGCTATATAGACGATTTATTCAGTAATATGGCAGGGCACTAAAGATTCAGCACAGAACTTTGTAAATAGCATTAATCAAAATAACATTAATCTACATTTTACTTCTAACATTAGCAGTACTAGTGTGTGTTTCCTTGATGTGGAAGTATATATTGAGAACAACAGAATTGAAGCAAAACTTTATCGAAAGAAAACCGCAGGAAACAGCACGCTACATGCGTCCAGCCAACATCCACGTCATCTCATCCATAGTATACCCTATGGAGAAATGTTGAGGATGGGCCGCGCATGTAGTAGAGAAGAAGACCTTTTAGAAGCCCAAAAAATGAGTAAATTAAGATTCCTAGAACGAGGCTATAAGGAGAGTACCTTAGACATAGCTATTGATAAAGCCAACAAAATCAATAGAAAGGAACTTCTGATGAAGAAGGTTCTACGAGATCCCCTTTCTATTCAGAAGAGTGAAACTGAGACAAGATTGATTTTAACATACAGCAGGGAACAAAATACCCTACGTAGAATAATCAACAACAATTGGCCAGTGGCTAGAAGTGATCCAGTCATTGGCAAATTGTTGCCAAAGAATCCAAACATCACATTTCGTAAATCCAAATCCATGAGGGATTATCTTGTAAAAAGTAGTCCAGAAGTCATCAATACTACAAACTGGCTTAGCAAACGTAAAGGATTTGTAAAATGCCAAACGTGCAGGGCATGCAAATATGGGACTAATAAAACAATGTATACTACTCCATTTTCGGAAGTTCCAAAGAAAATTACAAAGTTTCTTACATGCCGTTCAGAATATGTGGTGTATGTGTTGGTCTGCTCTTGTGGGCTGCAGTATGTGGGCAGTACCAAATTACAGGCCCACAAACGTATACTGCAGCACATGAGAGCAATCACTAACAATGACCACACATACCCAATTGCACGACATTTTAAGGAGAAGCATGCCAGCAGTTTAGAACATTTATCATATTTTTTGATTGACTCGATCCCAGTTTTGAGGAGAGGGGAAATAGGGAAGCAAAATTAAGACGCTTGGAAACCCAGTATATCATAGAACTTGATACCAAGACCCCCAATGGACACAATTCTAGTGAGGATTTTCACACATGATGTCTATAACATAACCATTCCTCATATATCAGTAGTCCCTCATGTGTCCTATGTCCATATGTCTGCATCCCATACATTATAATTTGTACATTTTAAACTAGCCTGATTAGAATCATCATGAAAATATCCTTCGGTTGCCTATTAGCATTTATGCTATAAATTAAAAGGGGAACTGGATTTTGATTGAAATTCTGTATATGTTCTTTTTTAAATTTAGTCAGTTAATAAATAGCCATGGGACAGGGGCTGTTCCTGGCAATACACGTTAATTTTATTTAAGCACTTTAGCACTTTTTAGATAAACTTTGAGACGAGTTAAGCGGGCCAAATGCAAATGAATTGGGCTAGGACAATAATCCCTATGACCAGCAACAGGGAAATGTTTTAATCAACAAAAGTATTTAATTTTTATAGGAGCTATGTATTTTACTAATATATTTATTGGCTTTTATATTATCAACCAAATTGATACAGAGATTTAAAAAGTTTAATATGCCTTTTAATATTGTTGAATTATTTATACTCTACCTTTTTTATGTATTTTATATATATATATACAGATTGGTTTTAGTATATACATGAACATAATATTAACATCTAATCCCTTATAACAATTAAATGTAATATTATTGTTTGCTGCATTTGCACAGTTTCTATGAAAGATAGTTGTAAAGTATTTTCTCTATGTTTATCTAAATTCCGTTTTGCACGAGTGAGGCACTTAGCACTTTAAAAGAGAGTGTGTAACTCCTAGAGCGCGTCATGTGATCAAGGCCGAGTGAGGCCGAAACGCGTCATGGCGGTTGTGGTGATGGACGAATAAACTTATAATACATGCACGAAGTCTGGGTTCGTCTCCGTTTGTTCCTGAGGAAAGGAAGTATTGGTGAACGGTGTAACAGGAATATATATATATATATATACACACACACACACACACACACACACACACACACAAATATATTATCTACTGGCGGTCACCAGTAGTAAGTCATAGTTAGGACCATGTTTCCACAGGAAAAGCATTTTTTGACTTGCCTATAACTTTGGCGTTGTTTGACCAATCTTCAAGCCACAGTATTAGGACGTGCCAGAAACATTTATAGAAGTACAAACATTTTGAACATTAAAATATTAACAAAATGGAAGCGCTCAAAGCAAAACGAGCAGCCAAAGTGGCAACAATGTTTCTACCAGCAACTGGAGATCTTAGTGCAACAGAATCAGATTGGCCCACACAAGGAGGTCAAGGATCTTCATTAAAACAACTCTTTTTTTTTTAGGAATATCTAGAAGTAAATCGAGTTCCCAGAGGATTGAGAATCTTCACCATGCCGACACATTCAGATACTAGATCTGAATTATTGGAAGAATGGGGACAAAATAACATGCAGTGCTCCATAAACATGATGACAATTTTAATCAAACATGCGAAGATCGACCTTGACGAGGTTCATGTCTTAATAGAAGAAATAGAATCAAAGTTAACATCCAATATCAACAAGGATGAATCAACTAAGCTGAGAAAAGAAATGGAGACTTGCTTAGAAAAATATGAAGACTACACACAAGAGAGAAAGAAGAGGACATTTTCCAGGGATGAAATGGTTTATAAACAAGGTAGAATTCTTACCTTTGCTAACAAATTTGATACCCTAAAACAGAATTATACAACAAGTAAAATGCCAGCAACAACGGGCGACATAACTAGTGAATCAGATATAAGTGAAGGAGAGGGAACAAGCAACACAGTCCTTTCAGTTAAAACTACTTTTTAGAAGAAATGAGGCTCATGCACCTGGACCAAACTATGATAAGATGGAAAGGAAAGGGGAGAGGAGCAGGCAGAGGATGTGGCATATACAAGTTCTTCAAAAGTACAAGAAAAACCAGAAGATCAAAACGAAAATAGGCGATATCCTCTGCGCAACCTAAGCAAGAAGAAATGACTGATGAAGAAGAAAATCTAATAATTAACCTTTCTAATCATGAACTAACAGAAGATGAGAGATCCTTACTCAATAAAGGACTGTCTTTTTGCACTGAGAGTCATTTCAATTACACAGACACTAGAATTGACATATAAGAATATATAAGAAAACTCAAATTGGCAAAAATTCATGCAAACAAACCTACAATGTCTAGTACTCAAATACCAACTACATCTAAAGAGAATGTGTTAACAATAGAACAAATTCTTGATCTCAAGAACATGTTCGATCTCATGTTTAACCTCAACGAAGAAGAAATGATGGAAAATCAATAGAAACTGATAGCCATTCTTTCAGTAAACTTAAAAGAAATCAAAGTTTTGTTCTTCATTATCACCAGGAAATAAGATTGATCTCTTTTCAGATGATATAGTTGTTGAACTGGAAGGAATGACAAAAACAAGACAATCTAAAAGTCGACATATGTTGACACCTTTTTAGCAGCTATAGAACAAAGATTAAATTCATATATAAGAGACACTGGTGATTTTCTACGAATATTAGCAGAGACCGATTGGAATGAAAACTACATGATGGCGACTATAGAAGTAGTGTCTCTCTATACTTCCATTGAACATGAAATAGGATTGCAGGCCTGCACCTACTTTTTGAGACAAAGAAGTATCACAGAATTACAACATTCTAAAATGCTTTTAACAATGATCGACATATGTCTGACAAACAATGTCTTCCTGTTCAACCGCGATTTTTTTCATCAACGATGCGGGTCCGCAATGGGGATTTCGTGCTCACCGAACTATGCAAATATTGTTATGGGCTGGTGGGAAAAGGAAATAGCGTGGGGAACTGAAAATCAAGAGGAACTAGAAAACATAATACTATGGGTCAGATATATAGATGATCTACTTTTTGATATGGAACGGTAACAATAATGATTTTATTAAATACTTTGAGAAACTGAATCAGAATAATATTGGGTTATCTTTTACATGCACAACCAGTAAAACGGATATTCATTTTATAGACACACAAGTCTACATATATCAGGGTGCAATTCAATCTACTTTATTCAGAAAGGAGACAGCAACTAACACTATACTTCATGGAAACAGTATCCACCCTACATCATTAATTAAGAGCATTCCATATGGAGAGTTAATAAGAATGCAAAGGAACTACTCCAAGAATGAAGATGTGGATATCAAATTTGGAGAACAATGTCATGAATGAAAAAAAGAGGATACAAACAGAAAAAGTTTACAAATTGTCTCAAAAAGTCAAAATGAAGTAACGTGCAGACACACTAACCACTAAAAAGAGAAACAACACCTCCAACTTGAACAACTGAAACCAGAAGCTCCGAGACTGATAATCACGTACAGCAAAGAAAGCAAAAAAATTGTGAATGCAATACAAAAACATTGGCATTTGATAT
Source organism: Calotriton arnoldi (assembly GCA_963921515.1). Classification (NCBI taxonomy): domain Eukaryota; kingdom Metazoa; phylum Chordata; class Amphibia; order Caudata; family Salamandridae; genus Calotriton; species Calotriton arnoldi. The sequence continues at coordinate 6,466,024 of CAWUFW010000035.1, forward strand.
CAAAAGATCCAGACATAGGTAGTCTCGTGGGAAAACGACCACTAGTCACTTACCGGAAATCAAAATCCTTGAAAGATCAATTGGTTCAAAGTCATCTACAAGAGAAAACAACAAAATGTTGGCTAGATGAAGCTAGAAATGGATTTATCAAATGCAACAATTGCAAGGCGTGCAAAATAGGAATTAACATGAAACATCTAATGGATAAGGAAGGAAAATTGATTCACATTAAACATAATATTATTTGCAAAACAACTTACATAATTTATGTGATAGAATGCACCTGTGGTTTACAATACATAGGAAGCACAACGTGCATGTTGAAAAAAAGAATACTTGAACATATAAGAGCGGTTAAAACAAGGATGTGGATTACGCTACAGCGAAACATTTGATTAAATGTCAGAACAGTAACTGGAGAGCGATGAGATTCTTTGGACTTGATACAGTCCCACAAAGCGAACGTGGGGGAGACAGAACTAAAAGTAGAGACAACTTGAATCTCGTTATATTATAAGACTCAGGACAAAGACACCGACTGGTCTAAACAACGATGAGGAACTTTATGTATATTTATGAATTAAAAGTGTATATTAAGTTATTTTTGGCAAGCGCTAAAAGTATGTATAGACATTATACAGATAAATGTCATCAAAGGGTTTGAGAACTACAGTACTATACCGTGAATCATAGCATATAAACAAACAAATGGTTTTTATTAAGAAGGATGTACTATACATTGATCCGATACAACGCCATACTGATAATTTGATGATCAATTGTAATCTATGTTCACATGATTATATAACCCTTAGTACTAACTACAACTTACAGTAGGCGCGAAATTATGACACTGAAAATAATGTTTCAACAAAAACAAAATGGCACAATTGGACAAATATATATCGTGATAACTGTGCAAGTGAATGAAGTTGACTACAACTCCCATCATGCCTCATAATGAGCAAATGATGGGTAGGATATAAATTAAGTGTGAAGAAAGACTCACCCACCGTGAAAAAGACCCTGTGAGGTCGAAACGCATTGGTGGAGTAGTGGTGTTCGTAATAGAAGAAGATTTACAAAGTATTTACTGAGTGCGGCATCTCCTTGCATGCAAATGAACTTTGGGTTCTAAGGTTCAGCCCCTCGCTAGCATCTGCAGTGGAGCGCGCCAAGGTTGAACCTGATTGTGTAAAACATATATATATATTTTACACATGCAAATTTACCATTAAAATATATATATTTTTTTACACATGCACTATTTATTTATATATATATATATATATATATATATATATATATATATATATATATATATATATATATATATATATATATATATATATATATATATATATATATACACACAAAAAAGAGTTGCCTCTAGGTGGGATGCACTCCCAGGTGGAAATTACACCAAAGCAAGGGCACACGCCATGAACAAAGTCCTTTTCTGGTTAACCTGCCAGACGCGTTTCGGGCCAATGCCCTCTTCAGTGGCAGACCATGTGACGTGCCGGCATGCCTGGTCGCGAGATTGCACCACCGCGAAACACTTGCGGGTCCGCGGCTGCTTTATTGGGGCAGCTGACTGTGGAACAGGAGGTGCCTGTTATATGCGGGGGTGCCGGCGCGAACATCGGCAATCCTTTTTAAGACATTTTTTGTGAGTGCCGGCGGTGGCCCACTTGGGTTTTACTGAACCACCAGTCCCAGGAAGCATTGCTTCAGGTGATTCACCTGAGCGTTATTACTATGGGGATTACTGGTGGTTGCCGCATGCCGGCACGTCACATGGTCTGCCACTGAAGAGGGCATTGGCCCGAAACGCGTCTGGCAGGTAAACCAGAGAAGGACTTTGTTCATGGCGTGTGCCCTTGCTTTGGCGTAATTTCCACCTGGGAGTGCATCCCACCTAGTGGCAACTCTTTTTGTATTTTGTACAGCGGCCTGCCTGGTCGCGGGATTGCACCACCGCGAAACACTTGCGGGTCCGCGGCTGCTTTATTGGGGCAGCTGACTGTGGAACAGGAGGTGCCTGTTATATGCGGGGTGCCGGCGCGAACATCGGCAATCCTTTTAAGACATTTTTGTGAGTGCCGGCGGTGACCCACTTGGGTTTTACTGAACCACCAGTCCCAGGAAGCATTGCTTCAGGTGATTCACCTGAGCGTTATTATTATGGGGATTACTGGTGGTTGCCGCATGCCGGCACGTCACATGGTCTGCCACTGAAGAGGGCATTGGCCCGAAACGCGTCTGGCAGGTAAACCAGAGAAGGACTTTGTTCATGGCGTGTGCCCTTGCTTTGGCGTAATTTCCACTGGGAGTGCATCCCACCTAGTGGCAACTCTTTTTGTATTATATATATATATATATATATACATACATACATATACATATACATATATACACATATATATATATACATACACACACACACACAAATATATTACTTACTGGAGGTTGCCAGTAGGTAGTTATAGTTAGGACCATTTTTTCACAGGAAAAGCATTTTTTGACTTGCCTATAACTTTGGCGTCGTTAGACCAATCTTCATGAAATTTTCCGAAAAAAGTGTCAAGGTAGATTCTGGTTGTCTTGGAAAGTTTGAGGGTGATCCGTGCAGTGGGGACCGAGAATTTGGGGCATTAAATACAGGTGTGTTTGTAATGTTAATATAAACTCACAAAAAGGTAATCGGATGGTTGATCCTAATTACTCACCAAAGCAAACAAAAGTGAGTGGGGAAGGGACAGACGCACACATATGTTAAGACAAGAACCCTCACTCACCATAAGGTGACATGCTTCATCATTGGGCTCCCTCTTACACACTGGTACCGCAAGGTACGCAGTGTGGGCTACAACTCCCCTGCAGGAGAGGAGCGTGAGGTGTTTTATGTCATCCAATGTAGGGCAGGTAGAGGGGCAGAGTGCAAAATACATTTCTAAAGTGGTGAGATTAAAACTATCTCCTGATTGACAGGGTCAATCCTTTATTGATGTCTCCAGTGGATAGATTAAAAAAGCTTAGTGAAAATAGGGATATAGATGTTCCCTATTAGGATAAGGTCAACATGTTTCTGCCTCAATAGACCGAAAAGGTTCTTAGCATTCTTCAGCACCATTCACTATGTCACTCCGCTCAAATCGTGTGAAAAAAATATATAAGTGAAAATACCATACTTTTACTGGTATGGAAATTGTCTGTGGTACCGGTCAATGGTCAGGTCCACATTCTGTAAGGATATAAAAACAAACATCAAAACTATGGGGCCGATTCCGATTCGGGCCGGAAATCTCCCCGACCGAGCCGGACCCGGAGAGATTTCCGACCAAATCGGACCCGTGCAGCCCGACCGAACGAGTACGATGCGTCCGTATGCTATCGTACTCGAGTCGGTCGGACTCCCATTGAAGTCAATGGGAGCCGGTCGTACAACGCGTACGCGGGCTCCCATTGCCTCAATGGGTGCGAGGCAAACAGGGGCGCCCCCTACAGTGGGTACGCGGCGAAGCGACTCGCGCCGTACACGCACAGGTAGGGGGGACCCATGGGTCCCCCCTGTGTGCGACTCGCGCGGCTACGCATACAGGGGGGTCCGACACAGACCCCCGAAGTACGGCTCCGACTGCTCTTTCGAGCCGGACGGCACGTGTCGGTCGCACTGCTCGCGGCGCGCATCGTACTTACCCGGCCGGGGAACGTCTCCATTGCGCGGTGCGAGTCGTGTCCGAGCGAGTCGGTCGGTGAGGTTCGACCCGGGAACGAGTCTGTCGGAGCGGTTGGGACGCCCGAACGAGTCGGTCAGCGATTTTGCATCGTACTCGCTCGTCCGGACGCGCGTACGGATCGGTCGGGAAATAGGGCTCCGAATCGGATCCGGTTAAGCCAAATCCGATTCGGAGCCCTACCGGCCGAGATCGGAATCGGCCCCATAATATCCATATTTACAGACGCAATTGTTAAACACCAGTGTCTATCACCATCACTGCAAAAGTGTATAGTCAAACTTAGTGAACAGTTAATAATTGAGTCTCACCAACTGGAGACTACTAGTCAACGTCCACCTTCATAAGTCCTTTGGTAGGAGGTCACAGGACTCTGAAGGTATATAAAAATCATAGTGGTATAAGGTCAGACATGTGTAAAAAGGTCACCCTCTTCTTATTAAAAACAGGATCTCTGCTTCTGTTGCTGGTAATGCCCAATATAACATAGCATGTTAGAAGTCAAAATGGTGTGCCTCCAAACCTTGGCATATATAGGGCTTCGTACAAGTTATCTATATACAATAACCTCCATGTATGACCGGGTCTCTAAAGGTTATCTGGGCGTTTAGGTATTACCCATATGGAGCATGGACAAGCTGTATATTCGGCTTATTGTGTGCAAGGGCTCTCAGCACTACCTATGGAATGCCTATGTATCTATGTATCACCCCCATCCTCATGTCTCAATGGTACTACCAAAGCGCAGCAAGCAGAGACCGTGCTGGCGTGTCTTCTGCGTAGAGGAGTAGAGCTATGGTTACTACAGCACTCGTAGTCATAATGCTGTGTTCTCTTTACCACTAATTTAAGATCAAAACCGATGCATATACACTGTAAGCGCTTCTATTGTATATGCCTCTGCGCTGTGCAGCGTTGTTGGGTTTGTGACACACAGCAGCGTTAGTGATGCCTGCTAATGGTAGGGATTTACCGCGTGCTTGGAGAAAACAGCGCGCACACCATAAATGCTAATGTAAGAAACGCTCACTTTCAAAACATCGCTGGAGAGAATTGCGTTACACGTGTGGGGTTAGCGTCACACGGCATGGCTGACAAATATTAGTTACCACCAGCAGCGTTGGTGACTATAACTAGGAGACATACTCATTCCCTCTTAGTCCCCCACTAATGGCAGGGATTAACTGCGTGCTTAGAAAAAGCAGCGCGTACACTGTAATAACTTCATAAGGAAGCGCTCACTATAAAACATTGCAGGAGAGGATAAATGGCAGTGATGCGGCACTCGTAATTACAAATCACAACGTGAATCGCTCATGTGAGAAATTGTACGGAGGTAGCTAAATACAAACAACATGCCCTAAATCTAAGTAGCGACCTACAGGCGAGACAATACCCTGAACACCTTATACGTGGAGCATCCAAGAGAGCACGCAATAATAATAGAGAGGCTCTCCTGGAGACACATGACAAGGAGAAAACAAACAGAATATGTGTGTGACAACGTTTAGCCATCTAACGGATAATGTCAAGAAAGCAATAAATAAAAGTTGGCATATTTTGAACACAGGAGAAGTATCCATTGACAGACCCCTATTTGCTCTTAAACAGAGCAGTAACTTGAAGGACCTTCTGGTACACACACGACCAAAATGCGGACAGATACAAGAGAGACAACTATCACTGTGGGCGGGGGGGGGGGCACCAGTGGTGGGACATTTTCCATGTGGCAGCTAGTTCGGTGTGTCTTTTTACGAAACACATGAAACACTTAGATCTGGGCTTACAGACACCATGGCAATTGAAGAACCACACTAATTGCAACTCATGGGGTGTAATCTATATGATCACATGCCCGTGTTCACTTATGTACATTGGCATGACAACACGTAAAGTCAAACATAGAATTGTAGAGCATCGCAGCTCTATAGATGCAAGAAGTCTAATACACGACTGACGCAACACTATCTTGAAATGCACCACACAGAGGAGAATCTATCATGGGTGGTCATTGATAAACCCAACTATAACACACAAATGGGTCCCTTAGAGAGAGTGCTCTTCAGAAGGGAACAGCGTTGGGTATTTCGCACCAGGAGTCACGTTATAGGACTGAACGACGATATCCCTTGGTGCTCTCTGTAGTACACACAATATAAGGAGACAGGGTGCCACTTATCATGACACATGTGGTGTCTATGTAACCCTCACATCCATCATGAGACTCAAGAGTTGAGGATATCTATTGAGGATATGTATTGTTATATATGATTTAGGAGAGAGTTTGATACCATGCTTGACCTTTGATTCATGCCTTTATTATCCAGCATGAGTCTCTGAAGATATGACTCCACTTACTATTTTTTGCCAGTATGTTGTAGTTCTGAACATAACTTTATACATAAACACCTACAACCTTTTGGTTTGGTATCACTTCATATGCCATGCGTGTGTCAATATGACAATGCCTTTGTACACAGGACATGAGCCCTTTTGATTAACATTCAGTTTATCATGCCATGAATACATTGCTGTAATCCATTGTGTATCGAGCAGTTATTCATACTGCTCTTTTAGACTTTTGTGATAGCTAGCACCGGGATTTTGTAACCTGTGGTAGCGGGAACTACTTTTCCCAACTTTCCAGTGAACCGGAAATATATCCTCGGTTCACTTCCGGCACATCGTATTTAAAATCTAGGGGCAGAACACAGGCTCTTCCCCTTCAGCCTTTGGAGAAATGGTATGCAGCCGGGAGAGTGAGGTAAGGCACCGTTGGTGCACACCGCATTGATGTAACTTGTGCAACTCTGCGTGGAATGCCGCTTTGTAGCCAGACGGCACATGAGCGCTTCACGTTGTGATTTGCAATTACGAGTGCCGCATCACTGCCATTTATCCTCTCCTGCAATGTTTTATAGTGAGCGCTTCCTTATGAAGTTATTACGGTGTACGCACTACTTTTTCTAAGCACGCAGTTAATCCCTGCCATTAGCAGGGGACTTAGAGGGAATGAGTATGTCACCAACGCTGCTGGTGGTAACTAATATGTCAGCCATGCCGTGTGACGCTAACCCCACACGTGTAACGCAATTCTCTCCAGCGATGTTTTTTAGTGAGCGCTTCTTACATTAGCAATTATGGTGTGCGTGCTGTTTTCTCCAAGCACGCGGTAAATCCCTACCATTAGCAGGCGTCACTAACGCTGCTGTGTGTCACAAACCCAACAACCCTGCACAGCGTTGAGGCATATACAATAGAAGCGCTTACAGTGTATATGCATCGGTTTTGACCTTAAATTAGTGGTAAAGAGAACACCGCATTATGACTACGAGTGCTATAGTAACCATAGCTCTACTCCTCTATGCAGAAGACACGACAACACGGTCTCTGCTTGCTGCGCTTTGGTAGTACCATTGAGATATGAGGATGGGGGTGATACATAGGCATTCCTTAGGTAGTGCTGAGAGCCCATGCACACAATAAGCCCAATACACAGCTTGTCCATGCTCCATATGGGTGATACCTGAACGCCCAGATAACCTTTAGAGACCCGGTCATATATGAAGGTTATTGTATATAGATAACTTGTCCGAAGCCCTGTATGTGCCAAGGTTCGGAGGCACACCTTTTTGAGTTCTAACATGCTATGTTATATTGGACATTAACAGCACAGAAGCAGAGATCCTGTTTTTAATAAGAAGAGGGTCACCTTTTTACACGTCTGACCTTATACCACTATGATTTATATATACCTTCAGAGTCCTGTGACCTGCTACCAAAGAACTTATGAAGGTGGACGTTGACTAGTAGTCTCCAATTGGTGAGACTCAATTATTAACTGTTCACTATGTATGACTATACACTTTTGCAGTGATGGTGATAGACACTGGTGTTTAACAATTGGGACTGTAAATATGCATATGTATGTTTTGATGTGTGTTTTTATATCCTTACAGAATGTGGACCTGACTATTGGCCGGTACCACAGACAATTTCCATACCAGTAAAAGTATGGTATTTTCACTTATATATTTTTTCACACGATTTGAGCGGAGTGACATAGCGAATGGTCCTGAAAAATGCTAAGAACCTTTTTGGTCTATTGAGGCAGAAACATGTTGACCTTATCCTAATAGGGAACATCTATATCCCTATTTTCACTAAGCTTTTAATCTATCCACTGGAGACATCAATAAAGGATTGACCCTGTCAACCAGGAGATAGTTTTAATCTCACCACTTTAGAAATGTATTTTGCACTCTGCCCCTCTACCTGCCCTACATTGGATGACATAAAACACCTCACGCTCCTCTCCTGCGGGGAGTTGTAGCCCACACTGCGTACCTTGCGGTACCAGTGTGTGAGAGAGGCGCCAATGATGAAGCATGTCTACCTTAGGGTGAGTGAGGGTTCTTGTCTTAACATATGTGTGCGTCTGTCCCTTCCCCACTCACTTTTGTTTGCTTTGGTGAGTAATTAGGATCAACCATCCGGTTACCTTTTTGTGAGTTCATATGACATGGAGTGGTACCGTAGATGGTAACAATTCCTCCTTCTAAAACCCCTAGAGTGAGATTATAAATTGTAATGTTAATTCCAGTAGGAAACTTTAGCCACACCTACAGCCCGAACCGCTGAACAGACTTACACCAAATTTGGCTGGGAATAGATGTTGGTTGAAGAAAGTGCCTTTTGCCTATTTGGTGTAAATCTATTCAGTATTTTTTGAGAAATGTAAGCTGAAAATGATAGTGCTATCTCTAGCAGCGGCTATTTCGCGATTACTCGCGAATGCACGCGCCAAGGGGAATGCTCTGATTGGCTGGACGCAACCTGAACAGAAAGTTGCAGCCGCCATTTTATCTATCGGGAACAGTTCCCGGGGCTGAAACTTTGAGCGAAAGCCCACATAAAGGGTCAGGTTGGAGATACTCTGACACCATGTTTGAGAAATGCGGGTGTTAGTGACACAAGTTATGTGTCCAAAATTGTTTTTTTAATGGCGTGCGATATTCACGATAACACAGCTACTTGCCAGCGTGGCCCCCCCATGTATCATGGCGGGGACATCAAGACTATCAACGTCATTGTGAAGATTAGTGGAAATATAAAAAAAATATATTAGTGAATCATTAATACGCATTGTTAAAGAGATATTGAGATTCTGATAAATGTTTTTATAAAGTTATTTATATAGTGAGTTATCAACTGTGATGGTTAGAATTAATTATATAGTTATAATTTTTTTATGTGGTGGTGGCTATTGAATTCCTGCTTTTGTTTTCTGTTTTCGTGACGTGTCCTGGGGGATCTCGATTACCGACGTCATCGCGATCGCCGAAGTGACGTCGAAAAGATAAAATAGGTTTTAGAGATGGTTTTTATAGAAACTCTCTAGAAAAACCTGACTTTAGAGAATACTGTAAGAAAATCCCAGTGTGTAAAATACGAATATATACTTTTACTTCACATGCCTTACATCGCATGCCTTTACAACGCGGTCTTTACAACGACCGCTTTGTTACAACGTGTACTATTACATCGCAAGCCATTTCAACGACTTGCTGTAGGGGCACGCTGGACTTAGGAATAGTATAATTTACTATTCCTACTCCAGTTTGTGCAACAGCAGGGAAGGTGTTGGATTCTAAATCCAACACCAGTGCGCCTCCTACAGCAAGTCGTTGAAACGACTTGTGATGTAATGGTTCGCGTTCTAACAACGCGGTCGCTGTAACGACCGCGTTGTAAAGGCATGCGATGTAAGGCATGCGTTGTTATGGCTGTTTCCCGTAAAATACTGTAGTATGTGTGGATATATGTGTTTTAGACTTTATGGAAAAGGCACCATTGTGGTGGTTAACGACCATGAAAACTAAAAATTGGTCTGAAAGATGGTTTTTAAAGAAACTTAGTACAAAAATATGAGTTTAAACATGGCTTGAAAGAAGTATGTATAGTAATATGTGTAGCACAATGTTCAGAATGGATTTTTTTACATATTATTTTTGGATGTGTTGGTGGCCATTGAATGTCTGCTTTTGTTTTCCGTTGTTGCGAATATAAAAAATGTAAAGAAAAAAAAACAACGCTTATTAATCCACTGAAGAAAATACAAGCTTATAAAAATACCTCTTACAGAGCCATTTTAGATAGAAAATACCAGTTAAAAATCTTAAAAATTCAATTAAAAAAATCATAGTTTACATGAACGTTATAGTTGGGAAATAGAATATTGAAAAACCTTAGCAATTCACTGAAAAAAACAAAGGTTACAGGGAGTTATAGTTAGGAAATAAAATTTAAAAAAACCTTAGAAATTCAGAGAGAAAAACAAAGGTTACAGGGACATTATAGTTAGGCTGACCATGTCATGAGTGACGTGATATGTGAGGTCATAAGCAGTGCATTGCGGGGTGTGAGTTATAGTTAGCTTAGCTAACTATAACTGCTGAATTTCTCTGGTTTTGTACGAGTGAAATGTCAGCCTAACTATAACGTCCCTGTAACCTTTGGTTTACTCACTGATATATATATATATATATATATATATATATATATATATATATATATATATATATATATATATATATATATATATAGTGTCGCTGGTGTTGAGAGTGCTCTATACTGGAGCTGCTTCCACCTGAACTTGAGACCTATCCAGAGTTCTCTGCTTCTTTTTGCACACATATATATATATATATATATATATTAGACTTTTGAATTCTGACTACTATAGTATGTATACTAATATTGTCTTTTATATTTTTTAACAGATAGCCGAATAGCAGCACTTCATGGAGATTAGCCACCTTGTTACAAGCTAAGAGCACGAAGGGTAGGGGGACGTCCACGTCGCGTACCCCTTCCCCTCCATTTTGCACAGATATTGAGTACAGCAGGTAGCACTGATTGTGCACACTATATATTTGTCTTTATCTGGACTTTGTTATCATGTAAACAGTTGGGCTAACCACACGTAATGAAAACAACCAGAGGTATCACCTCTCCCTCCCTCCACTTTCAATTAAACCACTCTGGGTACTATACCCTCTATGACTCTGAATTGACGGACTTCCACTTCTCAACCCTTTATTTGCCTCCCTGTGGGTCGCGAGGGATGCGGTAGCCTCTAACTATTAGACACCTTATATTATGAATACCTATAAATTCGATCACTATGTGACATCATAGGATATGCTTAATTAATATTCTATGTTTCGTGCCATTGTAACTAACGGTTATATGCCATGTGATTAATCATGCACTTTAGGACAGTCTGCAGTAATTGGCAAATGTTATGTTTAAACATTTATATATTTATATGTTTACCTGTTTTGCAGAGGAATCGGTGCAGTCTTTTGTTTATGTTCTTTTGCACGCTGCGTCGTGCATCACGGTTTACTATTTCACACAATGAACTTTGCACTCGGTCATGTGACCAAGACTTCGCGAGGAAGTCGAAATGCGTCTGTTTTCGTGCCATTAAATTGTATTATTCGATCACCCAAAACCGGAGTGGCTCGTTTCTCACAGTATCCTTTGTGAGGATTTGATATATATATATATATATATATATATATATATATATATATATATATATATATATATATATATATATATATATATATATATATATATATATATATATATATATATATTCCAGAAGTGGAAGAACAGGACCAACACAGCACGGAATCACATGGCACCAGTTTATTCATAGAAACAACTTGTCAAGTAACGCTTTTCGGCCACAAAACTGCCCTTTTTCAAACTATATATATACCCTGTTGTAGGTCTCTTTGTTGTTCTGTCGGTGGTTATGAAAATTAAATAAAAGGACTACTTACAATCCGCTGTTGCCTGGCTGTGCTGCTTTCTTCTATGTCCTCGGATCGGGGGCTATCCTCGTTGAAGAGCCTTGGAATATATATATATTGGGAGAGGGAGAAGCAGGTGGCCTGGGCAGACGATAATGCCAAATATGTACAACATACCCTGGTCTGGACCCAGTACATCCACGATTTATTTCTGTTGTGGAGTGGGTCCAGACAGGAGGCTGAAGAGTATGTGAAGACCCTGAATGATAATCCCTTCGATTTACAGTACAGATGAGTGTTAGCGAAATATCCTTCTTGGATATCTTGCTACAAGGGAAGGATGGTCAAATCAATACAACAGTATTCCGCAAAACAACAGCGTGTAATAGCACTCTGCATTTCAAAAGTCAACATCCAACTAATTTAAAAGCGAGCATCCCGTATGGGGAAACATTAAGGCTGAAAAGAATTTGTAGCCAGGACCAGGAATTCCAAGGGCAGGTACGGAAATTGAATGAAAGGTTTAGCAAACGCGGAAATCATTCCAAGACATTAACTGAGGCTAAACGCAAGTCAGAGTGGGTTACTAGAAATCAATTGCTTTATCCAAATCAAAGAACCCCCAAGGAAGGAACATCGGCCAGATTTATCACCTGTTTTAATCAAATGTCCCCTAAAATATATCAGGTCCTGAGAAGACACTGGCAGGTAGTCAAAAGTGATAATATTATAGGCAAAGATTTACCTATGACACCGACAGTTACCTACAGGAAAGGAAGGACATTGGGTGATAATCTAACACATAGCTACTTTGATGGTAGTCGAAAACCAGAGACATGGCTATCAAACATGAAGGGGTTCTATAAGTGCAATCATTGTAAGACCTGCTAAATGGTGAAAAATATCCTCACTTTTAAATCTAGGGATGGACACACAAAAAAGATCAATGGGTTCTACAATTGCAATACTGACCACTGCATTTATGTACTCAGTTGCCAATGTCCTATGATGTATGTGGGAAGTACTATTTTCCCCTTAAAAAACGTATGCTAGAGCATCAACCAGCAATTAGGAACCAGGATTTCACTTATTCTGTGGCCAAACACTTTTATGACAAACATGAAAGTGACCCTGGTTTACTGATGTTCTTTGCCATAGATAGGGTTCCCCCTAACATCAGAGGAGGCAATAGGACTATTAATCTGAGACGTCTGGAATCTAGATATATTTTGGATTTGAACACCAAATTTCCTAACGGGTTGAACAGGGATGAAGAATTAGAAGTACATTTGGGGTGAGGGATTGCCCATCTCCCTGTTCCCCGCATACTGTATACCGCTGAACCCTGCCTTTGTTATTACAGAGTCCTTGGGGTTGTTTGGATACTGTTTGGCTTCTTTGACAAAGGGTGTATTTATTTCTGCATTAGAGCACCTTATACATATGGGCACCTTAGATCCTTCATCAGTGATATCTTGAACTTTGACACTTTATGCATTTAAGAAGCTTTGCACATATATTGTTATTGATTATATTTAAAGGAAGGATTCTTCATTGATGATATCTTGCACTTCGACACTTTATGCATTTAAGAAGTTTGGCACATAGATTGTTATTTATTATATTTAAAGGAATAATTGCATTGATATATGGCATGCAGGCATTTTTCAATATGAATTGACTTATAGAGGATCTCTATACATATTGCATATTTTAAGAGGATTGATTTATTGTATGTCACATTATGGCTGCCACTTATTGATTGAGTTATTGATCCATATGCATTCACCTTAAGATTTATGATGTATCATATGTGCAAAATATCCAAGATGAATTGAATATCCAGGGGTTGTTAATACAAAATACACTGCAATTGCACTCAGGCACTTTATGTATAAACAAGAAGTTTCGTATATATAGAGCTATTTATTATATCTGTATGGATGATTGAATTGATATATTGGTATTTTATCGATTGATTTTCTTATTTTGAAAGGTATAATGGATTTTGGGTGCATAGTACTTGTGGATGATCACAATACCTTGGAGTTAGCAAAGCCCAGTAGGTTGCAACTAATGAATTAAGTACATTTAATTAAACATGATGCTTCTAATTGGCCTGGGCACTGGCCCAAGAGCGGAATAATGTTACATGTTGCTTCTAATTAGATTGGGGCACTGGCCCAAGAGTTTATCTCCTGAATGATTTCCGGGACCATATTATGAATTATGGGATAATATAATGTTGAGTTGGTTTGTTTTTATAAAAATATGCATTCAAAAAAGTATAAAAATGAGTAAAAATCTTTTAGAAAATTATAAAAATGATGCTAATCATCCTGCCAGTTCAATATACAGTATGCATAATGATGGGGACATTTGTACAACGAATGCTGTTTCTACTATGTCTATACGTACTGTACCTTTAAATGTGAAAAAAATGAAATGGTAACATGACTTTGAGAAAGGCTGGGATCAGCCGAAACACGTCAGGACAGACATCACGCTGTGAGAATACAAATAAAATAATTTTGCTTACCAGGAGTGCCCACTTTGCTCTTCTTGTGGGAGTTGCTTAAAAAAAACAAATATATATATATATATATATATATACACACATTTACAAGACAACGGAAAATCGGGACAGGCCAGACATAAGAGTAAGGCTAAAGGCTTTAGTCCTATTTTTATGTCGGGCCTGTCCCGGTTTTCCCTTCTCAAAATCTGGTCCCCTACTCACAGGGTCATGGCAGCCAAGTGTCACGCATCAGGCGTGACGCTAACGCATTTCAGTGTGGTGTTCCCGCATCACCGCACTGAAATGCATTGTCACGCATTTTGCCACTGACCGGCACTTGCCTGACAGCGCTGAAACTGGCTGCCTACACCAGCCTGGTGCTGGCGCGCATGCCGGCGCCTCTGACACTGGCGTGCGCCCGGCCCGGGCCGCAGCAGACTTCACTTGCGGCTGCCAGCAGGCTCAGAAACAGTTAAAGATCATCATGCTCTGCTACAATGTTACAATCTGTTACAGGTTGACTTGGCCTGGCGCCATGGGGGGATGTGACCTCACGTCCTGAACAGGACTCGGAGGAATGAAGTGGAGTGAGGTCCCGGTCAGAAGCGGCGGGGCCGGGGACTCGAGGAGTTCTTGTGCTGTGTCGTCAGAACCGTGCGGCGTCGGTCCCTGCCCTCTCTCAGTGAGTCTGAGGCTGTGGCAAATCATGGTAGTGCTGTTCGCACCGCCGCGTGACGGTAAATTCAAATCAATGATGACCCAGCGACCGCCGGACCCACCCAACCCCACGGGACCGTGGCGGCCGCTGGACCCCACTGTACAGCAGCTGCTGCGCCTTCTGAGTCTGATCATGCCCGGGCGGGGGCCCGGCAGCACACCGTACGTGCACGTTTGCCGAGGGAGTGCAGTGAGACGTTGGAGAGGCAAAGAGTCTGAGGAATCGACGGCCGGCCCGTAAACAGAATGCCTCGCAAGTAAGTGTACATTTGAGACTGTGTTAGCTAAGTGTTAATCATCTGCAAAATAATATACGTTTCTATCGGCACCGCTGGACCAAACCCCACGGGACCGCAGCACATGTGGACCCACTGTGCAGCAGTGGCGCGCTGCACCTGCTGCTGAGCTCGATACTGTGCAAGTTTGCCGAGAGAAGTGACCAGTGCTGAGTGTTGCAGCGCTAGACCAGGCTGCTACGATGAGCTCTTGGCGCTGCGGTAAATCCCGCGGCCAGGCCCTGTCCGGAAATGTAGCTCTCGCTGGCTGCCGGTGGCCGTCGCTGCAAATGAATCTTCATTCAAGTAAGCAAGTATGTGCCAGTAGCCCTCTGGAGTCGGGGGCATTCATGAAAAGCATTCAGTGAAAATTGCGGGAATTAAAGCTCCAAATGATGTGCCTCAGTTTGTCCTTACACGCAGGCATGACACACCTGCACTCGAGTCGCAGCCACACACTTCACTTCAGACACCATGATACCTGTCTTACTCTGGCTGAGAACTGATCCACGGATGATGTAACATTTGACTGCTCTGCAGCTGGCCTAAACGCACTCATTGACTCGTCTTCTACTAATGCCACTGATTTTCCACACAATTAATTGCCCAGCATGTATCATATACATTTAAAAAAATGTGCCTTTAATTCACGGTCTGAACAGCAGCGTGCATGCGATCTCAATCTACTACAGGACTTCACAACAGATGAGCCCTGCGCCCTGCTCCAACCCTCCTCCCCCACACACGTCCAGGTTAGGCTGAGTTATGGATCCATTTGGGTGGCATATAATTTGTGGCAAGAGAGTTGACAAAAACTCAGTTGCTAGTGCTTAATGCTGCAGTAGAGACTTTTCAAACGTACAGTTGAAAAAGAAAACGGACTCCATTATACACTCTCCGTTTATATACTTTTTTCCAATTAGCATAAGCAGTGCATTTTAAATAATGTTGAAACTGGACACATACGTTTTCATTCATTTTTGTATCTTGTTTTTCTTAATTTTATGTTCAACAAATTGCTCATTGCCCCACAACAAATATCAACAATGGAACAATTCACCCATGGTGATTGCCTCATCAGTGATAATATCTTCATTCAAATATTAATTTTACTAATTGGATCGCTAACACAACTCTCTTCATTGCCTTGTTCTAATAGTTGCTCAAAACTCTTGAAGTGTTTATGCCATTAAAATTACAACCGAGATAAAATAATAGCCTAAGTACTTGACGAATTCTCTGGCTGTAACAATATGCACTCATTGCATTTGTTATATTCCGGCAGTCACATTCTGAGACGAGGCGGGTGGTGATTGGTCCCGGGTCTCACACACAGTGTGAGGTCTGAGGTGGTGGGTGGCAGCCTTGTCTCAGCAGCAACGGACCGATCCCCGTAGGCTCTAAAGCAAGGCAGGTGACACGAAGCCTAGACTCACCCTCTGTGCAATATTCAGCACTGAGAGCACCACCCAGCCGCCCCCAGCCCGGGGGCTTGTGCTCATCCTGGATGGTAGGCACTGAGGTGCACTTGCCACAGGTGAGTTGTGCTGTGAATGGGATAGGGTGGCGAGGGATAGGCCAGTATGGCTGCCACCTTTCCCAGGGAATAATACCGGCACTCTCTCATGTTTGAAGATTCTCCTAAAGCCCAGACACGATAAACAGGACTCTATACAAATAGTCCGTATTCCTTTTTAACACTGACTTTCTGCCTTTTATTACTCTATCAGTCACGGAACATCGAAGCAGCTCCTTCACACATGTTAAAGTGTTTTTACTCGTATGTTTGCTGTTTTAAATGTGCACTGATAAGAGGGAAAAATGCCAGCTTTCGGTGATTTTTGTGCTGAGACATTAAAATAGTAATCAGCCAGATTAAAAAACAGCCAGGTACCAACTCTATAGGCTGGTTCTAGGTTGCTATATCTATGGCCAGATTGGCTTGAACTGACTGCGTTGCATAGATATGGTGTCTGCATGCAACGGGCAGGGCTGACTGAATCATACTGGGAAAAGGCTACTAGATTGGACTGGGCAGGGCCAGGATGGTTCTGTTGAGGGTTAAACGGTTTAGAAGGGACTGGGCAGGGTCACACTAGTTCTGGTGGATACGAATGGAGCTAGAATGAAATTCAGCTGGCTGAGATGGCTCTGATGGAGGTAAGGGGGTCAGAGTGCACTGAGCAGGGGTAGATTTGCTGGAAGTGTGCAGGGTTCCAACACACTGGGCTGGCCTGGCTGTTTCTGATCCTGTCAATGGAGTTAGGATGCCCTGAGTGGGTCAGGCTACTTCTGATTGGCGGTTAATGGTGTTAAAATGGACAATATTGTCTGGTTAGTGCTCCTCATTGCCCAAAAGGTGGTAATTTGTGATATTTAACTCTCAATATGGACTTCATTGCTTATTTCTACTGGTGAGAAAGTGCCACTCATTTTGCCACAGTAGAATGTCACTCACAAGTACACTAAAACCATGGAAATCTCACACATAAGCAATCTGAAAATTTGGCAGCTATGCTATAAAATCAGCTTTTTAGGCTAGCGTGTGGTCATGAATGATCAGATCAACAAGATCATCTTGTGAGCACTGTAGTGCCTTCCTGCCCTCTGTTACTTCGAACGGCAGTCACGCAGTCTATATCTGGTTAGTGCTCTTCCATTTCAGGTGCTATGCAGCAGTTTTAAGATCTTCTTAGAGTTTCTTGTTGCTCAAATGGGTGTAATTTCTGATATTTATATGTTTCTCTCATCTTCATTGCTTGATTTCGCTTGTGATAAAGTCACTCATAGTCGTTGAAATTTCATAATTACACTGATTTTAAGAAAATGTCACACATAAGCAATCTGAAACCTTGGCAGCTATGCAGGGTGGGGAGCACAGCCTAGTAATGGTGGACTATGGTCAGGGTGCGAGGGAATGGATTTGGGATGTTTGGGGTTTTTCTATGCCTATTCTATTAACGCGGACTTTTACTGTTACAATAGGGCGCCGTCTTGCCCGATGCAAAGTCCAGTTAACTGCAGTTGTATTAATTAATATTTAGTTAATGAAAGCTGTTTTAGATAATATGTTGAATCAATGCGAGTAAGATGCTCACCAAATAACATGCAAATGCCTGCGAATAACATGTTGGCTGAAAGATGCTGACTCCAGTAATAAGGTGGGAAATAAGATGCTAATTTCTGCTCGGCCGCCAGGTGGTGCTACACACACATTTGTGAGTCTGCACATATCATGTTCCAGTTTGCAAAATATTTAATCCTGAATCGAAGAGCGCTCACTAGCTTGTGTCGTGGAGCTCAGGTTGCACTTGTGCCACCTGCAGCAGCCACTGTCCGGATGCGAGTATACACAGCAACCCGTCCTCGCATCTCGCGAGAACCGCTCTTCCTGTCGCTGCGGGCTGTAGGCTGCACGCACGGCTCTCGCGAGATCAGCCCGGACCCATCATGGCGGAAGGTATTGCTTGCTCGCTCAGTGTTCACCAGGGTCGGGTTTCAGGGGTTGGTGGGAGGGCGCCTGTGATTCTGTTCATGCACCCAACCTCCTGGGGTCACCCGCGTACCGTTTCACGGGTGAGCGGTTGGGTTAAAAGCCAGCCACCCACCTTAAGTGCTCTGGTCCACGCCCTGCTGAGGCATGAGCCGGCTAAGCTGTCAGCTCATAGATAGTGCCGCTGAAATTTGTTATCGATATGTCCCTCTCCCAAGTTTTACACTTGTGCTTGCATCCTTTTCTCCCAGCAAAATACAACCACTTTGCCTTCAGCGAGACCTAAACATGCCAGTTACAAACCCTGAAGTCTCAGTAGATGATAGTATGGCTTTACTCTTCGAGGTCCGCATCCCGATATTACTATATTTTTGGAAAACCCAAGAGGCATGTTTTGCCTCTGGAAGAGGAAGCATTGCATTTCCATTTTTTCCCTTGAATAGTAGTTGGGATTAGTTTAGAAATTGAAGAATAACGTGTTAAATATGGCAGCATCTGTGGATTTGAGGGGACTAGTGCTTTTGTATAAGAAATGGGCATTTGTGGATTTGAACCTCCCTTAAGTGTTTGGGGTTAAACCTGACTCAGCAAGAGCAGACCGGCATTTCTGTAGGTGCTGTGTCGAGGTTGTCCATGCCCACATCAGGCAATGCAAAGAACCCCTGCGGTTTAATCGATGAATCTTGGAAATGTCGTCGCAAACTTTGTTTATTTTTATAGTACGTGGTAACCGCTAAGGGCCTGTGGCGTACCACAAGTGAACCCCCGCAAAATATGATACGGGCAATCTGAGTCTACCATATGTCATAGATGTTCATTGGACTTGGGCTGAATGGGGTACTTTAACGGGTTGGGAGCCCCTTGCTTGAAGGGGAGTGGATTTGGGGGGCCTGGGAGCCATGCGCGTTTGGTCTGCGATACACCCCTGCCAAGGGATGTTCTCTTTACCATGATTTTGCTTATGTTCTTCTTGCCATGATTTTGCTTATATTGTCAAGAAGAATCGCGGGTCCAACTCAAATTATTTTCTGTTGACATGAATGAAATTATGGCTGTAGTAAACTGGTTAAAAAACAAACGACGTCGAACCGTGCACATGCGGTTTAAGCAGAGTCTATGCTTATCTAAAAAGCCTGAAGTTTTGCAGAAAGGCGACATTCCCGAGTGTTTTAACCCTATTAAAAGAAGCAAAGAAAGATACTCGTTTATACTACTAAATAATGCAGTACTTTTGGTTAAAATCGGTGAAGGTAAAACCAATTTTAGTTAGTTTTCACCGGCCAACTACTGCAATTTAGGTCGATTCAGCGATTAAAAGGGGCACCCGTCAGTTAAGGACTGCAGCAGGACTCTGTTTACTTAATCTTGAGTTTATATGCTTTTAGTGCACACTGCAGCTAGTATTTCTATTTCTTTCAGATCGTTGTTTATTTAGTGCCAGAGACATCATTTTAAGGTTTATTTTTGGCATATTTCCTTGTAATATTTCATAACATCTAGTATGTGTACCCATAAGAAAATCTACAGTGTGCGCCTTGTAAGTGCCGCCTTCTTAGAGGGGCTTGCTTCATCTGTGTAAGTACATTCTGCCAAATTCTTTCAGAGGGGCAGTGGAACTAGGCCGGTCTCTGTTGTGGACAAAATGCCACTCACTGAATGCAAACTAGCTATATGAGAATTTCAGATTCTACCCCTAGGATTCCTAGGAATCGTAATGTGAGGCATGCAATATGCAGGTTTATGTAGTATGCAGTTCGGCCAAGCAGGTTCCATTGAAGTATTAGTAGAATATGCATTCAAACACATGCCACTTTCAGATTAGCAATATTGGCCAAATGCAGTGACCCTTGTAGAACTTTGATGCATAACTGGTGTATTTTCCTCCATGCAGGCCATGAGATTCTCTTGTATTTGCAGGCTTTCCACTTTCTTAAAAATATTTCGACGGTTGGTCTTAACATGCAGAGCTGTAGCCCATTGCTTCAATATATATATTATGGAATGCTTTTCATGTCAACATTGTGTTGTTACCAAAAACGTTGCAACCAAGGATACATTTTTGTTGCCACTGTTTGATACTAACTTTTTGCTTGCAAAAAGTTCTTTATTGAAATAACTAATACTCATCACTCTTCTTATATGTATCATTTTGGGCTTCTCCTGAATCAGTCATGTTCTAGTCATTACAGTGAATGTTGTGATATAAAGTCTTGCTGTTGTTTTCTGCGTCTTTGACGCACTGCACTCTAGTATCCTATAATAGGGTATCATATACACACATACTGCGGGGCACTTGTACTATGATGTCAATCTCTGAATGTACCATCACTTGTAAATTTAGGTAACCTTCTCCTGTCTCTTGGTGCTTCTTACAGTTTACCCTAAGTGGAAGTCTAAGGGTTCAACCTTTCCATGCCTCAGACAGGCCTCTGTTGCAGAGAATTCGATGTTTTTGTTAGTCCGACTCCAACAGGAAGCAATACGTTTAGACTCGTGATTCAATCGGAAACGAAAGTTTAAAAGTGCAGCGTTATCAGAAATGCTGTCGAGTCAGCTTCTCCCAGCGGAAAAGAAACATACTTTCCTATAGTACAACTGATTTACAGTATTCGCGCAGTCTTTGTACACCTGTGTTCTCCGATTCCCTAGAGTGCATACGATTCGGCCTCTGCCGCTTTCTTTAACAGCTTTTTAACCGTGCACGAGGCTAGGGCCGATGCGAGCTGTGTTTATCTCGGCAGTTCTTGAAGGGCGTTCCCCATGCTTTTAATGAAACCAGATGTCTATATTTGCTTGAGAGAACCCGATTGTGCAACATGTATATTTCATTCATTAAAAAACAGTTCGCGTATTATTCTCTGTGAGCTGCTTTTTTATTAAATAGAATCCAGGTTGCATAATTTTGAAATACAATGCATTAGTGTTGTGCACCAGACACACAGCCGTTGTGGCGAGCAACCACACGAAATGTGAAGAAATAAATCACAAATCTTGGTCTCAGTTTGTTAGTTTGTAGCTTAAAATGGTGTGAGTTTTGAAGAAACAGGCGTGCCAGAAATGTAATACCGATCAGTTGGTCTGTGTTAAAGCAAGGGGTAATCCAGGGGCTTCCATGAACAAGAAACATGTCTATCCAGCATGTTAGTTGTTTATATTTTCATGCATCGATTCAATGAGACAGACATGTGTAATCCTCTCTTAATACAAGGAACATTAGGTTATGATTGTAGTGTAGGGTATGTCCCAATCTTAACTGATCTAAATAAAAATTGTGGAATGTGCGTCAACGTTTCGGTCTCCTGTTGTATGAATATGCGAGACCAACCTCAGAACTAAGAGTAGTAGATAGTTACTGTAGATGACTCCTTAAAAAGTTCTTCCATTGGGTGGGATGATAGGATTTAGTTTACTGATACTTGTGATATTAAAATTGTTGCAAAGAAAAGCAATTCAGAGAATTAGGAGATGTATTCGGAGCAGCACATCATACCGTCCTGAAGGCAGGACAGCAAAAGTCTTTCTGAAGTGCATTCAAGAACACCCAGGATCAACGTTCTCCTGGAATGTAGAATGCACTACAGAGAATAACAAGGCATGTGCCGGGGATGCATGCAATACATGTCTGTCAGACCACAATGCAACACATCCTCCCTCTTAGAAAACAACATAAATGAAATATAACCTAAGATAAATATAAGCGATATTTTCACAGTAATCCATACATTTCTTATCTTATAAAATCAGCAAACCGCCAGGTAAATGTCTGATTCTGTCTGTCCCTTTAACTCTGGAAGACACAGAATCAGCTAATACTTCTCTGGTGCCACTTGACTCTGGACTGCCATTGTCATTGACACAATTTCAAACAAGTTGAGTCTTTTTGCTGAACTTTACCAGAAAATCTCTGTGCCTTTCCTCCTCGTCATCATTATAATTTCCATCCTCAACGTTTATTCCCTTAACGGAACACTTTGCGACATCCTTCACATTCCATACCTTTCCATCTTGGGTAATTACACAATTGGGAAACACCTTCTGCACTTTCATGGCCTTCCCAAACCTGGACAAACCTTTATTGACCAATCCAGGTCTTAGAATCCTCACCCAATCTCCAACCTTTATTTAGTGAGATTTTACTTTCAACTTGGTATCATACCATTCTTCAGATTTATCTTGTATTCTCCTCACTCTTTTGGCAATGTCCCTCACACAGCATTCATCTTTCACACCTCCCCACTTCTCCTTAAACCACCAAGGACTCCGACTAGAGGAGGCATCCCTCCCTTTTAGCAACTTACTGATTTTATTCATTCATGTTCGATTAATTAAAACCATTACATGACTAAGAACCATACAATACATTTTTGCTTAAAATAAAACGATGAATACTACAACCAGAATGGAGTTTCAAGGATTTTAAAACAATAACAACTATATTATTTCATAAGTGTAAAAAGAGTTCAGACCTGCCCTGCAAAATTAAAATAAAAACAGTGTCTGAGGTTTTACAGATAAAGAGATAAAGTGCAATATGCTGTGTGCAAACTAATAGGACCTCCTGCTGATTGGACTGGGGTTACTAACATCTCGGTACCCCAGAATGTTTATGTGCAGCAGATGGTCGTGTATTCTGGGTTAGTAGTCCCCATATTCTGGGGCCACATCACCGTAGAGGATGCTGCACATGTCCCTTGAGTTTGTCAGTTCAAGTTGGTGGCTCTCCTAAGAGTTAGCTGCTAGATGCTGTTCTGGGTTCTATGGCCAGTGGCTGTTGTCCTTGCTTCAATGAGAGAAAGGCGAATAAAGCTTGTAAATTTCCAGTCTCGCTAGTGTACTTAGTATATTTTCAGTAAAGCTCATCTCTGACGATCTTTTAGCACTTAACCCCTTTTGAACGACATAGCAGGAGGAGCAGGTGGTGTCGTTCCTCAGTCAGTTTGGGGAAGCAACACAACAGATGGAACCAGGATTATTTTTGGTAGTTGCATAACCTGCATAAGATTACCTCATCTTGGTGAGCCCAACCAGGATTTAAGTCTGAAATTGGCAGTGCAGTTAGCCTCATAAAAATAATTTTCGTATGTGTCTGGGTTGAGAACGCTTGTTTAAAGTATGCCTGTGCCTTCCCAGAAGTGTAAGATGCATCCAGCACCTCGGTCAGGGTGCTAGGTCGAAGACTACCGATATCCCGTTCAAAGGACGTTAATAGCACTTGCCTGTTCACAACTTTTTTCCAGGCAGAGTAAGGAATTTCTTGGAGATGCAGGCTATCCTGATTTTCAGAGTGCAGGTTGCTGTTGCTAGCTTTAGCAACTTGAATCAACTGACTTCAGTAGTGGTATGAGGAGTTATGCGGTAAAGCCATACCCTTTCCCTCAAAGTGCTCTACCAATCTCCACCTTGTTGATGCGCTTCTACTACATACTCCTTCAAAACAGAGTTGAATCTTTCCACTTGACCGTTCTCACGTGGTTCGTATAAGGCAGTAGTTACATGTTTGATGCTACAAAGTCTGAGGAAAGACTCAATTTCCCCACTCGTGAGCTGAACACCATTGTCAGTAATCAGTACTGATGGGCATCCTTCGTGGGCAAATACCTCCTTGAAGAATTCAACCACTGCTTTTGTGGTAGCTTGTGACACCAATTTGACCTCAGGCCATTTAGAATGGTAATCAATTAAGAGTAATGCAAACCTAGCATCCATAGGGAGAAAATGAAAAGGAACCGATATGTCAAAGGCCAACTTTTGCCAAATCAACTCGGGCCATGTACAACTTTTAAGAGTAGGTGTACTGACCCTCAACATCTTCTCAGTACCCTCACACAATTCACACTCTCTTACTGTCCTATCAATCATCCTATCCATTCCTGGCCACCAGAAATGTATGCGGACAAGTTGCTTCATAGCAGATATACCCGGATGTCCCTTGTGCAGGCCAACTTGAGAATATTTTCTCATACACCCATGGGAGGAACACACTTTCCTCCTTTGAACAAAAAGTCTCTCTCAACCACCAATTCTTCATCCACATTATACATGGACACACACTCCGGTATTACTTTGCTCTTTTTAGGCCATCCTTCTACTACACATTTGTTTGTGGCCTGCCATACTTGGTCGGACACTTCACACTCTTTCCAGATTTCTCAGAGATTTCTTCAAATTCATTGTTAGCTACATCCTTGATAGTGGCAACTGTCTCATAATCCTCTCCTTTCTCACATGCACTATCCTGCAAGCAAGGCAAACACGACAGAAAGTCTGCTGTCACATTCTTCTTACCCGGAACACATTCAGTTTGAAAACTGTACTCCTGCTGTCTTGAGGTAAGCCTAGCAATGAGTCGCGTAGAATTCTAACCACATCCTGGGGACAATATATTCACTAATGATTTATGATCGGTTCTAAGGATGAATTTTCCACCCCAGATATAGTTTCTGAAGTGTTTAATGGCCCAAACACAAGCAACAAGCTCTTTTTTGATAACCAAATACCTTTGTTCAGTCTCACTAAAGGTGCGGGAGGCGAACGCTACGTTCCGCTCTTCCTTTCCACACTTCTGTGACAGAACACCTCCCACCCCATACATGCTGGCATCAACAGTGATGACACACTCCTTTCCTATGCCAAATGGTCTCAAAGTAGGGGCCTGTACAATCGCTTGCTTAATGTTTTCGAATGCTGCTTGTCTGCCCGCCTCATATATGTAACCTCATGCCTCAAAAGTTCCCTCAGCGGTTCTATTTTAGATGCAAAGTTCTCTATTAACTTGCTGTAGTAGTCGTACATACCAGCAAACAAAAGTAACTGCTCCCTGTTAATAGGCGCAGGTGCCTTGACAATTGCGTCAACATTGGACTTTTTTGGTATCTCTCCAACAAAGTGTGTCCCAGATATTCTACAGATTTTTTGAACATCTTGCATTGAGTATTTTTGGCTGTGTATAACTTTTGCACATTTTTAGCTGTATATATCGTTTATTTATCTTGTCATTCTCCTGGTCAGTTTCCATAATTCTCATTGTCTTTGTACTTTGTTGTATTTTTGAGCACTTTGTATATATTGTATGATTTCATGATTATTTGTACATGTTAGGAGGTTTTTAAACCCCATCAAATCAATATGTATGCATTTACCTAATTAAAGTATATATTCTACTTTTCACATGTTCTTCAGGTTTGTTTTCAAATCACTTATATTATTTTCATTCGGGTTGCCAAGGGATATAAATTTACATTGTCTCTGTTTGTCTTGCCCTTGGAACCATTATAATTTTTCAGGGGGCCCCTGTTTTTGACACATAGAGGCACTAATTACATGATCAATCTGATATTATTCTTGGTATATGGAAATATGTGCTGCAAAGCCTAGAAACATGGAAACCATTCTCACGGACCAGTGCTTTATTTTTAAATAAAATGTGCATTTTATGAAGAATTTACACCCGGCTCCAACTTATAGCAATCATGGAAAACACTGGTCGCACATAGATTAATAAATAACCCAGCTGGTGGTACAAGTCGATAGAAACTAAGACGAAGAAAAAGATGCCCAAATTGCCTTAGATCTCTGAAGAGCCCCTACCCGCTTGGATAAAGGCCTCTTCAAAAGCTTGAGTCCTGGTCATTTTACTAAACTATTGATGGTACGATGGAACCATAGCTGTTTTCCAGCACTGCAAGATCAGCAAACAAGCCGCTGAGAGAGCTTTCTATGTAAAATACTGCTGGTAGGATGAGCCAAACCGTGCCAACATTGGTGTTGGGGAAATCATATTTTGGGTACTACGACTAATTGCATGAAAGACCTCCCTCCAAAAGCACTGTAGCCTGGGGCAGTCGAAAAGTGTGTACCCATCTGCCCTAACCGATTGCATTACACCTAAAGCACTGGTTAGGAAGAGATGGAAATATCCTATGCAACCTGTGCGGTGTGTAGTATGCAATCCATCTTGATAAGAACGCCATTGTTAAAAAATTTGCAGCTCCTAATTATCTGTGCCCTAACGCACGAAGAAACTGGCATTCTTTACTAATAAACCTGCAGTTAGTTTCCTGGAAAACCTTTTGCAACAGTTTTGGTAGTAGTTTCTCATTGGTGTGCTGGTGTAGCAAATGGTACCAGTTCCCCACTTCCGATAGCTTGGTTTTATTTATACGATGGACTATCAAGCGAGTGGCTTTGTTCATTACCACATATCTGTTTTTAAGAAAACTACTAATTTGATTAAAGCAAAAATGAGGTGACATATTCTGGCTACCAAATTGTTGAATTGTAGAATCCCATGAAATCAGAGTTTCGCCATTGTAGAAATTCCCCAATTTTTTGAACCCCAACGCTTTCCAATATTGTAAAGTTCCTTTACATAGTGTCAACCCCCAAATCTCGCAATCTTGTATTGGGGTACAGGCATGGCAAACCAACACACCCCAAGATTAAAAAAAAAAAATACTTGATGATAGAGCGAGCACTACCTTGTTTTCTTGGAATGTTTTGCGTTACGCAGAAAAACTGGTAGTCTAATTTCACTTTCCGTAATCATTTGATCCAATAAAACTGAGGATTCTGCTACTAATTGTACCATGGAATCAACTAGAGAGGCCTGATGGTATGTTTGCAGGTGCGATGGCGCTAACCTACCCCTGCCCCCCCCGGGTTACACAGAGTTGTAAAGTAGACACCTTCACTCTGGGCTGTTTATTGGACAGTACAACATTTCTAATGATAATATTTAATACATCAAATAAGCAGTGGGAATTTTAAGGGCGATATTCAAAAAAAGAAATCAAAACAAAGGGAGAATTGACATTTCAATTAAAGCAACCCTGCCAATTATAGACAAAGGCAAAAGGGTCCACCTCTGTAGCAACCTTTTTTTTAGCTTAGTAAGCATAGCTCCGTAGTCTCTCTGGAATAATTGAGAGAAATTATTTGTAACATAGCCAAAAGGGACATCGCCCAATACTGGAAGAGTAATTCTCCACCGCCCGTGGGGAAGTGGAAAAAGGCCCTAGATTGGTGTATGGGTATGGAACTGGCTGTGTTTCAGGCTCGGGGCTGCCCACAGAAACACCAAAAGATATGGCAGAGATGGGCGGCGTATAGGGGGTATTGAACTGCCGACCGTGGAAACCCCAGACACTTTCATACAACGTGAAGTAGTACTGTCATAGGGCAGCCTTTGGACATTAGATGTAGATGTCCAGCAGACATCCGACATTGCAGATTGGGAGGTGGGGGGAGGGGGGACGGCCCGGTGCCTAAGCTAGCCATGGTTACTATATGTTCTTTTATTGTCTTCATTATTTTGTTACGCTGGTACAATATGACAAATGTAGATGTGCTTATTACTGTGCCGGCTCATGTTGTGCTTGTATAAAAATGAATAAAAAGTTTAAAAAAAATATATATATATTTGTAACATAAATTCCTAAGTATCTAATAGCATTTTAAGGAATCGTCTGTAGGCAGACGAGGAGCTCGGAATGCATTGAATTAAACAAAAGGAGCTCTGTTTTCACTTGATTGACTTTGAAGCCCCCTACATGTGTGAAACCAGTAATTTTATTAATGGCATTCTGGATATGTGACCTATCGGCCTTCAGGTATAAGATCATATCATCAGGAACAATTACATTTTTGCCATCCCACCTATAGGGGCAAAATCGATGGATTGGTGTGAATCCTAACCACTAGGGGCGCAATAAAAAAGGTAACAAGAAGTGGGGACAAAGGGCATCCCTGATGGGTACCACACTTTATCCTTACTGCCACAGACTCCTTAGTGTTAATGATAATGGCCTCTGCCCCACTACAGAACTCCTTAAGCATATTTATAATTTGGGACGGAAATCAACATTTTTCCAAGATAATAAGAAGCGCTTTCAAATTAGCAAGGTCGAACGCTTTTTCTGAGTCCATCGTTAATACTGCCAGCTTCTTCTTGCTAAGTGTAAAATAACCAAGAGCTTGGGTCAAAAGATAGATACTGGCAGCCATCGATCTTTTGAGCAAGAATCCATTCTGATGGATCATCCGTTGAGCACATGGTGCAATCCGTTTCTCCCAAACTTTCATAAATAATTTATAATCAACATTTAGTAAACTTATAGAGCAGTAAAAATTGGCATCAATCAATCAGGGGTTTGTAAAGCGCCCTACTCGCCCAAAAGGGTCTCAAGGCGCTGGTGGGGGGGGGTGGGGGAGTGAGTGATTCTCTTCTCGACGGGGAGCCAGTGTAGTGTCCGTAGGTGTTGGCTGATTTGGCAGTGGCTTGGTAGGCTGAGGACTAGTCTGGCGGCAGTGTTCTGGAGTTTGCGGGTGAGGTTCTTGTTGATCCCCGCGTAGAGTGCGTTGCTGTAGTCCCGTCTACTGCTGATGAGGGTGTGGGTGACGGTTTTCCTGTGTTCGAGGGGAATCCAGTTGAAGGTCTTTCGGAGGAGGCGGAGGGAGTGGTAGCAGGAGGAGGTGACAGCATTGATCTGGCGGTCCATTTTGAGTTCGGAGTCAAGGATGATTCCGAGGTTGCGGGAGTGGTCCGTGGGGGATGGTGGGTTCCCGAGGGCGGGGGCCACCAGGTGTCGCTCCAGGCGCCGGGGTGTGGGCCCATGATGAGTACTTTGGTTTCTTTCGTGTTAAGTTGTAGGCAGCTGTTCTTCATCCACCTGGTGACTGCTTCCATTCCTTCTTGGAAGTTGTGTTTGGAGATGTTGTTTTCGTTGGATAGGGAGAGGATGAGTTGGGTGTCGTCGGCGTACGATACAATATTGAGTCCATGTGATCTGACAATGGATGAGAGCGGTGCCATGTAGACGTTGAACAGGGTCGGGCTGATGGTGGATCCTTGGGGGACTCAGCAGGTGGTCGGTGTGGGTCCCGAGAGGAAAGGGGTGAGTCTGACCCGCTGCGTTCTGTCGGAGAGGAATGAGCAGATCCAGTCGAGGGCCTTGTTTCGGATTCTCTCGTTGTGGAGTCTGCAGGCTAGGGTACGATGAGAGACTGCGTCGAAGGCCGCGGAAAGGTCCAGGAGGATAAGGGCCACAGTCTCTCCTCTGTTGAGGAGGCAGCGAATGTCGTCTGTTGCGGCGAGAAGGGCGGTTTCGGTGCTGTGGTTCTTCCTGAAGCCTGATTGGGAGGAGTCGAGGATGTTGTTTTCTTCTATGAAGGAGGCGAGTTGACTTGACGGCTTTTTCCATGACTTTTGCCGGGTGCGGGAGTAAGGAGATTGGTCTGTAGTTCTTGAGGCCAGTGGGGTCCGCCAAGGATTTTTTCAGGAGGGGGTTGATCTCGACTTGTTTCTAGTCATCGGGGAAGGAGGCGGTCTTGAAGGAGCTGTTGATGATTCGTTGAAGCACTGGGGCGATGGTGTCTACAGCTCTGTGGTAGGGGCAGGGGTCTTTGGGGGCCCCGGAGTGGGTTGACTTCCTAGTCTTCAGGGTGTCATCAATGCTGAGGGTGGTCCAGCTGTCAAGTATCGGCTGTGTGTTGCAGGAGGTGGCGGGTGTGGGTTCTGCGTGGGGGCTGTTGGGTCCTTATCTTTTTTGAGGAACATCACTGGCTCTTTGAATTTGGTATCCCATCCTTGATTTGATAAAGGAAGATTGTTAAAAAAGGAAGCAGTCCACTTCGTAAACCATATAAAATTTAGTGGGAATGCGGTTACTCCCACTGGCTTTGGCATTAGTCATGTTTTTGAGGGCAGCATCCGCTTCACGGGGCTCTATTTTCTTAATAAATGCGCTTTTTTGGGTTCTGGAAACCTTTGGTAGCCGCACTGAAGCGAAATACTGCACTAACTCTTGCGCCATGACCATCTTAGTTTCTTCATAAATGTGCCTTATTGTGGCGAAGAAATACCTCAGCTACCCCCTCACTATCAACCTCTATGACCCCTGTGGCAGGATCTCTAAATTGGGTGATTAATTGCCTACTCTTCTGAGTTTTAGTCGACCATCCTAAATATTTCACCAAGTGCTAACTCTTCTCGTAGAGCTTCTGCTGAAAGGCTTTACCTCCTGACAGAAAGAAGACCCTAAGCTCTTGCTTTGCTCCGGCTAACTGATCCTATGTTTTCTCGCGAGCTGTTGGAGAATAAGGACCTCCTGATAGCCTTATAAGTTCCCTCAAAGCACACTCTTCTGTGGCCTGAAGGTGCTGAATTTTGTGATACTGGGCCCTAGTTAATTTGGCTTCAAAAGATATCGCCTGCCCCCTGATTGCAGCCTTGTACGCTTCCCATATCATAACCAGCATTGGCATAGCCAATAGGTCTCGCGTTTGGGACCTTATAAATGTTGAGCCAGAGCTATTGTCTGTGCGTCAGTCGTCCAGAGTGTGTATTGGCTTATTATCCAGAATTAGAGGCATGTAACTATATTGACTTTAGGCGGGATGTACAAATGCAGCAAGCACAATTTGAAGGACGGCTTCACTGTTGCTCACGTTTCCAAAGCAAAAGGAATAACAAGAAAGACTATCAGGGCAGATACCCTAATGTTGCGCCACATGCTGTTAGAGTAAAAGAAATACTCCAAGAAATGTCGTATTAGAGACTCAATTTATAGCAGAACAGATACCGACTAAAAGCCTTAGTTTTGTCCGTCAACCCACATGAAAATCCGCAACTCTTAAAATAGGATGTTTACAGAGTTCAAGCAAAGTTTCGGCATATAGCCATAAGATAAATATGAATATATAGCAAGTCTTTCAAACCTCCCCCATGAACATTTTCGTAAGTTACTCTCAAATAAAATAGCTAATATTGCTCTTGTTTTATTAAATGTCCTTCTTTATACAAGCTTCGATCAAAGTACCTATACAGCATTCTCTTCGAAGATGGCCGCCGCATTTGTAGCTATTATTAAAGGTCACGTTGAAAATATTAAGCCCCTTAGTTCAATAACAAAAAGTCTTGCAAACATGCAGAAAGACACATTTTCAAGTCTATATAAAGGCCAGGAAAAGATTTCAGTTCGCCATTATGGAGAAAAAAAAAAGATATTTGTTTTACTTTAAAACAAGCAACGTAAACTTTATATTTCCTCTGCCCCCGATCATGCCGATGCATGTAACCCTCACACTGTCCCTAAGGTACGAAACTCCGTGGGGTTGATCTCAGGCTGGTTTCATAAATAATGAGGCCAGCATGTTTGGAGCCCTCTGGGGCCGCACGGACCGCTGTTAAAAATGCCCACGCGGACGGAGCCGGGACGGCTTCAGGCATGCAGGTTGCCTTTCAAACAAGCTGCACCGAAGACACGCGCAGCCTGAAAAAAGCTGGGAGGGGCGGGAGGTGTATTTGAAAGACTGCATGGGCAGATTAAGGGAACTGCAAGTTGCGCCGCCGTGTGCCAGCGAAGAGCCGGAGGACAGAAAAAAGAACTGCATTTAAAAAGAACATATGGCCCATAGTTAAAGAATCCCCGTAGCACGGGCAGTCACAAAACCTCCAGAAGGCGGGACAAATTTACAGTATTCATCAATGAAAACTATGGAGTTTGAAAAGGCAGGCCGAGCAACCAATTGAAAGCGTTGGGTGTGTTCATTCATTACAGATGGAGTACAGAATGCCTCGCAGAGCAGCACATGCGCGCTGACTCTAGGCTCGACCTAAAAATGGGAGCAGTGTTAGAATTTATCTAAAAGAATTCGTGATAAAAATGCCTCGTTTCACTTAACCAGATTTGATCTGCGAGCAAGGATTTATCAAATTGCTATCTTGGCCTCTGTCTTTGTGCCGTTTCAAAAATTACCACAAGAGAAACAATTGAATGATCTGAAAAGGGATTGGCCGCATCTCTAGCCTCCCTCTTTTCAATAGTTTCGTCAAAAGAAAAAATCTAATCGTGAGGCTGACTCAAACCTAGAATAATAACAAGTGAATTTTGTGAAGCCGGTATGATCAAGGCGCCAAGGATCCACCAGGGCAAGGTCTTGCTTAATTATATTTAGTGTAATACCAATGGGGTAACCATGTGTCCCTCAGAACCTGGGTATCTATATGAAAAGCAACAATGGTTCTGTCGGGAAAGAGCAATTTCTTAACAAATAACAGATAAATCGAAAAGTATCACATGTATTCAATACGTTTGGAACACAGAAACACAGGCAAGTACGTGTTTGCAAAAAACAATTTTACTTTTTGTTAAATAAAGCATTCTTATTATGCATTCATAAGGCTGTCGATAGTAAATGAGGAATCGCAGTGACATGTAATAAGGTGAGAAGGAGTGCTCAGTGACTGTGGTGCAGTGAGTGTACTATATACAAGGTGAAGATAGATTCTGTACAAGTATAGAAGGAAAATAAGCTAAAAGGTGGTCAGAACAACGAAAAAACAATGTCTCCAGTAAATAGCACAATTGCTTATGGGTTTGGGACCGAAAGACTTGATAGAGCTGAGCCATAAACTATCGTCGACGTTTTGACCCTGACAAAAAGCGTTATTAGACAAATGTCATGGTGGGTCTTCTTCAGGACTAAGGAGAAGGATGACAGCCCAACGTGGAGGTGAATTCTCTTAGGATTGCCTCTCTGAGCTTCTCAAGGGAATTCAGACAGAGGCCAATAGCAGGCTCCAATCCAGGGCCAGTTGCCAGTGGTTATCTGGGCAGTTGCGGGAAAGGACTCTTGTGGCTGGTTGTATCCCTGTGGTTTGAACAGGTCAGTCTATTAACCCTTGGAGTTCACTTCTTATGTCCTGTGCACATAAGGGAGTAGGCCCAACCCTTTAGGGCTCCTCTCAGGTCACACACAGCTGTTCTAGTCTTCTTCTGTTCTTTCACAGGTCCAGCAAGTGTTCTGAAATGGTTATCTGAAGAGGCTACATTTATGCCTGGCATGAACTAATGGGCTGAAAATTCCCAAAGTCAGTATGGTTGGCACCAGAAACGTTTACCCTGTTGGTTAGGGCATGCCCAGAAGTCATTCCCACCCACTAGTTCATCCTCTAACCAATGGAGTAAAAGTTTCCGGTGTCAACCTTACCCACTTTGAGCATTTTCAAGATGAAGAAAGTCTTCAGCCACACTAAACCTGGGCCCTGAGTGCTAATGATGTTTGTGGGGAGTGCACTATAGTAATCCAAGTGCTCTCCCATATCTACCACTAAAATACTGTTTGGGGCAGCAAACTCCAATAAATCCAGAGACAGAAGTCTAATAGGATAAAAGCAGGGTTTTCCAGCAACCAGGCAGTGGATACGCAAGAATATTCTGACATCTTGTTTCCGTCCTTTAAGTGTGCCTTAAGTGTTAAATATCAAACCCAGACACAGAAGTCTGATGGGACAAAAGCAGGGTTGTCTAGGAACCAGACAGTGGATACACACAAACTGTCTTGACACCCTGTTTTCTTCCTTTCAAGTGTGCCCTAGGAATTATATGTAAACCCCAAACAGGCCTGTCAAGCAGGATTTGACACTGTACTGTCAAAAAGGATGCCCATAGCCCCCATCATACATATTCTGTGAGGTTCTGAGTCATCCTCTCTGCCCGTTCAGGTTGGCCTGTCAATCACAGTGACCTATTGTGTAGATCTTGGGAGGAATTTTACACCTCATCTGTTTGAATGCTAATCACTGACTTGGAGAAGTTGGAGAGCAAATGCAAATTAGCATACAGGGAAAGGTAACTTTCTAAAAGTTGCTTTACCTTAATATTTAATTGAAATCTGTCTTCACCATTGAATTTGATTTGTAATAACTAATGCAAATAGTCATTTAATTATTTTTCTAGCTAGTTACATTCCTGAGATACAGTATTATGATTTTAATCTGGTTTTCTTCATAACACAACTAGGACTGTCGCAGTGAAAATAGCTTTTGGGTGCTGAGTCACTGAGAGGACATGTTAACATTAAATTTCTACATGTCCTACTTTTAAATACAATACACCCTGCTTTGTGGGCTACAATGCCTACATAAAGGTGACTAATATTTAAATGGGAGGTTTTGACTTGTCAACCGTGTTTACTCTGAGAGGACCAGTTGCAGTTTTTATACTTTTACAGACAAGATACACTGGTAGGCCTGTTTAACACCGTCACTGTAGTAGATGGCACAATAGGTGCTGCGGTTCACTAGTGACATTTAACTGACAGGCCCTGGGGACCGTTTGTACCATATAGTAGGAACATATAGGTAAGATAAATATGACAATTTGGAATTTACCAATTTCGTGAATCTTACTTTTCCACAAAGAGAAGAGTCTTTAGCCTTTTCCGGAATACAGTTTCCAAGTCCAGCATCCTAAGTTCAATCAGAAGTTCTTTCCATAACTTATCAGCAAGTATCGAGTAGGGACAACCACCCAGCCTGTATCTGTAGAATCTACCAACCAGAAGAAGGCATTGATTAGCAAAGCAAAAGGCTCTTGAGGGATGATAGATACAAAACCTGTTTGTAAGACACGCAGGACCTTTTTTGTGAATTGCCTGGAACCAGATCATCAAAGCTTTGAACTTGATCATTCTTTAATAGGAAACCAATGGAGTTGCTTGACGCCGGTCCAAATTGATTCTGTCTTCCCAACCTTAAATATAGCTCTTGCTGCTGCATTTTGGGCCTATTGAAGCTTCCTAATTAGGTAGTCTGAGGCACCCAAATACAGGGAGTTTGCGTAATCCATTTTAGAGTTGACCATGGGAGGAATAACTGGCTTTTGAGTCTGGAGTGGTAAAAGATTCAAGATCTTTCTCAACAATTTCAAAGTATCAAAGCATGTCCCTGTCAAAGCACTGATTTGGCCTTTAAAGGAGAGTTCCTGATCTAATTTTCCTCCTAAATTATTTTACCACACTAGCCGGAGCTGGTGGCTCACCAAAAGCGGTTGGCTGCCATCCTTGCAGGTCAAAGAGATCTTATTCCCCAAAGAAAAGAAGCTCATGTTTGCTAGAATTAAGCTTCAAACAGTTCTTTTGCATCCAGTTCGCCACCTCAGAGAGACTTTTGAAAGTTGTATGTCAGATGCTGTATCAATTTGCTCAAAAGAAAGGATAGGTTGAGTTTTGTCTGCATATGATAAGTTGAAACCCCAATGCTCAACAATTTTAGCCAGATGAACCAAGTATACGTTAAATAGGGTTGGGCGCAATGCTGAATCTTGAGGAAACCTGTGATTCAGTTCTTTATAAACAGAACTAAATAAGAAGAGAAAAACCGCCTGCAATCTGAGTTATGGAGGAGTTTAGCCAATTTTTGGCTTCCCCAACTATGCCAGTTGACCCCACTTGGTCTAGCAGAGTGTCATGGGAAACAGTATTGAAGGTAGACGATAAATCCAAAAGAATTAAGACGGCCTTCGTACTGTGATCCAGATTGGTTTTGACAAACTCTGAAACATCAAGAAGTTCGGTCTCCATACTGTGTCCCGAGTGGAAGCCTTATTGAGAGGGATCCAGTATGTAACTAATTTTAAAAAATCAACAAGCTGTTTATTTATCAGCTTATCCAACATTTTACCCAATAACGGAAGCCACTAAATCATTCTATAATGGCTCATCAGCGTGTGGTCAGCATTAGGTTTTTATCAGAAGCGGAAGGACCTGCACTTTTTTGCGATCTAAAAGGAAACTGCCACTGTCAAGTGACTGAATAAACAGCTGATTTTATTACAGGACTCACAGTTGCGGCCACTAGTTTTAATCCATGAGGGGGACAAGAGTCCAGAGGGGAGCCGGATATAGCTGTTTAAATTGCTAATTCGGACTCCACTCCGGAGATGTTCTTAAATTCAGACAAGTCCAGGCCATTTGGTATGCTCACGAAAGTATGGAGTCAGCTTTCCTCTGTTTAGCAAAGGAGAGATAAATATCTGACACCTTTTTGTGGAAGTAATCAGAGAGGCTGTCGCATAATGCTTGAGAGGGGGCAAATTTCTGATGACTGCCAGCAGTTGATAAAAAAGATTGTACTATCTTAAAGATGTCCTTGGTATTTTCTTAGATTCGTCTCTAAAGCCAGCGAAAGATACAATTTGCGCAGGTGTGATCTTTTTATGATATTATTTTAGAGCAGCTTTATACACTTTCTTGGCTTCCTCATCGTAGGAATTTCTCCACTTCCTTTCTAGCCTCTTACATAATGTTTTTTCTAACTGTTTTGTGTTGAAGAAAACCAGAAAGCGGATGGATGTTTTGTAAAGCTCTTTCTCAACTAAACCAACTCATCTATGGCAAGTGATCGGAAAGAGTTAAATAAGGTGACATCCGTATCCACATCCGCCTTGGGGTTTACCCCCTTGAGATCTTCACCAAATCCATCTCAGTGATTTTATGTCATTGTTGTATTGGGATAAGAGGCTTAAGATCATTCTGCAAGGCACCCGATAGTGTCACTAAGAAAGGTACCAAAGAGTGATCTTACCAGATGATGGGAAATGGGTCATCAACCTCTAACTTGGAGCAGTTAGAAAAAATTGAATCTAGCTTATGGCACTCTTTATGGGTAGGGCCAGCCACCTTTCACTGAAGGGTAATTTACTCCATAGCCTTCAGCAGATTAGATGCATCCTTACAGGAAGAATCATCAGCATGAACATTAAAATCTGCTAGAATAGTAAAGTTGGAAAATTGAAGCAGGAGAGTGGCGGCTAACTTAGCAAGTAATTCTCCAAACTTTTCACCATAACCAGGCGGGCGATATATTAACATTCCTGAGATTGAGGCATAACGAGACAGCTTGAAAGAAAACTATAGACCCTCCGCTGCCTTCAACCCCTCAAGTTACCGCACTGAAGAAGACAAGTGGACTGGTAAATAGTAGCAATCCCACCATCTCTATGAGCATTGCGATCTAGATGGAAAATAGAGTAGCCATCCGGTACTGTTTAAGCAATGTCCGGCTCAGAGGACTGCTCCAACTATGTCTCAGTGAGGAGGCGTGCATGCCAATTGCCTTCTACCAGTGTTTCAAATATCAAATTTGTGTTTAAGGAGAGATGTACCATTTAGCAGACCTGCCAAAATTTGTCCGAACCTTTGCTTGGGCTAGGTGGAGGTTGGAAGCTGAACTTAGTAACTTATGCGTTATGAAAAGCCCCTGGTTGACTGTACTTAGGGTCAATTGTTTAGTGGCAAACTTGGCATCGAAAAGTGAAGCATTTTACAGGGAGAAGATAACCTTCACATTTGCTTTCCCCTCTTAATGGCAATATAGTATCCCTGTTGTAAGTAAATATTACCTTATTACAGCTGTACAAACTGTCAGCATGGCTGGCACTGGCTACGATTCAGGTGCAGATAGGCTTGACTTTTACGCGCTAGCACCGCAGTGCTCTTTATATGGGGGAGGCTGAATTATCTGTCCAGTCAGTGCCCAACTGCTAGAGTGCAACAAAACAAAATGTTGCCTCTCGGTAGAACTGCCATCAAAGTAAACAAGCATCGGCAAAGCCAACTGGTCTTAGCAACGCAAGAGCTATTGACTTTGTCATTGTCAATGTGTTTCAGCATTCCATGGCCAGATGGTAAGTGTTCCCCAGGCAGATGCAGCACCCAAGTGCACGCAGCTGATGCGCTGTTACCCCTTTATGTAACCACGGGCAAATGAACAATGCATCCCAAATTAAATTTACCATTTGATAGAGAGCAAAACACAATAGGAAATGTGTTGAGCGCTACCAAAATGACCTAGTGAAATCATGATACTTATTTTGTTTACCTCTCAAGAACAGAAGGTACCATCTGCCTTAGTGCAATTCATGCTTGTGACTTACATGTTACACACACATGCCTGCTGCACGCACTCAACCCACTGAGCTATCCGACTGGCTTGAAGTATCACAGCAACAATGATCAAAATGCAGAGATCATTGCATGTGTGTATTAAAATTCAGGAATCCTTTATTAAATCTATTCCCTCTGTCTACTACATAGTGTTTTGTGGGTCACTGTTGTGTATATCTGGTTTGCATAAACATGGTATAGTCTGACCATACCTCCCTTCCATTCAGTGTAATGGATTTACAACGACCACCTAGATGTCAAGGCCATCGCAAGAAAGTGGTAAGCCAGCTCATTAGGCCACTGTACTGTTATCTTTGGGTCACGTGGCTGATCCTGGCAGGGCTAACATGGCCTTTGGATGTTCTGAGGTTGATAAAATTAATCCTGTTAATTTGTGTAACAGTAACAAATTATTGCAGTGCTACATCACAAAGGTGGGTTGCCGTCGGTTGAAAATAATTTTTGTTTATTTTAACTTGCAATAAGCATTTTACTGATCATTTGCTTTTAATCTGTAATTCTGCCACATAACAAACCATGTGCTTGCTTATGTACTGTGCGCTGTATTCTAAACCACAAAACACTTACTATACAGATGCACTCCAGCACCTAGAAGTGCAGTTGGTGGTATGTGGCGTTTACAATGACCATCCAGTAAACAAGCCCCGCCCCCGGAGCCTGTTTTATTAGTACCGAGCGAACCTGTTATGACGTGTTCCTGTTTTTTGTAACAATCTCGGGTGGCGGTGAGAATATGTGAGTGAAGGGCAACTGAAACGAAACAGTCACGTGACCTTGCAAGACAACGGAGACTATGGGAGAGATTGCTGACTTTCTCACTCTCTCTCCACGCATGCTCTCCTTGTAATTGGAAAAATATGCTGTGAGTTGAAAAACAAGATAAAAACATGATTTGCAGGCCTGCTCCATTACGGTTGGAGAAGCACAGGGCAAGAAGCCAATGGGGCGTAGGAGAAAGCAAGCAACAGTCAGAGGAGGGTGATTTAGGGACGGGATAAGAAAAAAATGCGGAGTGGGGAGACCAATTTCACGAAGGTCGGAGAAGCACAGGGCAAGCAGACACAGGGGCATGGGATGGAGAAAGCAACAACGGAAGGGGGTGATTGGGGGACAGGACAAAAATACGAGATAAGAACATGATATTCAGGCCTGTTTACAGAAATGGTGTGGCTCACGGAGCGAGTGAAAGCACGAATGCCTTAAAAGCGGACGCTCTTGAGCCTTACTCAGCGGGAGATAGGCACGAAATGGGACGACTTTTGGTGTCCGCTTCTTAGGCATTCGTGCTATATACATGGAGTTATGATTATATTGGTATCAGTAATAATATTGGGGACAATACTTTAAGAGTTCACACACCAGTCGAGTTAAAGATTGCAAGGGTTACACAGACTGTTTGGCACTTACGAAAGGGAATTGCCCTTATAAACGTTGCCAGGGCGGAATTAGAACCAGCTTGATGAGAAAACTAAGTGAGAATCCAGGAATACAGCCCTGATGAAGGCGTAGGGAACACCCTAAACGGTGAAACACGTGTTGACTGGGCAAAGAAAGAAAAAGAAAATTAAAGACCAAGAAGAATACAAGAATTTTGTCTTATAACTTGATTTGTCTGATTGTATTGGGTGTGTGCTCGGGCAGTGCATTTTGTTAATCTTGAGACACATGTTGGCACATATGGGAAGTGTTCATTCAATTGAAAGAATCAAAAATGTAAAATTGGTGATTTTGGAAGAAACATTTTTTATGATATTGAAACAGAATGTGTATGAATTGAAATTTGTGATTTAAATACACAGAGGAGTATGCTACTATTAAAAATCTCAGGGTGCCCCAACTGTGTAGTTTAGTTTCAATAGGCCCTGTTTTATACCTCGAATCTGCATGTAATGCATTTATTAATTTCGGGCACATTATCTCCCCTCTTGTCAGCTGTGCTTACTCTGTAGTACCAGAGGGTATCTCCAACTGGCATACTCTATGTAGCTCCACGTTGAGTGAAGAACTCTTTGTAGGTCTCTCAGACCTAGCGCTGGAGCGCGCATGCGCTCCTCGCTCTGCAAGGCTTATTGTGATCGATACACTTTCAGAAGGGGACTTGAAGCCACGCCCCTTCTTCCCATTGGCTTGCATCATAGTTCAGGCTAAACGCTGGCTTTCTATTGTAAAGGAGGCTTCTTAGTCCCTCCTTGATACCGCCCTGTCAACTTTTGGCCACGCCCACCCGGACTGAATCCTTTACTTGCGGCGTGATACGGTCTCCTTTAATTACTGGGCGAGCACTTTTCTTTTTGTCATTCCGGCTGCGAAGCGCGATCGCACTCCGTTGTCCATGCATTTTCGCACCCCCCTCCCCCCGCCCGCACTCCGTTGTCCGTGGATTTTTGCACTCCCCCTGCCCGCAATCCACTGTCCGTGAATTTTCGCACCCCCCTTCCCCCCGCCCGCACTCCGTGGATTTTCGCACCCCCCTCCCCCCGCCCGCACTCCGCTGTCCGTGCATTGTGGTTTCTTGGTGAGTGTCCTTTCAGTGTTTGTGTTTTTTTGTACCGGTAAGGTGTAGTTAAAAAAACAGAAAACAACAACGAAGATCGCATTCGCAGCTCTTCCAAGCCCTCAATGTCTCACAGATATGCCCAGTGTTTTTGAAGTGCTAGAGTGAGAAACTGCTTTACTAAAATGATCGAATATTGGTGTTCAGGCCATATTTATAACCATAAACAATTGCCTGAAAGGAAGCTGGGGGCGGTTATTTTCGGAGAAATTCAAATTTGGAAAGCCTATCTCAACCACAGAAGGGCCATCACCATGTGGAGGATGTCCAGAGCTAACGACCAGAGCGGCCGACTCTGGAGCTGGAGAACCAGGCGAGTCTCGGCGTCGGATCAACATCCTGTGATTCTGGGCAAATCACTTAATCTTCCCTCCCTACCAAAAAAGAAAAAAAACACGAATGCGTCCTTGTGTAATGCATCTGGTGCTCATGTAAAGCGCTCAAATACCTTCGGGTCGAGTTAGCGCTGTATAAAACTGCAAAAAAATCAAATAAATGGCGTGTGCACCAATTCCCTGCGCGCCTAGTACCAGTTTCTCCTTCTTTTGTATTTTTTCCGATTACATGACTATCACGAGTCTTTGTATGGCCTCCAGGGAGCTGTACTATAATATAATCGTTACACCATGGCATAGGACAGTTAACACAATTTCAGAATCCTTTCATATTGGGCGTTTAGAATAACCTCAGGGTTGTTTCGTGGTCATTTCCGGCGTTATGAGTGAGGCGGGCAGTAAAATGTGTTTCGGGCAAATCGGGGTGATGTATGCGGTATATCGTACTGTGGTGAAGTAACATTCATTTTTCCGTGAATCGGGGTTGTTTTAGGGGTCGGTGCAGTTACGCTCTTGTCAGAGTTTTTTTTAGATAAAAGCGGTAGTGTAGTGCAGATAAACTTGGGGTTTGTTTTGGACTATTTTTGACCTTCCAGGGTGGCGTGGTGCAGTTAAATTAATATCAGGACCGTTTTCGGCCATTTTACGTGTTAAAATGTGGTGTGATTTAGTTAGATGTATCCCAGTGTGAGGTGGAATCATTTTGTTAGCTTCAAATGGCGCTGTGGGGCAGTTGACATCATTTAATGGATTTGGGGTAAGGTTTGAGGCCAAACTGCGGTATATTGCATCTCAATTAATTTTCGGGTAGTTCGAAGTCATTTTCAGCATTAAAGATGATGGTGTGTTGTTAACTTAATTTCAGGACAATATTGGGTCATTGTAGGCGTACAATTGTGGTGCCACGGGGCTACATTGTTTCTGTTTA
This sequence comes from Calotriton arnoldi, assembly GCA_963921515.1. NCBI lineage: Eukaryota > Metazoa > Chordata > Amphibia > Caudata > Salamandridae > Calotriton > Calotriton arnoldi. The sequence goes on from CAWUFW010000035.1 coordinate 6,508,156, forward strand.
ATTTGAGGTAGCGTTAGTTGTTAAAGTACGGTGCGGTGCAGCTGCGTTCATTATGCGGTGACTTGGAGCAATTTCAGGCGTAAACTGGCGCTGCGGCGCCGTTGACTCAGTGTCAGGGTGTTTGGGTGTAATGTTAGCTGTTACATGAGTAGTGGGAGCACTTAGATGAAGTGCAAGTTGACTTGTGGCCATCTTAGGCGTTAAAGTGCGGTGTGTTCAATCCAGTTATTACCCTAGAGATCCCTGGTCATTTTAGGCGCCAGGGAGGTGGGCGCTGCAGTTAAATAATTCGAACTGTACTTATGCAAGACATTGTCATTTACAACGCCATTTACAACGCCAATAGCTCTAACATAAGCAATGCGAGACCTATTGCATTTCTTCTTGTTTGCTTGATCTTTGTTGCCATGATTCCCTAGTCACAGAAATAGCAAATGAGTTGCTCCTATCAGGCGTATTCCGTTGTGTATAAGGCCATTACATGCAAAGGTGACTCACTCTGGTCTCAATCCGCTCCCCTGTAGCCCGCAAACAAGGTGGCCTCTCATCCTCCCTACCCCCCTGTTCATTGTTTCGATTCAGAGGCACCTCATGTTATAGGAGCGCTTCATCGTCAGTCTTCAGGGCTAAATGTCTCTTGGGTCATCTGCTACCCACACCACTTCCCCACAACGCATTCAGTACATTTGGTTATGCTGCAAGATCACTGAAGAAATCGTCTCTTGGTGCCACTGGCCTGGGCACTTGGTGCTCTGATACACCCAGCACCGCTACCCATTCATTCATCTGGGGTAACGATGGGCCAGAAGTGCCACCATCGGCGCTGGGGTAACCTGTGATGTATCACTTCATTGCAGGTCAAGTGGGCGGACAGTGCAGTCAGATTTCACTGCCCTGAAGAGCACACCACCTTCCCATCTCTGCAGAATGACGAGTGGGTGGTTAGTTAGAGCTTACCAAAGTTGTAGCCATTTTGGGCACTAACCAGCCTGCCCCTCCTTACTGTGTAATTTAGAGCATTCCTTAGTAAAGAGTAATGAGCATTGGCAAAGCCAATAGGTTTTGCCTTTGGGACCTTATAAGTCTTTAGCCATGCAGCACAGTAATTTTGAGTTATATGGGATGCTCTCCCTCCCATTAGGAATAAGGACTTGCATATGGAGGGGCTTTGTATGTGGTCTGCATTCTCACTGAAACCGTAAAATATCATTTGTAAGCAGCAGTCTCAGTTGCTTGGTAGCAAGTGCGATCTTGCGCAGGTTGGTCACTTTGGAAGCTTCGCTGTAGGTATCTTTATAAACCCGTTTAGACACAACGATGGGAACATCAGAGTGCTGCAGCTCAAATAGCAGAAACATGAATATTCCACAGAGAGCACATGGCCAGGCAGGAATTCGAGCTTGTTTATTGATCTGTTTAGGGAGGGTGCTCCTTGAAGAGACCGACTGCGTGCGGGGTAGAAGCAGAGGCGTTTGAGCTTTTAGGATTCTTCCCATCTAAAAAAGCAATTACTACAGCTCGGCGGCTTTCAGGCACCTGTCTGGGATGAAGGGGTCTGTAGCCGATGTTATGGCTTCTGCCGCCTGGGCTCCCTGGGTGCCTGAGTGTGCATCAGAGACGGAGCTCGGTTTGTGGGCGCTGCAGACAGTGCACACGCTGCAGGAGACACTGCATGTGAGACTTTGTATGAAGTGATGGGAAGTGAATTGCTTTCAATCCTGGTGAGGGAGACTGCAGAAGAATGCTCTGTTGATTAATGAATGGCGCACGGCCACCATGCTGGAAGATGAAGTGCGGCAGCAGCGCGCTTTTCAATTATCAACATGGCACCCGTGAAAGAAGTGCGGCGGCGGTGCACCTTTCTGTTATCAACACAGAGCCCGCTTCACGGCCGCCGCACTTCATGAAGCGCGGGGCCATGAAGTGGGTGACCTGCTGGTAAAGGTGTGCGGGCTTAAGCCAGTGTCACATCGTAACAAACTCAGCCGATGCAGCAACAGAGAACATACGGAGTGTGGAACAAACTGGGACAAACCCCCATGTTGTTGCTTTCCCTGTGCTGCCTGACCTGAGCCTTCTCTGCAGTTACCTGGGGTAAGGCCTCGCTCCCCTCCGAAAGGCAGAGGTGGTGGTGTTCCCTGAGGCTGCTCCTTTCAGTGGTGAGGAGAAATGTAAACTAAGCAGCCATGTCTCCCCCCCCCCCCCCCTCCCCCCAACCCCCAAAGCCCCCCCTTGCTGGTGAGGAAAGAAGACAGTGAACTGAAGCACGGCGTCCCTGAAGTGGGCGCCATGCTGAGAGAATAAAAGCTGCGCCCAAAATCATATTAATTAACAAAGTTTGTTCAATGTAAACATGCTACACATGCTTTCTTCTCTTTATTAAAAAAGTAATTTTAAAGAGGGCTCACAAACACGTTCACATTAGAACTATGCCTTTAGGCTGCTACGAGCAGGAAACTAATAAAATGAAACATGAAAGTAGCGATGTGACAAGATTTCCAGACCTGTTTTCAGTTGCGCTGGAAATCGAAAGGCATGGGGAGCAGCTGTGCGACCGCAGGCCAACCCAAAAAAGAGTGCTCTCAAAGTATTGTAAATAACCTGAAGAGTAAGAGCATGTATCAGGGGCAGCTGGCATTTACAAAGGATAGTAAGCGGAACCAATGAAAAACATTGGCGGTGCTTGATGCCCATATTGAAGATAAAACATGTCTCGAAGAGACAGTGTGCATGCGCTGCCTAGCCAAGACCTAAAAAGGGTTAATGCCGAGCATATATTTTCTTTTCACCCAAAAATAAAATTCTCCACTTAGATCATGTAACTAACCACATTTATTTATAAGAAACCCTTATGAATTCTCTGGGAAATAAACTTGGAGACCTTTTCATTACTATTCAAATCTTACCAAAAAGCACTGAAATTTGGCAGTTGCAATTAGCTCGCCAACTCTATTGTACCCAGGTGTATTGCTTATGATACAGGTAACAGCGAAAATGTCTTGGTTTGAGCGCCGTGAGACCCTTGCGGGTGATTTGCTGTGCTTTTTAAATCCTGATTGATTGTTTGGTTGCCCAGCAACTCAACAATCAAAATATAATTTTGACCAAATGTAGAAAAAAACATGCACTGTTGTTGTTGGCTCTGTCTTTATGGCAAGTTTGTTGTTCTTGATTTTTTTGTTTTTTTCTCTAGCTTTCACTAAATGTTACTTTTGGGATATTTAATGGGAAGTGAAACTTTTAGGGCTCCATAACTTTCTATACAAAGATTTCCATCCTCAAGCTTGTATACAAGGATCCATATTCTAGGCTAACACTAGAGAGCGCAGCACCCAGAAAATGCAACAGCTCTTTGATGAAAGGAGGTCTGTGACACCTGCTCTGCTATTGTATTTCTGGGCCTGTCACCTTCACTTCTGTCCTGGGACCCCAGGCCAGTTTAAGAATTCATGATGTTTTTGAGATCATGATTACTGCTAGGAATTGGAAGGTTTATTTTGTAAATATAGTGCTTCAAAGTTAGATTTTGAATTTCACAGTCCTGCTTCCAGAGCTGGCAAGATATTGGCAGGAGATATTGTGTACATGTACTGTGCTATTTTGGATCTTTCCTGTTACACCTCTGTGCCTTTATAATTAAAGTGAACCCCAAAGAGTGTCATAAATTACATTATTTGGGAATGTATTCGCTCTCAAAGGTTCCTCACTATGCGATGTGGATAGGAACAGCTACAAGGGCGCAGGTTGCCAGTATGTAAGTTCGCAGTAAACCGTGTCACTGGAGGGTTTGTTTGTTCATGATTAAAAAAGCCTCAAGCTCAAAGCGGAGTCTGAGATTTACAAACACTGCTGCAACTTTGCTCCAGGCAGAAAAAGCAGATAGTAAAGATCTAGACCTGTTTCTAGAAATGGAAAGAAATGGACCTAGGACCATCATGGAAGAAGTGGTTCCAGGCAATATGGCAAATTGAAATGCGACAGGAATCTTACTACACTCTGGCATTCATTTGCCCATTTCGCATGAAACCACTTCTTTACTATGATTAGGCTATATTGGTCCAGGCGTCATCCAGAAGCTTCTAATTGGTACCCAAGATCTGAGGAACCTGAAGCAGGCCATGTAGATTGGTATGCGTGTTCTCTTTCGGAGGAGACCTGGCTTATCAGTTCGGGCTGGAGTCTTCTCTCACGAGCAGGACTCTGCCTGGAGTTGCATATTGACTGAAAAACAATGGACTACAATGCGGGTATTGCCTGTGGCTGAGACGTTTTGCAAGTATTCCACTCATCACCTTTGTGTTTTCCTCATATACTTACCTTCAGCTATTGCCCTAGGCTGGCTATTCTGGGGCTTTGTAACTAAGACTCTTAAGATCACTGGGCAAGGGCATAGGTTTGAGCAGCCATGCAAGTATGTATGGAAAGCATTTAAACATGTGGACTGGGAGCAGAACTTTCCGAGCTTCTTGATGCATGCCGCTCCAGTAAGCTCTGGCACAGCTCCGCACATACGGGTTGGCAAGAGTAGGCAAAGGCAGCAGTAGGTAGTGGCATGTGTACTTGTGGGGCAAAGAACGGTCTGGTCCTGGAGACCCATGAATACTGCCATATCCTGAGAAATCTAGGGAAGTGCTTCCCATCAAGCCAAAAAAATGTAATTCTATGATTTATTAAAATGGCACCCAGCATAATTGTAGGATTAACTATGTTGGATCAATACCTTTCAAGACGACCATAATGTAATACTAAATAGGTTTTTAATGTCCACCGATGCCCTGTTTTATTGCTTCCCATTCAGTACTTGCAGCAGTCATTCAATGTGCTCCCACTTCACTTAATCTAAACTGTACTTTTTTGTCTCATTTCCCACTACTATATTTCGCTTCATCAGAGGAAGACTAAAAAACAAAGTATGCATGAGATTTAGCATTTGCTGCGATAGAACACACAATAATAAAGTGCGCCAGTACCCGGCCTTCATTAATTTGTATTTTTACAACCGACCTATCACTTACACATACAAAAAAATACGTTGTTAACTATAACTGTGCTTAATTTATAAATTATGAATGCCTGTATTTGCACTTAAGAAATCTAAGTATGTCACTTTTGAAAAATATAACATAGTGCTCAGACCTCTAAATGAAATGTATGTATCCTATAGACATGAAAAAGCCTACTATCTAATCTGGCTGTTGCAGATTAACTGTATTTTGTCTGTGAAAGGTCGTGTCAGCACATTGCTGCAGCAGCCCAAAAGAGGTTTAAATATGTGTTTTGTATGGTTCACTATAGCTAGTTAGCATCTAGGACTGGTGAGAAAGTGCTATTGAGTATAAAATAGCACGGTTATTTCGGCTTTAATTTGTGTTTTATAAAGAGCCACATGTTTCATGGGGGCTACTTCTGTAGTAATATGCATGCCGAGGGTGCAGGGTGCCTGCGATCTGGTAACAATGAAAGAAGAGTGAAGTTGTTTGACTGGTCAGTTATTCATTTAGAGTAATATAATTTTCAACTTCTTGCTGACCTTGAGTCCCTGTTGACATTTGAGCGCGTAAATTAGAGCGTTCCACGCTACAGGGCCTTTGACTCTGCTGCCATCGCTGATTCTGTTGTCTTTTGTAGAGTTTAGAACTAGCCTTGTTAGGTTTGGTGGGGCCCCGCATGTGGCAAGACACATTTTCAGGCATGCGTATTTAGCACAAACCTAGCGTTAAGAGCAGCAGGGCGCTTCACATGTGGCTGTGGATTCTCCCAGTACATCATGACAGCAAGTGACATTTAGCAAGGAAGAGTTCGGGTTCAGGATTAAGAACAAAGAAGGAAAATGTACTGACAGTATTCAGATTAGTTTTTGATGGGTTGAAAAGACATGTAACCTTTGTACGCAGAGCATCCTTTTGCTTGGGGTACCATACCAACAAGGTTTGAAGTGAGTTTGAAGGTCGTCATCACACAATTTACATAAGTATGTTCCTTGGGTAGGTAGAAGGCAGATAGATTTATTTTATTTATTTGCAAAGTTTTATATAGCGCTGGCTAGACCCGGAGGTATCAGAGCGCTTTACATGAGGATCAGAGAGTTACAGGTTACATAGTTACATCAATTAAATCAAAGAATCACGGAAGGAGGAGGAGGGGGTGGGGGAGGGAAGGAAACACATCAGGGAGACGAGGAAAACAATGTCAGATGTCCGGCTGGGTAGGTGAGGGCCAAGGGGGTGAACCAGAGCCAGATTCCTCTATAGCCTTGAGACCCTCGCGGGTATGTAGTGCGCTTTATAAGTGACATGATTGATTGATTGATTGATATAGCTGCATAGGACAGCTCCACCGGGCACCGGCCAAGGTTGCTCGGGCTCCGCGGTAAGTACAAACAGTTTTGGCATCCACCCGGGGGGCATCGTCATAGTTCCATTGAAAGCACCGGTCCCGGTGTTACTAGGAAGTGTCATCCGCCTCGTCCTCCAGCTCACCCCCCCAGGACAAGAGTGGCGAGAGGGGAGGTGGAAGGGACAGTTCCAAAGTCTGCAGATTGAGGGTCCATCCATCGTTCTTGCCTTCAACCCTCTTGGCGGGCGTGAGACTGAAGAGGAGATCTGTGCGATATTATTAAAGGAATAGTTAACAAGTCAGAGTATCTCTAATTGAACTCAGTATAGTCATAAGCCTACATCATCTTAATAGCTGCACTAAAACATGTCCAAAATATGGTGTTCTCCCTATGGACCACACCATCCCTTTTTACAGTGTTAGAAAATTTCACTAACCTCCCCTTTGCACATCCCAACCAAGAAAATACCCTGGGCCTTCGCACTTACCATCTCATCTGCCTGAGAGCTTACATTGCAGGAATATTGTATTGTATTTATATAGCGCTTACTACCCTTGACAAGGCGTCGAAGCGCTTTTTTGGCGAGTCGCACGCTACTCTGGGACCCATAAAGGATTAGTGTTGAATTAGTATAGTGAAATATGAAAGTAATTTAAGTGGTGGATAGGTTAGTCAGTTATTTGGATTCGGAAGGATAGCAGAAAGATAAGAGGAAAAAAGGTTTGTATTTATATAGCGCTTGTTACCCCTGATGGGGTGTTGAAGCGCTTTTTTTGGCGAGTAGGACGCTACTCCGGAAACCCATAAAGGATTAGTGGTGAATTAGTATGGTGAAATATGAAAGTAATTTGAGTGGTGGATATTAGTCAGTTATTTGGAGTGAGAAGGATAGCGGAGGGATAGAAGGGGAAGAAAGGTTTGCATTCATATAGCACCTGTTACCCCTGATGGGTGTTGAAGCGCTTTTCTGGCGAGTAGCACGCTACTCCGGAACCCATAAAGGATTAGTGTTGGAAAATTAGTATAGTGAAATATGAAGTAATTTGAGTGGTGGATATGTTATTCAGTTATTTGGATAGAGAAGGGTAGGCAGCGAGATAGAAGAGGGAAAGAGGTTTGTATTTATATAACGCTTGCTAGCCCTGATTGGGTTTTGAAGCGCTTTTTTGGCGAGTAGAACGCTACTCTGGAACCCATAAGGATTAGTGTTGAATTAGTATAGTGAAATATGAAAGTAATTTAATTGGTGGTGGATATGTTAGTCAGTTATTTGGATTGAGAAGGGTTGGGGAGGGGTAGAAAAGGGAAAAAGGTTTGCATTTAAATAGCGCTTGTAACCCTGATGGGGTGTTGCAGCGCTTTATTGGCGAGTAGCACGCTACTCTGGAACCCATAAAGGATTAGTGGTGAATTAGTATAGTGGAATATGAAATTTGAGAAGTGAACATGTTAGTCTGTTATTTTGTTTGAAAAGGATAGTGGAGGGATAGAAGAGTGAAGGATTTAGATATTTTATTTTTGGGTGGTCAGCAGTAGGAGGAGGCTTTTGGATGAGTAAATAAGGGTTGTGGAGGGGAAGAGTTGGAGGGAAGAGTTTAGAAAGGTTTGTTTTGGGGGATCGGTATAGTAAAAGAGGTGTCAGATGATGCAAGGAGGGGTAGAGTAGCGGAGAGTCTAGAAAGAGTTATTTTGGGGATCATAGTAGTGGTATGGGGTTTGGGATAAATGAGAGAGTGGATGTAGAGGATATATTGATGTATAGGGTGAGAAATAGGGTAGTGCATTGGAAAGAGTAGTAGAAAGAAGTTTGAGATGAGTCAGAAAGTTGGGCCAGAAGATATATTGAGAGAAGTATAGGCTGAGAAATAGGGTAGTGCATTGGAAATGCTAAATTAGAAGAAAGTGATAAATATATAGATCCATAAGTACATTAAAAAGTATATAGATGCATAAAGGAGGTAAGTATATGTAGATTAAAGATATTGATAGAGGTACAGGATGAGAAATAGGGTAGTGCATTGGATATGCTTTTTCAGGAGAAAAGTAACAAACACACAGATCCAAGTACATGGAAGGTACATAGATGCACAATGGAAGCAAGCACATGTAGACCAAAGATGCACCAGATAAACTTCGGTTTTAAAGTGTTATTGTACATTAATTTAAAAAAATTTTTTTTTGTTAACAACATAATTATTCTACATGTTTATACAAAGCAATACACAAAGATAGGTACATATCTATAGTGAAAATAAATGCTTATATACAGAGCGATATGCTGTAAATTACTGTTTGCGTATGGTGCTTATGTGGGGAAGAGCCAATTCTTGAGTAGTTTTCTGAAGATAAGGTGGTTGTCCGTGGATCTTATGTTGGGGGGTAAAGAGTTCCATAGTTTGGCTGCTTGAACAGAGAAGGATGTGCCACCCATGGTTTTTAGGTCTCGCCTACGCAGCGCGCATGCGCTGCATAGGAGGAGACCTCTTGAAATCGATTAGCTTTTTCTGCCAAAAACGTGCAAACATTGCATTGCTTTCAATGGCAACGCGTGCACGTTTGGCGATTCCCTTGCGGGAGCGAGCTTTGAAACCATCTGTTTGTAATTAACTTTCAAACAGATGGTGCCCCTGCTCGCTCCCGCAAGGGAAACGCTGTGTGTGCTCTCGACCGCACTCCCCCACCCCTCCCACTTGTTTCATTTGCCTCTTCCTTCCTCCCATACGCGCTTCCTTCTTCTCTTCCTTCCTCTTTGTTTTTGCTTCCGTTCCACTTGCTCCTTCGGTCCCATATGTACGTCATCCCATTTCTTCCTTCATCCCTTCCATTGTTTTTTGCTTCGTCTCTTTCTTCCGCCCCATACTTGCTTCCTTTCCGCCTTTCTTTCATCCCTTCCCTCTAGCTATCTTCCTACCACCCCTCCTTCCTGTCCTGTCCCCTGCCATCTGTCACTAATGTTTTTTGTTTTTTTCCTTTCCCTCCTCCGTGCCCCTTTTCGGACTTTGTTTCTTTCCTTCTCTCTGGTGCGGGGCTTCTCGAGGCACACAGGGGGGGCCTCAATGAAAGGGTCCACAGAACACGTCACATAGGGGGATGTATGTCACTTCAATCCCCAGATTACTTGTTTTCTTGTATCTTGGGATTTTGAGGCGAGGTGCCCCTTTAGAGCGGAGGTTCCTTTGTTGAATGTGCTTGATGATTTTATTCCTGATGAAGAGCGGTCCTATTCCATGTATTGCTTTGTGGGTTATACAAAGCAGCTTGAACGTGGATCTTCTGGCAACCGGTAACCAATGCAGGGCTTTCAAGGCAGGTGAGATGTGGTCTCGCAGTTTGATATGCAAGAGTAGTCTGGCAGCCGAGTTCTGAATCCGTTGTAGTCTTTTCATGGTCATTAAAGGTGATCCGTGGTAGAGGCTATTGGCGTAATCGAGTTTGGACAGAACAAGGGAGATGGTAGCTTGGACCTTGTGTGGAAATCCCAAATGAGGGAAAATTCGTCGCAGCATTTTCATAGTGACAAAGCTTGATCTTGCTAGTTTGTCCACTTGGGCATTCATCGATAGCTTGGAGTCCATGGTCATTCCGAGGTTTCTTACTTTCTTCGATACTTAAGGCGGTGATCCCAGTTCATCAGGCCAGGCGGCAAGCGGGTCATAATGTTTCCAATCGCCACACGTGAGTATTTCCGTTTTGGAAGCATTCAATTTGAGATGGCTCCAAGTCATCCACTGATCCACAGCTCTGAGACAACTGAAAATTGGGGATTTTCCAATGTCTTTGGGGCATTCCATTTGAAGGAGTATTTGCGTGTCATCTGCATTGTTATAGCACGTGAGGTGAAATTGATTGATCAGTTCCGGTAATGACTTCATGTAGATGTTGAAAAGCATGGGCGAGATGATCGAGCCTTGCGGGACCCCTGCTTTTGTGGAGTATGATTTGGACGAGAAAGGTGGGGTATGGATAACATTAGTTTTGTTTCGAAGGTAGGTCGCGATCCAGTCTAGAGCAGTCCCCTCTATGCCGGCTTCATAGAGTCTTTGTTTCAGAGTGTCATGGTTAACCGTGTCAAATGCAGCCGAGAGGTCCAAGAGGAGTAGCGCAGCAACCCCGTTGTGGTCTACTGTATTCTTCAGGTCATCCCAGATGGCAAAGAGGGCAGATTCAGTGCCTCTTCCCGGACGGAATCCTGTTTGGAAGTCTGAAAGTATGTCATTCTCTTCAATGAATTGTGACATCTGGGCGAACGCTGCTCTGTCTATCAGTTTGCCCAGGAAAGGTACATTTGTAATGGGTCTGTAGTTGTCAGGGTTCAGCGGGTCCAAGTTTGTTTTCTTCAGTAAAGGGCGTATGTGTGACTTTTTTAGTTCTTCTGGAAATAGTCAGGTAGTTAAGGAATCGTTGATGATTCTTCTTACTGGAGTGGCAGCAGAGGTTGTTAAAAGAATTGTCTTGAAAGTTTGTGGTGGACACAGGTCAGAAGGGCTGGCAGGCCTGCTTGCTTTGACCAGGTCCATAAATTCATTGTGTGAGATGTGTTGAAAGGAACGGAGAGGCTGGGTTAGAGTATTCTTGGATTGTTGTTTTGTACAAGGGTTAGTGCTGGAGCTTTGTTTCTGTTTTAAGTATGAGTCCAATGTGTCTGCTTTGTCCGTGTAATGATTTGCCAGTTTGTCTGTGAAATCTTGAGTAACAGGATGAGTTCCTTCTAAGCAATTTGGTTTGCGAAATTCATTGAGTATTTTATAAAATTCTTTATTTGCACATTTAGCATTTTGAATTCTGTCTGAATAGTACCTTTTCTTAGATTTTTGATAGCTGACTTATATAATCTGTTAATTTTCTGTAGGTGAAGTTTGTTTTGTTTGGCGTTTGTTTTGAGCCCGGTACCTTGCAGCTTTCTAATTTGTGGTTTTATGTCTTTTATCTCTATGTTTCTCCAAGGCGCTTTTTCTCTTTTTCTCTTTTGTTCTGTTGTGTGGTTTTGAGTGGTATCAGGATGTCAAAAGCTTCCTGTAAGCCACTCGTAGTTTTTGAACAGAATTTGTTTCCAGATTTGTACTGGATGTTAGTTGTGTTTCTAAGTGTTCCAAATTGAGTTTGTTCCACGGCCGATAGGTGGATGGATGTAAGGTAGTTTTAGGTGAGTCGCTTAGTGTTGTTTTATGTTGGAAAGGAAGCAAGTGGTGGTCTGACCATGTGACTGGAGTTATAGTTTGAAAGGCAACTAGTTCAGTATTAGCAAAAATAACATCTAGGATATGTCCAGCTATGTGTGTGGGTTTGTGGACAATCTGATGCAGGTTCAGTGCGTCTAGGCCAGTGATTATTGTTTTTGGATGGGTCATAATGGGTTTGTCAAACCAAATGTTGAGGTCACCCAGAACGCATAGGTTGGAGTGTATTGTTATCATGTTTGAAACTGTGTCTAGAAGTGCGTCTGGGAATGTACCTTGCCAGGTGGAGGTCTGTAAAGGAGCAGGAAGTTACAGGAGGAAGACAGTGTAGGATTGCATCTGGTGGGAAGAGCCTCACAATTCTTTATGGTGATGTCGTCAACTTTAGTGATATGTAAGGTTTGCCTGAACACAACAGCTAGACCACCTCCTTTTTTGCCTGTACGATTTCGGGTGATCGTTTGATAGCCTAGAGGAACGGCTTCATGCAGGACTGGAGCCAGATCCTCTCCCAACCATGATTCAGTTATGAATAGTAAGTCTGGTTTTGCATCGGTGAGAAGGTCGCAGATGTGATGTTTGTTTTTAGAGAGGGATCGAGCATTTATTAGTAGACAGTTTAGAGAATGGGCTTTGGTGACAGTGAGACTTTGTTTTGTAGAAGAGTGATCAGCATTGTGTGGGTTTGTAGAAGGTGTGTTTTTAGTGCTGGTATTAGCTGTATTAGGATAGCAATTGTGTAGCTGTTCTGTATCATGTTCCTCATCCAGCATGCTAAGAAGGCATTTTGATGGGTCTGCGTGTGTATGTGGTGGAGATGGTGTTTGAAAGTGAGTTGGTGTGCTGTGTTGTTTTCGTGGTGTAACATTGTTGTGCAGTAGACATGGGGAAGCGAAGTTGTGAGGTGTGGCACGTTGCTTATATTGTTTGCGTGTGTTTAGGGCGGAAGGTGTATAAGTCAGGGGTGGTGGTGCATCATGTGGGTCATGTAGTAAGGTTTTAAATTGTCCAATGGATGAGAGGCGTTTGGAAGAGAGTTGCTGTGTTAGTGTATCTGTGTTAGGTGTGCTGGAAGAGAGAAAGCTTGTCATTGGAGTTTGTTCCTTTGTGTGTTTTGAAAGGTGGGTGTATGTTTGTATTTTGTGATGGTAAGTATTATGAGGTGTTGCGCTTTGAAGATCTTGTTGTGCTGGTGTGTGTGATATGTTTTGTTTTTGAGGAGTAGTGCAAAGGGGTGCTGATGTATTTGTTTCATGCGATGTATTTGTTTGTATAGTATTGTTTGTGAGAGGAGGTTGTAAGGTAGAGGGGGTGGTGATGTGTTTATGAGTAGAGTGTATGTTGTGTGTAGGAGGGAATGAAGTAGAGGTAAGAGTGTTTGTCTTAGACTGGTTTGTTGCATGAGTTAAAAAGTGTGGTGCCGTGCAGTGTATGTGTTGTGCGTTAGTGTTATTATGGTAGAAGGAAGAGGAGGGTGTTGGTTGGACAAATGATGGAAGGCTGATTATATGTTTGTTAGTGATAAAAAAGTGGTCTGTTAGGAGTAATTAGAGCAGGGAGTGTGTGTCTGGATGGGATGTAGTTATGTATGGGGTTGAATGGCGTTGTGTTAGTGATGAGTGGATTGGTTAGTGGTATAGGATAGAGTTGTGTACTGTTTGTAGGTGATGGAAATGTGTGGTAGTTGGGATAGAAGGGTGTATAGATGTGGTTTGGTTGGTTTTGTAGTGTATGCTGGTACATTGGTTTGTGCATAGGGTTGTGTGTGGTGTACATTTGGTGTGATTGTGTTACTATGTTTGTGGATGGTGTGGGCTGGGTATTACTGAATGTGAAAATGGGCAGCATTTCTGGCCCTAGTCCCGACAAGTCTCGAACAGGCTCAAACGGGCAACTGCCCTTGTCCTCTCCGCCCTTTACAGGCTCAAACAGGCAACTGCCCTTGTCCTCTCCGCCCTCTACAGACTCAAACGGGCACTTGCCCTTGTCCTCTCCGCCCTTAGCCTCGACGCCCGGGCTGAGGCGCCCTAAGCCATGGCCTTTTATAGCCCTATTAATCAGGTGACCCCTTCAGCCAATGGGAACCCTAGCCCTAACACTATCGAATCACATCACCAGCCCTAATATCCAGAACCAATAGGAGACCAGGACCTTACAGCCAATCTGAGCCCTAGTCCAAGCACTCAATCAGGTTCAAAAACTCTAATCGCAATGTCCAATAGAGGCCCTAACCCTAGCAGTAGTCCCAACCCTAATCCCAGCAACCAATGACACAGGAAGCCCTAGTCCCTACTTCCAATAAAACGCCCAACCCTAGTCTTAGTCCCACACCTAATCCAGCAACAAATCACATAAGAAGCCCTAATCGCTACTTCCAATAGAAAGCATAACCCTAGCCCTAGTCCCAACCCTAGTCCCAGCAACCAATCACACAGGAAGCCCTAGTCCCTATTTCCAATAGAAATCCTAACCCTAGTCCCAACCCTACATTGATTGAGTCACAGACCCAGAAACCAATCGAACCCTCAAATACCCAACTAATGAGGACACTAACCCTAATCCAATAGAAACACCAGATACAACCACCAATCACTGCACACATGTACCAACCAATAGCAGACTATATAAGGTCCCAGCGACCTCAGACAAGGTTTGCTGGCCAGGGAGTTGGAAGCTGCTCCTCTATTCAGAATCTCCTAGGAGACAGACAGGCTCAATCCACACTTTGGACTTCTGCAGGTAAGGGCCTAACAAACTGTCCTCTAACAATACTGTTTGTATAAAACTTTACTCGCTCTCCTAGCCAAAAAACGAAGTGCACAGGCCCTATTAAACACAGCTTAAACCGCTCACAGCAGATTACTGCTGTCTCAGAGCACCCTCTGATGTAGAATATCCCTGTTGCTAGGGTGGGGCAAGAGGGGGCTGGTTTCACTCACTTGTTAACACAAAATGGTGGCTGGGGGTGCACTGCTTAACATACAGGTCTTAGCACAGAGCAAAGGAGAAATTTGGAGGGAAAAACTGATAGTCACGGGGAATGAGAGGGAAAGACTACAGAGTTTGGACTGCAAATCTCACAATTCAACCGGTTAAATGGAAGCAATCACGGGCAAGGAAAAACTATAAGTTTAAACACAAAACGGGTGATAAATTATGCAATTACGGGCAGGTTAAAACTACAGTTTCAAACTGTAACAACCACAGGTAAAGACAGTTAAAGAAATAAAAAAGAAAAGATGATGCAATCACGGGTAGGGCAAATCGCTTTTTAACTTTTTAGGAAAGAGACAGCACTAGTCTGCCTCCTTACCACTTCCCGGACTCTGCTTCACTGCAAGTTGACTCGCAGCATAACTGCAGTTTATCTTTAAATTGATGTAACCCATACCTATTCCCTGTGGTGCCATATTCATGCTCTGGTCCAGGGTTCTCCAAAGTCAGTCTTGGAGGGCCAGATCCATGCTCGATTTTTAGCATAAATGTAGTAATCTTAAAAAGCTTGCATGGATCCGACCCTCCAGAACCGACTTTGGAGAACCCAGCTCTTGTCCCTTCAAAACATTTTCAAGCCATTCCATAGTGTCCAAACACTTGTCTGAAATGCTTATACTGCAAGGTTGCACCTTAAAAGTTCACCATGACACGTGGTTGCTCTCTACCAATCAGTCATTCACCTCAAGAAACACTTGATCTCGTTGTGCAAATAGAAAGTGGAATCGGTCCGAGCATAGCCCTTACATCTCCAGAATCTTGTAGGTGGACAAGCAGTGGAAAAAGCGATCTCCACATTAACAAGAGAATGATCTGAGAGAGTCTTACGAAGAATATTGTACACCGTGATGAGTATCTAGACAGTGTGATAATTAAGAAAAAGTTAGTTCTGGAGCGAGTGGGGTTGCCCTACCTATCGAGAGAAATGCTTGGAAGAACATTAAAATTGCCACTCCGGATATCATGGTAATCATTGGTCTGAATAATTTAGCCAACCATTCTTTTAAAGAATTTAAGGGAGTCGATATTAGAAGTCAAACTATGAGCAAAACTTTCTGTCCTCGTAGGACTCTAAACACATACACCCATCTACCCTCCTTGGCCGTCCTGTGGGGCATGAGCTGAAAATTTTACTCTGAGTGTATCAAAATGCCAACCCCAGAAATATGATTAAGCAGAGAAGCAATGTTTAGAGCGCCACCTCTTGGTAAAAAAAAGCAACTCCAGAAAGTGAAGCAAGTTTTCTGTAACATTAGTACATTTACTTTGTGTCTCTTTGCATATGCTACTACTTTTCCAGCTTTGCGGGGATTGATTTCGCTAACATTTCAGTACATAAATGTCACCAGAACTGACCCGAAGACGGGAGTGAATTTGCCCAACCACCAGAGCAGTGACTGAGTGGTAAGTGAAAAGGAGCATCAGAAATACTGGGTGAAGAAGGCTTCAGCAGCTGATGGCCACTCTACAGAAAACATCAGGCAACTGACATGTAGGGAAATATTCAAGAGCCCTCTGTTTAGGGCAGAGTATGAATGACCCTTCAAAGGTAAGTAAGCTTCCTACTTTGTTTTTTTGTAAAAAGAAATTTAAATGGTAACCTTCATCCACTACATGTGTGACGCTTCAGTATTTCATTCCTCCTCACCATGACATGATCATTGATATGTGGTTGACTTCTAGAGAGCTTTTTACAAGTTTTTTGTTTTGATGGGTTATGTGGAATTTCAGAACAACAGAGTGGATAGTATCACACAATCGACATAGAAAGGGATAGGGTTGCTCAGTAACTTTCGAGTGGGTTGTGGGGAATGTACAAAAGCATAAAGAAAGGTTAATTGGAGTTGTTTTTTTTTTTAATGTTGGACCACTCAATCGTATGGTCAAAGTTGTAGTCCACTGGGAATTGTATAATCAAAAAACCCCTAGAAATGTCAGTGGTTTTCTGCCTTTAAGGCCCTACACAAGTGAGGAGCAGTCATCGGGACTCCTCCATAAACCAGCCCTAAGCTGGGTGCAGTCACTGCCCCCCGTCTTTGAAGTAAGGCAAGAGTAACAAGCCATAAAAGCACAGTATCCGGCACAAATGAACTCCATTGTTGACAGGTAGCAAATGATAGTTCTGGTGACACAACAACAGCTTGCAGAGAGCAGTTAACACTCATAAAAGGTAGACAAATATACATTGGATACAGTTGAATACAGAAACCCCATCAAGTAAGCAAGGATCCAGTTTCCAGTGGATTAGCGAAGACAACCTAGGCCGTACAAATTGTCCATTATAGTTTCTCCATAAAGAACAAGGCTGCAATAGTAAAGAAATGAGCCTTGTCTCGAACAATGATCTTCAGTTTGACAAGGTGTAGCATTGCAAATTTAATATGTTTAGCATGTAGTGATTCTTTAAGTTGGCTGAATTGCGTATGAGCTCATCGCATAGTTAAATTAGGGTAAACACTCACTTTGTGGCTGTGATAGAATAACTCCTGTTTCTGTTTTGGCATGCAAAATGGAGTCTCTGTCCCTGTAATTTAAAATTCTTCTGATTATAGGCTTAGGGGTAGCCTTCAGTTTGGGGCCCAGGGAACAATTAACTGTTTTGATAAGGAAGGCCTCAGATATTGTTACTCGGGTATGAGGTCCTGATTCAGTAACTTCATAAATGCCTCTGTGACCTGTATTGGCCCTTTTAGGTACCCCCAAAAGGTGAATGTTAATACTGTCTTGCACCCTTCCTGTTACTCTGGCCTATATTGAACTGCCTTGAGGTCCCTGTTTAGTATTTTGCACCCTTTCCTCCAATAGACGTTTTCCTTAGTACCTCTGTGACCCTTCTAGTCATTGAACAGTATCCATTTAGGAAGCTGGGGTAGGTTTCATCTCTCCTGTGTTTGCTAATAAGGTGGAGAATGTAGATTGTCCAAATATTGTTATGGAAGAACCTGGATTTCCTTAAACAGACTTTTCTGAAAAGCTAGCAAACTGACTTCTTCCCCTGGAATCTTCTAAGCAACAAAGCGCAAAACTCCTTTGATTACCAAAGGATGATCTTCTCTGCCTGGACCCAATAAAAAGCCTATTGATCATGGAAAGAGGTGGAGGTCTTTCACTACTAGCTCCAGTCACCCTGGAAAGCAACGTTGAGCCACCCAAAAAGATTTCACCAAAGCTATCTGGCATTTTTGTCTCCTCACCATTAAGAACACTCGAAATCATTACGAACGGAGGAACAGCATATCCCTGAAGGTCCGTCCAATCCTGTTGACCAGCATCCACCGATTCTGTTAGTGAATCTGCTCTCCAACTAAAATAACGACTGAGTTAAAATACCAAATCAGCTGATTTGCCAACCTTAAAGCAAAACAGATCTACCTTTAAAGGACCCCAAATCTCCTGTAACCTCTAAAAACTGCTACATTCAGTTCCCAGTCTCTGTAACCCCTTCAGTATCTTGAATTCCAATCCGCTGAAACATTGCTCCGTTTTGAAAACTATTCTGGTGTTAGACCTATCGTGTGTTCCGGTCAAAACCCCCAAATCTCTTTGGTCAAATTCTTGAACTTGCTCCCACATAGTCGGTTGATATACTGCACTGAAAAGACATTGTCCATCTTCAACAGTATATTACAATTCTTTAACATGCTCCAGAAACTCTTCAGAGCAAAAAGATCGACCTGCATTTCCAAACCATTCATGTGGGCCTATCTATCCTCCAAAAACTTGTCACCTGTATACTCCACCATAAAAACTTGTATCTGTCTCTAAAACAAAATCTGGAAATATTAAAAAAATTGCTCTGCCATTCCAGGCCTCTAAATTGCTCAGCCACCAAATTAATGCGTCCTCTGTTGCTACTAACAACAATGGGAACACTGCCTGAAGAGAAGATGAAAAAGTCCTATAACTGTTGCTAGTCCTGAACAAAACAGTTTTTTTTCTTTCGAACATATCTCACCTCTAACTTTATCTGCAGTTTTCTTTTCTAGTAAACCCAAAAATCGCCCACACAGAATTCACTTGAAACCAAAGAAAATTGAGAATCTGACTTGCTTTCAAGCTGATTTCTCCCTGTTTATCAGGAAACTGAGATTCTCTAAAAGTTCCACAACCATCTGCTAATGAATCCTCAATTCCTCAGATACTGAGACATGAACAGGAAATTGTCTAAGTACATAATCATACCTATTCCCCTTTCTCTGAGAAATGCAGGTATTGGTCGTAAAACTTGTCTAAAACACATTGGGGCAATGCTAACACAAATGGAAGGTACGTAAATTGATAAAGGACTCCTGACCACCTGAATTGTAGATATTTGTGGCGTTTTTTTTATGACATTGGAAAGGTAAAATAGGTGTCTTTTAGATCCAACTTCACCATCCAATCATTCACTTGCAAAATATCCCTTAGTTGATAGATCCCTTATATATATTCCATCTTGAAATGTTTGTACTCTACGAACCAATTTAAATCTCTCAAGGTTATCACCGGGGGCCAACTTTTGTCTTTCTTTTCTACTAGAAATATTGTATTCAACAAAGCAATCTTTTCTTCTGATGCTTCCTCCGTTGCACCTTTTTTCAACATCTCTTGAACTTCCATATTTACCAACCTTTGTTGCTCACCTGGAAATATCAACCAGCTTGGTTCTTGAAATTGAGCAGGAGTTTATCTAAATTCTATTACATATCCTTTTATCACATTCAAACCCCACTGGACTTTTGTTAAATAATTCCAAATTTCCCACAGATTCCTTGGGTGTTCTCTTACCTTTCCTGAGAAGGAACCAGAGAGCGTCCTCATATTAGCTGGGTTGCCTCGAGTGAGCTGTTGAGATCTCGATTGTCAACACCTTCCAAATCTTCTCCTTTGAAGGAAGAATCTGGTAGCAGACTAGAAACTTCTATATGTTCCACAACCTTATGTCAAATACTGGGACTTACTGCATCCTCGGTCAGAGAAACATCGTCTTGCTCCGGCCTTCTCAAAAGCCCTTCCTTTTCTAGATGCAAAGGTTGAAACTTATTTGCCAACTCCTCTAACAAGACTTCTCCAAAAAGACGACCTTTCAGGTCTCAATAGGTTCCTTCTCAGCAAAGTCTCCCAACTTGGGACTAATCCTCATTAGAACTACTTTCCTTCTGTCAGTAATCAAGGCAGCATTTGCATTTCCCAAGAAACACCAACTGCCCTTTGACTCCAACCTCTTAGTAAATCCGTAGCCACAGCCACTCCTTTTGGTTTAGACTCTTCTGCCAAATCTGATATCCTGGCCAGAGTTCCAATCAAATCAAGAAGTCTATCTTGGCATTGCTTAAAGGCTTTTCGCAAACTTACTAGGATCTTTGCCCATCTCAAAATGAAAACTAATAAGATTAAGGTCTACATCAGAATTGGCACACGCCTTGTTATCAATAACTGAGCAAGAGCATTCTGCCCGCATCACAGCTCTGGCATCCTTGTCGAATGCCAGTGAATCCACAGTCTTATAAAATCTGAAATATGACTTACCAGCCACCAGTCTGCACTTCTCAGGTGCCTAATCATGTCTGGACTCAACATATCCTCCCCTAGAGGATGTCTTATACTTACTTTTTCTCTCTGAATCTTTGCTTTCTTATCATTATCCAGATCCCAACAAACTTCATTAAAGACTTATTCATCACAGCCTGACTTGTCATAGGGCACAAAAAATTATTGGTTCTGAGTTTGATAGGTATTAATTATCCAGGACATAATGAACATAAGCATTGAAGGAGATCAGGAAGTAGAAGACACAATCTGTTTGAATAGGCAATATGTGCCAGAATCTGGGGAACGACAAAGAATACAAGTGTAATGAGAGGTCTCTTTTTTTCTTATTTGAACATATTTTCCACTCTTAATTGAAAATAGAAGTGTAAGCTGAGCTTGGTTGCTCTTTTTTCTAGTTACTTTTTTCTAGTTAAATTTCTAGGTTTAGATTGGAATTATGATGTGATACTAAAAACAGACAAAAGTGCTGTTTTTCTTAAAGAAAGTATAGAGTAGCTTCATTTGAAACAAGCGCAGGAGTCCGGCTAATATCACAAGCAAAACATTGACCACAGCACAAGCACATTGCATCAGAAGGGAAATTATGACAATTCTACACTTTCCAACATGTTCTGACTGTGACTTATTGCTACATTCTCATTACAAATATCATACCACAGAAGATAAATAATAGATGTTACTATTGTCAAACTGAATGTTTCTCATTTTACCAACGTTCGAGGGATTCACAAAACCAGTGACTATCAGTTTTGCATGCAGATTCTAGCAGAGGTTGCTTAGTTATTTTACCAGTATGGTTAACATTATTACAGGTGCAAGAATAAGTAGTGCCGTGGGATGATTAAATATCTCTGAACACAAGTTTGTTAAGTACGCCATTGAGACAGTTATCATAGCCCATTCCACAGTCTTGTACAAATTCGGTTTTTGGGAAGTTTATGGGTCAAAAAAAATGGTGATTTTGTAGAGGTTTTTTGTTAAGACTTTCATAGCAGTTGGTTCCTGCAAAGTGCAGCACAAACGCCCTTTGTACCTTAAGAGAGTACATAGAAGCAGTGTGTTCAGGGTGGTTGGGAGGAGGCTGCAAAATCATAAAACCTGATTAAATGGCACCTAACCACAAATAAATCCATGTTGTTTGAGGAAGTAGGGTTCCACAAGCCTGATAGTTGCAGCCCCAGTAGAGTCAGCAGGCACTGATGACGACACTTGGAGAAGCAATAACCGCTAATAATTATAAGACATAACCAGCCGTTTTCTGTAGAAAATATTGGTACAGTATTGTGGTCACAAAACTAAAATGCATCTAGCTAAAGAAAATTGGTGTGACATTAATGAAACGTTTAAGATCAAGGGAACATTTAATTTTCAACTTTAAAGTACTGTTGTGGTAGACTGAATAACTAGGAAAACCAAAGGGGATGATGGACGGAGTGTTGAACATTGCAAGCACTCACCCCCAGTCAACTGATCTGGGTTTAATCCATCATCTTTCTTTAGCTCACTCCGCCACCCCAGTTCAGACATGGCCATATGCAAATCAGTCTGACCCTGTGCCTCATGGGAACAGTCCAGCCCGAACTGCCAAGCCATGTCTTCCCTGGACCGGAAACAAGCATCCTGGGACCGGTTTCTGGCTAACAGCCGTCATCAGCCAGGCTATCTTGAATCCAGTGGCAAAGTGAGCAAGGGACCCACGTCTGGGCATACCCTGCCAACTGAAGGCGAACATAGCAAAACCAAAGGGGATGATGGACGGAGTGTTGAACATTGCAAGCACTCACCCCCATTCCGTCCATCACAATGTGCAACATTCCGTCCATCATCTTGTGTGTTTTGCATTTCACCCTAAGTGGGAAGGGTATGCCCAGACGTGGGTCCCGTGCTCACTACGCCACTGGAGTCAAGCTATCCTGGCTGATGAGGGCTGAAAGCCCGAAACCGGTCCTAGGATGTTTGATTCCGGTCCAGGGAAGACATGGCTTGGCAGTTCGGTCTGGACTGTTCCCATGAGGCACAGGGTCAAGACTGATTTGCATATGGCTATGTCTGAACTGGGGTGGCGTGGTGAAGCAAAATAACGATGGATTAAACCCAGATCTGTGACTGGGGGTGAATGTTTGCCAATGTGCAACATTCCGTCCATCATCTTGTGTGTTTTGCAGACTGAATAACTAAACATTTGATTTATGCCTACAGCCTCCAATCTCCTGACCATATCGCTGTGCAGTCTCCTCTACCACTTCTATATCACACTGTAGTATGCAGTACAAATTGACAAAACTAAAACCAAAAATATAAATAGTAGTGCTTCAATTTAGAATTTTGTTTTGTTAAAAATATGTTAACTGAAATTTAGAAAGGTTTATTTTAGGCATTGAGTCAGGATTAGAACTGGGCTAAGGTTTTAGGTTCACTTTCAGTTTAGGTTAAGGGTTAGTCTTAGAGTCTCTCAAAGGATTAGCACGGTTTTGTTTAGGCTTAAAAATAGTGGCTGAAATCGATAATCTCAAGTTGTGGCAGATATTAAAGTGGCAGACAGAAGTGTCCAACTTCATAGATAATTATATTTTGGGCTCTGGTGTTTCCAATTGATTCACACAGGTACTCTAAGTAACCTGTCGAAGGGGCAGATTATTTATGACCTACATCTCCGATCAGCCATGCATCCTTCTCCACTTCTGTTTCGGACGCCTTTAGCAATCGTACGAAGCTGAGGGATTTGGGAGCATCAGCAAGCAGCGGATCTGTGCTTCTGAAAGTTTATCTGTGAGCAAGTATTTAACTTTCAGTTTCTTTTTATTTGTATTTTCAGCTTGCTAAAATCTGGGCTAATTTTATAGACGAATTGAGCAAGATGGCATGAACAACTGAAGCCGCCTGCCTTGGTACTGTGGGATTCCCTCCAGGGCCGTTTCTAGGCGTTTTGCCGCCCTAGGCGAGAATTGAAAAATGCCGCCCCCTCCCTTTTACTACCATCACTCTCTCCCCCTGTCATCCAGGCTAGAAGAATTAATGCATTCAGCCCTGTCAAGAATCACGCATCAGGCATTAGACTCACGCATTTCAGTGTGGTGGTCCGCATCACTGCACTGAAATGCAATGTCACGCCTTATAGTGCCTCAGCTGTCAAGCGGCGGGGGCTGCTATAATGCACCAGTTACAGCTGCAGTGGCAGCGCGGTCCTCCTGACAGGCTATGGGGCTCTGGCTCAGCTGCTAGAGCTCGGCCTGCAAAGTGGTACAAAGTAATTAATAGACGTCACAGTCAGAGTTGTTTCTGAAACAATAGGCAGGTCGCCATAGCAGTTCTTCAAAAGTTTTGGGCTGCTGCGCAGTGCAGCTCAGGTGCAGATCTCAGGCCTCTC
Source organism: Calotriton arnoldi (assembly GCA_963921515.1). NCBI lineage: Eukaryota > Metazoa > Chordata > Amphibia > Caudata > Salamandridae > Calotriton > Calotriton arnoldi. The sequence goes on from CAWUFW010000035.1 coordinate 6,531,563, forward strand.
AAACTGAGAGGGCCAGCCAGAGCCTGTCCCACACTACGATCAGAACAAAGGCCGCAAGACCATAGAGGCTCCCAGCCACGGCCGTCAAGCCCCAGAATTGATACCCGGAGGGGGGGCTGCTGATATCGCTGCCTGCGGCCCCCAGCGCGCGTCCCTGCACAGGAGGTGAGACGGTAGAAGCCCCGGGTGGTGGCGACTAGGGCCGCGGGGCTGATTATATTGCACCGCTTGCAGGGATTGGCTGAGCCGCTCATCGACTCCTGCCTCGGGGCGCCTGGACTGGAGCAGGTGCTGCTGCCCCGACTCTGTGAGGGGGGCTAAGTGGCAAAGCAACTGGTCCGCACGACAGCGGGGATAAGGGTGGAGGCCACACACTGATTGGTCTCGGGACCGATAACCTGCGTGCCTGGATTGCAAAGCCGAGAGAGTGAGCAATGCAACGCACCTTGCCCCTCCGCGGTATCAGGGTCCAATACTGGCGATTCCCATGATGGACTCGACCCGACTCAAACCACCTGGCGCAATGCTACTGGTGGCGCACACTGGCCTGCTGCCTGGCAATGAATATGGCATTATTAACACAAAAGGAGGCCTGAGGAGGTTTAACGACCAGCAGGGGGCGGCTCCCCAACAAATTACTAGTAACACACAAAAGCCACCCTGGGTCAACAAAAGTGAGCAAGATCAGTCCGAGGACGCACTCCGAGGCACCTTCGGCCTTTGAGCAGAGGTTATAACAAACCTCTATGTGTACGCCGAGGATGAGTATGTCACTGTGTCCCCGCCATCTCTGGGGACACCGCTGAACTCCAGCCTCATACGACTGACGCCAGTTTCGCCAGTCGCAACATCGTTTGAACACCATCCTAAGTTTGATTTGGTGTCATACCCCACTTTTTTCACTTCATCCATGAGGTCCTAAAGCCATATCACCTGATTTGAGGGCAATTAGGCTGAAACATGTCGACCCGACTTCACATTCACCATGCTAGGTTGAATTTTCCAGGCATGGTGGCATAATTATTTTTAACCCTGACCCTTGGGTGTACCAAATAAAATTGATATTCACACACCAAGTAGCCAGTTTTAAACCTTCACCCACACTTTATTTGTCTCACACACTCCCTCGACTCCAAGGCTCATCACAGGTTTTAGTATACCTCCTGTCCCTTATCATCAAAACATCCCTGAGCTCCTCCCTCTCAGAGAGGGGGTTGTAGCCCGCACTGCGACCAGGTTCGCAGTGCGAGGAGGTTCCCTATGATGAAGCATGTCACTCTTGGGTGAGTGAGGGAATTCGTCCTATAAAAAGGAATCCCCCCCCTATCTTTCCTCTCACACTCCAACCACTGATCTTGCTCACTTTTGTTGACCCTGGGTGGCTTTTGTGTGTTAATGAATATGGCATTGGCAGCACCGCATGCCAACATCCGATATCCTGCCACCGAAGGACCTAGCTGAAACGCCATATGTGCTGATAAGTCCTCCTGGAAGGCTGGGTTGTGTTAACAATGTTAAAAAGTCTTGGAGCACAGGCTGCTCTGCTGATATATCGCGCAGTGTCCCTGCTGTGCTGGTTAATCTCGTGGCGCAGCCGATTTACCAGCTGATGAGTCTGGAAGTGCTGATGAGTTTTACTCAGTCCACTGCTATACTAATGCCTCTTAGAGCCTGACCGGTGCTACTGACAAGTCTAACTGCATACCTGGGCGTGCTGATGACTCTTGGGTTTCCTATGCTGTATGGATACGTCTTGCATGACGCCCTGATATGCTGATGAGCCCCAAGGTATGTCCAGGTATGTGGGAGGGTTTTATGGGAATCCCTACTGTCCTGATGGCTGGGTGTGCTGATGAGTCCTCCGCTGTACGGATGAGCCGTGCAGCATCATGGCCAGATGTGCTGCCGAGTCTCACAGACGGAGCTCCTGTGTTGGTTAGCTCAATGGGTCGGACCTCTACCCCTGAACTTTCAGCCCTCCTCCTTGCCACCACTGCTCCTACCTTCTACCCCGTCCACAACCTTCACCCGCCACACTACGCCCCATACCCTCCTTCCCACCCGCCTACATGTCTCTGCCAGTTCCATCCACAACAGACCTTCAGCCCCCGCCTCCCCTGGTCTCTGCCCCTAGGTCTTCCACACTGCCCTGCTCTTCCTACTCCATGTCTCTACGGCCTGGCCTCTCCCCCCCCCTCTTCTGTATGCCCCTACCTCCTTCCCTCTCGTTCTCTCCAGCCTCCTCTCTCGCTCTCCCTCCTCTCTAGCCACTCTCCCTCGGTATTTACTTTACAAGGGTCAGGATGGCCCCCCACGGGTGTGTGTCCCTCTCCGGGACTCCTTCGTTGAGCCCTCCTCCTCCGACCCTCTCTGCCCACCCTTCCAGCACCTCCCCTGGCCCTCTCGGTGCTAGCCTCATATACATACAAGTAGGCTGTGTGCCCCCAATCGTTTTTTCCGCCCCTTATACCCCCCTCCGCCCCCTACAGTTCCCGTGCCCTCTTCACCCCCTCCCCTCTCTCTCGCCCGAATCACCGCAACACCTCAGCTGTCCCCTCTCTCTATCCCGCCCTCCTTTCCCTCCCGTTATCCCCGCTCCGCTGTGCTGTCTCTCGCAGTGCCTCCTGCACGTCCCTGAGCCTCGTCCTCTCCACGCGGCCCTCTAGCGCCCTCCCTCCCAACCGCCCTCGCTCCAGGGCTCCAGCCTCGCGCCAGATCCCGGCCTCGTGCGGCGTGCGCCAGACTCCAGCCTCGCTCTCTGCCTCACGCGCTGCCGTCTCGTGCAGCTTCACCTCTCATGCATACCCCTTCTTCTCCAGCCTCGCGTCAGACCCGTCCTCGCCCTCTGCCTCAAGCGCTGTTGTCTCGTGCAGCTTCACCTCTCTTGCATACCACTTCTTCGGGGGCCTCCAGCGCGCCGCCTAACCCTTTATTGCTATCTTTGCCTCCTCCATCATTCTCCCCCTTTCCCTGTATCTCCTCCTTCTCCGCGTTACCCCTCCCGCTCCTGACCTCCCTGCCCCCCCCGCCTCCTCTGCTGCGTTAACCATTCTTGCAGAGACCCCACCTTCATTTCTTAATCTTTCTTCACTCTTTCGTTAATTACCTAGCCCACATGGCAATCTGAAACATTGGCAGCATTGTGCATTAGATATAAAAGAACTTGTATTTTGCCGCCCTCCCCCTTTTGCCGTCCTAGGCGGCCGCCTAGTCTTGCCTAATGGTAGAAATGGCCCTAATCCCCTCCCCTTTTCATTAAAGATGGTCCGCTCCAAATTACCGTTTTTAAAAAAATGTATACTTTTCTATTCTTATTGTAGAAATTGGTGCACAGTAGATATATTAATTTTTCTTTCATTTCATTCATTTTAATGATGACCCTAAGGTCCCTCTATAGGTGGTAACGCCATCGACATCAGATATAGATTAAAGGAATCTCTCTTGTAGTAGGGTTTTGTGATTGCCTTTTAATAGGGCTTAGCATTGTGTAAACTATTCCCTATCACTTTTATATAACAACAATGTTGAAATTACCATTGTCAAGTTAATTTGTAGGGCACCTAAACCTGGGGGTATCAAGGCATAGGCGCACATTTCCGAGCTCATTCCTGTCTAGAAGTGAAAAGTTTTAAAGTTTCCTTTAAAACTCTTAAGCCGCTTATCTTCCAATGTTGACATTTTAAATTTAGTGAGAGCTAACAGGGCCTGATCACAAGATTTTAAATACCTAGTAAGTACATAAAATGTCAGGGCTGAAAGCCCATAACTAAGGCCAGCTTGATAAATTGTTTTGTGAATCACTGCAAAGGCCAGATTCTTGACCTGATCTACAATAGGGAGTAATTTGCAAAGAGTTGGGCTAATATGCTTCCAGCATTTGACACCAGATACCGTTCCTACAGCAGTTGTTTAGATTCTCTGAAGCCTTATTATAATCTCCTGGGGTGCACCCATGAAAAGAGAACAGTAGTAGTCAAACCTTGCTCCTGTAATAGCCCTGATCAAGATGGCTGTTATTTTCCGGATGAAATGGCCATAACTTGGCTAATACGTGGATTTGGAACTCTCAGGGTCTGTCAAGGATATTGTCTCTTTTTCTGTGTGTGGTTATCTCGGACCACTCTTGGGGCATGACATTTTTCAGCAGTTTGACCTCAGAATCTACTGCTCACATGGTGCTATAATTGGCAAACCATCGGTCCACTGAAACCTTTGAGGTCGCTGGTAACAAGTGGTTTTTACGGAGTTGATGGCTAGCCAACTCATTAATCGTGTTCGATTTTTGACCTCGCTCTCATAAATCTTGCTCCGACGTAATACCAACTGGGCATATTGTGTAGATGTATAAAAACCTACCCCGCAGGAGGACAGCGGATCATGAAGAAGCTTCATATAGATAAATATAGAGTATGGGAGAACACTGTGAACTCCTCAATAAAACCGAGCATCCGGAACTGTCTCTTCATCTCTCATAACCTGGAAAGATCTATTTTACAGAAATGCCTCAAACCACTAATGAGGCTCGGGTTCTCCCAACACCTGCTGCCTGCTGGAGATGATGTAAAAGGGTGGTATGGTCGATGGTGTTGTATGTGGCTGAGGGATCCAGAAGCACCAACAGCACTGGGGACCCTCATTTGCCACCGCAAATAACTGTTCCCTCATGTCCAGCAGCACAGTCTCTGTGCTATTACCAAGCCTAAACCCTGACTGGAGCTTATCAGGCAGGTTATGTTGCTCTTGATGTAATGTAAGTTGTTGTGTTAGCATGTGTTTCTAATAGCTTTACATGGAATTGGGTTTCAGCGATTGACTTACTACTGGCTGTACCCAAGTAATCTAAAGTTTACTCTAATAATGGAGTGACCCACAAGTGTTTTCATACAGAGTGGAATATGACCTTGGACTTGGATTCCCTGAACACTGTGTAATATTCATAGTTCTGATTATGAGCTCTGTTTCCTCTGATATCTGTTTTAAACATGTTGCAAGGAGGGCTCAGATGGCAAGGAAGTGGAATTTGTTTACATAGCCTCCTCTGGGTGGCCAGTGTCTCTGTATATCTGCCTAACTTTCCTCAACAACTTCGAAATAGACGCAGTTTATGTTTCATTAGGAGATTTCATGAGCTCAGATTAGGAATGAGTCCTAAAAACTTCTCTAATTGTAATTTACATTTATCGAGCGCGTTATCACCAACAGGTCTCTAAGCGCTACCAGAGGGACACCTATCCTAGTTAGTAGGGGAATAGCAGAGGTTAAATGATGCCCCATGCTTCTAAGAAAAGTACTGTCTTCAGCTTCTTTCTAAAGGGGAGGAGGTTCAGTTCCTTGCGTAAATTTCCCGGGAGACTATTCCAGAGCCGAGGTATTGATGCTGAGAAGGCTCGTCCTCCAACAGAAGACAGGTTGAAACGGGGGCAAACCAGTAGGCAGGCCTCAGCTGACCGAAGCACCCTACTAGGAACGTAGTTAGCTAAGCGGTCTTTGATATAGCTTGGAACTTGGCCATACATGGTTTTGTGGGCAATGCAAAGGCCTTTAAACTTTATTCTCTGCCTGACCGGGAGCCAATGTAGCTCATATAGCAGAGAAGTGGCGTGTACTCGTCTCGGCTTTCTGAAAATTAATCTAGCCGCGTCGTTCATAACAACCTGAAGTCTGACCAACAGTTGTTGCGGCAGACCGATATACAGGGAGTTACCATAGTCCAGACGCGACAGTATCATAGCTGAGACTGCCCGTCTGAGTGTGGAAAAGGTGAGAAGTGGGGCCAGTTTCCGCAACTGTCTTAGTAGGCCAACACAGGTTCCTACTACTGCCGACACCTGTTGTAGCATGGAGAGCTTTGCATCAATTTTGATGCCCAGACTTTTCACGGCACCAGCCGGTTCCGGAAAAGGGCCAAGTTCTTGTGGCCAAAAAAGATCGTTCCATGGATTGGATGCTGTGGTGACGGCCAGTACCTAAGTCTTATCTGGATTAATTTTAAGGGATCTAATAGAGCTCTCACTATTTCCCTGCTCACTATTTCCCTGCTTTCTCTGTAGTGTTTTCTGGCCACATTTATTATTTGCTTGTCTGTCTCTGAGAGGGATTTCCATCATTTAGTGGTGGCCGATAAATAGTTGAGCTTTTGGCACGAATCTTCCTTATACCAGCTCTTTGATGGCCAGGATTGTTAGCTGAAATCACTGTGACAGGGGTCAAACAAACACATACTTCTTCTATGTATGTGGTGTACCATTGCACCGATTTCTCAGTATTCGAGTGAGAACAGAGTTTGAAACGTTCCAAACAAAATAGTGCATAAACTGAGTAAGTATGTTTATAATGTCTTTGAACTTTTTTTTAAGACAACTTGGCTGGTAAATAATGATTTGAATATTTGCTAGGTGAAAGTTCTACTAAATTAGGAGTCAATCAATCATAAAGCCCTTATCATGAATAGGGGTATTAACCCATTGCTTAAGATCAACAGTTTCCAGGTTGTTCTTAAAAGATAAAACCCACTATCATTTGGTGTTGATTTAGACCAAGTAAGGAATGCATAAAATCATGAAAAATGCACTCAAAAGAACTAGTGGGCCCTGGTGGTCTATCGATGTAAGCAGTAGTCAACGATTGATTGGGAGAAATTGAGGTTTTTGCCCATCATAGCCTACAAAGGACTTAAAAGATAAACCCTGGGGCTTGATGTATCTGTATTTTCTTGTTTACAGTGGAAGCCACACACCATCCTTTTTTAGAGTAGGTAAGAGAGAGTAGTAGAAATAATGGATTAGTCTAATTGGCTTATACAAGCCTCTTTATCTTTTTTTCTGACCATACACATCATTTAGCACTTGTGTTCACAGTATTTTTTTGTTTTTAAATTTCAGAAATTAAAAGTAAGCATATCTCTGTCATAATTATAGTTTTGGATGTGCTAATATTATTTCTACAGAGTGAATACGTTCTTAAGTATAGAACAGGGTGCACCTATGTTTATATATAATTTAATTCCTGATACTGCCAGCACTTGTAACACTGATTAACGCACTAGTTTGCATTCATTGTCAAGAAGTCAATCTTTTTTTTCTTTTTATAAATGAGATGTAGCTACCAGGCAGGTTATTTGACAGTCTAAACATATGAATCGTATATGAAATAAGTCTGGTGTAATTTCTGCATATACATAATTACTGCCCATGAAGATTGGTTTACCCTATTTTTATTTAGTGCAACGTCGTAGAAACAGTGTTATATCACTAAAAACAAGACTACAGCTTCAGATTTGATATTTATGTAAGAAATCAGTGCTGTCTCCCCGTTTGAGTTGTATCCTATATCACAATTGGATTTACGGGTAGACCAACTGGTACAAAACAAACAGAGCTCAATCCTTGATTTAACTAGAACCGGTTGTCCCCATCTTGTCCATTGATCTAATGAAATTAGACTCCATGGGTGCCAACTCCGCATTCAAAGGCCCGTGAACAGGTTGCTTAGAATTCATTAGTAATTTTTGTGGCATAGTCCAGGTGAATGTGTCATTTATAGCCCACAATAGTATCCCCTTAACCTCTCCTTTGCTGGTTTCGAGATCTTAAGCAAGGCAAGAGTCCACGCTTATCTAGCCAGATGTGTTCGATCTTACCAAATAGTTTAGTTTGAGATGTTTAGTAAGTGGGAAAAGTACAACCCCCGTCAATTAAACATAGCTAAAATATTGGCAGTCTCAAGACCAAGAACTTAAGAGTGTTATTAACGTTTTCCTGTGCCTGGTTGAATATTACAGTAGGCTTGTAAACTATGTTTAACTCGTCCCTCTTCAGAAATCCTACTCTGGTTATCTGGTCTAAGAAAGTTAACCACTTTTTCTGCAGTCTTGCACAGATCCTTTGCAAAATGATTTGTGTTGACGGCTCTAGATTCCCTTTGAACTAGAGTCACTGTGCGTAATGTCGTGCTGTTACCTTGTGCACAGCAGAGTACACCACTGGTACTGTTTCTTATTTGTTAGCCTTGATTAAACTGTTGCTAGCTTCTCTGAATAAACCGTCTTGAACGTGACCTGTGATTCTGTGTTTTTATTCTTTCATATAATAAATGTTTAAACGTATGTTCTCATTTATTTTCCATATCACAGCATTTAAATCATTTTAACAGGTTGTCTCTGTGCATTTTGAGTAGCTGGTATCCTTTATCAGGAGGAAAAGTAACAGAGTAATACAATAACTACCTGTGGAATCAATAGATTATACTCCTATTTATAATGAGGGGTCTCTGTAATAGAACGTGACATGCGCTTGGGTGTAATGACATTTGGCTTACAAATAAGTTCACACATGACCTATGCTAGCCTAAAAAAAATAATTGTAGAAATAGAGAAATGATTGCTAGTAATAAATATATATATATATATATATTTATCCAATGTCTATAAATTTATATGGTAAAAATAGGTTAAGACAACGTAACATTAGTATTGATCTCAAATGATATGCATGATGATTCTGAGAAACATTCTCAGTAAACAAGAGGATTGTGTTGTGCTTATGCACAAGCTAGATATGAATCTGTGGTGTCCTCAGCACTCATGGCAGGCTTCCATGTCATCCACTGTCACCAAGTTCTAGAACTTGGTGAAGGTTGCCTGGTACTGTTTAAACTGTCAGTGTCAGTTATCCTTGTCTTTCTGCTGGATGGGGTCTCAGTGACTTGTACTGCACAATAAAGACTCTCTCTCCTAAACCTACTGCCTCAAGATATCTTCTTTGGAGAGTCCGACCTCTACATTTTGGCGACGACTTACCTACGCGTCTCCTGAGACCCCAACAGCCAACATTTGCTTCAAAAAAGAATCGGCTACAAGGTCGTATAAAAACGATTTGCCTACCTGCCTCCAGCCTCTCTTCACCTCGCAGAGCAGTGGCGGTTCCTGTCCGATCCCGCCTTCCGCTAGACCCTCACGGCGTAAAAGAAGGTTTCGCCGATGCACTGAAGGTTTGGACGATGGTGTGAGTTCCCCACATCGAGGAGGTTCGTTGAGTGCCTCCTCTTCACCGCTGGTTCCGTGGGTCCTCTGCCGCCAGGTATGTCCGCAGCGCAAATTAACTTAACGCATTAAAGCGTTTCACTCTTCTCGCCGCGTCTTGCCTGACTTCGACGTCACTGCCTGACCCCTTGGGCCTACCCCTTCAGCCCCAACGTCATCACGCACAAGGCGCTGTGTACGCCTAACTGGTGGGAGTCATTGTGACATCAGGGGATCAGGACGGCATACTTGCGCCACAGCGTCTCAACCTGTGGTTGCTTGGCAACGGCTCGATTCTGCCTAACGCTGACACGCACAGCTCTTCGTTTACACTTACAGCGTGTCAGTGCTCACATGTCGGATATCTCGCAACGCTGACACGCACAGCTAAAACCTACGCTCTTTATGCGCCAACACAGCTTTGGTGCTCACCCTGTCAAGATTCATTGGTGCTCACGCTGTGAAGATTCTCTGTGCACTTTGATTGCACACAACGCTGACACACACAGCTCAAGATTCTTTGCTGCTCACGCTGTGAAGATTCTCTGTGCACTTTGTTTGCACACAACGCTGACACACACAGCTTCTGAATAAATATTAGTGTGTTAAGTTGTTACCTACAATCACGGCATGTCAGTGTAACGCTACTATACTTAAATCTGCACTCAGATTACTACATCTCCGACCAGGTTGTCTGCAGTTCTGTCTACACCAACACAGATTTTGGTGGTGTAACAGTGTGTCCACAATCTTCTTCTTCTTTTATACAACGCTGACACACACAGCTTTTTGGTGGTGTAACAGTGTGTCCGCAATTCTCATCTTCTCTTCCACAACGCTGACACACACCGTTCACCATTCTTCTTAGCGTGGTGCCTCTCTTACCCAAACGCGTTACCTGGCATCATGCAAAATGTGGCTGCTCCTCCGTTTTTTCTCTCCTCTCCTGGCCCACCTCCCATTCCTTGGAAAAAGTGGAAAAAGGTTTTTTCTCACTATGCTCGAGTATGTGGCACCTCATTAAGCGCAGAAAGGAAAACTTCTCTTCTCATGCACTGTCTAGGTGCTGAGGGCCAAGAGGTATTCGAACACCTTCCTGACGGCGAATCTTCTTCACTCAATGAATTTGAAATATGTTTACAAAAATTAGATTTGCATTACCTGCCTAAGATTAGCACTGTGCTCGAGCGCTACCATTTTGGTAGAAGAATGCAGAGAACGGTGGAATCTGTGGAGGAGTATGTTTCTATCCTACGCAAGTTAGCATCCACGTGCAACTTTGGTCAAACTTTAGACGAACGTCTTAGAGACCAGTTTATGTTGGGATGTGTCCTAGAAAAGACTAGAGACGCTCTATGGCAGAAGGACAATCCCTCTCTTCAAGAGGTAATTACCACCGCTAAGACCCATGAACATTCCAAAGCTTGCGTTGAGGTTATGAGAAAGGAGAATCCCACTGAAGAAAAAAACAACCTGAAGTTAAGGCTGTCGTTGACCGATGGACAAAGTCGAAAAGTGTGTCCAAAGCTGTTCCACTCCGCAAACCCATCATTCAAAAGGGGTTCCAAGGGAAATGTTATAGGTGTGGTGACTCAGGTCACATGGCTGATTTTAGAGGTTGTCCAGGGTGGAAGGTGATTTGCAAAAATGTGGGAAAAAGGGGCATGTTTCGAAATGTTGTAGATCAGACCTTAACCAAAAATCTGTGAAAGAGATTGACCTCTATGATGATGAGGAAGAGGAGGTTATAATTTGTCAGGTTTCGGATGATAGATCAGACGGTCCCTATGAAGAAGTTTTAATCAATGGATCTTCTGTCAAAATGTTATTTGACTCTGGGGCAAAGATTACTTTAATACCAAAGGTGTTTTATGACAATAATTTACGAAGTCATGTGTCCCTCTTGAAACCTGATGTCAAACCGAAGGGTTATGGAGGGGTTCCCATTGAATTGAGTGGCTATTTTTGTGGCACGATCAATTTTAAGGGAAGAAAAGTATCGGGGAAGATATATGTTTCTGTAAGGGGGACTCACTTATTAGTTGGTTTCACCAAAAAGAGTTGCACGTGTTTCTCGACCCCAACGAAGACCCACAGGTTCGTCTGAAAGAGTTACCACTCGTCAGGGTGGTTAATGAACCTGTTCATGACCTCTTAAAAGATTTTAGTGGAGTCTTTGATAAAGAGCTTGGGTGTTTAAAAACTATTTGCATTGTATAAAGTTGAAGCACGATTCCATTCCCAAAGTTGCAAAAGTCAGGAATGTACCCCTATTAGTAAGGAATAGCATGAAGTCAGAGTTAGAGAAACTTAAAGAAAGAGGGATCATCCAAGAGGTCGAAGCCACAGAATGGGTTTCTCCGGTTGTGATGGCACGTAAGGCCAACGGAGAGGCCCGGCTCTGTGTTGACTTAAGAGAGCTAAACAGAGCCGTGATTGTGGACCACTACCCACTACCAAATATTGCTGAGATGTTGTGTTCTCTGGATGGTGCGAAGCATTTCTCCTCCTTAGACTTGACCTCGGCTTACCACCAGGTCAAGCTGCATCCATCGTCCCAAGATCTGACTGCATTTGTGACACCCTTCGGTACCTTTAGATTCCTGAGGATGCCCTTCGGTTTAATTTCTGCTGCATCTGTCTTCCAGAGAGTGATGGAGGGTATCCTTGGGGGCCTAAAAGGTGTGAAGGTCTATCAAGACGATGTGCTGATTTTCGCTTCCAATGAACAAGAACATGACACAAGAGTTAGGGAAGTGTTACGAAAACTTCAAGATGCTGGGCTAACCCTTCGTGCTGATAAGTGTAAATTTAATGTAAAAGAGATTGAGTACCTTGGGCATTTCATTTCAGCAGAAGGTATCAAACCGAAGGCTGGGCTGGTAAACTCTATACTTAATTTGCGCTCGCCTTCGACTAAAGAAGAACTCATTAAGTTCCTGGGTATGGCTGAGTTCTACCATAAATTCGTCCCAAATTTTGCTGGTAGAACCTTGGGACTAAGATCTTTGTTAAAAAAGGGTGCGAGTTTGAGTGGTCAGAGGTTTGCGAAAAGGAATTCACAGACATTAAACATATGCTCGACAATGCACCCTCTCTGAAGAGCTATGACCCTTCCAAGCCTTCATATCTCATGACGGATGCCAGCTCCACTGGGGTAGGGGCGGTTTTGTTACAGAAGATTGATGGAATTGAGAAAACGATCTTGTTTATCTCCAGGCCTCTAAGAGGCGCCGAATGTAATTACTCTGTCATAGAGAAGGAAGCACTGGGGGTGTTCTGGGCGGTACGCAAACTGCGGAAATTTTTGTGGGGTAAGAAATTTGTGATTTTGTCTGACCACAAACCACTCAAGGAAGTCTTTTCAAAAAAGGGGATCGATTTTGTTAGTCACAGGATACGCAAGTGGGTGGTAGCCCTCCAAGAATTTGAGTTTGATCTAACATATCTCCCTGGGGCCAACAATGTATTGGCAGACTGCCTCTCTAGGCTGGGCACCGAGAACGATGAAACGTGTGCAGATGCTGAGTGGTTTGGTGGTGAAGAATTTGAAGAGGAAGTAAATGTGTGCCTAATAAGTGAAGGTATCATTAGGGAAGATGAGTGGAAGAATGAACTTGTGGGAGATAAGACTTTACAAAACGTAATTGCCATGGTCAAAGGAGCGTGGTGTGAGAAGAAGGATTGTGAAGATTCTCTCAAGGGTTTCTGGAATGTCAAAGACGACTTGTCGGTAGTTGATGGGTTACTGTTGCGCGGCAGTAAGCTAGTTCCACCTCTAACCTTGAGGAAAAAAATAATCAAGAGTGCTCACGCCTCTCACATGGGCATCGCCAAAACCAAAGAGAGGGTTAGGGGAGTGTACTGGTGGCCCGGTATGGATGTCTGTGTTGAAAGACTTGTTCGTGGTTGTGTTGAATGAGTGAATTGTGACAAGTCATTGAAATGCAGGACCCAACCCATGGTGATTAGGGATCAAGCCTCTTCTCCGTGGTCGGATATTTGTATAGATATCTTGGGACCAGTGAGATTAAACTCACAGGATCGTTATGTAATAGTCTGTCTGGACATGTTTTCACGATGGCCAGAGATCAAGATTGTCAATTCCGTTGAATCTTCTGTTGTGGTGAATTTTTTAGATGAAGTTTTTGAGCGGGAGGGCTTCCCTCTAACCATCTTGTCAGATAACGGTGTCCAATTTACGTCTCACTTGATTTTTTTTTTTTTTTTTAAATATATTTTTATTGATTTTCAAAACCAACCCAAAATACAATTACACATTAAAACATTATTCCCTCTCCTTACATGCTCGCGGCCATCAGCGCATCTCATAGTCTTGGTTGAGTGCCCCACAGCACAATAACTCAGAGCAATTGCGAATACTACTCTCATTATCTAACATACAAAACTCAATAAATCCCGCCTTATCCCACCCTCCTACCCCTCCCTGCCCCTTCCACCGGTGTGCCCAATCCATTCACAATTCGCTAGTAAGTAACTACAACCTGACTTGTATACTGTTTCAGGTACTCGCAACCCGATGACTCGCTGACACACCCGCCCCTATGGGATCAGAGTACTGCTACACCTGGGAGGCTCTCCGCTGCTCGTTCGCTGCCTCACGCGGCGGCGACCCCATTGTTGCTCCCGAGTCTGTGTCCCCCTCCGATTCCTGCTCAGGTACCTGCAGCGCTGCTACCAGTACCTCCCACGCCTGCGCTGCCTCCAACGATTTTACATTCTCTATGCGTGCTGCCTGCTGGAATCTGAGCGTGCCCTCACTCCGTGCCCACTTGAGTAACTCCGCCCTCCATCTCCCAGCCACGGGCCCACTAGCCGCTTTCCAATGGGATGTAATCTCTCTCTTAGCTAATACCAGTCCTAAATCAATGAACTTGCTCGTCACTTTTGTCTTAGGGGTGTGCGGGAACCAATGCAATAAGCAGGTGCCCTGGTCAGTTTCTATGTTTCGGTCAGTCACCCCCGCAGTGTCTCAATCACAGTCTCCCAGTACCGCCCCAGTTGGGGGCAACCCCACATCATATGCTGGAAATTCGCCCCCTCCAGCCGACAGCGTGGGCACTTGGCGGTGTCCATTTACGTCTCACTTGATGGAGGAATTTCTAACCTCAAGAGGAATCTTTCACAAGAAATCCTCCTTATATCATCCACAAAGCAATGGGGTTGCAGAAAGGTTTGTAAAGGTTCTTAAAGACACGTTGCAACAAGCAAGATCTTGTGGTGACAGCTGGGAATCTGCCTTAAAAAAGAAGGTAAGGGAGTATCGTTTCATCCCTCATTCTTCGACAGGAATTTCTCCCTTTCGTCTCTTTAAAGGGAGAGTAGCCAATATTGAGACTAGTCCACAGTGGATCTCATCCAAGAGGGTGTTGGTTGACGAGAATGTGGACAGCACAGATGGTTGGGAAGAGAGGGAGAGAAAGAAGATGAATGAGAGGAAGGTTCATTATGATGAAAGGAAGGCTGTGAAGAGCACTGTGGTCAAAGTTGGTGACTGGGTCAAGGTTAGGCTACCTAGGAAAGGTTCAAGCACATCTAAGTTCAGTCAACCCATACGTGCGATTAAGCTCTTTAAGAATGCCATACAGACAAGTGATCACAAAATTTGGAATTTGAACAGGGTGGCGAAGTGTTCGTCGTCTTCCCTATGCCCATCCCACAGGTTGTTCCCCTCCGCTCTTACCAAGACAAGAAGCTCAAGTGTCAGGAGAGTCTGGAAGCGGTAATAGACCGGTACGTTCAAAGCGTGCTCCACTTCATTTACGTGACTTTGTTGCTTGAGATATGAAATTGTATTGCATTTTGCTACGCTTCCCTATGCAATGTTATGTTTCCTCCTCCCTGTTCCCTCAACATTTCCTCACCCAGTAGCATTCTCCGTCCATGTTATTGTTCTGTTTGCATATGGAGGGGGAGGTGATGTGGTGTCCTCAGCACTCATGGCAGGCTTCCATGTCATCCACTGTCACCAAGTTCTAGAACTTGGTGAAGGTTGCCTGGTACCGTTTAAACTGTCAGTGTCAGTTATCCTTGTCTTTCTGCTGGATGGGGTCTCAGTGACTTGTACTGCACAATAAAGACTCTCTCTCCTAAACCTACTGCCTCAAGATATCTTCTTTGGAGAGACCGACCTCTACAGAATCCCCTTGTCTATTTCTTTGCTTAGGTAGTGCATTTTTTAGTGCCGCTGAATTCTTGATCTGGGTTGATAATGAAGTCACTAAACAGTCTCTAATAGCCAGTGGCAGTGAAACAGTGGCTAGTGTGTGCTCCAGGGTATAGGGTAAACATGCTGCCACTCCCAAATTTGGCCCTCAGCTTTAAACAAAAGGCTGGTGCAGAGGTTGTATGGCTTATGTGAAGAAAAGTAGCATTTAAATGCAAGATTACCTCAATTATGTTGAATTGATGTGAAAGTGAAGTACCCTAATTATATAATGGAAGAACCTGAAAGTTTTCAAAAGGGTAGAAAGCTGAACAGCGCATCAAAATATTTAACAATTGTAGATACTAGAGTGCCTTAGTTATGGTGTATTTTTTTTCTCCGTCTGTTAAAGCCAGGAAAGCAATGTGGAGTTAAGTCTTCGAAGGTGGGTTGTCATTGGATCAAGTCAAAACCTAGAAAAATTTTTTTTTTTATGATGTTAGTAAACCTGACTGCAGATATTTATATGTGTACTTTAGGAAAACAGTCTCTACAAATACTAAAACAAACATCTGAAAGGATTCAGTCCAAGTATTTAGTCCAAACGGCATCAGACAAACCATTTATAATCTTTTTGTTTTTCGTCAATCAGTCCTTATGGCTCCTCTCTGTTCAGTTTACGTTCAATTTATTGATCCAGAAGAGTTTTCTTTGTTGAGGAAATCTACACCCCCCCGTAAAGTCTCCATGTGTAATTTTTCAAATTCAGATATCTGGGATATTGGATTTTGGCTAGTGAATTGAGCTACTGTGTAATTAAAATGATTAAAGTATGCTCCCGCCGATGTTTTAAGGATTTTGTTTCTAATGTTGCACCTGCGGTCTTGATTTTCCGTTTTGGTTGGCATACACATAGTTTACCACATGGACATTTTAGACAGTATATACAATTCACAGTATCACAGGTTATATATGCACTTTAAGATTCCCCATGCACTTTAATCCTTTAGACTGGGTGTAGGAGAGATCTTATATAAAATAGGGATGTTATAAAGCTCATGCCAGCAAAGATGAACGTGGCAGGGTTGTGATTGTGACCAGTAACACAAAGGGATGATGCCATTGGTCAATTTAGACTGTGGAATTAGCTCTTCAATGAGCCTGTTGGAACAAAGAGGCCCACGTTACCAGTTGCTGCTATGTAGGCGTCCAGGTCACAAAGCCCAAGGAGATGACTTGCATATGTTAGCCTTGATGTCACAAAGGCCTTGGAGCTAACAAGTTTCAGGCATGAAAGCCTGAGGTCAGATAGTCCTGGGTGATATTTTTTGGGAAGGCCCAGTCTATCAGAGAAAATGGAAAAGATCTTTTTCTGCCATAAAATACTGAACACCTACATCGCTGGAGAAGACCTAGACTTCAGGACACCCAAGAGAATGTTTCCAGCATCCAAGCTTTCCCCAGGCTCACCTTGAAGCCACCCAAAACAAAAGCGGAAGGTATGCACTGTGAGAGATGAGTAGAGATTCCTACCCCTTAAAGGAATATGCTAACTCTGATGTATGCATGCTGATAGAGCCTTCAATAGAATTGAAATAAATAAAAATGTGTTTGCAGTTTCCATTTCTGCAGACCTTTTACATGGGTTCATTGTCAAGTATTCCGTTATTTGATATGAGCTTAACGTTAATTTCACACCAAATCAATTTAGTGTTCAGGGAAATAGATAACTGTTGCAGCAACATATATATAGCATGCTAAACGTTTACCGTTTTACTTCGCGGTCCATAGAGAAAAGGACCTCCTGTATGCTGATTAATTTATGTGCTCTACGAGTTCTGAAACATGCCCCCTCTTGAAAATTTTGATAGTGTTGGAGGACTGCCTTTTCATTCTTGTATACTACAGGCCCGCCATGACTTCTTTTAACACCGTTTTGCTGTGGCGCCTTCACCAGTTGTTTAACTGGCCAATGTCTGCTTGTCGCCTGTGAGGGTCTGGGCCAGCGCATCAGTTTAATCTGGCTTTTGCATGGCAAAACCTAAGGTCATTGATGAAGACCAGCTGTAGCCGAAGCCTTTACGCCCTGAACTGTTTTCGAATAGACTGTTCTTTCATGACCGTGAACCACTGATGTAGGCTCACTGTGGCTGAATTGAATGTTTTCTCTGCTTGGGCAGTGGATGAAAATGGCAAATATGTTTGTGTGCTTTCAATGCGCAATATTTACAGTTGATTGAATGCTAGGAAACAAAACAAATATTCAAAAACTTTTTTTAACGATCGTAAATACACAATCCGTATAAACCAGCAGGTTTCAAAATAAAGAGGAAAAGTATTTAAGCATTCTGAAAAAGGGCTTTCAAGTGTCTAATCTGTGTCCACTGTCACTCCAAACAAAGTAAATAACAGAGTGAGCCAACATACAGGTAAGCATCATACGCTCATTATAAAATGGCGCATTTGTAGAGTTTGTACTGCAATGTCTTTGCGTTTTGCTATATGATAGAAAGCAACTTGAAAAGGGAACATAAGATTCAGAAGATGATTGTTATAAGGTCATTCCAGCACCCTTCCAACCGTGTCTAGTTTCTAGACTTTACAAAACCGTGTACACCATTTAAAGTGTTGAGCCACACGAGCTGGCAAAAGGAGACGAGATTAGTGAAGTATGAGACATGCTACGCTGATTAGAAATAAGCCCTTTTTGAGCTCCTTTAGTTGTGAATTTTGGCTTAGTAGAATCATGGGATTGCAGATGGAGGTTAGGGATGTCAAATTATTTTAATTGACTTTGCATTTTCTGAAGTATATTTCAATAATTTCAATGTTTAGAAATTCCTGCTCCCTCTAGCCCCGAGTCTGCGTCCCAAGGAGTGGGTGCCTACCACCAGCTCCAATACTGTCCAATTAAATCTTTCCTACAGACACGTTCAACAACACAGAACAAAAGATGGTTTAAATCCAATTACCAAATGTTAGCTAGTTTGCTGCTTATTTTTTCACTGCTTTACAAGCCTATTTACGTGGACTGTCCTTAAAGGGATTTATGTTTGGATCTTCAAATAGTGCTGGAAAGTGAACTGTTCCTTTTGACACTAACTGTGAAATGCTCTTCTTTGTAAAATCAAAGTATTGTTAGAGGTTGTTATTAAATATTAAGTTAGCCCATGGACACGCTGGTCTTCTCTGTTGGCAAAATCTTTACCTTTGCAATCCTGTATAAGTTCTGCGTTGGGATGTACGGAAAGCAGAAATCCAGTTTCTTGAAAGTGTATTTCATAGGGTATTTGTCCAGTGTCAACTCACTTAACAGAGAAGAACTACAACCAATACCCCTCCTTATACTAGACCTACAGGAGCGGCGGTATAAAAAAGTCTTTTACTTTCAACTTTACAAAGTAAAGAGCAGAGGATGAGATAAGCAAAAGGGAAAATGAACAAGGAAAGACAACACTTGTCTTAATACTGCCCTCACACACTTTGCAGTGTCATGCTTCATCATAGGGCCGCATCTGACGTCTAGGTGCAAACCAACACCATAGACGGAGCGCAATTATTTTAAATATCTATGTGAAGAAAAAGTGGTGAGGGTACAGAAAGGGTGATAAAACAACACACCTACATAAACCCACAATAAAGGGATATAAAGGAAAGAATGTTCCCTTCAGAAGGGACCAAAGAGTGCAGACACACACAATTAAAACAACCTAAGGGGAAACTGCCACCATTCTTTATTCGAGTGACCCCTTGGTAGTGTTAAAAACCAAACGACGGAGGACCTGAGTGAGGGACTGAAGCATCATGGTTCTTTGGAGTAAGTGTGACTATAAGAACACGGCCCCACAAAGGTCCCGGGTTTGGAGAACTTCTAATGAACCCGTGAATTTGTTCCCTCTCGGAAATCTCCCAGAGTATACTATCTCACAGCACTTTTTAGCCTGTTGAAATAAGGTAATAACTCCAATTAGGGGTGAAGACCGGGTAACGTGGGACCTACACCCTGATGAATGCCAGAGCGACCCTGTTGGGCGAGAAATAATGGCAGAAACATGTTGGTAAATGCAGTAGGGATATAGGGGTCTTTACCTCCCTGATTATCCCGTCGTTTGGTTTTTAACACTACCAAGGGGTCACTCGAATAAAGAATGGTGGCAGTTTCCCTTAGGTTGTTTTAATTGTGTGTCTGCACTCTTTGGTCCCTTCTGAAGGGAACATTCTTTCCTTTATATCCCTTTATTGTGGGTTTATGTAGGTGTGTTGTTTTATCACCCTTTCTGTACCCTCACCACTTTTTCTTCACATAGATATTTAAAATAATTGCGCTCCGTCTATGGTGTTGGTCTGCACCTAGACGTCAGATGCGGCCCTATGATGAAGCATGACACTGCAAAGTGTGTGAGGGCAGTATTAAGACAAGTGTTGTCTTTCCTTGTTCATTTTCCCTTTTGCTTATCTCATCCTCTGCTCTTTACTTTGTAAAGTTGAAAGTAAAAGACTTTTTATACCGCCGCTCCTGTAGGTCTAGTATAAGGAGGGGTATTGGTTGTAGTTCTTCTCTGTTAAGTGAGTTGTCATTGATGTTAGGGGAGTCAGAGAAGGTTTCCTTTCCCTAGTCTCTCTTTTTGTGATATTGCGTATTTGTCCAGTGTGACAGGGCAATTGATAGATCGAGTGTCAAGACCACTGACTGAGGTAAATGATGCTATCGGAGTCGATACAGCTCCTTGCCCTGTCCTACCTAACAGGATTTTTTAAGTGGAGCACTTTTTTTTAACGTCTTTTGTCTCTTACACAGTAATAACCAGAGTGGGGAACCACAGTGAAATTCGTGGAAGCAAGCCACTGGGAGTTACAGTAGAAGGCTGATACGGAGCCTTCGTGTGATTAGCTTAGACTTTCGGTCCGATGGGGTCTAAAGTAGTAATGTTTGCGATGTGTTTATTAGCATTGGGAGGCAGGGGTGCTGTTGTGGAATATATATCTGAAGTGACATGGGGTTTAATGGAGTTCAATGTTAATGGCTATCTGCCTCGGTCGTGTTGTGTCAGAATGTGTAATGTGATTTGATATGTCAGATAGCAGTAAGCTGCCACATCTGCTTAAGTGCGGTAAGGGCATAAGGGCGGTGAGTTAAGCATATAAAAACATTAATATTGGATTCCGGAGCAGTGTGCTGCTTGCCATAAATTGCTTCAATGCCTCACCATGGAGAGTAAGTGCTACATACATGCAGTTACAATACGATACAATAAATAAACTTCCTGGCCTACACTAATTGAAATACTATAAGTCTCAACGGTCAGGAAGTCAATTGTAGCTCACACAGGCTGCATAATAATTCCCATATACCGCTTGACACTCTTGCACTTACATAAGATAAAATTGCTATGAGTTCTGCCCAGTAATGTACCAGCCGACAGCCTTTAGCTCACCCATCACGAACTGAACAGCCATGGAATAATTGAAGAGATCTGCCACATGCTGCTGGCCAATGGAGGACTTTAATTTAGGCCCCCACTGTAGGTCCCAACAACCTGCATGCTGTGCCTGCTTTGTGACATCTCACAATGACAATTAGATATGGGATGATATTAAAGTCCATCTCAGCAGACCTCGCCACATTTTCTCCCTCCAACCTATGCCTTCTCAGGATCATAAAATTTACAATATCTCAGAACTGATCACTGAGGACAGCTGAGTGGACAGTGGCCACATGAAAGACCATGTAGGGATCTGGAGAGCTGCTCAAAGCTGCCAGTTTATTGAAAACCATAATCTGTGTGCCTCTCTTTCACACTTCATCCATCACACTGCTAAGTGCTGCGTCCCAAAACACGATAACTGCATCTCGGTGGTCATCTCGCAGGACATGGAATCACTTCGCACAAAGGATAATAAAAAAAAAAAGACAGCAGACTTCCATCTGTAACCCTACATGGTGTAGCGAACTACCCATGTAGGCAAGTGCTTCGGTGCTCCACATAATGGTAGTAAGCACTATATAAATGTTATTGTACAATACCATCTTGTGTGTTTGAGGTTGTGGTGTTTGACTAGCTCTGTGCTTGATTGACATGATGAGAAAATTCTGGTGCATACCTGATTGGAAAAATGCAGTGCTTTGGTTACGGTGAATATCTGGTGTTGTGACTTTACTGTTGAATTACTCGTGTTTAATGGGTTGAAGCAAAGAATGGGTAAAGCGAATTGTCACAAGAATGATGAAATGAGGGACACTATGTCTATATGGGATGTTGAGTGGTAGTTTGTTCTGGTAATGTGCGAAAAATTGTGTTTACTAATGTTTAGCTGTGGGCTAGTATGCCTAGAAAGGGGAGTCTAGTTGTAGTTGTCTAATTCTGGGTAAGTTGTATGATGCGGAGGATTTTCAATGAAGGTGTGTGTACATGATGGTGTGAGATGTTATTATCCCATTTGTTGTACTGATAGCCGTAGTATGAGTATATGTGTTATTTGTGTAGTGTGTTATGAATGATATGAGTGGTGCAATGTTGTATCGAGGCATTTGGATTGTGTTAAGACACTCATGTTAGCTGCTGATTACCCTCTATCCCCCGTCCCCCCTGTGGCATCCATGCTTCTGTCTCTATTTATTTGTCCCTTTTGTCCATGTGCCTGCGCCCCTGTATGCCCCACACATTTTGGTATATTTGCTTCAGTCTTTCTGGTTTTGTCTCCTTGTCTTTCCCTGTACACCTCTCACCGTCCCACATCTGTTTGCCTTTGCCATGTTGGACTTGCCTTTGAGACCTATTTTTAATGCATGTACAATGAGAAACTATTGTTTTCCAATTTTGTGTTTGTATGTGTGGTGCTGATGAAGGATAGATGGACCAGTAGTGTTAGTGTGGTGATCAGTCATTTGTTTGTGAGCAGCGTTGTGCAGCTCATCATTTATGTATGGCTTGTGACCCCACTATTTGGTTTCATATAGCCAGATTTTCATTGTCTTTCTGAAGGAGTTGTGGTCTGGAGTTGAAAGCAGGAGATGGAGAGATTCCACAGTGGTGATAGGGAGCATGTGCCTCCTTTCCTTTACTTATTAGTGTTGGTTTCTTGATAAGGTGTGTGCCTTTGACCCTGGGAGTATGTCGTTTACTATATTTAGGAAGATTGATCTGGAAGAACAAAGCCTTTTTGTCATAGTAAGCTTTAGCCTGGTATGCAGAGTTTTGAATTGAGCCTTAAGGTGACATGGGATCCATGTTGAGTCCTTGGAGTGGGGAGAAGTGTTCTATAGGGTTCATGTGGTGCTTCATTTTGGACTCTTTGAAGTCTTCTCAGATGTGCCTGCAGGCCCATGAAGAATGCATTTGCATGCTTCAAGTGAGAGGAGTTGGAGAATATATTGCAGTAGTTGTGGAGATAATGGTAAAATCTTTTAAGGTTACTTTGTTGACTTTCACTCTAAGTTGAGTTCCTACTACATGGTTACCCGGAGGATTTTTTTTACCGTTTTGGGGAGTGATGAGCTGACGATGTGATAAGGCCTCAGTAGATGCAATTAGGCCGCTTACAGTAATGTGCAGGATCATCTACCAGGAAGTGGATAATATTTTTTTGCATTAATATGTGCATTTTTTATTACAGTCTTTTGAACTTAATCGCTTCACTACATGACAGAACTTCACATAGCTTTAGAAATACACACATTCATTGCCCAGGGATTTCTCGAATTATTGTTTTTGGCTTACTATCGTTTGCCCATATTAGCTTAGGTTTTAGAGTGTTGTGCCTTACCTACATCCATTTTCACCATTACTAAGACTGACTTACGATTGGTGTACTTAACTTCACCCAGAAAGCCCATCACAACCTTGTTCAACCCTGTGGAGTTCAGACTATTGGGTAGGAAGAAACTTGCAGTAGATGTAGTAGGTGGTTATCACTACTGATTCTTTACATGTTAATCCAAATGCATGTGTTGTGATATGACGCATTCCAGGTTACCCAACCTTGGAATGTGGAATGCAGTGAGTTGAACTCCGTGATGCTCTCTCGGTGGCAGTTGCTGCTGGGAAGCTGTAGAGGGTTGAGCAATAAAGCCTACTTCCACCTTCAACCGTATCTCTGTTCCTGTGTCCTACTTTTACAAATTTGGCGAAGATTTTACTACACGTGCCAACCCTCAGAAGAAGCGGATAGGAATCTACGCGTGTCAAGTATGTTAAACAAAGAAAGCTGAAAACTGTAAAACTGTAAGTACGGCGCGCCGCAAACTTACTCAGAGCGCTGCCTGCTTTCTGCCCGCATTCTGTTTTGTTTTTGCGATCGGCGGAAAACACAGCTTCCCAGCTTCCACAAAATACAGCTTCCCATGTTGTGTGACGGGCTGGGCACCCCAAGCGCACCGAAAAGCTGATAAGGGCGTCTCAAAGAGGAGCGTTACAGGCCTGCGTTGCGTCACTGATCAGGCATCTAAAAGAAGGACATTAACGCTTACGTAAGCGCGCACGCATTGCACCACGTTGAAACAGTGCATGAAATAAATTTTCTTTTATGCTGCCAGGGGCGGCAGTACGAGCCAGTCTACAAATTTAAAGGGAAACACAGTAGCGCTACCGCCCACGTCATTCAGCATGTGACAGATTTGTGCAGCATTCTACATGTTTATTATTACGGATCAGTCTACATTGTCATCAATGCTATCCTAAAAGTTTGTGAATCGCTCACAGCGTTATTTGATCTACAATCTACAAACACTGTGACACACACACATTTCTTCTCTGCGTGTCAATCATTTTCAGTCATTTAGAGAGCTGTGTGCAAAGAGTTTTATTTTGAAATGGTTCCACTCTACTAAGACTACAAGTGCGCTCAGCAGTTTATTGCCCACAC
This sequence comes from Calotriton arnoldi, assembly GCA_963921515.1. NCBI lineage: Eukaryota > Metazoa > Chordata > Amphibia > Caudata > Salamandridae > Calotriton > Calotriton arnoldi. The sequence continues at coordinate 6,555,610 of CAWUFW010000035.1, forward strand.
TGTGATACGCACACATTTTCATTCTTCGTCACATGCTTTAAATCAGCTAACACTGCGTAACAATGTGTTGTGTGTTCACTATTTCACAAAAATTAACCCATAAGCACTGTGACACGCACACATTCCATTTTTGCGTGTCAAACAATTTCAACGTTTTTTTCATTTTTTTTGGTGGTTCTGCTAAGATTACGTGTACGTTCAACAGTCCTGGAGCAAAACTGTCAAATGCACACATAACTTTTCTGTTCACTTTTAATCAGCAAACACTGTGATGCGCACACATTCTCTTCTGCGTATCTTAATTTTAAAATCGGCACTGTGATATGCACACATTATAATTTTTTTGTTTCTTTTCTTTGTTGTCCTTCATCACATCATTTATGAACACCCTCAAAGACAAGAACGTTGTACTGACAGAATGAGTATGCAGAGTATTAATGCACCTCCGCCTTTCCTCCAAGTTCCTGGTGATCCACCCATTCCATGGCGTTCATGGTATAGAGCCTTTACAAAATACCTTGGTGCAATTGGTGGCAACAGATATTGTCCTGAACGGAAAAGGTTTTTGTTGGAACATAGTTTGGGTTTTGAGGGACAGTCAGTATATGAGCATCTACCACCTTATGAAGTAAGAGAGGAAGAGGAAGACATTGATGAATATCATTTAGCAGTCAGAAAAATTAGAAAAACAATTTGATGTTCTACCCAGTTTAATTGTTAACAGACATAGGTTTTTCACAAGAGAACAGCAACAGGATGAATCTATTGTTACTTATGTGGCCGTTCTACGCACATTAGCGGCTGAGTGTGAGTTTGAAGCTTTCACGTCTCAACTCATCAGAGATCAGATTGTGTTCAGGTGTTGAGATAAGAAAGTTCAGGAGAAGTTGTTGACATTGAAAAATCCTACCCTCACAGAAACTATAGATATTGTGAAAAGTATAGAGCTCTCACGGATGTCATCCAAAGAGCTAACCCGGAAAACAGAAAATGGTGTGTCTGTTGTTAAGGAGAACACTAGGGAAAACATTAGTTACACACAAAAAGGTCTTAGTAAGGTTGTTTCAAAGAAAAAAGAAGGGAAAGATAGTTTTTTCAATCAGAAGAACATCTGTTTCAGGTGTGGGAATGCAAGACACAGTTTCAATGGACGCCCTTGCCCTGCTATGAGTGTCAAATGCAAGTTATGTGGTAGAATGGGACATTTTGCCAAGGTGTGCCAATCTCCTAAAGATGAGGTCAAAGTTAACTCGGTTGTTGACAGAGAAGTGAGTGATGACTCAGGAAATGAACAATTTGAGAAGGATTTTATTGTGGTTGTACAAGGGGGTGAGATGGATTGTGTTGACCCGTATGAAGACATTGTGGTTGATGGAAAAATACTGAACTTGTTGATTGATTCAGGTGCTAAGATGACAATGGTTACAGATGATTTGTTAAAAAAAACGTGGAGTGAGAAACATTTACATCCTTCTGACAGAAATCCTGTTACTTATGATGGGAGGAAAATCGAACTAACAGGGTACTTTGAGTGTGAATTGATGTTTAAGGACAGAGTGATTTTTGGAAAAGTATACGTAGCAAAGAAAGGTTTGAATATCCTTGGATGGTATCACCAAGGATTATTCGGCATGACACTTAGGCCTGGTAGGAAGGTTCAGGTGTCATTGGTTGCAGAACATCCTGTTAACGAGCAGTCAGATCCTGAAAGTGGTGGTGTCAAATGGATTAACAAGTTTAAAGAAGTTTTTAGTGACAAGTTAGGAAGGATTGCAGGTTTTAAGCACAGGATTAAAGTACAGAGTGGCACCACCCCTGTTAAAACACAAACTGAGGAATTTTCCTTTTAGCATACGAGAAGAATTGTCACAAATACTTAGGAAAATGTGTGAAGATGATGTGATAGAGCATATCGAGTCTTCTCTTTGGTTATCCCCATTAGTTATAGCAAGGGAAAAAAATGGCCAACTTAGAGTTTGTGTGGACCTTAGGAGCTTGAATAAAGTCATTTGGATGGACTCGCATCCCCTACCACGCATTGTTGACATTGTCTCTACATTTGCAGGTGCCAAAGTTTTCAGTAAGATTGACTTGGCGTCCGCTTATCACCAAGTTGTTCTTGATGAGTCATCCAAACATTATACAGCTTTTGTTTCTCCAATCGGGACTTTCCAGTTCAAAAGGATGCCTTTTGGATTGGCATCCGCCGCCTCCGTTGTCCAACGTGTTTTGGAAAATGTTTTGGGTGAGGTAAAAGGAGTAGTGACTTTTCAAGATGATATACTGGTGGCAGGAAAAGATCTGGTTCATCATGGATTTAGTATTAAGGAAGTTACAGAAAGCAGGTATTGTTGCCAATGTTAAGAAATGCGAATTTGCTAGAGAAAGCATAGAGTACCTTGGACATGTGATTTCAGAAAAAGGGTATCCTCTAGACCTGGTGTAGTCGATCCTATCACCAATGCACCGTGTCCTACTACTAAGGAGCATGTTTCATCTTTTTTGGGGGTTTGTGAATTCTATGCTAAGTTTGTTGAAAACTTTTCTGCAAAAACCGCCAATTTGAGGGAATTGTTAAAGAAAAGAAAAATGTTTGTGTGGTCTTCTGTGTGCTAAGAAGAATTTGACAACCTCAAGAAAGATATTAGTTCTGGTGGGGTCTTAGCACCTTTCGACCCTTTGAGAGAATGCATTATTACTGTTGATGCGAGCAATGATGGTTTGGGTGCTACATTGTCTCAGAAAAACAAAACTGGGAAAGAGGTCACCTTGGGTTTCGCATCAAGGTCTCTGAGAGAGAACGAGAAAATATACTCTGTGATTGAAAAGGAGTTGTTGGCGTGTTGTTGGGCGGTGGAGAGATTTAAATGTTTCATTTGGGGGAGAAGATTTGTTCTACAGACAGATCATAAGCCGTTGGTAAACATTTTAAGTGGTACTGTCATCAAAGATCACACTCCGAGACTGTCAAGATTGAGCGCAAAGTTGTTGCAATATGACCTGAAAATAGAATGCATCCCAGGTGGGAAAAACGTAAGGGCAGACTATTTATCTCGCTCTCCTGTTAATGTTGATGTGAACAAAGACGATTGTGATGAGGATGGTGAGGAGTGTTTAATAGCTGCCGTGGATGTTTGTCAAGGACAGGCATTCAGTGAAGACGAATGGAAGTTGAACATGGAAGAGGATGGTGATTTGGTGATAGTAAAGAAATTTGTGATTGAAGGATGGCCGAGAGAACGAACCTTGCCTGTGAATTTGCAAGTGTACGCAAAAATTGCAGATGAACTTCATGTCCAAAAGAATGGAGTTTTGATGAGAGGAGACAGGTTTGTTCCTCCCTTTGGGTTGAGACAAAGGATTATTGAAAATGGCCATGAGGGGCATTTAGGACAGACGATAACTAAGAGGAAGATTAGAGAGGATTACTAGTGGCCAGCAATAGACACTGACATAATTAGCGAAATAGAAAGGTGTGTCATCTGTGCCAACAGTGACAAGAGTATCAAACTCACTACTCTTCCTCTCCAACCTTGTATTTTGCCTGAAGGTCCGTGGTTTAAGATTGCTGTAGATTTCATAGGTCCTTTCAATATCTTACCACGTAGGTTCAAGTTTGCTCTGGTCATTACTGACTATGCAGCAAGTGGTGGGAAGTAGAATTCATTGAGGAACCCAACTCTTCTGTTGTTTTAAGGTCTCTCAAGAAACCTTTTCTTAGAGAAGGTTTTCCAAAGGAAATTGTGTCGGACAACGGGGTCCAGTTTATTTCAAAAGAGATGAGAGAATTTCTGGATAAACATGTCATTGTTCATAAACGTATTGCCTTGTACCACCCACAAGCCAATGGTTTGGTGGAGAAAATTAATCGCACTTTGGTTGATTGCATTCAATGGTCTGTTCAGAATGCAGTTGCTGTGCACAAAGCTGTTGAGAGCATGTTGTGGTCCTATCGTACGACTCCCAATGCTGTGACTGGAAAAAGTCAGTTTGAATTGATGAGGGGACGGATACCCACATCCAAGTTGTGTCCAGCATGGTTGAGGTCTTATCAGTCTAAAACTGAGAAAGGGAGCACTGTCGACAAAATTCTACGTCCAAAAGTAGAGATGTACCAGTGCAGGATGAAAGAATACTATGACAACCGACACAGAGTTGCAAAAGAGTTTACATGCATTGGTGTGGGGGATTGGGTACGGATAAAGCTTCCTACTCATGTTGTGAAAGGAAATTCAAGGATCCTGTACGAGTGGATGCTGTGTCCAAGAATGCTGTTAGAGTCAACGGACATGAATGGTGGAATAAAAGCAGTGCACAAAGTTGTTGTAATGGATAAGAAGGAGTGTGTTCGTGATGGCCAAAGCAAAATGTCTGACAAAGAGGGATGCTCAAGATTATCAAGTGATGACCTGAACGGTTTGTGCATGTCTGATGTTCACATGAGAAACAATGTTGATAAAGATGTTTTTCCTGGGGAACTCCGCAGAAGCAAGAGGTCTGTTACTAGGCCAATTAGATTTCGCGATGTCTAGGGTTTTCATTCTTTGTTTCTGTTGTTGTTTTGTATTCTCTAATTTGTGAATTTTTCTTTCCTAGTTTGTTTATTGGGAACATTTGTTTTCTTTAAAGGTTATTTCAATATGTTTTTGAAAGGAGGGAAATGTGTTGTGATATGACGCATTCCAGGTTACCCAACCTTGGAATGTGGAATGCAGTGAGTTGAACTCCGTAATGTTCTATCGGTGGTAGTTGCTGCTGGGAAGCTGTAGAGGGTTGAGCAATAGAGCCTACTTCCACCTTCAACCGTATCTCTGTTCCTGTGTCCTATTTCTACAGCATGCTTCTCTTAAAAGTGGATCAAATAACAGCTTTTCTGATGAGGTAAAGAAAATGGTAAATTATGCAGAATCTTTTCAAGTATAGCTACATCAATATTGTCTACCATCGGCCTGTTATTAAACGTCATGATTGTTGCTAATATATAGGGTTTTTTTTTAGCTGAGGAGGGAATGATTACATTTAGCTTTTGTATAGCAATTGTGTTGAAATGGAAAGTGTCAGAATCTTCTGTAATTAGGTTATGGGAATTTCCAGTTTATGTGCAGCTGGTGTTTTGTTTGCTTGATTGTGTGCCTATGGAGTATTTCCAGTTTTAGTCTTCACCAGCCCATGGGACCAGTGTTCTTACTGGGCTCCCATGTGCCTCGTCACCTCATCACAAGGGCAAGCACCAGCTCTGCTCCGGGAGTTGCTTAGCATCTGTTGAGAAGCTACCATTTCTGCACGTAATGAGCTTGGATGCAATTGCCTAGCCATTACGCTGCTGAAAGCAACTATGACAGCATGAAGCGCATGATGATGGTTAGCAAAAACACAAGCCGCCTAGCTCTGGAATATTTGATAGTAGCCTAGCAAGCTGTTCGTTTATTTATTGACAGTATGTATTCATTCCTTCTCTTGTTATGCCTGTGCTTATTCCCTATGATTTGATTTTTGAGTGAGCAGCTCCAACTTCAAAGGTTTCTTTCTTTTCTTACTGTTCTAACTTGTTTTTCTATTTGCTAGTTTTTGTTTTGTTAAATCAAGCATGTTACTGCAGTTTGGTATGTAAATAAAAATAGTTCTTATAATTGTAATCTTGTTGTTCCTTTTGTACAGTTATTTGCACACTTCATTTGACCATCGTTCGCTTAAGTAGTTGCAGAGAGCTGAAAATAATGTTCATTCTTTGCTTCACTGGACAACTGTCCTGTTAAAATGACATGCTGTAAAGAAAGATAGTCCTTGATGTTTTTGGACTCTTAAAATTGGCTGTTTTGAAATAAAGCTTTTGTTTCTTCCAAAGACTGTGACTTGAGTGTATTTTTCTGTGAATTAGCACCCTATTTTTACACCATGGTCTCTCCAATTAACCGTGTCCTGCTGAGGACTGTTGCTGTCGAAGTGTTGAACCTCTCTTTATATCAGGATATTTGCATCTATTCTGGATGTTTCCCCCTTCAGGCCGTCAGCTTGCTGGTGCAAAATGATTTAGACAACCAAAACTTACTGTTCATTAACTGTAGTATTCTATTGGATTATCTAGGCTTCATGTTTCCTGTCAATTTCACTCATGTTATTAACAAATCAAATTGAGCAATCGTTCCTCAGATCCTACAAGGTATAATATGTAGACAACTGTTATGTCATTGTGTTATAAAGCAACATCATCACGGGACTTATGGGGCAGTGCTCACATCTTAGCTTCTATTGTAATCGACCTAACAGGTTCTGTTGCTACATGGGTATAACTTGGTATCCCGAGTACATGTTATAATTATTAGGTTATAACAAATACTTAATTTGGCTTGTTTCTATTGAGATTTATTCTCAGGTAGGAGACAATCATTAAATAGTTAGAAAGCTATTACAAAGCTCATATCTGTCAGAAATATAGTGTGCCTGGCACTTTGTATATACATGTGTATCTTTATTTAGTGCTTTTCTTTGCAATAGCCTTCCCATGATCTTCTCTTCTGCTACACAACTTCGTGCAAGCTGAGGATCTCCTCTGCACACTTGTGGATTTGATGCATGTATTTTGTGAATCTGGTTGCCTTTTGGTCATTGGCGTTTGATACTGATAACTTAAGCTCATGATATCAAATTAATCTGAGATGAATTGATTCGAGATTAATTGGTTTTCCTACATAAATAATGTCTTTTTTAAATAGCGTGTATGTCAGCATTGTTCTTGGATTCTTTTAGACAGTCAGTGACTGTCAATGGGGCCACCTCATCTCCCCCGTTGATAGATCGTGGCAGCCTCTGTGTATAAGCCAGCACGGTTCTCTCTTTTACTTTCTTCTCTACTAGCCTCAAAGATGGACTGACAATCCACTTTGTTGCTGTTGTTGTCTCTGAGAAGTTCTGAGCTTTAGTGAGTTGCATTTATTTTTTGTGAGCCATTGCAGAGTACTGTGAAGGAAGAGTTAAAAGGAGGAAGGCAAGGCGCTTTTTGAGTCTTTAGACATTCCACAAAGTTCTGAACAGTAATCTTTCTTTCAGCAGAGACCAATGCAAAGTCTTAAGGGTGAGAATAATATGAACAGTGTGCTTGAATCCAAGCATACGTTTGGACTTATAATTTTGACCCCTTTTAAAGTTTGTAGTCCTGATGCACACACTTTTCAAGCAGTTGAAATACTCCATATTGGAGATCACAAAAGACTACACAAAGACAAGTTTTGGGGCAAGCAGCATCAAAGACAGGTTGCCTGGAAGATGACACATGTGAACGAATGAAAGAGAGATCTTAGTCAAATTAGATATTCAGATTCTTCACTTGCGGAATTGGTTGCAGAGGGTGCCGAAGGAATCTGGCAGGCAAGGACAAAGGCAAAGAGGAGTGTTGTCCACTGGCCCCATGTGCAGAATTTCTTAATTCAGACTGAGACAATTTTGTTCATCCCAGAACTGAGTTTCCTTCAGGGTGTTACAACGTGAGACCTGTCTCCAGATATGTCACCAGTTTAACTTGGATCTGGATACAAGTACTTGAAAACACCCTGCTCGTCAAGGCTGTTGAAAATTGGCTATGTAGGTGTTTAAGAGGCAGAGTTAGAGGGATGCCCATTGAGGGATACTACGTGATGATGGTAGGTCTGACAGAACACACTCAGCTTAATTTGGTGTCTCTTTACAGAGAAAATCCTTCTGCAAAGCCATGCATGTCAGCAAACTAATCCAGATGGTCAATGCTCAAGCAGAAATTAGTCAGTGGTGTCAAAGCCCACCAAGAGATGTAGAGGTTATATGTTGTTGTTTCTGTTTTTCAAAGAAAAATACCATAAATGAATATAGATTGATTTACTTGGCAATTGAAGTGTGTTCCATCAAAATTAATTCTGTGTAGTGTTGCTGTGAAAGCAACACTTAATATTTTTTTCTTTTTCCTCCTACAAATAGTCTAAAGTAACACTAACACTCATCAACACCTTAAATTAAACAGATTTCCAACTGTGACACAAAAAAATTTAATCATAGGGGGCTCCGTCTATACCCTTAACCTAAACCTTTAACTCTGTACCTCGAACTCTTAACCTTATACCCTAGGCCCTTATCCACTATATCCTTAACTTCTGACCCCCTAACCTCATAGCCCTAACCCTGTAGCTCCTGGCCCTTTAAACCAAACCCCTAATCAATTCTCTTAACCCCTGTACCTATAACCCGACACTTTAAATCCTTCACCCCAAACCCTTAATCCTATATACAAACTCTTCACCTTATACCCCAGATCCTTTGCATTGTTCCCAAATCCCTACCCATGCATACTCTTAACCACTAACCCATACCCCTCTTTACGTAACCTTAAATCCCTAACCTCCTCCTAAACCCTGTACCGCAAACCATTAATCCTTAACCCTATACCCTAAAAGATTAACCCTTTACACCAAACCCTTAACCCCATACCTTTATCACCAAATAATCTTAACCCTAGTACCTGTGATCTTATACCCTGGTTAATTCAAAATACCTCAATCGCTTAACCCTGTACTGCAAACCTTATAATGCAAACTTCTAACAAAAACCCTTCATCCCTACTTTCTTTTCTGTATATTCCTACACCTGACTCTTTACCCCTTTCACACTGTCCGTACGTCAATGTATTTTGAACAAACACTTTGGAACACGATTCTTTTTCTACGTATTTACTTTTCGAACTGCTTACTGCTATTCGTAGAATTGTTGTTCTTAGTACTGTTAGAGTGCAATCTTGATCTCTGTGTCTTCCACTGAGGAGCTTCTACTTTGTGTACAATAGTGTGGTTTTATTCTCAAGTATAAGGTGGAATCCCAGCACTTGTCTAGGTTACCTGTCATTGTGAGTTTGCCTATGTGGAGTGACCTGTTCATGCTACAGTCCCCACATTATTCTATCATTTTCAGACAAAACACAGTGCATACTAATTGTATGTTTACAAATTCTTAGGCTGCAGGTGGCACCGTTAGATAGATCGACTCACTGTACTGTGCCATATGATATAGGCGCAATTCAGACATCCTGGGCAGTAGTGTACATATCCCCTCTTCTGTTGGTGTAAGAAAGAGGCCTCACCCTCTTGGCGCTTTCCTCAGAGATGGCAGTCTATGTGAGTTGCTTTCACAGAGTATGTGAAGCTGCTGGTGTGGGTAGGGGAATCTTGTTTATTATCGCAGTGCTCAGGTGGTGTCTGTGAGGAGATATGTTTGTGACAAGGCAAATACACCCTGTAATCAACTTGCTTCTTTAGTTTCCATGCTTTCTATATCATTTTAAGCTATGGATCTCTGACTTGCATGTCCAATATAATGGTGCATCTGTCACTTTGGACAGCAGCGGCATCCTGCTGGCCAGGACCCCAAACTGGACTTGTTTTACCTAGAAGGACAGTAATGCTGCCCTTAACAGCCTTCACCATGCAGATCTCATCAAAGTAGTGACATCTTTGTTATATTAGCAATTATTTGAGGCATTTAAATGCGTACGTCATTGCCAACCCACTTCTTTATGTCTTAAGTTTGAGTTTACAGCTCTTTATGATATTGTTTCATAATGTGCCTTGTCCAAAAAACGAGGGGAAAAGATGCTGCAGAGATAACGCCGATATCAGCACTTAAGTTTCCACAGTAGTTGTTAGATGAACTGATTTTTAAATTCGGACTCAAATCTCACTAGAAGCAGTGCTATGAAGGAAAATTCTTTCATGATAGCTTCATTTTACCGAATATGTTTCCGTAGTCAAGTCATGATAGTGTTGTCATACTCACAAAATTAAATTCAATTCCATTTGCGTTTATTTGGTACAATATACAAAGATCAATTGGAAAACGTACAACAGATAATCTGTGGTTCTGGTTAAACTTTGTTGTAGGCCTGAATTGAGCCACTGCAGGATGACTCTCCTTTGAGTTGGGAAGGACTTTTGTCAGCTACCAACCATGGTGACATCTCAGGTTTTCGTATATTGGATATCATCATATCACTACTTTAGTTTGCCCAAAAGTGGAAATTAGGTAATGCCTCTCTCTTAGCTAGGTGAGCCATCCTTCAGTGACACACTTCGAGATGCTAAGATGCATTTTGATACAGAGAGCTGCTGAGAACTTAAAGGCATCTATACTAATAATATGAAAAAATATGCAAAAAAAGAGGTTTCTACTTGGCTTGTCTTAATTTCAAAGTATTGTGTAGTGCATTACTTCAAGTTAAACATCCTTTCGGTACTTTAAATGTTGAAAACAAGTGCTGCATCTTACAAGTAAGCTGTAAAATATGTGTGTTTTTATGCTTCTGTGATACTAAGCTATTTATAAAGATATGAGTGATGACGACAGTGTATTCCACGTACAAATAATGCCGCAGAGGAGAGGTCACCTCTCTTGACTGCTAGGCTGATTCTGAATACACATCCAAGTGGATAAACTTTAACGGTTTTGCTTATACGTACAAGCCTTTGTTCTCAGTCAGGCAATGGCTAGTCCATAGAGGTGTAGAAGCGTCCTGGACGTGTAGTCACGAGAATAACCTATTGGATGCGAGTTCTGTTTCTGTGCTTTTCGTTATATAGCAAGCGACGCTGCACTTTTGCAATATTTGCAAATCGTAGGTAAGCCATAAATGGAGGATGTGAAATACAGATTCACTAGTGAATGCTGTAGTATGTTTTGATTTTTTTTCACCGTGTATTTCTATTCCAGTTCGACTTGTATTCTTGCGTTTTCATATACACCTGACAAAATGTATAATGGAACTGTTTAATTATAATTGGAACATCAACTCATTAGTGGGATCGTATATGGTTTGTTTGGGGTTCGGAAAGGCAATTCCGAATGAAGAACGTCATTTATGAAATGCCTATTTGACATTGGTGATAGGTGACCGCTCAAAACAATACCTTGCTCCGCTAGTGTACATAATTGTAATTTAGCACTGTTTCAGCAATCACTAGTGTTTCACTACGTGATCCTTGCCGAGACACCGGAATGTAGAAGCCATTTAGGAAGCTTTGAGTTCTCGTCTTACATTTCTCCATCTGTATTTTTTTAAAACTTTTTTTTCTTTTTTTCTTTCAAGTATTTTGGCATAGTAGTGTTTTCAGTTGATCTTTTAATTATATACACATATGCTGAAGAAACTTAAGATTCCACAGTAATAACAATGAATAAATGGGTTAATTGTCAGGAAAATATGATTAGCATTTAGACTTTTTGGTGGAAGCATTAAGACAGAATTTTTTTAATCTCCAGTGGGAACAGCAATAGAGAAATACTTAAAAAGAGCACATAGTGGTTACAATGCATTGTGTGTGTGCAAAATAGCTATGAGAATAAACTTGACTTTTATGGCTGGAAAACAGCCATTCCTTCCTCCACCGAATCACAGACCGCTGCTTTTGGTTCGTTTTATCACACAGAAAAGGCTCTATAAACTCCATCGGAGACAAGATGGCACAATGTCATTTGCATATAATGTGTTTATTGTGCTCTGAAGCCTTTGCTGACTTGGTAAATGTGTGACTACATTTCATGCCTTGTGCAGGTTTATACATTGAGGCCTCAAAGAAAAAGTGCTTCTATAAAATTGTTGTGATGAAAAAAGATGGTGAGCAATGTAAATGTCTTCCTAAAGCTTACCATTACTATTCTACGTCGCTACTTGCTTATATCATCATGTTTCTAATCAGTAAAGCATTCTACAGGTTACGTGTCACCGACGTTTATATCATTGGATTGCCTCTGGATAATCCACAGTAAGGTCTACAGGGAATGCTGCTGTGCGTGACAAATGATTACTGAAAATATTAGGAAAGCAACTTAAACCTGAAGTCAAGTGAAGCCAAAAAGGGAGTACTGCTGAAGGAATTTCTTTCAGGGGTAAGATGGTAGAGGTGCATTTGCAGACGCTGATAATTTCATGGACTGAAGTGACGCAGTGAATCTCGTCCAAATAGAGTGGAAAGGAATCCCAAAAAGAAACATCCTTTGCTTTCACACAAAAGGTAGACATTGACTTTATTTAATGGATGATTTCTGATTCCGTCACAAATGTTCAGCACTTCGTGAGAGAAAAAAGTTATGCTCATTCATTGTTAAAAAACAAAACAAAAAAAGAGAGGTGCAAAAACCGAAATGGCTATATTTAAACACCGTTTCACCTCATTTCATTAACTCTTTTGGGCAGGTTGAGACCCCAGTGATTCAAGACGGGCAGTAAGCATATTAGGTCTTTCCTGTATTACCCACACTTAGTTTTAAGCTATGCCATCAATAAAGTATTTCACAAGCCTTGCCACTTTTGAATATGTGAGCCTCGCTTATTGTAAATCTAGGACACCTGGCTTTTCTGCATCGTAAAATCTGATTTTTCGCCTTTTGCTGGACCCTGTATTGTTGCTTGCTTTAGAGCTCTGTGCAGTTTACCGGTGCTAACCAATAGTAGAGTGCCTGTGCTCCTCCTTTAAACATGGTCGGATTGGCATACTCCTAATTGGTATAGTCAGCTTGTTTACAAGTCCAGAGTGATAAAATGTACCCAAGGGCTTGAAAGGTAAATTCCAGTAGTGGACTGCAGCACCTATTGTGCCATTCACTGGAGCATGACTGTATAATTGCAAAATATGCACTGCAAACTGTCAAAATGAACCCTTTTAGACAGGTAAAGACCTCCCTTTTAAATATCAGTAAGTCACCTCTATGTAAGCCATGTTGATCACAAGGTAGGGTGCATGGTATTTAAAAGTGGAACATGTGGAAAGTTAATTTTACCAGGTCCCTAGAGTCAAAAGGTTACTTTTACCAGGTCCCTAGAGTGATAAGGCCCAAAAAGCAATTTTCACTGTAGCAGGCCTAACTGTTCTATGTAGTAAGTAACATTTATTTTGAGAACACTGGAGCGGTGCACTCCCAAGTAAGTGTTATGTCAATAATGAAGCTCAATCAGTATCTTCGTTGGAAAAATATGTCTTTATTTTAAGCAATCCGTAAGGTTTATGCAAAGCATCAGCCAACGCGTTTTGTTCAATGGTTGAACTTCGTCAGGGCATTTGTGATTGTTCGAGAGTAGTGGCGAATGTTGCGCCCATTTAAAAAGGGGTCTAGGGGCCCAATCCGGTCTAGACCCGGTCCGAAGTGAAGACTCAGTGTGTCGATCTTTGACTGCGCCTGTAGCGTGGGCCTCCTTGATAAGAGCCCGGTTAGTGTTCCTGCAGTCCGTCGGGAATTCGTCTCAACTCGTGGAGTAGCTAATCCGCCCTTAAAATTCGAAAGTCCTCTGGCCACAAAAGATTGTGCAAAGGGGTGTTGTGGTCTCAAAAAGCACGTAGCTCGCTCTGTGTTAAGAGTAGTTTCATACATTCATTCAGTTGTATTGCCTGGAATTCTACTGCAAACCTTAGTGTTTCAATTGTTCGTATGATAGTGAATTGTGTGCAAAAACGGGCAATCCGTTTTATATTTTTATTATGTGTAATCTCGCTTTGCTCCTTGGAGTTTCTTTCTTTAAAAGAATGATCTGGCCATTGCGTGAATATTCTCCAAATTATAATGTTGCATTCACCCACCAGTGTGAAATATATAGAAAGAGTCAATAGAGGGCATTCATGTGACAGGAGTGCCCACGTATAATGGATGATGCCATTGCTGGTCTTTGGCTCTCCATATGTGACAATATCACACAGAGAAGAAGGTAAATTCATCCTCGTGTGGACTAATGGAGGGGCTTCTAATATAGTAGAAGTGCTGACAGTGTTTCTCTTCTTCAACAGAGGAAGTGGCCAAGTTACAGAAACATCTGGCGCTCCTCCGGCAGGAATATGTGAAGATGCAGCAGAAATTGGCAGAGACTGAGAAGAAATGTTCGCTGCTTGCTGCTCAAGCCAATAAAGAGACCTCCAGTGATTCATTCATCAGCCGGCTTTTGACTATTGTAGCCGAACTCTACCAGCAGGAGCACTACAGGTGAGGCACGAATAACACTGCAGCGTTCTCAGTTTCCTTTGTACGATGAATGATAGCAGGTAACGACCAGTGTAACTGGGTCGGGAGCGAAGTTACTGCTTTTGTAGCGCCTAAGTGCCAAAAAAATCACCCTGAGTTAGTTGATGAATTATACAGTAAGGGAATTCTTCAATGAGTATCACAAGACAATGGCAATTTCTTCTTTTCTTGGTTCTAATGCTTTTGAAAACTTGTATGTTGGGACATAGTCAAGACTGTTTTCAAATGTATTGGCTTTTATTTAGTTGGAGATGTTATTTGCAGTATATGTTTGTTTTGCAGTATATGTTTGTTTTGCAGGAGACTGTCTGGTTTCACAGTCATTAAACAAATCTCCCCCATTAAACTTCATTGAACGTACCTTCCCACGCTGAAGGAGCACATGTTGACGCGTTAGACTTGGGCATATATTGAGTGTGGCAAGACTTCCTTAGAAACCACTGGCCCCTGGAGATGTGATCTCCTTCATGCAAGCTCGGTGTTCTGTGTTGGGCTTGGAAGGGATAGTTCCATGGTGTCCTATGTGTCCTCTGCTGTGTGGTTGCATTACAAAGAGGAAGGAAAGTGATTGATCTATGTCGTTTCCTCTGAACTGTTGTAATCAGGAACTGCATTTCAGGTAAAAGGTGTATACACAAGGCTGTAGCACAAGACATGCTGATGCAGCCTTTCTTGGTTTCCTCTTGCTTAATTGTGGGGTGTTCCCTTTTAGCAGGCTTTCTACAGAATTGTACTGGTAAATGTACACCTCCTATCAAATATACTGTCTTCGGTAAGGTAACTGAGGATGCAGCACTGCATTCTGCACATGTTTCACTGATAACTTTACATAGTGTGCTTGATTTTTTTCTTAATCCCCGAATTTCAAATCAAACTTCCGTTGCACCTCAGATGTGCATATAATTTCCACCGAAAACTGTTCATTTAAGAGACACTTGTTGTTTTGGAAAATAAATCCTACTTGTGCTACCATTTTGAACTCCAGTTTTTTTTAATGTTTGGTTAGTGCATGATCCCATTTACCTTCAGAGTTACTACCTATCAATAATCATCAAATTTAAATTATGAGTCTTAAGAAGGTCTTCAGCTGTAAGAAATGTGTGGAACTTAGAGTACTAGTAAAAACTGCTTATAAAATCACCTTATTCGGAATGTGACTCTGTGGAGTATGTGTGTAGAAGTAGAGCTTGCCCAAGTTACTGTAATGTTCATACCACAAGGATCAACTGCTGCAGTTCAATGCATGTTCTGCAATGTCCTGTTGAAGTTGCTGTAACATCGTCTCTGTATTATCACCTACCTACAGCTCTCTCACGCTAAGCCCAGCCTCGCGAGTGACAGAAGCTATAGTAGAACTATCTAAATCAGAGGTCTTCAAGCTCTTTGGCTCTGTGCCCCACCCCCCTTTAAAATTTTCTTTTTAAGTCGTGCCCCCTCTACAATTTTATGGCAAGGCTTGGAGGAGCAGGGCTGAGCACAGGGGGTGTGGTTATGAGAGAATTTGAGAGGTGCTTTTTCTATAGCTCATAAGCCACACTAAGTGCATGACTTATAAAAGATCATCAAACAACAGAATTGGACAAAAAACATAACTTCCCTTAACTGTTGTGTTGCAAGATGCTAGCACTTCTGGGCCGGAATCCATCTGCTTCTGCTGCACTAATGACTGCTGTGGCCTGAGTAGCAAGGTATCTCCTCCACCTCTTTCAGTCCTTCCCCACCATGTTTTTCAGTCCTTCCCCGCCATGTCTGACCATCACTCCAACAGAATTACAGTCCCTTTCCGAAAGAAATGAGCTCCCACATGTTGCCTGCCTTTTGCAGCAAGGGTGTCCTCGACCCCAATGCTAGCAAGTAAAATGAAAAGTAACTATTATGCCCCTTTTTTAAAGTAAGACAGTCATGACCCAGGGTTCCAGTACTCTGTTGCACTTGCTTCACCAATGATAGCTACTGCTTTTCTCCTTTGTCCTTTGGTGTCAATTGATGGGCTGCCATCTCTCCCTAACCACCTCCCTGCTATCCTTTTCACCTCCAAACTAAAGTGTTTCCTCTGCTCAGTGCTTACTTTGTAAGAAATAAAAATAAAGTAAGTGCCAGTGCTCTCGCCAGGAGGCCACTGCAGCTTGCACCACACATTACCCCTCCCAGCGTCTCCAATGGCAGTATCAACACAATTACTAATCATCACACTCCTACAAGTGTGGCAGTTCAGCCTATTCCAGACCCCCAAAGCTATAAGAATGGCTTGGGCAGCAGTCAATAGCCATTGTTAATGTATATTAAATTAATATACAACTGTTGTTGTGCTCATCTTTAAATTAGAAAGACAGCGCCACCATGTGGCAGACTGTTACAAGCCCTGGTGTTGACAATTAAGTGCCGGTGCCGAGCACCGGCACAAATTAAGCTCTATCTCTGCTTCAATTCTCCCCTCCCTTGGGCCATTGCTCTGAGGCCCAGTGCAACACCAACACAGAAAGTAAGCTCTGGTCCCTAATGCAAGCAAGGAAGAATAGTAATACTATCGGATGCCCGACGACCTATTCGAGGGTAATTTGACGAGAGAAATGTCGGCGCTCCGAGCTCAAATGCGGTTCTGGAAGACGCTTCCCCTAAACGTCATGAGCCGTATCGCTCTGGTGAAAATGATCGTGCTACCTAAGCTGCTGTATTATTTTTCGAATCTCCCACTCTATGTTCCATCTAGGCTCTTTCGAGAGCTAGAACGGCTGTTCAGGGATTTCATATGGAACAACGGGAGACCGCGAGTGGCCCTCTGGAAACTGTACGCCTCCACTGATCGGGGCGGGCTTGCTGTCCCCAATATGGAACTGTATTTCTTGGCTGCGCAGCTCCAGTGGGCGATGAAGTGGCTTGATGGTCAACACCTGGAGGATACGGCAACTGTGGCACAGCCCTGGACCCGCTCTCAGATATGTCATCTGTTTCACCCCATCGCGAAACTTCCAAGACCAAAACAAATACATCTGGGTTTGGCGTTGCATTGTTATAAGAGGAGCTTATATCTTACGCGTGAGACCCTCCCATATGCTCCAATCCTGCCTATACTCGGCACGCCACGAGGCAGACTGGATACATCGGAAGTAGCTCTGGCGCCCTGGCACGCCGCGGGAGTAGCCTCACTGGGAGATCTTTATAGTGACGGTACGCTAATGCCCTTTGCGACACTGGCCGCAGACGCTGAGATACCAGTGGGCCAATTTCTCCTACACGCCTCCCTTCTGAAAGCTCTATCGGATGCCTGGGGGGACTTGACGGCGGAACCACCAACACACCTGCTCCTTCAATATCTACATGTTATGGGGGCGGGCTCCCACGCGGTGCATTGGTTAGTGGAGGCGCTCCTTACGCACACTCTCAAGCCAATGTCACGGCTCCGAATCAGTTGGGAGAAGGATAGAGGCCGGCCATGGACGGATAGAGAATGGGACGCTGTACGGGCAAGTTCCAGCCACATACCAAGGAACTCTAGGTTTAAGCTTATACAGACTTACGTCATACAAAGGGCATATCTCTCACCAGATAAGATAAATAGGTACTTCCGCATTACCACCTCCGCATACCCACGCTGCCAGCAGTTAGACGCAGATTTGCTTCACATGCTTTGGGCGTGCACACCCCTACAGCAATATTGGCAAGCGGTGGTCACGACACTAGCCACATTTACAGGCACGCCCTTCCCATTGACATGGGAGATTTGTCTACTGGGACTCTTTGCCAGATCAAAAAAAAATAAGATCACCTCGAGATTCCGAGATCTAGGTTTAATCACAGCGAAAAGATTAATAACGAAAAGATGGAAGCATGCGGATCCACCAGAGGTAGCAGGTTGGAAGCTTTCGCTTGTAATATGGGCACAGACGGAGAGTACGGCACTACACAGGGAAGAGACGGCAGGGTTCCGCAAATATCCAATAGCACAGGGCTGGGATGTCATACTAACGGCTCTTCAAGGTGGTGCAGCGGTGAATGCAGAGGATGGGCAATCCGCTCAGCTACAACAGTCATGATAGAATCTAGTGGTCTGAATTCAAGGTGTTGCTATGCCCTGCCATAAAGACAATCACATATCCAAGAACTCCCCGATACATCACTAGTGATCATCAGAACCCCATGCGCTCCGGGAGGGGGGGTGCTCCTTTGATGGTTTCCTTGTCACCCACAGGCACATGCCTTTCTTTGGCCCCTGGCTAGGCGAGGCATAAGACATTGAGGTGTAGATAATACGTAGACGTGTTCAGATCTGCAGCAGCAACTTGACTTGCATAGTTTAGATGGCAGTTTATAATGTTGTACGTTTGAGTTTTGATTATATGACTATTGGAAAAATAGGTCTTATTGGTATCCACATGTGAATACTTATTGCACATTGTCATTTTACACTATTGTATTCATAATGTTATTCCAGCCTGATCGACAGGTTATTCTCCTGTGTTGATGTGGCCTATATATCAAGCATTGTGGTATTGGCCCAGACAAAGATATGTCCCAATTATGTTGTGTATGGCCTTACATCAAATGCAGCAACCATGATGTGGCAGCATGTGCGTGCAATAGCACACCAGGACTTCTTTATGAGCGCCCGAAATAATGTGTGCATCTGTAAACAGGAAAGATGTGTTAACATCAGCTTATTACTGTTGTCCACTGCATTATTGTAAGTCATATGGGCACTATGATTTCGCGATGTACAATTGACAATGTTGTATACAATCATGATGCCAGTTATGATAAAATCCCAAAAATACCAATAAAGATATTTAAACAAAAAAAAAAAAAAAAAGGAAGAATAGTAATACAGCCATAACTGGGCCCTGCTGCCACTGCAGCGGCAGCACTAATGATAATAGCAGCTCTCCTAAGTAGGCTGTGTTCTCTGCCAGCTCCTCTGGGCCATCACGCCTAGGCCTGAGTCCTAAAGCAGGCTTTCTGCCATTTGTGTAAAAACAAGCCCTACATCTCGCCCCCCTGTTGCTTGGGCAATGTTCGGAGCGCAATAAGGGTGAGCTGGGTCTTAATGCTAGAAAGAAATATGAGCCCCCAGTCCCTTTATTCGTAGTAAGACGATCAGAATTGTGGTACGACAGCCACTCACTCCCGACCCTCATGCCCAGCACCTGCTGCAGTAATGGCACTCTTAAAAAAAAAAAAAGAAAACATAGTAAAAAAATTTCTAAAAAATACCCCAAATTATTAACTTTTTCCTCGGGTGCATCTCTCCAAGGAAGCTTTCACTGTCTATTTGAAAACAAATAATGGGCCCTACATAGTGCCCCTTCTTCTGGAGCATCTCTTTGACAGTACTCTTGGATCTCCCTCCTTTCCTCTTTCTCATGGGTCATTAATCTGAGGCCTCAGGGGTCTGAAGGATCAGGGCTCTGCATCAGAATGCAACACTGCTGACCTCCCTGCCACCCACCTATTTGCAAAAAAACCCCATCCCAAACAGTTAATGGTGACCTTGAGATGACAGCAAAGAGAGGGGTTGGGTCGTAGGAGGATTGGGGAGGCTACTTTGCATCATGGTTGGTACGTGTGCATTCCTATACAACCACCCTTGGATTTTGATGCAAATGCCTATCTAATTACATTCGTAGATGGGTACGTGCGCCAAATCCTTCCACCTCCTCAAGGCAGGCGTAACGAATGGAAATGTTTTAATTTCTCCTTATTTTTCCAACTTTGCATGTATGCTGCTCTGTACAGCACACAAAGTGGAAAAGGATAGTTTTTTTTGTACTGTAAGCATTCTCTTCCAGTACAAAACCTATACTTTAGACTAGAATGCATGCACCCTTTCACTACGGCGCAAAGAGTGTGTGCGTTGGCATGTGGCAGCCATCAGTGCGCCAGCGCTGGGGGATAAAAAAAGTGCCCCTCAGGCGCATTTGTTTTCTCTCACTTTGACAAATAATAGTACATCTGGGCCATGATCATTTTGAGAGGTAAATAAGGGTGGTACAAGAGTGCCCTTCATGCAGTTAGCTTCCTGCTCTGATTGTAGACCACTGTTCCCCTGTGTGCACCGAGCTGACTGGGAGGTGTGAGCAAGGGGCCAGTTCTCTAAGTTCACAGGAAGCCTCCAAGTGGCATCCCCGGGGATGTGGAGAGGCCGCCACATGCTTCTGAGGACAATGGGTAGAAGTGGGGACTGGACTGTTAATCAGAGCTTGTTCTGTGCAAGCCTATTGGTTGGCTCCCACCTGAGGGGTGATAAGCATGCGATCGAGGCCCATGTTTGAGGCGTGGTGTGATTGGATGACGGGATCTAGTCTAGCAAAAGATAGCCTGTAGTGTGAGTGGGTAACCACGCCCACACTCCTGGGGGAATTTGTTTGGCCACAAGGTGGATGGGGCTGTGACAAAGAAGTGCCCACCTTTGACCACTATTAAAAGCCGTAGGGGGCTCATTCTATGTGCCTAACGTTACTGGGGCTGTAACAAGGACCAAACAGATGAATCCAGCTGGAACAAAGGGAAAAAGTAATGTGAAAGGCAGCATTTTGTTTCAAATACAATAGAAACTTCCACTGTTGGTAACTGTTAAATGATGCACACCCTTCTCGTTAATTCAAGGGGGTCATCTTCGTATCCTACTAGAAGTATAAGGCTGACTCTGATCTAGCGCCCCACTGTAAGTGTTGATAAACCAAAACTCTGACCAGAATCTAGTGGAGGAAGGAGAACTGTACACTCTGCATGTGCCACCTGCGACAAAATGCTGGCTAGTGCATACGGCTTAAGCAGTTAATATGAGTGCAGCACAGTGAGTACTTTCAACATTGCAAAATAAAATAAGGGAACCTGCACTGGTGCCACCCTGGTCCCTTCATACTATGAGAAGATTTGACAAAGATAACCCAGTTATCCAAGACTCCAATACATCTTCACACAACCCAAGAAGTGAACCACATAGGGACCTCCAACAAAGACTTACGGCAGCTAATCTTTATGCTAATAAGCACATTACTGAAACAATTGACACATTGGCGGCCATTGCCGTTAGGCTTTTGCAACAAAACATTGATAAATTGCATGATGCAACCTGATAGGCAGAACAGAAGGGCTGTACTCGTTGTTTTGGGGGTGGGCTTAGTTGCCTTTATGTGTAGGCCCATGGCGCAGACGCGGCCTGCTTTCTACTACATTTCCCAACTCATTGCAGGTGGGTGCTCTGTGCGAGGCACTCTGCACTGCAACTGCTAGTTGTTTTGTAGCAGGCACACTTATGCTGACATCGCCGCTATCATTTTAACCCAGGGTTATTTTTAAAGTATTTAAAATTGTTTTGCACCGTTCTAAGTCCTTGTTACACTCAATTAGTTTTTAAACTCTACTCGTTGTTTTGGGGGTGGGTTTAGTTGCCTTTATGTGTTGGCCAGCAGCGCAGACGCAACCTGCTTTCTACTACATTTCCCAACTTACTGCAGGCGGGAGCTCCATGCGAGGCACTCTGCAATGCAACTATTTGTTTTGTAGCAGGCACACTTAGGCTGACATTGGTTTTTACACTCTACTCATTGTTTTGAGGGCGGGTCTTAGTTGCCTTTATGCGCAGGCCCGCGCGGAAGCACGCCGGTGGTGCGCCGAAGACAAAGGCAAGCCCGTCCGCATCCATCCCGCAGCCAGTGCCAGCCACTATGCCGATTTCACGACCGGTAAAGCCCTAGCCCCTGACTTCTTAAAGGGCCTTAAGCCCAGTTATAATTGCAATTTGCACCCCAACTCCCTATGAGGACCTGCTGTTTGTTATGGGTGCAGAGTGGAGTGTGGGACTGATATGGAGCCACATCTTGTTAAACCACCTAACACTACCTCATCCTCCTGCTTTCTACATGGAGGCTAAACTAACGCTCGCTCCATAAGTAAGCATGCTCATGAAGTGCAGGACCTAATTATTGATAACCATCTGGACGTTTTATTCATTATGGAAACTTGGTTAAAGCCGTGGGCCAACCCTTTTATTGCGACTGCTCTCCCCCTAGGGTTCACGATTTTTACGGCATGACGGAGGAAGGCGGTGGAGGCAGATTAGCTATCATCTTCAGGGGCTCTTGGTAATGTAACTCTTTTGAGAACTTAGGCTTTTGCCTGAAAATCAGTCCTTCTCTGTCAATTTCAGGCTGTTTGCTTTATCGCCCCCTGGTTCTTGAACATCATTTCTCTCATGTTAGGAGAAGCATTTGCCTCTCCCCTAGTGCATTATACTAACTTTATGGCCTTGGGAGATTTACATTTTCGCTTTGACAACTCCAGAATTGGTGGAATCAATCTGATAGACACCCTTAGGATGCTTGGGCTCTCCCTAAGGGTAACTGCTCCTACACATAGGTAAGGACATACTCTGGGCGGGATTTTTTTAAATCATTCAGGGCTTATTGTTGAAGACCCTGTTCCTCAATCTTGATATGACCATAGTTTAATTTTATTCAAACTAGCCAATACTAACTACAACCTGTACAAGTATCAAAAAGGGAGGAACTCGAAGACCCGTAAGTGGGCAGCTATGAGATCTAGCCTCAACTTAATCCCGGGTCTCATAAGCACTACCCCTACTCTGACTGGGAAACTTGGGGAAGACCATGAATCATTTAATAAATGGATTTCAAATTCTGCGTTGGAATGAGCCCCAGCTATGCATTCCAAGAATTGCAGTTCAATAGCTTCAGCGCAATGGTTTTCCCCAGCACCAGCCAAATTAAAGCGCCACTGCAGGAGAAAATAGCATAGTATCACAGTGAGTCCAACATTTTGACCAAAATCAAATACCTGCCCAACATGCAGGGGGTAAAAGTCAAACTTAATGCAGACAGTTCTAGGTAAAAAAGCTACTTTACTTTAAAAATTGAAGCAGCCCCTTTGATTCAAAAACCATTTGTAATGTTGCAAATGCATATCTGCAACCGAAAGCACTGGCTAGGGATATTTCTCCCCTCCACCCACCCCCCAAAAATTTGACACCCACCTTTCATTCCTTCCTCATGCCTCAGCTGTTGCAGGTATGTGTTTCTGCCTCATAAAAACTTTGGAGAAATTATTTTACCCCCTGCCTTTACCTGCCAGGAAAACTGTGGCCTTTGCTCTTATTTCTTCAAGGTTAGATTACTACAATAGTTTCAATGCTGGCTGCACTACACATCTCATTCACAAATTACAGATGTTACACAATGCAGCAACTAGATTGGTCTTACAACTCCCTAGCTGGAGTTCTGCATCAGTGGCACTTTACACTTTGCACTGGCCCCCGATTCATAAAAGGATCTTGTTTAAATTACTGCAGCTTGTTTATAGAGCATTCAAAAGCACCAGACCTAAATATCTCAATGATCGATTTTGCCACTATTTGCCCCAACGCACTGTATGATCTTCCTCGGAGAACCTTCTGAAACCACCTTCCTTCCGACTGAAATCTCGAGGTGGAACGTCATTCACAGTACTCGGCTCCAAAGCATGAAACCTCGAGAGGCCCGGGAAGCCCACCCCCCAAGGGCAGTCATACATTTTTATGCGGAAGGGGGCTGTGCGGCCCGCCTCCCCAAGCCTGAAAATGCCCTTTGGAGCCCACCCCGAGGGCAGATTCTTTAAAGGGAGGGGGGCCGCACAGCCCTCCTTCCTGAGCCATTAATGGCCCTGGGGACCCCATCTCTTAGGGCCGGCTCAGCAGCTATGTACCGGGATGCCCACCCCAAGGATATAGCGGTTTCCCTTCCTGCAGTGCGGACAGGGAAACTTGTGTTTACTCACGCTGGGCTGGAGCTTTTTTAAATCTCCCGCCAAGCAGGAGCAAACACCATGTCCTCTCCCAGCTGGTGGAAACTTAACAAATGCTCCCGCTCACGGGTAGCAGACTTTAGCTGCCCTCATCAGCAGATCAAAATATTGCCCCTGCCCGCGGGGAGCAGCACTGTTAGTTGTCAGGAGCATTGCCAGCTTCTGCTAGATGCGTGGAGCTGGTTGGAGTTGCAGGGGCCTTGGGGCTCCCCCTGCAGCCCCCAACGAGGATATGGTGGGTGCCATGGGTAAGCCAAAGTGGGGGCCTGGGACAAAGACCACCGGGGGAGCGTGCCTCCCCCCATTAGAATGCTGCTGGGCCCCGTGGGATGGGGTTCCGAAGGTGGAAATCGGCCTGGGGAGGGGGGCCATGTGCACCCCCTTCTCCTGAAAAGGCTTCCGGGGTTGGGGTGAAATCAGCCCAGGTATTGGGGCCACGTACCCTCCTCCCCATAAAAATTGCACTGCGGGATGGGGTCCTCGGGGGGGCCAAATTTGTCCCGGGAAAGAGGTCGTGCGCAGCCCCTCCTCTTCATTTAAAAGAGGGGCCCTGGGGGTTGTAGTACACGAGGTCTAACAAGTCTTGGGGAGGGGGGGGGTCCACGCGACGCCCCGTCCCCTTTATTTAAATGTGACCCCGGGGGATGGGGTCCCCAGGGCCGATAACGGCTCGGAGAGGGAGGCGCGCGGGGCGCAAGTTATAGTTAGTGCTGCTTACTATAACTGGTGAATTTCTGTGGGTTTTTTTTTGTTCAAAACGTTGGTGTCACTGACAAATTCACCTAACTATAACGCTACTTTAACCTTTGTTTTTTCAGTGAAAAAAAAGAAATATAAATATGTTTAAAAAAAAAAAAAAACTACTGGCGGTCAACAGTAGGTAGTTCTAGTTAGGACCTAGTTTCCATAGGAAGAACGTTTTTTGTTTTGCTAATAACTTTGGCGTCGTTTGTCGAATCCTCGCGAAATTTTTAAAACTAGTTCGCTCCATTCACCTGCTGTCTTGAAAGTTTCGGGGTGATCCGTCAAGCAGGGGCTGAGAAAAAGGGGGGCAAAACTATTTTTCCCCATGTTAATTCCAAAAGGAAACTTTAGACACGGCTACAGCCCGAACGGCTGAACGGAATTGCACCAAATTTGGTAGGAAGGTAGATGTTGGTTCAGGGAAGTGCCTTTTTGTAATTTGGTGTAAATCCATTCAGTAGTTGTGAAGTTATTTAAAGAGATTTCCAGTTGGGTATCTGGTGACGTGGAGGATCCATGACCCCTCCTGATCTCTTGCTGAGATCTGATTGGCTGCCAACACTTAAAACCAGGAAGTGTTAGCAGCCATCTTGTGACTCGGTTGAACCGAGTCAGAGGAAAACAAATGTAAAAAAAAGAAAAGGGGGCAGGGTCGAAACACCCTGACCTCCTTAGGCCTCTTGGGGGGTGGGACGGTGGGTTGGGAGAGGGCCCCACAAGGACCCCTATGGACAAAAGAGCGTTAAAAATAATTTGAGTGGGAGTCGCGCTGGATCTGCGCATCCCTGCTGAAAAGTAAAAAACGAAGCGTGGGCTCCTGCTCCTCGTTATTAATTGGCCCCTAGGTGGGCCAGGTCCTGGGTGCATTTGCATATTATGGGGGGGGCACATGGGCCCCCCGTTCCCGGAGATTACTAATTCCCCAGGGACCACCACCTCCCCGGGGCTTATATTTTTGAAAATGGGGGGCCTCTTGGACCCCCCCAACCCTGGGACCGCCAACTCCCCGGGGCTTTAAATTTAAATAATGCGGGGGCCCCACCACTTCCCCAGGGCTTTAGCCAAAATGAATGTCCGGGGACCACCACCTCCCCTGAGGCAAAATTGAAGCAAGGAGCAGGCCCCCCTCCTGGAGCCAAAGATAGCCCGGGGGACCGCCACCCCCGAGGGCCGGCTTCTGCTATGTCCCGGGGTGCCCACCCCCGGGACATAACTGTTTGCTATGGCTTGGCAGGAGCTTTACCGCTCCTGCCAAGCAATAGCAAACGTGTGCTCCGCTTTAATCAAGAGCAAGCATTTTGCTCTCGCTTGCTCAAAGTGGAGCACAATTCCTTTGACAGAGAGGGAGCTGCATGTTAGCAGCTCCATCTCTGTCAACGCAGTGCCAGTTCCCGTAGGAGGAGGGGAGCCAGCAGTGACAGCAGGGTCATTGAGACTCTCTCCGCAGTCCCCAACACTACAAAGAGGGTGCCCTGGGTGGGACCAGGGCACCCATACTAGAGTCAGGGCTCTGGGGGATGGGGTCCCCGTGGCCGAAATTGGCCAGTGACCCCTCCCTTTAAGTTATAAAAACAAAATTAAAAAGAAAGGCCGGGCCTTTCCCTGTAACTTTAGGTTTTTTCAGTGAAAATATGTTTTCACTGAAAAAAAACAAAGGTTACAGGGATATTATACTTGGACTCAGATTTCACTCGTACAAAACCAGTGAAATTCGGCAGTTATAGTTACCTGAGCTAAGTATAACATTCGCTTGCAGTGCACTGCTTATGACCTCACATATTACATCAGTCATGACCAGTAGCGGTCGGTGGTGGGAGTGCCGCCGGGCGCTGACGTGGGGCGGGGGAGGGGCAGGGTGGGGGTAGTAAACTACGGATTACGGCGGATTACAGGTAAGTAAACATATAAATAAATAAAACGAATTTCGTTTCTCGCGCTGCATCGCCAAATGCGATGCAGCGCGAGAAACGAAATTCGTTTTATTTATTTATGTTTACTTACCTGTAATCCGCCGTAATCTGTAGTTTACTACCCCCCCACCCTACCCCTCCCCCGCCCCACATCAGCGCCCGGCGGCACTCCCACCACCGACCGCAACTGGTCATGACATGGTCAGTGACATCACTGATGACATCTCAAATGACGACACTGATGACATCATCCACAGAACCACTCACACTCCCATGCCACCTCTTGTACGCCCGCTGACACATCTGCACAACCACTCACCCATTCACACACCCATTCACACACCCATACCAGTACTCACACACCCACTCACTTCTCCATATAGCCACTCACACACCCACCCACCCACTCACTCGTACAGCCACCTACACAACCATTCACTCACCCATACAGACACTTATACAATCAGTTACCCGCCCATACAGCCAGTCACATAACCACACACACTCACCCATACAGCTACTCACACACCCACTTATTTATCTAGTCACTCACATACCCACACACTCACCCATTCAGCCTCTCAACACAGCCACTCATTCACCCATATAAGCCCTCACTCACACACCCACACAACCACTTACATACCCATTCACACATCCATAGAAGCACTCACACATCCGCTTACTCACCTATACAGGCATTCACACGCACACTTACTCTCCAATACAGCCACTCACAAACCAACTCACTTAAGCAAACACCCACTCAACCAGCCACTTACTCACCCATAAAGCCACTTACACACCTAGTCACTCACTCACTCATACAGCCATTGAGACGCCCACTCACCAATATAGTCACTACAGACCCACTTACCCACCCATAGAGCCACTCACTCCACCACTCACTCACCCATACAGCCACTGACACACCTACTCAGTCACCAATACAACCACTCACACAGCATCTCACTCGCCCACACAGCTACTCACACACCCACTTATACACCCATAGAAGCCACTCACACAC
This sequence comes from Calotriton arnoldi, assembly GCA_963921515.1. NCBI lineage: Eukaryota > Metazoa > Chordata > Amphibia > Caudata > Salamandridae > Calotriton > Calotriton arnoldi. The sequence goes on from CAWUFW010000035.1 coordinate 6,583,108, forward strand.
CCATATGCACAAGGATACATACAGTCACACAGCCACTCACATAATATATATTAGAAGTAGTGTCACTCATTAGTAGTACACCTAGTATACTAATTTACCTTCTGTAGTACCTTAGTATATATGTTTAACAATTATAAACTCTTACAGAATACTTACTGGATGATGTAATCAGTGATGTCATTTGAGATGTCATCAGTGATGTCACTGACCATGTCATGAGTGATGTAATATGTGAGGTCATAAGCAGTGCACTGCGGGGGCATAATTTATACCTAGCTCAGGTAACTATAACTGCCGAATTTCACTGGTTTTGTACGAGTGAAATCTGAACCTAACTATAATATCCCTGTAACCTCTGGTTTTTTCAGTGAATATATATGTTCGAGGCATGTGTGCTGTAGATACACATGCTTTGCATACTCCTGCCTTCCAGTGTTGGGTCTGGATGTTTGCAAGTTGTTTTTCTTAGAAGAAGTCTTTCCTAGTCACGAGGTAAGATGGTGACTCCTTTCGGTGATAGTGCGCATGGTCATCGACTCCATTGTTAGATTGTTTTTTCCGCCATCGGGTTCAGATGTATATTGCTGCGCTCCGGTTCTAAACTGTTTTTTGGGTTCCCCTCGACACGCAAATCTCTCTACCTCAACAGTATTGTTTCTGTACGCGTTCCCACTTCTCCGCGTATCGTTTTCGACATCTGAATCGACCTTCTATCGGAAAGCTCCGTGGACGGCCTTCGAGGCCTAACTGCCCTCGGTTAGCTCTCCGTCGATGTATTGGACTCCGTTTAAATTCTGTCCTCGGTGCCAGGCGAAGTATCCGCGCACCGACTCACACGAAGTGTGCAACTTGTGCTTGTCACCCGAGCACAAAGAAGAAAATTGTGACGCTTGCAGATCGTTTCGATCAAAGAAGACTCTTCGCGATCGTTGGGCTCGACGTCGGGAGATGCATCATCAAAGCATTGACGACACGCCGGACATCTTCGGTGAAGACTCCGGCCAAGAAGATATCGAGGCATCGGCGGCAGAAGAGGAGGAAGCCTTCTCAGAACAAGATTCAGGCTCAGAACTCGAGATCTACCTCGACTCTGAAGAACTGCCGCAGGGTAAAGGTGACGTAAGTGCCGAAGACCCCTTGCCCCCACAAACTATCTTGAAAAAACATAAGGCTGCGGCACCACCTCTGCATCCTGGCCAAGGTCGGCCCCGAGACGACGTTTCAGACGCCCCGCCCTCGTTGCCCGGCACCGAAACCACCAATCAAGCCTTCCGGCTTGGTACTGAGTCGACAAAAACCCTCCTCTGAGCCGAAAGCCTCAGGTTCCAAGCATAAGCCCGGTTCGGAGCCGAAATCTCCTGCGCCGAAAGCCAAGCAACCTTCGGAGCCGAAGTCTTCCGCGCCGAAAGGCCAGCCTCCGTCGGCACCGAAAACACAGGCACTGAAACAAAAAGATACCCCTTCGGATCCGAAAGTGGACATTATTCCATTAACACCCGATCTAAAGCAAAAAAGACTGCATATTAACCCTGATACTGGTCATATTCACATAAAACCACCTCAGAAACGCAAGCTTTAAGAAGAAGACATTTCTTACAAAATTCCCTTGAAGAAAAAAAGCTGTGGCTACAAGTTCTTTTCATTTTCCACCATCTCCGTCACCACCTGAGAATCCTTTGCAGATTACACCTCAGAATTCTCCTTAATCTCATCACGACGATGATGATGCAGATGATGGGGGGGGATAAATATTCCAATAGATCCATGGACAGATTACACACTGGATCCCCCAGGTGACACTGATCCAGACTTGTACCCAACCAAACCATCTCCTCCAGAAGATAATGCATCACACCATGAACTCATTGCCAGGGCTGCACATTACCATGGGGTAGAGCTCCACAAAGAATCACTGGAAGAAGATTTCTTGTTTGAGACACAAGCATCCACACATAGGTCATCACAATCACTCCCAGTGCTTAAAGGCATGATGCGACATGCTGACGAAATTTTTAAAGACCCAGTCAGAGCCCCGCATCTTAACTCCTAGAGTGGATAAAAAAATATAAAGCCTCTCCTACAGACCCCATCTTTATCAAAGGCCAATTGCTATTAAATTCCCTAGTAGTATCAAACGCTCGTAAGCGAGCGAATTCTCAAACTTCAGGGGATGCCCCTCCACCAGATAAGGAGTACAAACAAATTGACGCCTCTGGCAAGCGCATAGCTGCTCAAGCAGCAAATCAATGGCGCATTGCAAATACCCAAGGCCTTTTAGCTAGGTATGACAGGGCACACTGGGATGAAATGGAACAACTTCTCCAATACCTCCCAGATGAGCATAAGGCTAAAGCACAGGACTTGGTAAATGAGCATAAGCTCATTTCTAATTCCTCTATTCGATGTGCTCTAGATGCTGCAGACACAGCAGCTAGCGAGATTAACACCAGTATCATGCTCAGGAGACACGCTTGGTTAAGGATCTCAGGTTTTAAACCTGAGGTCCAACAATCAATCCTTAACACACCCTTTGATAAGGAACACATATTTGGCCCTAACGTTGACCAGGCGTTAGAAAAGATGAAAAAGGACACTGAAGTCGCTAAATCTATGGGAGCACTTTAAACTGCATCCAACAGAGGTTCTTTTCTTCGCTTCTTCTACAGAGGAGAGTCAAAAACAACATCCCCAGATCAAAATACCTCCACTTACAAAGGTAATAACCAGTCCTCTCCCTCCAGAGTTTTTGTTTGAGGAGGTTATAGAGGCAACAACTTCAAGGGTAGGGGTAAGGGCAACACACCCCGTAACTCCCCTTCCCCCAACAAACAGTGACTTACCCACGCTTCCCCCCCGATTATACCACACCTGTCGGGGGAAGATTTCACCAATTTCTCCACATTTGGCAGTCTATAACATCAGACGAATGGGTTCTTGGAATTATCCAACATGGTTATTGCCTGGAGCTTACCAGCAATCCCCCAAACATTCCACCTCGGTCTCACAAGTTGTCTCCAGAACACATACACTTGCTGAAACAAGAGGTCCAGTCCCTCTTACTGAAAGGGGCAATAGAGCCAGTTCCAATTCAGTACCAGTGCTCAGTGGTTTAACTCTCTGTACTTTCTCATCCCCAAAAAGGGCGGTTCCCTAAGACCTATTCTTGATCTGAGAGAGCTAAACCACTACATACTGTCCGAGCATTTTCCACATGGTGACACTTCAACAGATGCTCCCACTTTTAAAAAGAGCAGACTTTGTCTACTCTAGATTTAAAAGACGCATATTTTCATGTTCCAATTCATTCGGCTCATCGCAAATACCTGAGATTTGTGATAGCAGGCAAGCATTACCAGTTCAAGGTACTTCCCTTCGAAGTGACTACAGCGCCCAGAGTTTTTACCAAATGCCTGGCAGTGGTTGCTGCTCAACTCAGAAGACAACATATTCACGTCTTCCCCTATCTAGACGACTGGATAATCAAAGCCAGCACTTACCAGCACTGTCTGCCACACACACAGATCACAATAGATCTACTTCATCAACTGGGTTTCACCATCAATGCACAAAAATCTCACCTGCATCCATCACACATGCAGTCTTATCTAGGAGCTACTCTAGACACAGTCAAAGCTCTAGCCTCTCCCAATGTAGTCAGAATACACAATATTCAAGCTACCATTCTGCAGTTTCAAACCAACCAAGCATTAGCAGCCAGAGTGTTCATGCAATTATTGGGAATGACTGCGTCCTTCATCACAATTGTACCCCATGCGAGGCTTCACATGCGCCCCCTACAAGAATGCTTAGCACATCAGTGGAATCAATCACAGGGTCTATTGACCGATCTAGTGTTGGTAGACGGCTGCACCCATCGCACTAAAAGCTTTTCAGACTCCGCTCATAGCCAAAACTGTCCTAGTCCGAACAGAAATATGACGGCAATGTATTATGTGCAGAAGCAAGGCGGACACACACTCTCCATCTGTCAACACTCACTCAAGCCATTTGGAATTGGGCGATCCATCACAAGATTTATCTTCTGGCAGAGCATCTCCCAAGAGTAAACAATCAAATTGCCGATCTCAGCAGGAGCAGACAACAAATTCACGAGTGGAAACTTCACCCCCAAGTTCTCCTTCCTTACTTCCGACAGTGGGGGTTTCCACAAATAGACCTATTTGCCACAGCCGAAAACGCAAAATGCCCAAACTTCGGCTCCAGGTACCCACACCCGCTATCAAAGGGCAATGCCATATGGATGAACTGGTCAGGGACATTTGCCTACGCTTTTCCGCCTCTCCCGCTCATTCCGTGGGTGGTTCGGAAACTAAGGCAAACATCTCACACTAATTCTGGTAGCTCCCACATGGGCTCGTCAATCATGTTCACCACCCTGTTGGAGCTGTCACTAGTTCCACATCAGAAACTACACATTAACTCCAGTCTCCTCACACAGAGCCATGGAGAAATCAGACATTCAAATCCCAAAGAACTTAATTTAGCGATCTGGCTCCTGAAGTCATAAAGTTTGGTTATTTAAATTTACCACCAGACTGTATGAATATTCTAAAAGAAGCAAGAAAGCATACCACCAGGGCTTGCTATGCCGCAAAATGGAAAAGATTTGCTGTATATTGCAATAACAAAATCAATCCTTTAGATGCTTCTATACAAAACATTATTTGTTACTTGTTACATTTGCAACAAACAGGTCTGGCTTACACATCTATTCGTTTGCACCTTTCAGCAGTTGCTGCGTACTTACAAAATAGACAACATTTGTCACTATTCAGAGTCCAATTAATCAAGGCCTTCATGGAAGGCTTAAAAAAGGGTAATACGACCAAGGATTCCCCCTGCCCCACTATGGAATCTCAACATTGTTCTCACAAGGCTCATGGGTCCACCTTTTGAACCATTACACAAGTGCCCTTTACAGTTCCTCTCATGGAAAGTTGCATTCCTCATTGCTATCACATCACTGAGGGGAGTTGGTGAGCTACAGGCATTAACGTTAAAAGAACCTTTCTTTCAGCTACATAAAGATAGGATAGTTCTCCGTACCAACCCAAAATTCCTTCCCAAGGTAGTTTCTGCTTTTCATATAAACCAATCGGTTGAGTTACCAGTTTTCTTTCCTCAACCTGATTCTGTGGCAGAACGTGCTCTTCACACACTTGATGATAAAAGAGCTTTACTATACTACATAGATAGAACAAAAGACTTTCACAAAACAACTGTTTGTTGCATTTGCTCCACCCCACAAGGGCAATCCTATTTCAAAGTCTGGTATTGCCTGATGGATTGTGAAATGCATTCAAACTTGCTATATTAAAGCTAAAAGAACTTTAACCATACCCCCCTAGAGCGCATTCCACTCGCAAAATAGGGGCGTCAGTGGCCTTTTTAGGCAACATCCCTCTAGCTGACATATGTAAAGCAGCTACATGGTCTACTCCACACACATTTACCAAACACTATTGTGTAGATGTGTTAGCACGTCAACAGGCTAATGTAGGCCAAGCAGTACTAAAAACTCTATTCCAAACAACTGCAACAGCTACAGGTTAGCCACCGCTTTGGGAGTATACTGCTTTATAGTCTATGCAAAGCATGTGTATCTACAGCACACATGCCTCGAACGGATAATGTTACTTACCCAGTAAGCATCTGTTCTTGGCATGTAGAGCTGTAGATTCACATGCGCCCACCCGCCTCCCCGGCTACCTGTAGTTGTTGCCGTTCTTAATTATACATTCATACGCATGGACATCTCTATACTACACTTACTTACTCCATTCTCACCCTCTTGCAGGAAAACAATCTAACAATGGATTCGATGACCATGCGCACTATCACCTAAAGGAGGAGTCACCTTACCTCGTGACTAGGAAAGACTTCTTTGAAGAAAAACAACTTGCAAACATCCGGACCCAACACTAGATGGCAGGAGTGCAAAGCATGTGAATCTACAGTTCTACATGCCAAGAACAGATGCTTACTGGGTAAGTAACATTATATATATATATATATATATATCTATATCTATATCTATATCTATATCCCTGGACTTCGCCACACAACATCCACTCCTGGACAGACGAAAACAGACCCATTAAGGTGCAATGTGTGTTTATTTTCAAAGAACGCCCTGCACCATCGCCATTACGCGTTTCGGCATCAACGATGCCTTGATCACATGACGCGCTGATGTGGTGCTTCCACCTATTTAAAGTGCCAGTGCTTAACAATTGTTCATAGACATAGACGAACAGATACAATGTACCTAAATCCTTGTATCATTGGGCAATATTGTGTCATTATATAATATTGTATCGAGAGGAGTTTCCCCAGACAAAAACACATTTCATATAATTATTGATAAATAAATAAATAAATACATGAATATATATTAATGACAGGCATAGCATAATAAAAGATAGTTTAAAATATGCTAAAAGCAAGCTAAAAACATCACATAAGACTTAAAAGAAAACAGTAATTCATTTTCTAAAATCCTATTGTAAATAGTTGCTTTAGCTCATGTGCCTCAACAAGTGAGTATGCCCAGTTTGAATACCGCACTACATCCCACTGTATAGAAATGTTTTTAATATAATGAAAACATGACCATAAAAGAATCAAGGAAAAGTAGTGTATAGTGCCCCAGTGGGCTTTGTTCTTAACCTATGTCAAATTAAAACAATTGTATGTGTTTTCTAAACAAACTAATCTCCCACCAGTTCCATCACAGCCGTGATTTTGAAACCTGGTTAAGACATTAAAAATTACCATTGTGTGAAAGCTATATATATTATCAGCAAATGATTCCTCTGTCAGTGCGCTCTCAACCGGTGCTGGTAACGCGGAATGGAATCCAATTCCGCAAATATTTCACCAACAAAAGGTACTCTCACTCCAGGAGGTATGTCTTCAGGCTGTTTTATTTCATTAAATTTAAGCCATTGCCATCACCATCACCAAAAAATAACCAACGCGTTTCGACCTGAATGGTCTTGATCACGGTTAGTTTTAGTCCATCTAGTATTTGATGAAACTGGCGATTTTTTAAGAATCTTAGAGGACACACATTGGCAGGATGGCTACCTCCTTGTCACTATCGATGTGGTGTCTTACACGTCCATTAGCCATGAGATGGGATTAGGTGCACTTAAATACTTCCTACGTCAGAAAGGCATCAAATACTTGGAACACTCTTAGATGATCATGGAAATGGCCGAAATATGTCTCAGGAACAACATCTTCCTATTTGACCGACAACTGTACTGCCAGATCTGTGGAACTGCAATGGGAGTTTCCTTCTCTCCAAACTACGCAAATTTCACCATGGGATGGTGGGCGAAAACGGTGGCTTGGGGAGAGGGGTAGGACCAATATACAGAAAACATAATGCTTTGGTTGAGGTTTATCGATGACCTTTTTATTATATGGAACAGCACAACTGATGAATTTACTCAGTATTTCAATCTACTGAACGAAAATGACATAGGTCTGAGATTCACGTGTAACAGCAGCATAACAATGGTTCAATTCTTAGATGTACAAGTGTACATAGAACAAGGCATAATTCAGACCACAGCATACCGTAAGCCAACTGCAACTAATAGCATCTTACACGGTTCTAGCTTCCATCCAAAATCCCTAATCAAAAACATACCATATGGGAAGTTTCTAAGAATGAAACTGAACTGCTCAGATGAGAAGGAACTAACAATAAAAACAAGAGAAACAGTATGCAAGTTCTTGAAAAGAGGATACAAACCAGCATGTCAAGAAAGGTAAAAGGAAAGCAGAGGCAGTACCTCGGGAACTAACACTACTAAACAGGAAAGAGAGGACCAGTGAGATGCAGAATAATGACAACTTAGAAATTAGATTGATTCTAACCCACAGTAAAGAAAATCATGAAATTATGAAGATCATGAACAAACACTGGAATTTCCTCATGAAGGACCCTGACATAGGAAAGACTGTGGGACATCGACCTAATATAACCTACAGAAGAGCACCATCATTGAATGACACATTGGACCACAGTCACTTCACCAGACCACAAGTTACATCGTGGCTACATGAACATCAAAAAGGCTTCACCAAGTGTGATAGATGTAAAGCATGTCGCATTGGAAAAAACATCAAAGAAATTTTGGACTTTAAGGGAAGAACCTTCTTCATCAATGAAAAGATCAATTGCGAAACAACATATGTCGTCTACATGTTGGAATGTAACTGTGGCCTAAGATACATTGGTAGCACCATCTGCCAACTGAAGAAGAGAATCTTAGAACATATTCGCGCAAAGCTATGCAATGACAAAACACATGCTCACACATCAGGGATACAACTGGCAACAAATGAAATATTGGGGCATTGCATCAGTACCCGCCAGTGAATTTTCCTAGCGAGGAGAATTCTACTTTGTCGTGAAAGTGCTCATTTGCTTTTAGCAGGGCATGTGCTGCCCGGGGTTATTTTAGGTGCTCTAAGTTGCTCCCTCAACATGGCTATTTTCTACTGGAATTATTTAGTCTGGTTGCCTTTGTCATTCTGTCAATCTGTTCTAGGGCCTTTAAGTCTGTGGTGAGTCTATCTTCTACTAGTCTTCTCAATCTAGCCCTCCTAACCTCAATGCTGATGACAAGAGTTCATATATTCATCTGGAAAACATCCCACATTATGTCTGGAGCAACTTCATCGCCCTTGTTGTGGGCAAATTGATCCTGAAAAGCGTCCAACAATGCGGCCCCATCAACCGAGCCTCTGAGTGGTCTAGGTTTCATGTGTCACCGGAGGGAGTCTCAGGTATTGGGGAATGATCTCACACACTACTTCTAAGTGCGCATGGTCTGATACGGAAATGTCTGATAAATGCACTCTCTTTAGGTTTCTTAGCAACTAGTGAGGGATAAGGACATAATCTATTCATCTGTTCTGGAGTTACAAGCATGGCCATCTGAATAAAAGAAGTAATCTCTCTGTTCATGTTGATGAGATCGCCAGGCGCCAATCAACCTCAAATTGGTTATGTCTTTCTTTTGCCCTGCTGACGTTGCTTCCATGCCAGATAACTTATCTTTGCTCCCGTTTAATTACAGGTCCCAGACCCAAGTTAAAGTTTCCCCCTATAATGATGTCACCCCTCTCTGCTCCCAGGAGGTATCTCGGGGTTTGTCGCAAGCACAAGCCGTACTTAGTGTTGGGAATGTAAATATTGAGGAGGGATGTCTGGGATCCTTGCAATGTTAAATGTACCATAAGGTAACTTCTATCCTTGTCGCTGTACCTTAACATCACCCACCCCCAGATATGCTTTGCTTCTGCAGTTTTGATAGATGCAGGAGCCCAATATCTCAACTGGTATGCTCTGTGTGTCATAGAAAACCGTTTGTGGTTGAGAAGGTTAGTTTCTTGATGGACCATTATATGAGGATCAGCTTTAGTAAGAGCTCCATATCTGGTGCCATTTACTAGGGTAATTTGGACCTTTTACATTCATCCATACAGTTGCCCGCTCTCGGTTATCCCAGCGGCAGGTTGAGGCTGGTATTGAGGACAATGCTCTGGCCTGGCTGGAAGGCTATCTCACGGATCAATCACAGGCTGTAAGCATGGGTGTTATCAGTTGGGATTTAAGGTGGTGTTCCATGTAGTTCTCCAGAGCTCTGCATTGTACCTGACACTTTTTAATTGTTATGTGCAGTCTTTGGCTTGCTTAACTTGCTACTTTCCTCTCAAGTGTGCATGGTTTGCTGACAGTGCCCAATTGTTGATTTCCTTGGATCTTCAGCAGAATAAAAGTATCAAAAACGCATAGTTTTCAAGGCTATGTGCACTGTGTTCCAGACTCTTTATTGGACAGACCCTCGGTATCTACAGGACAGATTTCCTCATAATCTTCCAACCTGTCTAATGAGATTTGCAGAGGCTCACTTGTTAACAGTTTCCAAAGTTTGTCAGGCCTGTGTACGGGATAGATCATTTTTAGGTCTCGCCTACGCAGTGCGCATGCGCTGCATAGGAAAAAGACCTCTTGAAATCGATTCAGTTTTGGCCCCAAAACGTGCACGCGTTGCCTTGCTTTCAATGGCAACGCGTACACTTTTGGCGATTCCCTTGCGGGAGCGAGCTTTGGCGACATATGTTTGTAATTATCTGGTGCCCCTGCTCGCTCCCGCAAGGGAAACGGGCGCAGGCCCCCTCCTCTCTCCCCTCCCCCTGCTGCCTCCTCCTCTCCTCGTCAAACTTGTGCGCGCGCGGCCCTTTTCACACAGTTGCTAGCTGCGTGAAGAGCTCCTGCAGTAACTACAGCAATTTGTGTGTCTCCAGGGGCAAGAGCTCGGGAATCTAGCATTAGCGCCGGGGAAGGAAAGCCAGGCACGAGACGGAAACAGAGTGCACAAGGCAGCGTCCCCGCACGATGCTGCTCCCCCTCCATCTGTCACAATCACAGTCGCTCCCGGAAGACCCTCCACACACAGGCCCCAGTAGCTAACGAGCGAATGAGGGGGGAAAAAAGGTGCAATCTGGAATTTCACAAAATATCAGAAAAATGCCATCTGTACAGGCTAGCGCACCATCACGGGACAAAGGCCCACCGTTCTTCTGCTGAACAATTGCTCCCAAAGGGACCTGCTTAACTTTTAATCCGCTATTAGCAAAACAAAGGGAGCGAGCGGGAATCACTTTAGGTAACTGCAGGTCCGCTGAAGGTGAATGCTTGCTGCTGCGTTTGCTTTTGTTTGTGCTGAGTGGAGGTTTCCAGGCACGCACCCCCCGCTGCTGGACATCTGTCTTGTCCAAGCGCCAAATTATTAATGTATGCACAGTGTTTTCGGAGGTGAAATCGCAGCTCCATCCAGGGCAGGGTTATTGGCCATCCGTGTATAATGGCTTCCGGAGCGGACTCTACTGTATGGCATGACATTCCCCCTCCCCCTGCTGCCTCCTCCTCTTTCGCGCTTTTTTTTTTTTTGCTACCCCTAACCTCGCATGCACTCTTGCTTTTATAGTCCGCCTCGGCATTCACGTTTGGGAACTGTTCCTGTCTCATCGCGCTGGGCAGGATTCGCAGGAGGAACATGCTTTCACTTACATCCAGTCTTCGTTGCGGAAAGAGTGGGAGAGGGGGTGTGTTTCTTCTGTGGATGCGAGGTGGAACCTCTCAGCTGGTTTTCATTTAGGAAAGCTGGAAACATTCTTGATATAGGTGAGTCGGGCGCTGTGCTCTGGTTTTCCCGAAGTCTTTATTTTGAGCCCACCAGGAGAGAACTGTCGAACCAGAAGTAAAGTAGGCGTGTTGCGAGCACCCAGCCAATGCGTTGTTGTCTAGTAAAGCCGGAAGTGACGCACGTGGGTGGTCGGTCTGTTCTGTTGTACATTTGTTTTGTACTCGCTTTATTGTATGCGCTGAACAGGACTCAAAACTTGCCGAGTTTTTTGAAGGTGAAGCAACTGTAGTCTGAGCAACGCTCGAGTATTCTGCAATGAAAGAGTAGGCTCTGTAGGGATTCAAGCGGCGCAGGTAGCCGAGCAAGGACCCCCCTGCATACGTTTTCTAGCTTCTATTTCCGCCACTTGTGAAAGGAATTGAATGTTGGAGTCACAACCTTTACAGAAAGGCGACCCGGTATTCCTATTTTTTTAGGGGTACTCTACGAGCACCTTGTTCTTTAAGACTGCGTAAAGTGCCATGTGTGCTCGCTTCCCAAACATGCTCCTGTTGGTTAAGCTTGTCGTCTTGCATGGTCCGCTTGTCTTTGCTTTTTTTACTACTTCCCAGGAAGCCGTGGGATCAAGTCCGTTAAAATTCCCTGGCATCGATTCAAAGACAGCTGGGGGTGGGGGCAGGGCTCACGTGGAAAACGAGGAGCGCTGAACTTGGGAATCGAGCTTGCGTGGGGGTGGGAGGCAGGCTTGTGTGTGGAGGAACCGGCAGCATTGTGTCCTAAGACACTCGTGACTTATGGGATGGGGGTGGGAGGGGGCCGTGGTAGTAAACGAATACAGGCTTATCCAATGCCAAGTGAGAACAAACACCCCATTCGGGTGTGAGGTCTTGGCTGCTGTGTTAAATTAGATTTTTTCCGGGTGTAAAGCTTTTGTTATTGGTAATGAGACTTCTTTAAGGTTTGGAGGTGCGTGCTGCATGAAAGGTGGGGATCCTTTCTGGTGTAAGGAGTCATGTTATGGAAACCGGGGAATGGGGCTAGCTGGGAGCACAGCAGCACACCGAGCTGTGCTTCAGTCCGCTTAGGAATGAACAAACAAGACACACTGGGGTCTGGTGGCTTGAGGCTCCTGGGAGGTCATGAAGGAGGGTGACAAATAAATCGCTCCTCGGCCCTCCCAGCGCGCTACAAAACGGTCGTAAACAGCTGAACTCCCATAAACTGTTCTTGGCGAGGGGTGCTTGGCAAGTACACTTTGTTTACTCAGCAACTTTGTCCAGCATCCTTTCTACCAGAGAGGGTGGGCACACCTGATCTGCGCTGCCCTCGTCTGTTTTAAATCCCAACGGCCTGCCGACGACGCGCTGTCTGGAGCATCGGGCGCATTTTACATTTGTTTCAACCTAACCTTCTTGTAAGTGAGCGTTGCTGTCCGCTTACGAGGTTACCATACCTCCAAAACATCTCATCTTCTCTCTTTTAATTAAGCGTTGCCTTCACTGGCATTCAAGCAACAGTCTCCTACCCAGACACAAACAATCAAAAAGAGACAGAGAAGAACAGGATATTGATTTTGGCTGTGCACTCTGGGTCCATCCACAGTTTTTTGTTTATAACTTGTTTTATTGATTCCACAGATTATAACATAGTGTTTGGCAGGTGTTGGGTGAGGCACTGAGTAGATGTGTCTAAAGGTTGGCTGTTTATAAAAAAAAAAAAATGCACTGTGGGAAGGTCAGCTTGCTTTGAGAACAATTGGCAGTCATTGCACCACACATTTTCTCCCAGATGCGGTATGATAAGTGCAGTGCGTGATAACACTTTAGTTAAGGCACACAAGTACGGAAACGCTTGTCAATATCGGCGCTGCTAGCGGTGTGCATTCTGCACACGTTTCTGGATTATTGTTCTCCATCAGCAGAGGAGCAAATATGTATAGAGGCGCTTGGAAAATCTGCTTAAAGTACCACTCCCAGAGGTAAGATGCTGTCAGAGGGCGTGGTCAGACCAGTAACTCCACGAGGAAGCCAATCACAGGGCGGTAAAAGAGCACACCACCTAACACACCAGCACAGATTTTCTCCTAAGTGTATTAAGGTAAAAGCAGTGCTTGATAATACTCAGTACCTTCCTATCAAGTCTTCCTCGTCCCATTCTCACATGAGCCTTCAGTCTTCCCTGGTACAGAGTTCCCTATATAAATACAACATGTAACTAATGCACCTCCCAACATGGCAGACACAGAACGTCCTGTTGTGAGACCCATAAAAGAAGCCCCACCACGTATACTTCCTGATTTTTTTTTCTGGATCCACCGGAACATTAATTTCACCCATAACATAAGTTGTGTCAGTTATATTGTTAAGTGAGAGTTTGGACCAGCAGCTTTAGCTGCAATCCAGTGATATGTTTAGGTTGCAACAGAGATTAGAGTGTAAAACGATAACTACCGGCATATAAACATGGAATACATGCCTGCAAAAGTAACAAGCATTGGCATAGCCAATAGGTCTTGCCTTTGGGACCTTATAAGTGTTTAGCCATGCAACGGTTGATATTGTTGCACCAAGGATATTGTGCTGCATAACTAAATACCTTATAAGGTCCCAAAAGCGAGACCTATTGGCTATGCCAATGCTTGTTTACTTTGAAGCAGCCAGAATGGAATTCCTTACCTTTGCGTCTTAGGATGCATGATTCACTGCTACCTTTCTACAAAGGTCTGTAAACGTGGCTATTTCTCAAGTAAATGGCTTCTGTTTTCTTTTGGTTTAGTTAGCACAAGAAAATCATTTTGATAAGTTGCAGTTAAATTACATTACAGCAATAATAATTTGAACAGGTGTCCTTGAGTGGATTTGATAGGGTGTGAAAGCCTGTTCATCTTTTGTTATTTTCCTGACTGTGATGCGAGTATGCTCCCTTTCTTGTTTTCAGCTCTACACCACCCAAAACAGTAAAAAAAACTCAGACATGGCCAAATGGGCTTACCCAAAAACCCCAACCATAGCCAAAGCGGTTCATGCATGAAGCGACCTGTGGGAATGTACACTTCCAAAGGATTGGGCCATTACGTGTACAGGAGCCTGTCCAAACGAGGGTATTATGGCACATTCAAGACCGGTTCTAAAACCAGAATCTGCCTGGGCCCGCCCCAGCTCATGTTTTACTGCTATATCTTTACATCATGGAGAATAAGCCTGTAACTTTTATTTTCTCTTGGGATGCCTCATCTGCTGCTTTGTGCAAGGCAAAGTCTCCCTCTTCACCCGAGAGTCTCAGATGCTCGAGTACGTCTTTCTTTTGTTTTATGTTTGTGTTACATGGACGTCTGGGTTCCATTTTCCCCTGCCCTGTATGGCATTCCGGACGTAGAGCTGATTGTTTTCTCAGGCCTTTCCTCTCATCTTCCTCTTCCATCTCCTCTGAAATGCCCAAGAGATCTCTGGCTTCTGACATGTGATATCAGGATTTGTTGATTACACTTTCAAATAAAAATCAGGTGAAAGCGGTGCCTCCATTGAGAAGTTATATTGTGGTCCTTCAGAAAGGCAGTGACAGAGTGAAAATCTCTCCTTTCCCTCACAGTGACAGCTGAAAGGATTTGGTGAAGCTGGATTTTGTAGCCTTGAAACTCAATAGTCCCTTCTTCTCTTCCCTTAATCATTTGTTCATTTTCCTCGAAGAAATGCTCTCTGGTGAGGATGTCAGGCGGGAAGTCCTTGCGGTCCAGGGTGATGAGTAACCTGTGTGTGTCATCAAGTCGAATTGAGTGTGCCTCTGGCTGGTTTCTGATGGACTCAAGGGGATCCTAAACATGTCCCTGGATATCTTCATCCTCTGCTGTTATGGGGTCACCCCGTATGCACATGTTGTTCTAGCAGCTGCAGTTCTCCAAGTCCTGCTCTTGTGTCTGAAGCCCAGTATTTTGCTCCTCAATAGCTAACATCTTTTCTCAAAGGAAATTATGATCTTTCGTCCGTGATGCGCTTCAGGTTGTTCACCATGTCCCCCCGCTGAGTGATTTTGCTCCGGCATGCAAGATTTCAGGTTTGTTTTGAACGGATCAGATCTAAGTTCTAATCTCTGTGAGAAGGTGTTCCAGATATGGTTGGGTAATGTTAGGGGGAGAACTCTGTCACTTTTAGGGTTGGATGTAGTACTTTGCTCCTTCCGTCCAATAATCTCCCTAGGTGCGGTGCCTTGAGATTCTGTCTGGGGACACATGTGTGAATTCGATTTCTTATTTTGGCCTCTCCCCTGACCATCATAAGGTTGGAAAGACCAGCAGATTCAAAAGCTATGAGGACTGTCCATTCTCAGTCAATGGAGGACTTTGCAGATTTAAGACTGTCTCATAGACTGCCAGGACATCTATCCTGGGTCTTAGTTGAGTTTTCTCACTAGCATGGTGGTGATGATGGGGGTTGTAGCTTTGCAAACACTCCCTACCCACGAAATCAGGGAGGCACTAGATACTGATATAGTTTGTGGTATTGCATTTTTTTATTGTCGGGTGCGATCTATGGGAGTGATGATGAGCCCTCATGCCCTTGAATGTGGCATGCAATCTGCTCTAGACAGTGATTTCAGTTGTAGTTATCATATGAATTATTTTTATGCTTAGACTATGCCATTGCATAATGCATAACTGAGAGGTGTTGAATACCTTGCAAGCATGCTCAATTCCTTGACAGAGTGTTCCTGATCATGCTCAGCTCAAATGACAGTGGGTGCCAGTAGTCCTATTGGCTCTGATCTCCACGTTTCCCTTGCAGATGAGAGCATTAAATGGTTGCTCTGTTCCGGTTAGAGACATGCTGGGCAATTCTTGATTTTGATGTGTTTTTTAGGTGAATGATGGATTGATGAAATCCGAGGCCGCATTGGGTATCGTTAAGGTTACATTTAGGGTGACCTGCATCGGCACAACGCGTGGCTTAATGAAGGGTATGACTAATAGCAGATTGAAATTACAAATATGTCTGCTGTCATTGGAGAGAAAGATAGCAAGAGACACTGGGATCACTGAAGAACTCTGTCAAATGAAAAAAGATTTAATAGAAAGCATAGAAAGGCTTTGTAAATATGCTTATCTTCAGTACGTAGCAAAACCAAAGGGGATGATGGACGGAGTGTTGAACATTGCAAGCACTCACCCCCAGTCAACTGATCTGGGTTTAATCCATCATCATTCTTTAGCTCACTCCGCCACCCCAGTTCAGACATGGCCACATGCAAATCAGTCTGACCCTGTGCCTCATGGGAACAGCCCAGCCCGAACTGCCAAGCCATGTCTTCCCTGGACCGGAAACAAGCATCCTGGGACTGGTTTCTGGCTTACAGCCGTCATCAGCCAGGCTATCTTGAATCCAGTGGCAAAGTGAGCAAGGGACCCACGTCTGGGCATACCCTGCCAACTTAGGGCGAACATAGCAAAACCAAAGGGGATGATGGACGGAGTGTTGAACATTGCAAGCACTCACCCCCAGTCAACTGATCTGGGTTTAATCCATCATCATTCTTTAGCTCACTCCGCCACCCCAGTTCAGACATGGCCACATGCAAATCAGTCTGACCCTGTGCCTCATGGGAACAGCCCAGCCCGAACTGCCAAGCCATGTCTTCCCTGGACCGGAAACAAGCATCCTGGGACCGGTTTCTGGCTTACAGCCGTCATCAGCCAGGCTATCTTGAATCCAGTGGCAAAGTGAGCAAGGGACCCACGTCTGGGCATACCCTGCCAACTTAGGGCGAACATAGCAAAACCAAAGGGGATGATGGACGGAGTGTTGAACATTGCAAGCACTCACCCCCAGTCAACTGATCTGGGTTTAATCCATCATCATTCTTTAGCTCCCTCCGCCACCCCAGTTCAGACATGCCACATGCAAATCAGTCTGACCCTGTGCCTCATGGGAACAGCCCAGCCCGAACTGCCAAGCCATGTCTTCCCTGGATCGGAAACCAGCATCCTGGGACCGGTTTCTGGCTTACAGCCGTCATCAGCCAGGCTATCTTGAATCCAGTGGCAAAGTGAGCAAGGGACCCACAGATTGAAGCTGTTCCTCCTACAGTTATAACCTCCTTCTTGTCAGACTTCAGCTTCAGGAAGTTCTTACTCATCTATAAAACAACTTTCGTCATCCATTGAGGTCCACATGATTCTCACCCTGCATTACTAACCTCGGAATTCACTTTGAGTGCCGTCAGATGGTCTCCACCTTAATCACTTCAAAAGCCACTGTTCTTAAACACCAATTACTCAGCATCCAAAAGATCTACTCCCATTCACCTTCTATACATCCTCAAGTATGTTGATTTCAGCTCTCCTAGCCCACAGCTTTCCCAATTTTTCAAGTGGCATGATTGAATTTGAAGGTCAAGACTTTTACATTCCCTCAATTTCAAGTACTGCAACCCAGAGGAGCCAGTCCCTTTGAAAAAGGACTGAAGTCTAGTGGAATAGTCCTTTAGTGTCTTATATCTTGTTTTTTTCGGGAGTTTGGAGGTTTTTAAAAATATTGAAATCTGAGAACCGGTTTCCTGCACCATTTTATCAACAAAGAAGTTATCTCTAAGCCCATTTGAACCCAATAAACCCGCTAATAAATCCAAAAAAGCAGCATCGTAATAAGTTCGTATATGGGGTAAAGCCAAACCTCCCTGTTCAATCGGTAGCTGTAATGTTGGGAGTTTAAACCTTGGTGCCTTTTTACCCCAGACAAACTGTCTGATCAGGGTTTCCATCTCTTTAAAAAGACCATATTTATTTTAATAGGAACATTAATAAAAAGAAAAATGAGTAACGGGAGTATGGACATCTTAATAAGCGATACCCGTCCCACCAAGGTCAAGGGGAGTAAAAGCCACTGCTCTAATCTTTTTATTTTTTCTTGCGTTCTTACATAATTCAGATTATATAGCTGTTGATATTGGTTAGTCACATAGATCCCCAAGTATCTAATGGGGTCTGGCTTTGCGGCTTGCACCCTGAGGCAGGGGGGGAGAAAGTTTATATCTGAATTCAAAACGAGAACTTCAGTTTTGTTTGGCTTTATTTTGTAGCCCCCAATTAATTCGAATTTTCCAAATTCCCTCATCACCACTTCCAAATTGTAATTATTGGGCTTCAAATATAAAATAATATCATCCGCAAATAGTTTCAATTTGACCATACCCGGGATTGGGGCCTTGATTCAAAACAGGGTAATCTCGTGGCAGGAGGTGTTGCTGAGGAATGGGAATCAGAGGAAGCCAGCCTTTTTTGAATATTTACAAATTGTTCATTGCTTAAAAAATATGAATGGTGTTTTTGATACGACAAATAAACTGGTGATAGCCCTCTTTGGGGCCAAATTAAATGGAGTAGGAAATTGGTATAGTTTGTTACGAAATAAGGGCCAACTCCCATTGATAGAGAATCATTTGGAAAGGGTGACCTGCGAAACACAATGCACTTTTTCTAATAAGGAATGGGAAGCTATATGTTGGCGAGGAAGTAAGTCTCTGAGAGCAGCCAATTTTAAAAGAATGGCTTTCCTATCCCGGTGGCTGGCCTACCTTACTCCGAAAGCACTCAATAAAAGGTACCCGGAAGAAGAAAATAGCTGCTTTCGATGCCAGGCGGAAGGAGAAGGGGGCTGGCGCCACATTTTTTATACATGTCCTAGGTTGGGGTCTTTTTGGGAGGCAATCTTCTTGGCCCTAAATAGGGCATTTGAAAAGAGGATAGTGCCAGAGGCCGAGATTGCCCTTTTTGGAATTTGTAGAGATAGAACAATTTTAAGAGAAGCTGAAGCAATTTTTCTCTCTATTACTACCTTGGTAGCCCGCTCCCTAATTCTCCAAAATTGGAGGTCTAGGGATGTTCCCACTTACGATAAGTGGCTAAACAAAACTAAAAGGACGCGGGCTTTTGAAGAAGCCTTCGCGAGACGGGTGGGAGCCTCCAGGAAATTTAACAAGAATTGGAAGTTTTTAAGTAACTTGGAAAACCCGATAGAGGGATAGCACTACCTGGAATTTAGAGTCTAGTTGTGGTTTTATCATTCCTAAAATGTTTGGAGGAACCAGAAATATGCTCTGCTAAGCACTTCAACTTTGTAATCTAACATCTTTGCACTAGCACTTTTTCGCATTTTTGCACTTTGGTATTATAGAATCTTTTATCACTTTGCTTTCGATAGCTGTGTTTTAAACCGGTTTCCCTGCGTTTATCTGTGCCATTGGTACCAATTTTGAATTTTGAAAGATGAAGCTACCATTTTATTTGTGCTAATGTTTGCCCATATGTTATTTAAATGTTCTTGATGCTCTGCTCAATAAAAAAAAAACAACAAGTATGTTGATTTCAGCAAGCATGACTATTTCAACAGCCCCTTCCTTGGTTCACTTAATACTCCTTCCAGTTGCATAGAAGGTCCCTAAATTTGCCACCCGCCCCCTGACCAGCATACCTTGCACCATAAGCTCCTTTCCCTAACGCCACCCAACCAGATGGCCTGCGGCCTTCTACTGACTGCTGCACAACTTCCTAACATTGGTCTTCCAATCTGCTCCTCATATTAACCCCTGATATCTTACATCTGAGATTTCAAACAATATAGTGCCTTTTCATTTCTAACACTGCTGCATAGTTTATAGATTGAAATCCTTTGGGCTCTTTCCCCCCCTCATTAGAATGCCTTTCTCTTAGAGATCTGAACTTTCAAATTTCTTGTGATCTTCAAGAAGAATGTAAAGCTGCACCTCCTTCAAAATGAGGTGGCAGGTCATTAGAGTATTCCAAATAGTTATCAATGGCTGCTTTGCCCATGGCCTGCATAAGGTTCTTATAAACGTTAATCCCTGGGCTCTCTTTTGGAGTCTTGTACTGCCCATATTCCCAAACACCCTGTAGCTTATGGTTTGATTGCACCAACTTACTCATCTGTTTCCATGTACGCTTCATGCTACCAATATAATTGATCATTGCTTTCACTTTTACTGATTGATAGGTGTCTTAAATTTAATTAATACAAAATATATTATAAAAAAAATAGGGTAACTATTTTAAGCCATTGCATGTTTGGAGAGGAGCATTTTTAGAACTAGTTAATTTAAGAAATTTGTTAGGGTGACGAAAGTGGAAACTAAGGGCCCTATTATGATTGTGGCGTCGGCGGCCAAGTAGGTGGTCCGACTGCCCGATTTCAGGCATGGCGGTTGGACCACTGCCTGGATTCTGCAGCGTTGGGGTAGGCTGGGGGGGAATGGAGGAGGTGGCGATGCCGGCACCACCCTGCCAATTAGGAGTTGCTACGGTCGGCAGAAATTCATGGAAAGGGCTTTTGCCCATTGGGCATTGTGGCAGGGAGCACATGTCCTGCCCCACTATGCATGCACTGTCGTGCGCACAGTGTGCCATGCACGACATGGTGCCTGGCAACAGTGCACGCACGACAGTGCAGGCGCTGCAGTGCGGCGGCATTGCCTTCAGGCTCACTCTGTGAGCTGAAGCATTCCACCGCCTCAAGACCGCTACCGGCACACCGCCGGTCCGGTGGTTTACTCATAATGCAGTGGTCGGAATGTCGCCGTCTTGGTACGGTGTTCTCCTGACCGCTGCAACGGCATCCGGCAGTCGGACCGCCACAACCTTAATTTGCCCCTTAGTACCAGTACTATTGTATTGGTAGTTACTTTATTAGCACACATTTCCAATACTTGTCCCTATACATTGCATATGATTTATCATAACTATTGTAATACATTTGCAAACATAACCTTACCCAAAGGAAGAATAAAACAAGCATTGGCATAGCCAATAGGTCTCGCCTTTGGGCCCTTTTAAGTGTTTAGCCATGCAACAGGTGATGTTGTTGCACCAAGGATATTGTGCTGCATAACTAAATACTTATAAGGTCCCAAAAGCGAGACCTATTGGCTATGCCAATGCTTGTTTACGTTTGTATTTGACTCGCTTACTTTGTTACTAAAGAGCAGGGAATAGCAGTGTAGACAGCGCCCCTCTGTATGCTGATCCTATTTTTTTGTATATGAGAGAGCCTAGTGCAGTATTTTCACAGATTCTGCAAAACATTGAAAAAGGTGGAATATCTCATTTTCTTGCAGATTTGTTAAAGCCAGTGTTGAATCCGATAACAGGCAGAGAAAAGCTGCTAGAGGATGCAAACCAGTCATGAGGTGAACTAGGTTCATGAAGAGAATGTAGTGCTGCGTGGTTGTTAACTAGAGAAATCAGTAGTCTGGTTGACCTTTCAAATGTGTCTCATGGTTAGAGTTGCACTGTCTAAAATATAAGTGCTGTGTTTGTTGGCAGTACATGGCCATTGACATTCTGCAAAGAGTTTTCAAAGTATTGGATTATATGCTGTTGAAATGGGTTCGGGTTGGGAAATTGGCCCAGATAATTCTAACTGCTGATACGGAGCTCTTGGAGTTTCATTCTCAGGGAAGGAAGCGGCAACCAGAGCCCGTATTTATAATAATGATAGATTCTTAGGTTTCAGAGAGTTCTGAAGCAAGTAAGTATTCAATGGGTTTCAGAGAGTTCTGTAACAAATGGAACATCCAAAATATGCATTTGCTATTATATGCCGAAATGATCGACATTCCAAAACAAGCATGGGATACAGCGAGTATGTCTTTCCTTTTGCCTTCGCCTTTTGCCGAAGCTAATAGGAATTAGGAAAAAGAAAAAAGATTACCAAGGCTAAACAGCATCTATAAAACAAAATGTATAGTCCTGCATTCGTCATCACTTATGCACACATATGCACCTCCAGCATATTGGTCATGACACCAATAGCCCCAGCGTGATGTCTCTGTATTTACTCCAAATGTATCTCAAGTATATACTGCGTGTGCTAACTCTGCGAATCGCTATGATGCTCTCAGGTCAAGTTTGTGCTATATAAAACGTAATAAAATATATGCATCAGCACACATGCGTGTGCATTTGTCACTAATGCAGCGTCCATTTTGGCTTTTGGCCTGATGACTTTTGCGCAGGCATGCATCATGACACTATGGCCTTGTTTTAAAATATACTATTCTAAGGAGACGGACTCCAATCTTGGGCCATTAAATGAAAACAAAAAATGTGGGCAAAGTGCATTTAGGGAAAGGAGCTGCCAAGTTTGCGCTAACCTGGCAATCTGGGTGCAGCAAGAGCAGTGTCAATCTCCTAACTTCTCTGAGCCCGCTGACAACCAACCAAAGGATACTATGCTGGTGAGCAGTGAACCTGTGGAAAGAGGAGTGGGATGAGAGAGAAAGAAACCGAAACACTGGATATCGTCACTCTTCCTGGTGTTACACCTGCTCTAAACGTGCACTGCAGGAGTGTTGATATCTAGAATAAGAAATAACTCTTTTAGTATTTTCCAATTAAGTTCCAAATTCAGTGTTCGTAATATAACAGATGATATTTCTTGAACTAACTTCCGTGATTCGTAAGTTAAGTCTGTGCTCTGCGTGATTCTTAAGTTCATCAACTTTAACGTAACGCTACCGATCGGTTTTGTACCTTTCATCTTGACAACAAGCATTCACTTCCCCACCACTATCAGCACCTTATTACCATACATGAATCAAACAGAAAATATAAATGAAGTCTTTATAAGTTGAGAATTCTTGTAGATCTTGTAGAACTGGAAGTGCAATTAGAGTTTACAGGCTTTGGAAGGATGACTGTAGGAATGTGCAAATATCAAATGTCTAAATCCTTGATCTCAAGTAGTATCCAGAATACTTCTCTATATCCTGAAGTCTTTGAATATTTCCAGGCACAGCATATTGAGTTGCAAACTCTGTCAGACCAGTCAGGCTGCATCTACTAAATGTCTTAACTACTTAGCAAAGAACACTCTTGAAACACAAGGAACTTGTACTAGATGAATCCAAGATGGGCCAAAAATCCAAGAAGTGGTGTGACCTCCTGGGACTCCACCTGCTTCTTTTGTGTGTTGTGAGCATTGCAGACCCGAAGCCTCGCATATAGCTACGTGCACACTCTGCTTATACTGCTGATCACCTTTGCTGCGAAAGACCTGCACGCCAATGAAATTTAGAGGAACTTGTCTTCTCATTTTTCCAGTACATACAAATGAGCAGTGCCCGCATATCATGACATGAACAACCCATAGCAAATTGCATCGCCTAAAAAGTAAAAATAAATAAATAAAGGGGGACATAGGGAGCAGGATAGCGCATGGGTGTGGGGAGATAAAGGTAATGTTCCAGGCTAACAGAAGTGAGCAGGGAGGGGTGGGAAAGCAGTGGATTAGCAGAGGGGTAATGAACAAAAAAAGGGACTTGGAGGAGTTGTGGGACACAACATACAATCTGGGAGGGAGAGCAACATGAAGAGTGCAGGGAGCGAGAATATGAAGGGGGAACCAGCACACAGTTTAGAAAGGGACGAAAACGCATCTACTCCCAAAGAGTGTTGAAAGTAAAAGAAAAAAGTATTTCCCTAATGCAAGTAGTGGAAATATTCAAGCCATTCACATAGAAGGATGGTAAAGAAGTTATGCTCCAGGGTAGGGACCAACACAGCAAGAGGAAGGCAAGTTACTGAATAAGAAGCAAGCTAATGAGATTGAGAAGAAAGCCGCAATGATAAGCAATTGACTGACCCAAAGCCCATTGTAAGTATTGGTAAGGTACAGAGTAGGTCTTTTGACTTTGGCTAAAGCTGTCTGTAGGCGAGTTCTAAAAATACGAGGTCCTTGGTGTGAATGTTCTATTCTATAATTTCAGTGAGGGAGGTGAGCATGTCTGTGTACTATATAAAGTATGTTCAGGTGTGAGTACTAAAGCAATGATTGCACTGAGGACGAAGTGAAAAACTGATCTGTGGGTGTACCTGAAAGACCGGCTGTGGCCATGTGTGCACACTACGTGAGGCTGTCTCCAGAAAAAAAAATGTAAACTCCTGCACTACAAATGCATACACATGGCTTACATGACATCACACCTATCACACAGAATAAATTCAGAAAAGAATATCTGGGATATAATTCTAAATGTGCCTAATTTACTATTGAATAAGCTTTTACCTTGATTTGAACTGCTGATTATATAAAAGTATTGTGAAGTGTGTATTACAAGTTTCACATTGATTTGAATTCTGCGAGTGCATCTTTGATATTAATCGATTATACCAGTTAATTGTGATTATATGCACAGAACAAAGACATTGTGAGGGCACTACAAGATATAGTGGTAGGAGGAGATATTTTGTTTTATTCATGTATGTTAAGTTTCTTGTAAAATAAGATTTTAAGAAAAAGAAACATTTTGTCTTCCTCAGAGAAACTACAGCGGTATTTTTTGCCAAATATGCAAATGCATTTACATCTCTTCGTCCTACCTCATCCCTTTGACGGGTTGTCAAGAACATTTTCATTTTTGCAAGAAGCTAAATAGATTAAATGGTTAAATAATTAATCAGCTGGCCAAGTTTGAAATTATATAGCCGTGCCTCTCCAGGTCAAACTATGCAAATATCACATGTATACATACATACATACGAAATCCATTTTGTAACGAAATTTCTGTGTCGGAAAACAGACCTCCAGCGTCATGCACCCCCTGTTTAAGATGCTTTGAAAATACTGGTGGCATTCAGGGTTTTCTTGCAGCTTGCTGACTGGTTTGTGCTGGCAGCGTTAGACCAGTACAGTGAAGTGATGACTGCCTCATATTCAAGCATGAATATTTTTAGTAACTACATAGCATACATAGTTCCTGGGAATGATTATTTTCTTTATCTTTCGTTAATCATGCTTTTTACCCCATTCGTTTAGCACTGATAACCAAAAAACGATTAAGTATTCTGCCTTTTTCTATGTTCACTGTAGATTTGTGAGTAAGGCCTGCACTGTATTTCTGCCAATGATTCTTGATGAGTGATTTTTTTCTGTTTTAATTTTCATTAGTGATTTGAAGATAAAGGTTGGTGACCAACGTATAAATGCTCACAAGTTTGTTCTGGCAGCCCGTAGCGAGGCATGGAGCTTGGCTAACCTGGCATCAACTGAGGAACTGGATCTGTCAGGTTTGCTCATATTTAATATGTTACTTATGTGCAAGTCAGTACAATTTTGTATTACAACAGGAAATCAATTTGGATTGCTATTTAAAAAAATCTTCCTGCTTCTAGACGCCCATTCATTTTTCTGCTTCTCTCACCCTAAACTTTGTGGAATGAAAGCGAGGGCTGATCTGAGCTACAATTTACATTATCTTAGTATTTTTAAAACGGTGTCTGAACCTTTTTAATGATGAGGTTACAAAGATATATTTAACATTGCCTGTTACTTTTTCACTTCGGTCATTGAGTCTTCATATTGTGAGTAGGACATCGACATGTTAAATCTGTGTTCTCAAGACAATGATGTTAATGTAGGAATATTTATATAAAGCATTCTCCTGGATATTACCAAGCACCTTCCTTCCTCACCTTTTTGCTATTTCGTCTTGGCTGGCAGCACAACACGGGACCCGCATACCTCAAGCCCCGACTCCACTTCGAACAACCCACCCGACAACTTTGCTTCGCATTACTCTCACCTGCACACTCTATCATTCTCCTACCATGCCACCAAATCCTTGAATGACCTCCCCCAACACATCAGGCCCTTCTTCTCACTTTTTGCACTCCGCTAGAAGCTGAAGACCTGGCTATTCAAATAATCTTCTTGCGGGCCATCAAGACTGCCTGTATTTAGGCCCAGACTCACCACACGCCTACACTCACCTACTCATCGCCTAGGTACCCTCACGGGTGACAAGCAACGCTCTACAAATCCACCTTTCATTACATTACATAGTATTTTTATGTTTCTATATTTTTATTGTTATTACTGTTTATCAATCTGTACACTGTCACTAGAGACCATCAAAGGATGGGGAACAGCTATAAGGCACAGCCAGACCAGGCAAAAGGACAGAGAAACCTAGATCCTGCATATGGGATCAGCAAAACAAAATGTATCTACATCTTTTTTAAACCAGCTGGAATTGGTTGTCCGATGGATAGCTAATGGTAGCTTGTTTGAGAGCTGGGGCCCAGCAGACCTTTCTGATCTAGTTCTCTCCCACCGCTAGTGTATGATAAGCCCTCTTGGATTTTAGCTAGTTACCTCCTTTCAAACCTTTTGATTGTTTCATATTGGCTGACAGCAGTATAATTTGTTCACCTTCACATCATTTCACTACATTCCATAAATACTGCATGCCTCCCTCCATGGTTCTATATTATTCCTATAAACCCTTCTTCGGTAGTATTTTTCATGACTCTATACTTTTATTATTGTTTGTTTCTTTGGCCAGCACCCTTGCCCAATGGTATTGTAATGCAAGAGACCAATGAACAAAGGGGAACAGCTAAAAGAGACAGACTAGGAGACACTTATCAGAGGAGATCAGCAAAATAAATGTTACAGATCTTTCTTAACCCATCTGGGAATGGTTGTCTGATGAAGACCTAGTGGTAGCTTTTTTGAGGGTCAGGGCCCTGGGCTATATTTCTGATCATGTTCATGCCCACCTCTAACGCATGATCAACCCTTTTAAATTAATATTGCCTTGTTACTCTCTTGAATTTATTTTGTATCTCATTAGTTATTGTTTTAGTCACTTGTTATTTGTCCCTACTACCACCAGATGACTACGATCAGCATTATTCT